>CM034353.1:112304621-113504621 GCA_019925275.1 Mytilus edulis
GTCGACTTTATACCATATATATATGATCCCAAATGTTGTTTGGGGGTGATATAAAAACATATTCATGTCAATAGCACATGTATTATTAAATCATGTACAACATTTCTGTCTTTTTACATGTTCTACAAGATGTTGTAAACAAGAGTGCACATGCTGAAATGTCTTGCTCCTTTAATGACCATTGGTTTTACTATAAGTATTACAAAAACTGAACATTTTTTAACATCCATGACAATGAAGTCAAGGTCACCGCCAGATAAACCTGCAAGACAGACATTTACACCTTAAAATCATTATTCAATATACCAGTTGACATAATGCTTCTAATATTTGAAAAACACACCAAAACACAAAACTTTACATTGACCAATGAACCAATGAAAATGAGAGCAAGGACAATGGACATATGACAGACAGAAACTTCATACAGAAGAAAAGATATTGGTATATGTACCCACCTACAAACATTGTTCCAAGTCCTTTAATAAAACACCTTGACTGGCATACATCTTTGTTCTTTACAAACTGAAAAAAAAAAATTTAGGTTAACAATCATCTTAAATAAATTTAGTTATTAAAAAATTTAGGAATCTTTGTGAGCAAACTCACATACCCCACAACCCATGTTGCAGTCTTAGTCTAGTTCAAAGGGGCATAACTCCTAGAAACAAAATTGAATAATAATTTCCTGTCAATATGCCAATCTACATACTGTAAATTCAGAAATTTTTGCATGCGTTTATTATTGCTATTTTGTCATTTAAGATTAAAATGTGATATTGATGTTTGCGATATTGAGAAATATCCTGTTCAATTCATAGATATACAAATCTTCAAAATGTGAGTTTAAATCATTCGGATTATAACCCGGTTACATTTTTCTCAATAATTAAAACATTGAAATAGCGCCTGCCCTAAGTCAGGAGCCTTGAATTCAGTGGTTGACATTTGTTGTTGTGTAACCTTTTAGCTTTTTTAACTATTTTTTTGTGAATAAATTAGGTTGTTTGTTTTCATGTTTGTATTGTTTTACATTTGTCATTTCGAGGGTCCCATTTCTCAAGTACTTTTAATTTTATTGCTGACTATGCAGTATGGGCTAATCTAGTCCAAATAAATATGACGTCTGACAAGGCTATTTAAATTTTTTCCTGGGGCGCCTTCCTATGACCGAGCCTTGCCAGACGTCTTAATTATTTGGACTAGGGCTAATCCTAGACACCTTATCGCTATTTGTCCGCCATTGCTTGAAATCACACAGGTTCCCGTAAAATTTTGACGTCATAAAACAAAATATCTGACGCCACAATGGAAAAGTGATTGTTGTTGACGTCAAAAGTTCAAGCGGCCGGGTCAGCCAGGATTAGCGATAAGGTGTATTGTTGAAGGCCCTACTCACTAGCCTACTGTTACCTATGTTGTTATTTTTTGTGTCATTTGGCATCCTGTAGTGAGTTGTGTCATTGGCAATCATACCTCTCCTTCTAGTCCAAATAATTATGACGTCTTGAAAGGCTATTATAATTTTTTTCTTTGACGCCTTACTTCGAAGTACCTTTTAAGACGTCATAATTATTTGGACTACTCTCCTTCTTGTTTTTATATGATGTAACTGTGAAAAAACTTTGTAAATGTGATTATAAATATTTCAATGGTATTGTATAAAGGAGATTTTAATTACCTCGGGCTCATCTTGCATGAGCAGCTCCTCGAGCTTGCTAGTACGAGCTTCTGCAACTTGTTCTTCTGTCATCTTTTAATTTGATGAAATTATACAACGTGATTCTTCATTGAAAATGAAAGGTCATCGACTAAAATTTCGATGATCCTCTGGATTTTACATAAGATTTCACGTCGTTGTCCTCAGAACGTTTGGAAGTAACCAGTTTTTAATCTTTAAAAATAAAAACATAAACGATCAGAGCTGTAAACAAACCCGCAAGGAAGCAGCATGGTTGATATTCGTGTTGTTGGAGCCAGAGATCGTCAAAAACAAGAGTTCACAGAGGAAATATCGAACCTTGTGTGTCCAGGCGATGTCATTACTACAGATACTGGTTTCATGCGGTAGGAAATGGATGACAATATTTGAATAACATGAAATGGCAAATGAACATACATTTTATTTGTCGATTATTTAAAATGAATAATTTAGATTTATTCATTTTGGCTGTCTAAATCATTTTTATAAATCAGGATAATCATTCCTTATCAATATTTCACTTCACTGTAATTGTAGTCCTAATATACACCTTATCGCTAATCCCGGCTGACCCAGCCGCTTGAACTTTTGACTCATACAACAATCACTTTTTCATTGTTGCGTCAGATATTTTGTTTTATGACGTCAAAATTTTATGGGAACCTGTGTGATATCCAGTAATGGCGGACAAATAGCGATAAGGTATATTGAAATTTTATAGACCTTATCGCTATTTGGATATCTAGACTGCGCCGCTTGACCCAAGAATCTACGCCTCTTGAACTTTTGACACCATACAAGAGCTAGGGTTATATGGGGGTACCAGACTCAAAAACCTCACTATAGGTTATTGTAAAAATTCTTGCCAAATGTGGCTAACAGTAATTTTTGATTCATGACATTAAAATGTACCCTTTCATTTAGACGATAAAAAATCAACTGCTTTTGAGGAATGGTATCAGGTCCGTTCGCGCCCAATACACGTTCGCACCCTACATGTTCACACATCACATGTTCACTCCTGATTTTTGTTTGTATGTATGATTACTGCTAATTGGTATTTATAACAGCTAAAGGTAATATTGATGTCAGTGTTTAAAAATGATGATTGTTGATTTAACTTGCTTTGATGTAAATACTGCATGTATTTAGCTTGGTTTGATTAAAACTTTAAAGATTTTAAATCAAAAACACGAAAGAAAATTGTTTTTAACAGCTTGGCTCCTTTGATCTCTTGTAAAAAAAATTATTTATAGCAATACAATTACTAGCTGCGGAACCGTAGCTCTTAGGTCCTTATGTTATTTTTTGACTATTTGTCCGCAAATAGTCAAAAAATAACATAAGGACCTAAGAGCTACGGTTCCGCAGCTATACAATTACAATATATACATGATTGAGATTTTATCAGCACATAAAAAACGTTGTCAGAATCTCATTTTATTTAGAAACTATACACAAAAAATATTTATTTAGAGCAGTACACATGCTTTAACGGCATTATTAAGATTTATTCAACACATAAAAAAACCCGTTCATATCAGAATCTCACTATATCATGTATATATGTAGAAACAATGAAAAAAGATATTTAAAAAAAGCAACACACGATTACAAATTGTATAACACAATACCAATAAAAATTGGGTGTGAAGGTGTAGGGTAAATGGACTTTGGGTGTGAACATGTAGGGTGCGAAAGTGAAAGGGCACGAACGTGAATGGGCAAGAACGTGATTGGGCGCGAACAGACCCGGATTCTTGAGGAATTTCAGTTAATTATTTACAGACCTTGGTAGCTGAGGGTTAGGATATTTAACATACTTGGGTAGGCCTGCTACGAATGATTCTGACAACAAAGGTATGGATGTTATACACCATTGTGTATAGGTAAATCAATGTAGATTTACGACATATCAAGTTTTATGGTTGACACTGGAGAAATCGAAATGTAACTGAATAGACCACTTTCGAGTTCATCTCTCACCGGAAAAAACTTGTCAATTATGCGCTCCTTTATGATGTCATTTACCAGAAAGAGGGGATCGCATGTATCCCTGCATCAAGCGTCTTAGTGATCGTCATTATGCAGGATAAACTAGAAATATTGTTTGTTTTGTAAGTACTTAATAACAATTCCCTAATGACAGCAGTGCTGATTGTCAATTATTAAAATACATTTTTGGTGCAATATAACATTATAGTTTTCCCGGCCACTTGCTCAACATTGGAACAGAAGTGACGATGCACCTAAACATAGGAATGATGTTCACTAAAACCAGAGTTTTTGACGACAATGCATCGAACTTGAAAGTTGTCTATTTCGCGACTGGGTGACATTTTTTTCAAAATGTGAGTACCTTGTGTTATATAATCATGACAATTAAAGGTATACAGGAAAAAAATTTCTGATACAAGTGCCTGTATTGAAGGTGTATAATTATTCAGGGACATTTATAATGCGAAATTTCAGCTCTTTTTGTCTCCCTTAAAAACTTTTAAGAAAGTAACGATTTGGCCTTTATATGTACTTGAGAAATAATTATATTTTATATTTTGTTGGCATACTTTCAGTGGTCATGGAACGTATATGGAAGACGAGAAACTTCATGCTTCAGTAGCCGGTGTTGTGGAGAGAGTCAACAAATTAATATGTGTAAAACCTCTTAAAACAAGGTAAACATTAGCAATTTATTGGTCAGATTATTTTCACTATTTCAACAATAGAAATAAGGAGAGGAGGAATGAATGCAAATAAGAGAACTCTCTATCCAAGATTTTTTTTTGCTTTAAGGTGTATGATTTTTCAGGTACATGTATATTGCCCAAGTTCAGCTCTTTTTATTGTTAAAAGTAAACAATTATAGGTCAAAGTAAGGCCTTAAACACAGAGCCTTGGTTTACATCAAATTGTAGCAAGTTATAAAAAGGCCCCAAAATGACTAGTGTAAAACAATTTAAACAGGAAAACCAACAATCTAATCTATATAAAAAACAAAAAACACTTATGAACCACATCAGCAAACAACAACCACTAATGAAATGTTCCTTTAATACATTGTATATCTCTATGTCAATTTTTCATTTCAAGGTACATATGTACTGTACTAAAAAAGTTTTTTGTCAGTCATGTCGAAAGAGAATAGGATGTTGTAAGCCATGTTTACAGCTATTTTTCTTAGTCATAAGAGAGTTGTTTCATTGACACTCATCTTTAATCTATAAATATGCAAAACAGTGACAGTACTGTCCCTTTGATATACAATGTTTTTCTAAGTCTATGTTACACATCATGTGTAGGTTATTTTATGCACATTAACACCTTCACCCTTGATTGGTAGGTTTATAGAAGTGGTAAGACATAATTATTTTTTTAATCCATAGATATCATGGCGAAGTTGGAGATGTTGTGATTGGGAGGATTATAGAAGTTGGACAAAAGAGATGGAAAGTAGATACCAGATCAAAGTTAGATTCCATATTAATGTTGTCATCAGTTAATCTGCCAGGAGGAGAACTTGTAAGAATCATTTGTCCTTTTAAATTACTAATATAAAAATAAGTTCAATGATGTGATATGACTGCTAATGAGACAACTCTCCACCAAAGTTCAAATGAAGTGGATGTAAGTTGACTTGTATGTGAACAATTTTGATATAATTGATGCATAGTTGTACATATGTTTAAAATATATATTCAGTTTTAAGGATATTTGATAGAACAACCTGAATTGTACTATATTTCTTGTGAAATGCAAATTTTGTTTTTCTTGATGAGTTATCTCCCCCATATATTTAAAAAATATGGAAATTCTCCAAGGAGGATTCAATTTCAGGATTACAGTTTCTATTATAAAAATAAAGATATGGAAATGTCTTCTACAGTGATAAATAAAGAGCCTGATTCCAATGATAAATCATGATATTGTGTAAATGTATAATCTTATTTGTACTATATTTCATGTACAATGCATTTTTTCTTGATGAATTATCTCCCCATGATTTTTCAAAATGAAAATACTTTTAAACAGCATACATAAGTTTTTGCAGTTTCTATTGCTAAAAGGTATATGACATATTTGTGTTGAATTGACTTCTACAGTGATGCGAAAAGTGATTTCAATGATAAATCATGATGCTATTAAAATTTGTCAAAGTTTTTGATTCTTTCCCTTTTCTTTTTTAGAGGCGAAGATCAGAGGAAGATGAGAAGATGATGAGAAATTATCTTAAAGAAGGAGACCTCATAAGTGTATCCTTTTAAAAATTAAGATTGCAACACAAAATTCAGATGTAAATGTGCCCAAGTTTTCAGACTAAGTGGTTGGTACATATTGCAAACTAATCAAGGTCAATAACAGATTTTTGCATTCCATAATTTTGTAAAGAAATCTGGATCATATGGCTCAACCTTTAGCATTGAATATTGTTTTCCAAACACAAACTGACATATATTTTACAAAAGATCATATCACTTAAAACCAGTCTGAAAATGTATACAGAGTTCTTCTTGTAAAATTATACAACCTGTTGTAATTGAAATGTATCCACATGGTCACTAAAAATCTATTATACAGCAATATGAATAAGTTAAGAATAGATATTAATAAATAAAAGATAACAAAACAAAACAAAATCCGTAATTTGTCCACATCAATACAAAAATGTACCAAGAAATTATAAAAAGCTTTTAACAATATTTCTTCTTATAAACACAGAAAGACCCTATAAAGTTGTTTAGATCTGGAAAAACAAGATTTATAAAAAAAATATCTTTAATAAATATCAACTATTTTAAAGGTCCATTTTTTCTTAGATACACAGTACCTTTTCATTATTTGTTGAATAGCAGCTGTTATATTGAAATTTTCCTTGACTTGTACAGGCAGAGGTGCAATCTGTATTTTCTGATGGTGCCTTATCTTTACACACTAGAAGTTTAAAATATGGGAAGGTATGTACCAGTATAAATTTTCCTGTATGGATTTTTCAAACTGTCAGTTGGTCTTGCTGATAAGTCAATGAGACAACTCTCCACCAGAGAAGTTAGAAGTTAATGACTTTACTTCTTTGTACATCTTTCAACAATGAGCAAAAACAATAAAACATAGTACACATTAAAAGACGTTGATGCAATTCAAATGAGAAAACTTGCAGGCTGATTTAAATACAAAACAATAAACATTTGTTGATTTAATTCTGGCCATTCAGTTTCTCAGACATATAAAACTGCCTATAAAACAGAAAAAACTTTACAACAAATAAATGAACAGTTACAACCTAACATCATGCATCAGATCTCCTTTATACAGAATTGAAAATTGACGTACCCATCTATAAAATAAAATGAAAATTACTACAGTTGTTTTAATGATTAAAGTTTTTTTCTCGCTTCATAGAATGAACTCTTTGGTATAAGACTGTAAATAAAGATGATATAGAAAAATTGAAAAAAATAGTAAGTATTGTAACTAATTGAATATTGTTACTTGGGTTGAATTTAATTTCCTCCATTTAATTAAGTTTTAACTTACAGTTACAACAAAGTAATTGACATGTTTATATTTTGCTAGCTGGCTCAAGGGACTATTATACAAGTATCACCCTCCTTAATCAAACGAAGGAAAACACATTTTCATACATTACCATGTGGTGCTACAATCATTCTCGGGAACAATGGCTCTGTCTGGATATCAGCTACAATGAACGAAGAGACGGAGCAAACAGGAGGCTATGAACAAGATTTAGAGGTATGCATTGAATTATTAGTTTGGTATAAGACCTAGCTTATTAAGATTGACATATTTTATATACAAAAAGTGAGAGGGTGCAAACTTTTTCTGGTCCGACAATAAACTTGATGGTACGCCACTGTTATGTTCTTTAATTGTTTCCAAAAATTACTTTTTTAGGCTGAAATAATTAACCAATGTCACATGATCTGACCAATGTCGCAACAACGTATCATAATAAGCTTTTATGTGTGTGAAGAACAGTCAGACAAAAGTAGCGTCCCTTATGAAATTTTGATGAAGAGGACAAACAAGTCAAGGTTGACCCCTGATAGAATCAAATGCATAATTTGGTGATACCACTCAACAAAGTATCCATGAAAATATCATGTTTCAACAATATATGAAAATCGGTATCAATGAAAATAAAAGAATAAGCATTATAGAATTTCTTCCTCTACATTTTAAAATATGACAAGTTGTTCTCAATTATGACTTTGAAATAGTAATATGAATATATCTTAACAATTTGTTTTCCTGATTTTAGCCAGTTTCCAAAGGAGACCGTGAAGTGATAGCTAGGTTAAGGAACTGTGTAATAGCTCTCTCTGATCATCAGATGATGTTATATGATACAAGTGTGTTGTATTCTTATGAAGAATCCCTCAGATTTAATGTAAGTATACTTGGTATAATGATATCGTCCTGAACACTCATGAAATATTTGCCACTGGACAATAAGCAACCAACAACAATTATATAATGGTAAATTGATACAGTTAGGAACTGTGTTACAGTCCTCCATGAACAACTGATAATGCTAAGTGATGGCGTGTGTTGTAATGTGACTTTGGATTTGTTGGTGCATAATTTCTTTCATTAAAATGACAGACCAGGGATTAAGTTACTGTAGTTAAAATGAAATTGGAACAAGATTGCATCAATTTCAATTATAGAAGAAGTCGGAGAGAACCATTGATCTTCAGGAAGAAAACTATAGTTACCTCACAAATTACTTTACTGCACTCAAATGACCATACTATTTCATTGTATTCATACATAAATAATATTTACATTATTATGAAATGATTGGAGAATATTACAATTTCAGGGTACAACTAATGACAAATCGTATAACAATCCTTTTATATGAAGAAAAATTATTCCATTTGATATATACTTGTAAATTATTTTGTATATTTTACATGAATATTCTGTTCTTTTGTAGGTTAAAGATATTTTGAAACCAGAAATAATGACAGAAATTATAGAGAATACACAACCAAGACTGGAAAGCTTAGGGACTTGACAAATAAAATGTTCATATAACATCAAGTTCTTTTATCTGTATAACTATCTTAAATATAAAATGAGGACAGAATTCAATCAACTTATCGTAAGATTTACTGAGGAGTAGACATATTTAATTGAATTGCTGTTGTAATGAATTCAAGGTCCATAAAATAGTTAAAAAATATGTTGAGAGATGGTAATGGACTTATATTGTTAAGAGTCCAAATCAGCACCCTTTTGTCCTTTTCGCAATAAATAAAGTGTTTCAAGTTGATGAGTAGACCTGTAAGAAAGTGCAATAGAACTATTTTTGTAAAGATTTTCCAATAAAATGATATTAACAGGCTGTTTTATTACTGCACTCTTGAGTGATGCTTTAGGCCAAAATATTTGAAAAATTCAAAACCTAAGGCAAAGGTTGAAGAGCTGATAAAACACAAGTGCACCTAAAGTATAGCCAAATTACAGACAAGAAGACCTTTCCATGAAAGAGATGTATTCATTATGTTAAAATGATTTCCAAAAGTAATCAACAGCAAATTACAATCAAACAATATCCTTATTTTCATGCAAGTACAGATCCTTTTCCCAGAAACTTTAAGCAAAAGATCAACTCTATTCATCATGTAGATAGATGCCCTTCTGACCAGGATTTATCTGAACGGGACCTCATTTTCATTGTGCATTTGGATATCTTTGAATATTCATGTTTTGGTCTGCTTTTCATATACTACAATGTATAAGTAATGAAAGGTCAATGGTTTTGGTTGTGTATCAGAATACACCTTATCGCTATTTGTCCGCCATTACTGGATATCACACAGGTTCCCTAGAATTTTGATGTCATAAAACAAAATATCTGACACCACAATGGAAAAGTGATTGTTGTTGACGTCTAAAGTTCAAGCGGCCGGGTCAGCCGGGATTAGCAATAAGGTGTATTGTAACATGTACCTGTCTATCTGACCTGGGTTCTTAGGATTCATTGGTCAATATTCAGATTGACAAATTTGGTTCTCTGACACTTGTCCAATAAGAAATAGGTTAACTTGTGACCTACAACTACACGTAACAACAAATCTACATACCAAATATTGATGATCTTTCTTGTATCAAATTATACCAAAAAACATAAACTGGAGCCTGAAACTAAGGTCAAGGTCAACTTATATGAGCATGACACCATCAATTCACATGTCAAATATTGTTGATCTAATAATGAAGCTTTGAGGAACAGCTCTCTTACAGAAAACAATAACCAGAAATATTGTCTAATGAGATATGTTATCCAGGGTTTTCTGCTAAAATCTAATGCACTGTAACTAACATTACATTTGGTCAATGTGTTTGCGGCAATATTGTAAATATCCAAACACAAGCAACGGTTAAACACAATTAGAACTGTTCACATATATGCTATTTACACAAGTGAAGTACACTACCAGCTAAAGCCAAACAGGTCAGACATCTAATAATTCTCAACCAATTAACACGCCAATGATTGCTGACTTAGCATGTATATATATATGACCTGTAATGGTTTAATTTTATAAATTGTGACTTGGACAGAGTTGTGTCTTATTAGGGCCCCGCCTTTAGGCGGGTCGCCCTATAGTGATCAGTCTGTCCGTCCGTCCGTCCGTCCCACTTTAACTTTGTGTCCGCTCCATATCTAGAGAACAATTATGATTTCATACTTTATACTTTACATGTTTATTAACCACCACCAGAGGGCGTGTCATGATGTATGTACAACTTCCTAGGTCAAAGGTCAAGGTAAAAAAACTGGTTTCAGTTGACAACCCCATGTCCTATGGTAAAGATCGTGTCTGCTCTATATTTTGAGAACTGTTAACATTTCAAAGTTTATACCTGAAATGTATATAAACCAATATCAGAGGGTATGTCATAATTTATGTACAACTTCCTAGGTCAAAGGTCAAGGTCAAAAACTTTGGTTTCAGTTGACAACCCCATGTCCTATGGTAAAGATCGTGTCCGCTCTATATCTTGAGAACCGTTATCATTTCAAAGTTTATACTTGACATGTATATAAACCAACACCAAAGGGTGTGTCATAATTTATGTGCAACTTCCTAGGTCAAAGGTCAAGGTCAAAAACTTTGATTTCAGTTGACAAACCCATGTCCTATGGTAAAGATACAATTTTTTAATGCACATTATTCACAGCGGGGCCCACAGAGATGGCTCCCATCTCAATGATATCTAGTTGGCTCTCAAATCTCATCTACTTTAATATATCTATATGAAAAAAAAAAAACCTCTTGAAAAAAACCCTGTCCACTGGAGAAATTTGGTCAAGGTCAGATGGATATAAACAAACTATCCACATACAAAATATTGTTGACCTCCTTATGTACAGTTACTACAAAATAGACCTAAGTACACATGACTCTAGTCAATTTCAAATATTTCAGATGGACATCTACTTCTTATAGTAAATCTACAAATGACATATTGTTAACCATGTATGTGCTGTTACTGTAGAGCACACATTGTCCTGAAAACAAAACCAATGGAGCATGAACGTAGGAATTGGGTCATAATCTTTGACATGGTCTCATTCCAGAACGACCTCCTTAAAATAGGATTGATGCCAGTTATTTCTAACAACACCTTATCACTATTTGTCTGCCATTACTGGACATCACAAAGGTTCCTGTAAAGTTTTGACATCATAATACAAAATGCCACAATGGAAAAGTGATAGTTGTATATCCTCAATAGTTCAAGCGGCACAGATTCTCTGTTCAACTGGTGCAGATTTCTGTTCAATTGATACCGTAACCCCATTGCTGCAAAAGTAATGCCATAGACTCTCCTACCATTACTTTTTGTTGCAGGCTATACATTTTTTTTTGTATGATCAAATATGTTCAAGGCAAAATAATGAGACAATAGTTTTATGTAATTTTATTTTAAAAATGATTCTACAAAAATGGGACAGCCATGAAAGCACCATATAAGGATTTATTGTTCTTAGAAAATAACTCATCATATTGGATTAGAGATCAACTCAATGTTTGGCAGGTTTTTTATTCCAATACTAATATGTGGGTGGGTGATTTCCAGCTTTTGAGGAAGTTAACATTGAGATATCATATAAACTATACATGTGTTAGCCAATTTTCTTGTAAGTTTATTTGTATTTTTATCGAGATTTGGTTAGACAAGGTATTGAAATCGGTATTGATCTGTTGAAACAGCTTGCTTCTAAGTTCATCATCTCTTTAGGTTCATCTGATCTCCGTCATAGTAATTTGTATCAAAATTATTCAACTTTTATCTAAATGATAACATTATAGTATTGATTATAAGTAAGAAAATTGGATACAACATGTACAGTTTGTGATTTCTCATCGTCGGTTTTACTTCTTCATTTTCAAATTTTCATTTTGAGGGGTGGGAACAGTAAGAAAAACACTATTTATCTGAAGAATAGACAAATTCACAATATTATAAAACAATACACAAATTGTTAATCAGAAACAATTTTTGAATATATACCTTCTGTTTGGTTGCATGTGAATCATATAAAAAAAAGCCAAATAATACCCAAGAATTACAAATGAAATGAGATAAACCTGTCTAAACCAAACCCTGACAGGATTTGGAATTTTGTTGATTACTTGGATGGTCACGTTTTACAAGTTTAATAAGTTTGTTTTTAGGCATATCAATGCAAGAAAATATCCAGATTTTAACACATTTTACATTTTTTTTAACATAGTTTGCCTAGATTCATCTATAAAAATGTTTTAAATAACCGAACCATGACATGTTTTGTAATGTTTAGAAATGAATGAGATATATACAGAGCCTGAAATATTCTGAACTTATATATGTTGTCAAAATTCACACCCATTTCACCAAAACCTTAAATTGTAGAGGAATAAGGCTATCAATGTGGACTGAAAAATGTTACAAAACAAATGTCTGAGCTCATTTGAGAATAAAGTTAGAGGGAGACAATCAGTTTTTACAGGGTTGATTTAGACAAGATTTCACTGTAATTGATAATATAAACCCCCAACAAACTTCAGTTGTTTGTTCTGAATTCAACCCGTTATTTGTTTCTAAGAGCTAATAATTATATAACAAACTATTTCAAAAAGCTGGTTTCTGCCATTGATGAGTTTGGAACAAAACAAAAACGAAATATTACATGATGGCGGACTTATATCGTAATACATTGTACATAAAACCACAAAATATGTGGCTTTGTAAAACATAATAAATATAATAACAACAACAAAAAAAAACAAAAATCAAGGCTATTAAACATGATATCATAATGAGGCTTTACATCATGACATCATATGATATGTTTAAACATAACTAAAAACCTAAAACAACAAAGGCAATAGAACACGTCTAGAGGAATGATAATTGAACACTTTATTTAAGAATTGAATGCTTCTTTTTGTAAATTTATTGGGGTGTAAAAGCGTTGACCGAAGTACATTTTGTATGAAGCGCGGAAGCGCTTCATTCTAAAAATGTGTGCACGGTCAAGGCTTTTACAACCCTATAAAGTTACAAAAAGAAGCATTCAATATTTATAATTACATTTTTTAGCTATGATCATGAAAACACGAATTTTATATATTTTTTAATTTAAATCACCTGTGCACTTAATTGTTGGACCACGTGTTCTCATGAATGAAAAGTTGTATTGAGCAATGCAACTGCTTACGGAATAACACATGATGTGCAGTTAGCCAATCAGAATAAAGTATTATAATGAAACATACATCTAATGTAATTATATTTTAATGAGCGCATATTTTAGTTACACATTTTCCCACAGTAAAAAAGATGCTGAACAATGTCATTTCCAAAAAAAATATGTGTGTTTATTCAATGAATTATTGTGTAAAGATAAAAACTTGAGGGAATCTCAATATCTTTGTTAACAACGACCAAAATAAACCCAGAAAACTGAAAGTTAACTTACCCCAAACACCAATAGTTCAAATATTGCACATTCTTTGCTCTTATCAATTAGATAACTATAAATTCATAAATTATTTTGTTGTTTTTATTAATGCCACTAGGTGAGTATTGTAATAAAAAGACTGACATTTTGATGTATGATACATATATCTGTATGCTGCTGCTCCCAAAATCACAATAATATATATCACCCTTTTTTATCAGTTCTTTAATAAATGCACACAATAATTTCTGAATTTACAGTAATACTATTTGTTTTTGAGAAAAAGCTACAAGGAATTCAATTAATTAACTTATAAACATATAAAACAATTTGATTTTCGTTACTGCATACACTGTGAAACAGTTCAATCAGTTACTATAAATAAAGACTCTGTAAAATGTCTTTCTAAGAAAACCCCACTCATATTGAATAATTTAAGACCAGGAAAAAAAGTGTTTCTAGTTTCAAATTATCTTCCTTGATTTGTCACTGTTCAAATCCTTGTTTGTATACAATGTTAGATATCTATAAAATTATCTTACAGCCAAAAGAGTCCCACAAATATTTTGCTATCCTAAAAACAAACTACTGCAAAATAAATTACTTTTAATAAAGCCTTCTATTAGAGTTTGTCGATTTATTTGCCAGTTTTTTCTTGAGGCATTTTTATGACAGAAGTTCCAGCAATTGATATTGGTGCAATGTTTTCTACTGTTGAAGGTAGGGAAATAAATCCCTCACAGAATTTACGTGTTTACAATAATAGTAGCAATATAACACACAATGTTGGGCTCATTTCAAAAACTATCACTGACAAATACATCATAAGATCTTTTACTGGCTCTAACTCTGCATTGAAACACATAGATGTTTGAATTAAATACATCATAAGAACTTTTACTGACTATAACTCTGCATTGAAACACATAGATGTTTGAATTAAATAAATGAAAAAGGAAATAACAAATTTCATACATAACAATATAGATTTAAAATTAATCAATGAACATTTAAAACAGTAATGACATTACAATAAAAACATGATTTTTCCTAGACGATAAATTTTGATCAACGTTGTATGTATGGGTATAATATCCCTAAATACCAATGGATTATACCATTACCAGATGGCCGATGCAAACACACAATACTACACATATATTACAATGGAAGACTAAATGATGTTCATAAAAGTTTGGCTTAATACCAGCATACAAAGTTGAACAAGAGATCACAAATGTGCACCAATTAATTTCAAACTTCTTAAGGACAAGGTTCACTTATGGCACAAAATGGCCTAAAATATCAACTTTATCATAAAACCCTAAAAAGGTTTCAATTTGGTTTGTAAATGGGTCTATTTCAAAAGTGAAAATGCTAAATATATCAGTTCTCTTCTTAAGAGTACATAATATTCTCCAAAGTAAGAACATTTTGGACATTTTGTCAAAATATGATGATTTTGTGTATTTTTCAGACCTAAAAGCTTTAGAAACACCTTGGCCGCCACCTACGATCCAAAATATGTTGTAACCAAAAGATTCAAATTTTGATATAGATTTCATCAACATAAAAACTTTTTGGATCGTAGATGGCGGCCAAAGTTAATAATGTCAAAAACAATTAAAATTATGGGAAAAAAGTACCAAAATTGACCTTTCAGTACAGATTTTGTTTATTTAAGGGGTCATAGCTTCATAAATTGTAAAGAAAAGTGCCAGAAAAAATATTTTTGTCTTAATAGTAATATCACAAGTATTTCTATGTGAGATTTGTAATCTTTTGGCCCGATTTAAAAAAACATAAAAATTTAAGGGCCAATTTTAACCCTTCGTGAACCTTCTCCTTTGTATACAATGTTTGTTTCTAAGTAAAAAAGAATGATGTTTAAGTAAAACATAGTTATTAATAAAACTTGCCATTCAAACCTTCTAGTTTAAATTGAAAAACTTATTTGGAAAATAAGTCCAAAGTTCCCTACAGACAATTATGATCCCATCCCTCTTGTATTTGCATGTTTTGATTTTAAACAACCAAGTAAACATCTCTTGTTCAACATTAATGCTTAGTCTTCATTACATAAACATGATAAAAGCACCATCTTCACAAAAAAAAAATACGCACTTAAAAGTTAAATGCTTTTAATGAGAATCTTAATTCACTTACTGAATTTTAATTAAATTAATCATATTCACAACTTATATTTCAAATATGAAATCAATTTAGAAACAAACAACTTTTAGTTTCTAGGAAAGACGTTTTTCTTTTTTGTCAAACCTAATTCATCGTATAAAGTATAAATAGTAATACTTTTCAGATACCTGTAAATATGTAATACATTATATATCCTGAACTAATTAACATGAAATGAACACATTTATTCCTAAATTACTTGATTAACTTGCATACTCTCAGGGTCGGCTTGATTACTTAATTAATTTGCATACTCTCAGGTCAACTTGATTAATTTATTAATTTGCATACTCAGGGTCAGTATGATACAGGATGTGTATATACTTTATATGATTAAGTATTATCATGATTTTAAACACAGAACTATTTCACTTGAATAGACAGAAAAGAACTGAATTCTCATGGCAAAATTTGTTATTCTACATTTATATGCCAAAATCTTATAGCATCTAATATCTAAACACTTATTTTTCATACTTTGATTTTTGCCTTTTACTAGAAACAAAAATTTAACCTAAAAAAAACATCTTTACTAGTAGAAATATTTATGAAAAAATTTAAATGGTTACAGATCTTTTTTGTTTAATTCAAATAAGATCTTGTTTTTTTTCTGGCCTGGAACTTCTTATTTCAAGGATTTTATTATACAACTTTTTGTCAAATGTGATGTGATTCCCTCTGCCATCAATGGATGCCATGTTTGTTTACATAAAACAAACCTATAACCATTAATTATTATAAAAGAATTGAACACTAAAATCAATTAAGTAGACATATAATTACAGCATTTTCTAACAGATCTTCAAAAAGAATATGTATTTGACATGTAGTTAGTTCATAACTTCATAAATAATCATCACTGCTTTAAAATCTAATACTGAAGATCAATCTAAAAAAAAAGTCTATATCAAATATTTTTTATCCAATAATCAGATTTTCAAGTTCTAAGAAAAATGCATTTTTCTTTTTATAGTTGACTAGCATTGCATTTATAATTTCTGAAGTCTAAATGATACCCATTTTTTTTAAAATCCACAACACTTTGAATTGGAAAAAAACCCTAAAATACCATTTCTTTATTACTTTACAATTATCAACTCTCATAACTCATCTTTGTTATTATTATTATTATTATCAGTGTCACCTAAATGTTCATTTGTATCATTATCAACGTTTTCTTTATTTGACTCTGTCCGTTTATTTGATACGTAATCATCAATATTTGTAAATTGAGCATAGTCTTCAAATTCTTCTACTTTCATATATTTTATATTACCATTTTTATCTATAATTTTTACATTTGCTATTGACTCAGGTTTTTCACTATTAGAAGACTCTGAGTCCAGCTCAGAGATTTGTTCTGTAATTTCAAACTCTTCATTTAATTCTCCCCCTGAAGCATAAGAAGGAAGACTGTCTGTTGTGTCTTTGGAATCATGTAATACTGTAGTGGATTTCTCTTCACTTGAAACTGTGTCTTTTTTTTTTAATTCTAAAACACTAGCTAATTTATCAAACATTTTCTGTGACTGACTGTCAAATGAACCTGTATTAAAATATGCTGACTCAAGAATTCGAGCGACAGCAGTGAGGTAGTCTCCTTGATTGTCTAAAGAATGAAAATTTGTTCTTTCTTTTAAAATGTCCACAACATATTGATAGATTTGAGTCAACTGGGGTACTGAGTCTGACACAGCAGCAGAGATATGATCAAAATTAAAGGATAATTGTTTTGAACCATCCGGCCTTGTTGTTATCACTATCACATCATCATCTGTAACCACAGGAACTTCAGGTTTCTTATTGTCCTTGGGATTGACCTTGACATTCATTAATATTTTGTTTGTTCCTGCCTGATATTTGTAATATAATGTATTCCCTGAACTGTCAGAAATAATAGTTTCATCATTTCCATCTTGTAAAGTTGTCTTTGTTACTTTATCACCAACAACACGCACAGTCACTTTAGGAACATTCTCGACACGACTTGGGCCTTTTGCAGAAGTTGGTGGTGATTTAGGCTGAGTTGTGACACTAGCACTTCCATCTGGCCTAAAGTAGTCTGAAAAATACATAAAACAGTACATTATCTGATTTTAATATGGTCAATGTAATATGTTCTCTGTTTATTGCAAATTATTAATTTATTAATGAATGTTTAATATTCAGTGGCAAAATATTTCACCACTAGTACTGAATTAGACAACAGTGAGATGTTTTGTTTTATGTAAGATCTTAAAATCATTTAGTCCTTTGTTTCTCGATGCCCCACAGATGATGGAAGGCTACAAAATCAAATATCAAATTCAAAGTCTTTGTTTTAACCCCTCCAAGAAAAAAGTCATGACTTTCCATATTAAAAGCAACCATGCTACCATATGACACACTTTCTCACTAAATAACTTTAACATTTATTGGACTTGACAAATAAGCCTTCGTCATGAAGGGTTAAAACTTCAGTTTATCATATGACCAAACCTCTGATTTTTCTGGAAAACATTCCCTTTTCGTATATATAGCTGTGGTCAGGGCTGATACCATATCAGGATTAGGTCAACTCATTATTGTAGTGTATTCAATAAATATACAATTATAGTCTCAATTAATAAATCAGGTAATGAGATATTTTTTTTCTGACATTTTGAGTACAAAAATGTATCTGATTTGCCAGATTTGGATGTATATATGAAATAAGGAGATGTAAGTTAATTGCCACCCAGACTACTATCCACCAGATGACAAAGGGCAGGGATTTTTACAACTATGTATATATAATAGATTACACAAATATTCCATGAACTTACCTTCACTCTTACGAGTATGTGCCAGTAGAACTTCTGTTTCTGGAAAGGCTAATAAAACTTCAAACAGTTGATGTCCTTCTTTGTGAAAGAGAAAGACCATTGGAATTTTAACATCTTGAGTTCCATCTCCAGACATAGCAAACAAAAGTTGCCCCTCTACAGTGCTACCTTTTGTATGATCTGTTAATATAAACAATATTTAACAATTAAAACTCATTTAAATGAGACAAAGAATAGTATTGCAAAATCAAATGGTTTTTCAGGAAGATTACAATTTCAAAATGTTGTTTTCACTTCATGTATTAAGACCATATAAAATCATAAACATCTATTATTTCTGCATTATTGATTGATACTTGTTGTCCAGTCGTAAATATTTCATGCATGTTCAGGACGAATCTCCCATTTTTAAATCATAGTACATGATTGAAACTCAACTTCAGTTACCTGTTACGATAAAAAAAATTGCATTAAAAAAATTTCAGACTGTTCACATTTTGTTACCAACAGATGCACAAATTCAAAAACAATATGTAACCGATACCACATCCATTTATTTCTTGATAACAGAAAATATTTACCTATAACAATGCCTCCTATAGCTCCAGCCTTCATTAAATTTCTAGCCTATTAAGAAGAAAAAATGTGATTAAACCATGTATTGTTAGAATGAAAACATTAATTTGAAAAAGGTTTCAATTTGTAGGATACTATTGTAATGTAGTTCAAAATTAACCCCCTCTTACTGCTGTTGACCTCTAAATGCTTTTTCTGTGTATTTTAAAGTCTTATTATTGTATAATCTGGGTCTTATCTTTTTTTGTCAGGTGCCAAGGTGGCCTAATGAACATACATGTAGATGTAAGAAGATGTGTTATGAGTGCCAATGAGACAACTCTCCATCCAAGTCGCAATTTATCTAAGTAAACAAATATAGGTTAAAGTACAGATTTCAAAACAAAGCCTTGTCTTCCTTTGCAAATCACTTTAATCTATCAGCCAGGATTATTACATGTATCTTGTAGAATTTTAACTGTAATTCCAAGACACTGCTGTCTGATGTACAGATCTTTGTAGTAAATAGTTTGAATTATTTGACATACCTTGTCATTGAACATACAATCACCCCTTTCTATCACTGCTATCTTGTTCTTTATTTCAGCAGCATTTTCTATCGGGGTACATGCTTTATATGGTTCAGCTTTTACTACAGGTCCCTGCACCTGCAAGACATAATCGTTATAATTGTAACCAGGTGCTCTGCAGGGCACAGCTTTATACAACCGCAGAGGTCAAACCCTGAACAGTTGGGGCAAGTATGGACACAACATTCAAGCTTGATACAGCTCAAAATTTGGATTGTGATCAAATTTTTGACATAATATGAGTTTCTGACACAAAACAAATGTCAAGATCTTAAAATTCTATTGTGCAACATTGTGTATTTAGAGATTTCTTCTTCAAACTTTTAAAAAATTTGGAATTTGAGAAATTAAAAATAAATGAAATTGAAAACTACTACCACCCCCCTTTTTTTGAAATCAGTCCAAAACCGAACATTTAATTATACATAATTTACAAGTAGTGTAAGGGAGTCAAATCCGAACATACCCAACATTGTATGTTAAATGTTTTTAAATTACCTCCCTTACACTGCTTTTAAATTGTCTTAATTGTCCATTGACCAGAAAAAACCAGTTTTTCCCCTTTTTTGTCACTAATTCCAAAACATTTTGGAGTCAATATTAGCCATCCCTTTATGGTATGTAAACTTGTGGTATAATTTCAGAGAGATTCATACACTTAAACACAAGTTATTGTTTGAAAACTTCAAAAATGCTTATTTTTACCCCTTTTTGGCCCCTAATTCCTAAATTATTGGAACCATAACCCCCAAAATCAATCCCAACCTTTCTTTAGTAGTATTGAACCTTCTGGTAAAAATTTATAGAGATCCATTCGCTAAAACTAAAGTTATTGTCCTGACACTAAATGTGTCTTCGGACGAAGACGCAGACAACAAAGACTACGCATAGGACATGATAGCATTATACGACGCAATAATTTTTTTGCGGTTGTATAAAAACAATACAATTGTGTATGAAATAAATTTGTATTTCATCTTTAATAATCATGGTGAGAGAGTTGGGAACTAATTTGACCAACCAATGAGATGTCTCTGATTTAAAACTATTGTGTGCCATATGTAGCTATTATCATCTCTTTGTATTTGTATCATTTGTAGCTGACTAGCTGTTTTCTTTTATTATGTCTTTGAATAGCTATAACATATGTAGCTGTTATCTATTATCTTACTAACCATAAGGCAAATGATCACCAACCTCCTGTCATATAAAACTGATGACTACATTGAAATATTAACCATAGATAAATAAATATAAAATTTACCACATGGAAGAAAGTTGGTAAAGACTTTGACTTTTTTTTTTACAGTAAAATGTTGTTGTAAAGTAACACACTTACTGGAGGGTTAGTTTTTAAGTTGTAACCAAACTGTGCTGGACCTGCTTTAAACCATAGAGTTCCATAATAAGGTTCTGTTATAACTTGTACTACCATAGGCTCATGGGCAGCTATAAAATAATACAAAGATGTTACACAAACAACAGGCTTCCTTATACATATTTTTGTTATGAATAAAACTGCTAACGAACTAATGGACAGCTGTAAAATAAACAACGATGAGATGTAAACCACAGTGATCTGAAATTAAATTGATAACCATGCAATCAAAGGCAACTGTAAAGTGAAATAATTTGTTTTAGAACTTATATTAATAAGGTTATTTCTACTTAAAAACACCAGTAGATCTGAAGTATTGGTAAAAGCTGAAACCTTATCACTATTTTTACACAATAAGACTTCACAGACATTTTTTAGGTCATAAGAGGTCAAGTGCTGCAGATCCCCAAATACCAATAAGCCTTTTTATAAGTTCAATGAAGATACTAGTAATCCTCAAACTCCAATAGTTCAAGTATGATTTTTACAATCTCATGTCAATGTTAAGCTGTAAAAGTAAAATAACAATGCTATATAAAACTATCTAAGGGCCAGCTGAAGCTGTTGTCTACTCTCTGGTTGGTTGTTGTCTCTTTGACACATTTCCTCTTTCCATTCTCCATGTTCTCAATTTTTAAAATTCTTGACAATTAAATTTGGTAACAATTCCTTAAACAATGGCCACTTTTTCTTTTCTAATAATTTTTTTCTATGTTGATTAATTGTGTAGTGTGAGTAATGACATCTCTTGTGATGATGTTAATCAGTCTTTCTCTGTTAATTTTACTATTTTGTGATTGACCAAGGTAGAATGTGTAAGTAAACAAACAGCAAAGGTAAATGTTACATGATCCTGTATGATGTACCGGTAACTAATCAATAAATCACCACCAAATAATAGTTGTTTTATAACAATAAATCAAATTTGATAACAGCGGTGAAAATAATCCCATTGGAAGCTATTACAGGCTATGCATAAAATAGGATAAGAATGCCACAAAAGTTCTCCAATACATTTGTTTAAATGACAGGGTTTAAAATTATTAAAAAAAGCCCCAAATAAATGAAAAGTATAGTTGCATTACCTTTTATTTTAACTTGAAACGGTCTTTTATCTACAAAAAGTCTGATTATCAGTCCTGACCACAAGAAGGGTTTATTAAATCAATGCATGTAAAAATAGTGAGATGTGGTAACTATGAGTGTACAAATAAAGTGGATGTAAGCAATGCATATGTTTCTGCAAAAAATAAATATCGATCATCAGGGATATCTTCCGTGAGTCATAAAACCTGTTTTCCTAGGAGTGCTTTAGAATCAAGGAAATTTCTAACAGAAAAAGAGATATCCTAGACTTATATATTTGAAAAACAATAATTATGGAATAATTATGGAGATGAAAGAATAAAAAGTTTATAAATCAGACAAAAATACCTCTATGATAAATTGTTTTACAGAACAGGAATTACTAATCTAAATTTCCTCACAGTGAATTAAAACATAAAGAAATATATTATTACAAGCAGAATTTATAAACTGACTGCCAGTGTTAAAACAAATGTATCATTGACAGATCTTGTCTAACACAGAACCTTCACTACTATTGGACTCTAGAAAATTGTAATTCAGGGGAAACATTTATGTATTTTCTTCTTTTACAAGACTAACAGAGTAGAGCAGTATGAAAACAATAGCCAACTTTATATTGTACAGCAACAAATATATGTACTATAAGCATTCAAGACAAATGGAAAATGAGTAGTATGATTACAACAATGAACTTGAAATTTTACACCAACACATCGATGTACTATAAGCAAAGAGACTTGAGTTTTCATGCTTCAGATATACATTTTTCTATAATTCTACTTATACATAAATAAAAATATTTGAACACTTTACCATCTTGTGGTTGCTTTGAGGACAATTCTATCATTTCCTGCATAAATTTCATACCATTCTCTGCATCTTCTACAGAAGCAGCCTGAAAAGAAAAGCATTTCAAATTAATAAACAATTAGAAAACAAAAGAACAGTAATTATGAAAACAAAACAAAACCATGCATATTTCTTCAAAACATGGTCAGATAATCTGATTTTTGTTAGCTTGTTTTTTATGTGTTTTTGGATTGATTAATTTTGATATGTCAAAGTGTTGAAATTTTTGTTCTCTATTAATGTTGATTAATCAGTTACTTCCTTGGCTTTATATTTAAGGCCAGTATGTTAGATACACTTGATAACCAATACAACAGACAGAACATTCATTTGATATGACTTACATCAACAGCTGAATGGAGAAGTTGTATCCTGCCATCAGCCATTGTAGCTATCCTTATACCCATGTCATGTAACTGTTGTAACTGGGCTTTATTGCCTGCTATAAAATCAGCAGCTTTCAGACGAGGACCTGAAGAACAACTACAAAACAACATACATTAATTAGTAACTAACTAAGAGTACTCCAAGTAACTAAGAGCTTCTAAAAAGGTCAGTTACAACTAATTTTATTTATAATTTTTAGATTAAATATCAATCAGTATACCTCCAACAGATTTGGTATTTAAAGACATGTCTTTCAATACTAACTTAAAAGAAATTTTTTTAAGGATTAACTTTACAGTAAATCATTACTTTTTTGTGCTACTACTTTTACTTTACAGTACATGTTTACTACAATAACACACTATAGCGGAAAAGTTCTTTGTCAAACTTTTATTGCTCTTGAGGTTTACAAAATAATTTAAATATTTTTTCTCTACCTTTGTACTGGTACAGATTTATCCATCCATCCTTTCATTTCTCCTCTGACTTTTGTGGCATAATTCATTAAATTAGTGGCTAAATACTGAGGATTCTGACATGTATTTTCTACTCTTAAGGCTGATATATCAATAGTAGCTGATAACTCTTCTTCATCATAAAGATTATCTAAACTTTCATATACCTCTCGTCTGATCTGTTAATTATAAACCAAATATATTAATACAGTGCATAAACCTTTGGCTACAGTAAATAGTAAAAATCACCAATACATTTTTAAGTCTGATCCTAGAAGGAAATGGCAATTCAAAAGTGCTTTTTCACTTTTTTCTTTGAAAATAGTTTATACAATATAACAGACCTCTTCATGCATGCTTTCAAAATATTTTTTTTTCACTGTACATCAACTTTTTAAAATCACAAAAGTCAAAAAAATGTGTATATAAAAGAGTTGGCTCACAAGATGTAGTCTTCTCTTTCAGTAATAATGGTATATAGAAGAAAAAAATAATCAAAATGAATTAAAAGACTTTCAACTTTTTAATTCATTTTTGTAAATCAGAAATGACAAAAATCCAGCATAATAGATTCTTCAGTCAAATTGGTACTGTAACTGATGATATTCCATTAAAATAGGATTTTTTTAAACCATGAAATTAAATTGAAGCTGAGAATAAGTCTATATGTAAACAAGAGTGCACACACAGAAATGTCTCGCCTTCTTTACTAATCATTGATATTATGTTGATACTCCTAAATCTAAAGCTTTATTACGACTGTCACATAGACTTAACATGAATCATGAAAATGAGGTCAAGATCAGTTGAACCATATGCCAGGCAGACATGTACAGCTAACAATGCTTCCATACAACAAATATAGTTGACCTATTGCTTATAATTTAAGAAAATAGACCAAAACACAAAAACTTAACACTGAGCAATGAACCTTGAAAACCAGGTCAAGGTCAAATAAAACCTACATGACTGACATATAGATCATAAAATATTTCCATACACAAAATATAGTAGACCTATGACATATAGTATTAGATAAAAAGACCAAAACTCAAAAACTTAACTTTGACCACTGAACCATGAAAATGAGGTCAAGGTCAGATGACATCTGCCCGCTAGACATGTACACCTTACAATCATTCCATACAACAAATATAGTAAACCTATTGCATAAAGTATGAGAAAAACAGACCAAAACACAAAAACTTAACTACATGTATAACCACTGAACCATGAAAATGAGGTCAAGGTCAGATGACATCTGCCCGCTAGACATGTACACCTTACAATCATTCCATACAACAAATATAGTAGACCTATTGCATAAAGAATGAGAAAAACAGACCAAAACACAAAAACTTAACTATAACCACTGAACCATGAAAATGAGGTCAAGGTCAGATGACACCTGCCAGTTGGACATGTACACCTTACAGTCCTTCCATACACCGAATATACTAGACCTATTGCTTATAGTATCTGAGATATGGACTTGACCACCAAAACTTAACCTTGTTCACTGATCCATGAAATGAGGTTGAGGTCAAGTGAAAACTGTCTGACGGGCATGAGGACCTTGCAAGGTACGCACATACTAAATATAGTTATCCTATTACTTACAGTAAGAGAGAATTTAACATTGCAAAAAATCTGAACTTTTTTTTCAAGTGGTCACTGAACCATGAAAATGAGGTCAAGGACAATGGACATGTGACTGACGGAAACTTCGTAACATGAGGCATCTATATACAAAATATGAAGCATCCAGGTCTTCCACCTTCTAAAATATATAGCTTTTAAGAAGTGAGCTAACACCGCCGCCGCCGCCTCCGCCGCCGGATCACTATCCCTATGTCGAGCTTTCTGCAACAAAAGTTGCAGGCTCGACAAAAATTAATGTAACAACAACCAGATGCTCCGCAGGGCGTAGCTTTATACGACCGCAGAGGTTGAACCCTGAACGGTTGGGGCAAGTATGGACACAACATTCAAGCTGGATTCAGCTCTAAATTTGGATTGTGATTAAATAGTTGACACAGCATAGGTTTCTGACACAGAATGAATGTGTTCTAATGAACTTAAAATTTTTGTTTTCTCTTAGAGCAATTCACTATGCTGTTGAATATTAATCCTCTCAAAAAAATGTTTGAAGAAATTTTCTTTTTTATTTATGAAATTTCAAATGAGAAAAATTGAACCCAATTTTTTTAATCACATCCCCCTTTCCCTTATTCCAAAACTAATCTCAATTAAAATTTCTAATGGAGTTTGCAACAATAAGCGCTACTCATTTAAATACATCATAAAATATTAAGATGTAAAAAAACTGCTTGTTATCACTGAATGGTAAAGATTATTTTAATTTATCAGTTGGTAGTAAAAAGTGAATGTACATTGTATATTGTATATAACAAAGATTTAAGTTGATTCTGGACAAAGAAAGATAACTCCAATTAAAAAAAAAATCTTGCTATTGCACAATATTTTGCAATTAGATATTTCTTGCTTACTATTCTGGACAAAGAAAGATAACTCCAATTAAAAAAAAATTTGCTATTTCACAATATTGTGCAATTAGATATTTCTTGCCATTGCGCAATACTGTGCAATTGAAAAGACTTGCTATTGCACAATACTTAATATAATAATTTTAGATCCTGATTTGGACCAACTTGAAAACTGGGCCCATAATAAAAAATCTAAGTACATTTTTGGATTCAGCATATCAAAGAACCCCAAGATTTCAATTTTTGTTAAAATCAGACTAAGTTTAATTTTGGACCCTTTGGACTTTAGTGTAGACCAATTTGAAAACAGGACCAAAAATGAAGAATCTACATACACTGTTAGATTTGGTATATCAAAGAACCCCATTTATTCAATTTTTGATGAAATCAAACAAAGTTTAATTTTGGACCCCGATTTGGACCAACTTGAAAACTGGGCCAATAATCAAGAATCTAAGTACATTTTTAGATTCAGCATATCAAAGAACCTAACTGATTCATTTTTTGTCAAAATCAAACTAAGTTTAATTTTGGACCCTTTGGACCTTAATGTAGACCAATTTGAAAACGGGACCAAAAGTTAAGAATCTACATACACAGTCATGACAGTTAGATTCGGCATATCAAAGAACCCCAATTATTCAATTTTGATGAAATCAAACAAAGTTTAATTTTGGACTCTTTGGGCCCCTTATTCTGTTGGGACCAAAACTCCCAAAATCAATACCAACCTTCCTTTTATGGTCATAAACCTTGTGTTTAAATATCATAGATTTCTATTTACTTATACTAAAGTTATGGTGCGAAAACCAAGAAAAATGCTTATTTGGGTCCCTTTTAGGCCCCTAATTCCTAAACTGTTAGGACCTAAACTCCCAAAATCAATACCAACCTTCCTTTTGTAGTCATTAACATTGTGTTTAAATTTCATTGATTTCTATTTACTTAAACTAAAGTTATTGTGTGAAAACCAAGAATAATGCTTATTTGGGCCCTTTTTTGGCCCCTAATTCCTAAACTGTTGAAACCAAAACTCCCAAAATCAATCCCAACCGTTCTTTTGTGGTCATAAACCTTGTGTCAAAATTTCATAGATTTCTATTAACTTAAACTAAAGTTATAGTGCGAAAACCAAGAAAATGCTTATTTGGGCCCTTTTTGGCCCCTAATTCCTAAAATGTTGGGACCAAAACTCCCAAAATCAATACCAACCTTCCTTTTGTGGTCATAAACCTTGTGTTAAAATTTCATAGATTTCCATACACTTTTACTAAAGTTAGAGTGCGAAAACTAAAAGTATTCGGACGACGACGACGACGACGACGACGACGACGCCAACGTGATAGCAATATACGAAGAAAAATTTTTCAAATTTTGCGGTCGTATAAAAAGTTGTTAATAACACTTAAATTTTTGTTACCTTTGGAACTTGAGCTGTGTAATTATATACAGACAATGATAACGGTAGGAGATGAGCTTCTGTGGTAAATAAATAGTCATCTACATTTATTATCAGGTCAGATTTCTCTGCAAACAATAAGTACAAGTACTTAAATGTTTCAGCAAAGACATAGGAATCCAATCTGTAATCATAATAACATACTATTATACAACTACACTAATCATAACAAACTAATATTTAACTTTTAATCAAGATCTGTCAAAAAATGTATTGGGTACAAAACAGAGATTTGTCAAGATCAGTATAAAGAGGGGACTGGTCAAGATAAATACAGAGAGGTGATTTGTTTAATTGTTTAACAATGTTGGGTATTAACAGAAAATTTACAAAAAAGCCAAAATGACTTCAATCTGACAATTAACTACTGTGTTTTAGTTATGAAAAACAATTAAAGACCAGGTGAAATTTAGCTTTGAAATATTTTCTCTAAGGTTTTATGAATGTAAATAAATAAGTCCTAGATGATAATAACACTTGGACAGTTTGACTTACTGGTCTTCATGTGCTCCTGAAGTTACATCTTTAATGGCAGCAAATCCACACGGTACTCGTGCATGAGCATCCAAATTCTCCATCATTTTCTTGCCAACTTCTAAATAATGATTATCACCAGTTGCCTGCAAGTTAAGAATAATATCAATCTTATGTTCATTCGTCAGGAAAGGCAAATAAATGTTTGTATGTCTAACTATGGTTTAGGCTCAATAAGGCCAAGTGACAACTGTGAACAAATTTTAGATGATACAGGATTTTCTTTTAGTCTGGAATGCCCAGGGTGATATCAAAAGTTTGGATATTAAATCAAAGAGCTGATAGCTCTGCGGTTGAAGAAGGTGAATAAAAGGTTACTTGAATTACTATAAAAGCAGCCCCACTAACCCAGCCTGCTTTGTTCCAATATCATTATGACGTAATTTTTATTCTTCAAACATTAATGTGTCACAAGTACATGGATTTCCCATCTGTACAATCATTTTCTATGTTCAGTGGACTGTGAAAATTAGGTAAAATCTTTAATTTGGCAGTAAAATTAGAAAGATCATATCATAAGGAACACATGTGTACTAAGTTTCAAGTTGATTGGATTTCAACATCATCAAAAACTACTTCGACAATAAACTTTAACCTGAAGCAGGACAGACAGACAGACAGACCAGAAAACATAATGCCCATAAATGGGGCATAAAAATAGTAAGACTTGTTACATACCCGCCAACTTTTGAAAGTTCCCATGGGAGGTTTTAGTGCGCGACAACAATTTTAAAGGTTACAATTTTTTAGCGAAGTATTTTGCACGATCTGGATTGTCTAGAAAAAGTGTCATATTTGTATAATGAACTTACATGCCTTTTTCTTAAGTCTGTTTGCATGATTCTAGTTATTGAAGAATTAGAAAAGATGAACATGTAGCTAGCAGACCAGGGTTTATTTTCTTGTGTAAGAATATTAGATGCTTGTTGAAATTTTCAATTTTGAATTATGCACAAAGATGGACCTTTAACAGGTTGGGAACATCTCTCCAAATGAGACATAACCCTCATTGGAAGAACATTACAACCCATTGTAAAAAATGAAAAAAGAATAATACACCATACATGTGCTCAAGTTAATGTATAATTATTATCCTCTTGTAGCACCATACGTGTGCCTAAGTTGTAATAAAATGTCTGTCTTGTCTTGTATTCCTTATTATTTATTAGTGACAAATTTTCATTGGCGCAAGTGAACAATTTGTTTAAATGTTCAACAAAGTACAAACTTTCTATAGGCTCATATGCAGACTTTTGTACAACCACAAAATCAAATTTTGACGATAATACCATTTTTCCACATGTGTTGAATTAAAGTTTGTCAAGCATTAAAGATTGTACGAGATGGCTAGCTTTGATGAAATTGTATTTTTAGATTGCAGTTTCATGTACATTTACTGAACATGGCCTTCATTTTTTTTCCTGTTTATTCAAACATTTTTGGGGGTTCATTTTTTAAATAAACAGAAATGTCTACTATCTACATTCCTTATATACTTAGTATTAACTTCAAAAATATTTTTTCAATGTTAATGATGATAAAATAAATTACAAACACCTTACCTTATACAGAAAATAAGTAGATTCTATTAATTCTGGTCTAAGAGGATGATTTCCCCAGTGTACTCTAAAGTCAGATGTGAATCCCTGTAACAAATTAAATCATAATCTTTTGATATCTATGTGTGCAAAAATAGGGGGAACAAATAATAGGCAGAAAGACGTATGTACTGAATTCTATAATATTTGAGAAAACATGTAAGCTACCTAATAATCATTAAATTTCCCTGTGTATTTTAACCAATACATCTGATCTATGTCACAATTCATAAAACTCTTCTGAAGTTAGTACACTGAATTTATCTGGAGTAATTCTTATCAAACTAATATAAGCAGAACAAAAACGGAAAACAATATCTATATCTCGGGTTGGGAGACTTTAGTCACAGGCTACACAAAAACAATTAAATTTACCTCAGGCAAAAAATTGTGTTTTTGCATAACTTGATAAAGCATCTGATGAGTCTGTATTGCTGGTTTTATATCACCCTTTAAAACCTATAGCAAAATAAAACATAACTTGATATAACATCTGATGTCTCTGTATTGCTGGTTTTATATCACCCTTTAAAACCTATAGCAAAATAAAACATAACTTGATATAACATCTGATGTCTCTGTATTGCTGGTTTTATATCACCCTTTAAAACCTATAGCAAAATAAAACATAACTTGATATAACATCTGATGTCTCTGTATTGCTGGTTTTATATCACCCTTAAAAACCTATAGCAAAATAAAACATAACTTGATATAACATCTGATGTCTTTGTATTGCTGGTTTTATATCACCCTTAAAAACCTATAGCAAAATAAAACATAACTTGATATAACATCTGATGTCTTTGTATTGCTGGTTTTATATCACCCTTTAAAACCTATAGCAAAATAAAACACAACTTGATATAACATCTGATGTCTCTGTATTGCCGGTTTTATATCACCCTTTAAAACCTATAGCAAAATAAAACATAACTTGATATAACATCTGATGTCTCTGTATTGCTGGTTTTATATCACCCTTAAAAACCTATAGCAAAATAAAACATAACTTGATATAACATCTGATGTCTTTGTATTGCTGGTTTTATACCACCCTTAAAAACCTATAGCAAAATAAAACATAACTTGATATAACATCTGATGTCTCTGTATTGCTGGTTTTATATCACCCTTTAAAACCTATAGCAAAATAAAACATAACTTGATATAACATCTGATGTCTCTGTATTGCTGGTTTTATATCACCCTTAAAAACCTATAGCAAAATAAAACATAACTTGATATAACATCACTTAAATAACATCTGATGTCTCTGTATTGCTGGTATTATATCACCCTTTAAAACCTATAGCAAAATAAAACATAACTTGATATAACATCTGATGTCTCTGTATTGCCGGTTTTATATCACCCTTAAAAACCTATAGCAAAATAAAACATAACTTGATATAACATCTGATGTCTCTGTATTGCTGGTTTTATATATCACCCTTTAAAACCTATAGCAAAATAAAACATAACTTGATATAACATCTGATGTCTCTGTATTGCTGGTTTTATATCACCCTTTAAAACCTATAGCAAAATAAAACATAACTTGATATAACATCTGATGTCTCTGTATTGCTGGTTTTATATCACCCTTTAAAACCTATAGCAAAATAAAACATAACTTGATATAACATCTGATGTCTCTGTATTGCTGGTTTTATATATCACCCTTTAAAACCTATTGCAAAATAAAACATAACTTGATATAACATCTGATGTCTCTGTATTGCTGGTTTTATATATCACCCTTTAAAACCTATAGCAAAATAAAACATAACTTGATATAACATCTGATGTCTCTGTATTGCTGGTTTTATATCACCCTGTAAAACCTATAGCAAAATAAAACATAACTTGATATAACATCTGATGTCTCTGTATTGCTGGTTTTATATCACCCTTTAAAACCTATAGCAAAATAAAACATAACTTGATATAACATCTGATGTCTCTGTATTGCTGGTTTTATATCACCCTTTAAAACCTATAGCAAAATAAAACATAACTTTATATAACATCTGATGTCTCTGTATTGCTGGTTTTATATCACCCTTCAAAACCTGTAGCAAAATAAAACATAACTTGATATAACATCTGATGTCTCTGTATTACTGGTTTTATATCACCCTTTAAAACCTATAGCAAAATTAAACATAACTTGATATAACATCTGATGTCTCTGTATTGCTGGTTTTATATCACCCTTTAAAACCTATAGCAAAATAAAACATAACTTGATATAACATCTGATGTCTCTGTATTGCTGGTTTTATATCACCCTTTAAAACCTATAGCAAAATAAAACATAACTTGATATAACATCTGATGTCTCTGTATTGCTGGTTTTATATCACCCTTTAAAACCTATAGCAAAATAAAACATAACTTGATATAACATCTGATGTCTCTGTATTGCTGGTTTTATATCACCCTTTAAAACCTATAGCAAAATAAAACATAACTTGATATAACATCTGATGTCTCTGTATTGCTGGTTTTATATCACCCTTTAAAACCTATAGCAAATAAAACATAACTTGATATAACATCTGATGTCTCTGTATTGCTGGTTTTATATCACCCTTTAAAACCTATAACAAAATAAAACATAACTTGATATAACATCTGATGTCTCTGTATTGCTGGTTTTATATCACCCTTTAAAACCTATAGCAAAATAAAACATAACTTGATATAACATCTGATGTCTCTGTATTACTGGTTTTATATCACCCTTTAAAACCTATAACAAAATAAAACATAACTTGATATCGAATAAAAAAAATAATTATGTCTTATTGTTAACAGACCTATGGTATAAAGTATTTAAATAAATTCATTATTCAATTACTTAGTTAGATATCAGATATTAGTAAATGTCATTTTGAAATCCCATTCAGAAATAGTGAGTATATATTTATGTGTTGGCTTCCAGATCTCATGAATTTTAGTTTTTAAATTTAAACCTCAAAATTTACTTTGTTGTGAGGGAAATATGAAACTGTAAAAATTCAGAGTTCTGATTACAAGTTCACTAAACTGGAAAATTAAATTCAATAATAAACAAAAATTCCCAGTTACTTATGCATAATAATGTACAAAGATCAAGTATAGTTTTTAATTCCTTTCCAAAAAACTGTTTTGATGTCAGTCTCATAAACATTGACCCAAATATCTTTTTTTATTCACATAATTCTAAATCATCACCTGATTGATCTACCTTTAAAATCTTGCACCACCAAACTTTCAGGTCTAACTATTATAGTTATTATAAAAATGAAATAAAATTAATATTTAGAAAATACCAACCTGAAGACCTGGCCAGAAAGCCAGTAACGAATCCATAAAATGTCTGGATAAAGCTTCTGGTTTATGCATATGTACATCAACCAATAATGGCCCCTGGCTTATATATTTCATGACTGCTGAATAATGCTGTAAAATAAAGTAGATCTTTTATAATGACTTTTTGAAACATAGCAGCCAAATGACTTTGCAATTAAACAAAAATTTGTAAAATTTGAAGTTTTGAATCATGATTTATATATAGGTGGTCTAACCTTGTTAAATCTGTCTAAATATTCATCATCACCAAGTAATATGTAGGCCTTTAATACATACTCATAGTACGAGTCTATCCCAGCACCAACTCCACTTTCTGTCAGAAACAAGAAAATATTCAGTAACAAAGTAATTTCAACATTTAACATATGATGAAGACATAATCTTTTAATCTCAGGGTGCAGGTTTCTCTCGCTACGCGGAAGACCCATTAGCCTTCAACATCGACTGTTGTCTGCTCTTTGGTCGTATGTTATCTCTTTGACATATTCCCCATTTGCATTTTCAATTTGATTAATCACCACTCTTATATAGTACATGTGTACCTGTCCAAAAAACACCATGTGACCTCTCTTAATCCAGTCAAAGTTATTTCTAATTGACTTATCGCTTCCCTTCTCAAAACTATGTACATATGAATAAATCTAGTTTACAGTACATTGTAATAATAACTAGTCTATCTAACCAGCCATGGCTTTGTAGGGTGCATCAACTCATTTGTTTAATAGGAATGAGGTTGGTTTTTTTCTTCAGTTTTACAAATTTTATTTAGATTTAAAAAGCAAAGGCTGGTAGGGTAGAGTAACACATCTTCTTTCAAATTAGTACCTTGTTTTTTTTTTTATCAGATTCAGTTTGACATTTGTAATTTGTCCGAGTCTCACTCAGAATTTAGTCTTTGTATATTGATTTTTAAATTCACAATGTGCCATTTTATTAATATATCAACATACCTCTTCTAACCCAATCGCCATTATGTATATTAATATATCAACATACCTCTTCTAACCCAATCGCCATTATGTATATTAATAACTGTGCCAACGAGATCACTACTTCTGTGTCTTTGTTCCCATAAATAATCCATGGCCTTATGGGCTTTCTCCTACAAAAAGTGCAAGAGATAAAATATGGTCATTTAAAATATTGTTTTACCTCTATAAGCATTATCCATTCATTACTTGTTCTGCAAATCAGGTTAAGTTCTTTGATTTTCATTTTATGCTTTTTAGTTTTGTCTGAAATTCATGTAATTATGCTTTATTTTACAAATAATAAGAACAAACTTCATTCTCAATACAACCATGTCCTTTTACTCTCTTTTAAAACTAAAACATTTCATTGCAAATTATTTCAGTAAGAAAAAAATATATGTTACCTCAAAAATAGGTTCTCCTGTTAGTCGACTCAAGGCAGCAAATTCTAAAACCATAGTTCCAGCACATGCTGTACAAGTATCTTTATATTTATTAATCATATCTCTTATACCATGCCGTAAATTTACCTAAAAGTACATTTTTTAAAACATGTGTTCTTAGATATAGGAAGATGTCTATATTTCATATACAATGGCAAGATGAGGGAACTTTAAAGTACGTTTACTTCCTCAGATTAGTTCCATAGCTATTAAAAACATTAAAATTATAGGGACTGATTCAAGAAAATATCTTATTTTGGTAAAATGATAGTTATTACCATCACATGAATGCTCAACTATATTGAGTTGTAAATTCAATTTAAATTTCAGAAATATAATCTTCAACATTTTCAATATGCAACATGACATTGCTGCAAAAAAGTACCATTAAATTTTGTTTGTATCTTATGTTAAATTGGACATACTCTAGGATAAGGAATTCCAGTGGATGTATTAAATGCTGGCAATAATCTGTAACCAATATCTTTAGCCATTGATAATAATTCATCTGTATACCATTCCATTCCTTTCCTCCTCTTTTTAAGTGATGTTGCTAAAACATGTCCCCCTAAAAGTCCCCTGTAAAACATGTTCATTTCTATTTTAAATTTGATCTATTGAAAACTGTATAATATTATAGACGAGTAAAAGTTTTCAATTTAAATCAATATTTTCCTCTTTAATCATTTATAGGTAATTTAAAAAAATAAATACAGGTTTAACATCGTCTTATCAGGGCCTTTTATAGCTGACTATGTGGTATGGGCTTTTCTCATTGTTGAAGGCCGTACGGTGACCTATAGTTGTTAATGTCTGTGTCATTTTGGTCATTTGTGGATAGTTGTCTCATTGGCAATCATACCACATCTTCTTTTTTATATTTAGGTTGCTAAAAAGTTAATTGATTAAATGAATTTGATTTTTCTGTGTTATCAAACTTTTATATTTAAACATCAATGATTGTAAAATTAATGCGTTTCTGGTATGCTTAGTTTCTTTGTCTAATCATTGAATGAAATGAACAACCAAAATATTTTCCAGTCAGAATGAGCCACTGACTGTTCAACAATCAGGATAAGTTTTGGAGTTCATAGTAATCATAATGCATTTATAAAATTCATCTAGAGACATAAGTGTGACTTTGAGCACATATTTCATACTTCATTGGTCTGATATGATAACAATTTTGTCTTCATGTACAATGATGTACAATTCTGCTGAAATAAAGTTTTAAGTTTTCCTTAAGGTGGTACATAACACTACAGGGAGATCACTCTGTAAATATCAGCTGAACATTTAAATTACATTTTATTGTTCAGGAAATATTAAGCTTTTCAATGATAAAAATTGGTGTTACTGCTATTTGTACAACGAAATTTTTCAGATAAAGTTTGTGGTTCCAGTTTTTTGAGATTTTATATTTTTATCATATGGTGAAAGTAAACATTTTGTCAAAATCTATGAAAATTAAACAAGCCAATTTAATTTAAGTCAAGGTGTTGGGTACCACCTTAAACAAATGAAGATGAAATATAGGACATTAAAAATCATATACATGTAACCATGGTAACATGTACTTACCCTAGAACCCTAATGTTTGTTTCAAATACTGATACAACAACATCTGTGTCAAAGGTCACCTGAGATACAACTAATCTGACAGCTTTATCAAACTCTTCTACTTCACCCAATACCTAAAAATTACATCAAAGATTAGAAGGAGAAGACAGAAATAAATTATAATATATCTCAAAAGTAAACATGTAACGATTATTTTTACTTCTTTTAACATCTGTTTCATGTAAATCATTAAAATATTCATGTACATGTAATCAATGATATAGACTACATGTACATGTAGTTTTCCCAAACTTCAGAACCAAAAGACTTCGAGGAAATTATTTCAAAAATTGAACAATAACGCAATGCCTGCAGTTTCTTTTACACTTTTGAGTTATAACGACGACTGAACATACCAAAAACATTGACAGTAACAAGACCAACAAAAGTAAGAAAGCATGCCTGGAATATTTATGTCTTTGGTTCCTCATTGCAACAGGGACACTAATACTTATCCTGAAATAAGTAATGGTACCAATACCAACATTTTTACTTAATTCTCATGTTATAAATACTCACTGCTAATGTGTCCAAAGTATCTATTAGCGTCAATGTAAAACTGTCAAGAAAAAATGAAAATGTATATATTTGAAACAAATTAAATGCAATTATGTATGTTTTCTGTAAATTTCTAAAATTAATTAAGAAAGGTATAAACATAAACATGTGTGCATACATTATGTCACATAACTGAAACTAGTTCTGATAACCAACTTAAAAGAATCATTCGGTAGGTTTCTGTTGGAAAGATTATTTTTTTTAGTTAACCATTTTACTGTTGTTTAATATGGAAAACATTCTGAGTTTTATAGTAAATGCCAGATTATCTTTATAAGAATCCATCCAGCTATTGAGAATAAATATTTGTTTGCCCTGAACATGCATGAAATATTTGCCACTGGACTTTAAGCAACCCACGATCAATGTTTACTCTGTATTCCAATCATTATAAATGTATAATTAATCATCTGTAAATCTTACTTTCCTAAGCTATCATCTATATCTCCTCTGTTTGGTTGTGATCCTCTATAACGTCCTTTACAACTCAATGGCATCAATTCATCGGCAGGATAGGCATTCTCCTACAATTGGAAAAATGAAGTACTTTTAATTTACAAATTACGGTCATAAAAAATCAGCAAAGCTGTGGTTGACAATTCTAGAACTAGTTCCATTAATTTGTAGGAATCCAATATTAGAGAATAATGGACTAATGTACAGAAAAATCGACCAACAAAAAAAGGATAAAAAATAGGGTACAAAATAAGAACTGGAGAGTAATAGAGTGGACAAATATAAATGATAAATGATAGGCATAATATAATGTGCTCTAGATGGGTAATGGTGGACTGGTACTGTTTGTACTGGTCTTTTTGCTCATTAGTGGTAAGGGTGGACTGGTACTGTTTGTACTGGTCTTTTTGCTCATTAGTGGTAATGGTGGACTGGTACTGTTTGTACTGGTCTTTTTGCTCATTAGTGGTAATGGTGGACTGGTACTGTTTGTACTGGTACTGTTTGGACTGGTACTGTTTGTACTGTCTTTTTGCTCATTAGTGCTCATGGCCAGTAAAAGATTATAAAAGTCAAAAATGTTATATGTTAAAAGTTAAACCTAACTTTGTCAATAGGGGACTAAAAAAGGAATGGATTGTGGTTATGCCTTGAAATTTGATGGTCATCTGTGAAACAGATAATGCACAACCATTAACTAATTCATTATGTCTTGATGGCATATGTAAATATTTATCTAGATGATTTCTTAAATTTTACATATGTATCTTATATGTACATAAAATAATATTTAACAATTTTAAATGTTTCTTTACTGTTTTTTCTAAGGGGTTAAATTTAAGAACTACTCACCATGTAAGAGTTATAAGCATGGAAGAACATTTCTTTAAGCTTCAATCTGTAAATAAAAAATAAAAGACTGAGTTTAAAAAAAAATAATTTTGTTTTATTCTAAATATATTGCATTAAAACAAATATTTCCTTATTTAATTCAAAAGAATTGGGATGCAAAAAAGGCTATGGGACCACATATTAAAAATTGGGTCCTTTAATAGCTGAATATGCAGTATGGGCTTTTTTCATTGTTGAAGGCCATACAACGACCTGTTGATAATCAATTATTTTTGAGTCATTTGATCTCTTTAGGAGAGTTGTCTCATTGGCAATCATACATCATCTTCTTATACTAGACTAGAACACACCCGTGATATCGCGGGTCCGTGACTGAATTAAAGTATATAACTATGCGCAAGCCTTATCTTAGTATTAGTACTGTCATCTGATAAAGTCATGCCGATTATAAGATACACAATTTTCTCTGCTTTCAAATCTTTCTGTTTGAACCCGTCAAACTGGAACTTATCAATTATTGGTAATATTAAATATTTAGAAAACAAAAGGTCCTGGAATGGAGTATTTTTTAATCAACAGCATTGTCCTATATTAGTTATAAATAAAGTTGAATTCTTTGATTCGCTGTTTTACGTCATGCCCGCTAACAAATTGAAACTTATTTTTAGTCCAGATTTTTAGTATTCGTATTGTTATCTTAGAAAGTCTTACGGATTAAAATACTACAATAGGTAACAATTTGCAATTTAGTAGTGTCAACCCTGTGATTATGACCCGTTTATATAGCATATTTATCCTGAATACACTGTTTGGTGGTGCGCCTGTCAGATGCGGAACGTACAGATAAGGTAATAGGTAACAGGTGATTATACTATTGGTATCGGTATCGGACTCGACCCGGAACTTCCTAATTATTGGCGATATTAATTACGTGGAAAACAAAAGGGCCTGGAGTGGTGTAATTTTTAATCTACACCTTTGTACTATATTAGTTGTATATAAAGTTGAATTCTTTGATTCGTCGTTTTTACGTGATGACGGCTGACAAATTGGACCTCGTAATTTTAGTATTATAGATTATAATAATTTGTCATCTCAACAAGATTGATTTTCTTGCTTGAGCCAGCATGGCATTCAGATATTACAAACGCCCTTAGTTTCTAGCGATAATTTAATTATCACCTTACTGTGCTGAGAAAGGAAATTATCAGTCAGTAATATTACAAATGACATTTTATGATTTAATTTAATTGTCATTTGTAACATTTGAATGCCAAGCCAGCATGGCTTCTCTTTGTGGAGAATGACCACATGAAGTTCTTAAGGTTTCCATTTGACATGTTTAATTTCTTGTTATTTTGGTAATTGTTTTAGGGCTTACAAGTTACAAAATTGGGGAGGGACCTTTTTTACTGGCAAATTCAATAGTTACGATTAGCAGCATCAATATTCATGACATTGACAACAAGATGTTTCATGACGGTTTTGTAAAACCTTGAAGAAAGATTTGGAAGGCAAAATTATGTCAATCTACCTGCATCGTGAGGATCCCGTACAGGAAAACATCATGAAGTATCATTAAATTAAGTTATACATGTATAAAATGTTTATTAAATTTTAAACACGTCACCACAGTATTTCTTGTGCCACTACAGTGACTAGCTGCAGAACCGTAGCTCTTATGGTCCTTATGTTATGGTTCGCAAATACTGAAATAGTCAATAAATAACTATGGTTCGGACTTTTTAAAGTGACAGTCTACAAGCTTTTGATCAAATTGATTTTTATCTTTAACTTCTTATTTTTCTTTTAAAAAATGAGCGGTTTTAAAACAAACTTAATCTGATGTCCTTAAACTGTTAAAACTTACTTTAACTCCCTTTTTTCAGACAGAGACATTGCTTTTACCAAACCATCTTCCAATACAAAAATCACAATTACAAAAGACAACACTATTACTACTTTTTGGCACTTCATTGTTGGACAAAATATGCAATGCTGGATTTGATTCGTCTGCCGATAACCTCTCTTTTGATGGTAATGTTTGATTTTATCCTGTCGGTTGTGTTGTCATTTTGCCTTGTTGTCACTTGATGCACTTCCGGTTTGATTAAAAGACGGTATATCGACATTTTACAAAATCACATTCTTTAATAAATGTTTACATGGATGATCAAACATATATTATTGGTGAAAATTGATGTTCAATGTGATTGAAATAAGAAATGAAATATTTTTTGTTGAATAGGTTGTTTATTTTTTCAACCAAATATTTCATTATTTCTTTACTTTATTCATAAATCAAGTTCCGGTTTCTGGTGAAGGACATGTGAAGTGTACCAACTTTCGATTGCTGCCATGGCCCTAATGTTTCAGAGATTAGGCTTTCATATATTGAGAACAAATTTTAAGTCCACTTTTCAAACTACCAGAACTGCACAGTCACTTGTCAGTCATTCAGAGGCAAGTTTAATTGTTTCAGGAATGATATTGATCCCTTCTTTCCAAATGTATTTTAGTCTGTAATATGTGCTGCTGTACAACAGTCATCAAGCAACAATTATTTAATCAACTTGAATCATAGATGTTCCTTTAAAATGTGATCAAAGTCACTTCATCATTATTCGCGTCTGCAACCAGATTCTGCTTCTTTCATGCATTCAGTAATTTTGCTAGCGCTCAACATTTTCCTTATTTACAAAACGGTTTTCAAAGTGACGAAAGTATTTCAAATCAATTCATCACTTAAATTTTTTAAGTATTAATATATTCGCATGAAAATACTACAAATCTACCTGTCTTCATGTTTTCGACAAGATTATGACCCAATGAGTTAATAATCGGGTACAACATGACAGGTTATGGAGGTGGTGAAAGTTGTTATTACAACTAATCCACTTATAGCCATCGTATGGGCTACTAATCAGGGGCGTAGCTAGAATGGAACGATGTGCAAGCATATACCGCAGAGCAAAGCGAGGCGAAAAATTTTGGGACCCTTTAATGCAGAAAATGGTTTGTTTTTCGGGTTTTGGCCATAGGACGGTTAATTGAGAAGCTACATGTACATAGGACTTATACATAATTCATGAATACAAAATATTACAAAAATCTTCTGACTGATAGAACATCTAAACAGAATAAAGCATGGTTAATTGAATACATAAACAACACATTTTTGTGTTATGGAATTTACTAAAAATTGTCAAAAATCTGCCCTTCGGGTCTTAGCAGAAACGAACTTCTTTATTACTTTGTCATTATTCACACAAAAATCCCGATGAATATGCAGCAATGCTAGCGATGCTAAATCGTCTTTGTTTGTTGTTAATCGTGCATATGTTTTCAACAGACGTAGTACACTCAAACGATCGGTAGCATCCGCGAGATGTAATCCAGCGTGTTCGCCATCGAGCAACCTCCCGATTGAATTTGTCGAAATTACATGACAAGTCACTTTCGTATGTCTCAAACAATGCTGCGATTTGTTCGTTTGTTGTAATTCTTACAACACGAGGAAGCAGATATGCGCAAAGCAGTGATTTTTCTGACTGATAGCAGACGCGACTCCAGTTCCATAAATTATCATGTACCTATGTACATGTAGCTTCTCATATGGCCAAAACCCGAAAAACAAACCGTTTTCCGGTACCACGATTTCCCGAGAAATACAAGAAAAACATTATATCCCCAAAACAAACTGATACATCCCGAGAAAAAGACTTTTCATGGTGTTATGCTACGTTTTATAGTGGTATACTACTTTTAACAATATTAATTAAAGATATTACTCGTAAATTATCATGTGGTCTATGGACGCAAAATATAATGAGACTTTCCAAGACTATTTTTGCGTGTTTGCTGGTTGATTTGCTTTGGTAGTCACATCGCATCGGCATATTTAACGATATCGAAGGGTTCTGATAAATCTAATGGCCGATTGGTACATCGCATTCCAAACAGATAACTTGTGACCGTACTCTGTAAAATGTTCTCCGAAACTACAAGAGTATAACAAATTATGATCTTGTAATAGATTCAAGTTACTGTCCGTTTTTGTCATCTGTAATAAAACTTTAATTTTGAAACCAAATGCCGCTATTTAATGACATTACATCATTTGAATACTCGTATGTGTATCCTTTAAATTTTCATTTTGCAATTTTTATTTTGCATGCCGAATTGATGTGCACGCAACTGCGTGTTGGCGTATAGGGAGCTACGTGCCTGCTAATCCTTAATTATTAAATCTCATGATTGACAATTATAATTATTATTTCCAGGACAATCAAGTCAGTCAGCATTTCAACAACCAGGAGTATAGATTCGTCATTTGATCAAAATTGTTTCCCCTCAGATAGTTTACATTTAAATTTAATATTTCTTAATCCATCTCAATTTGACAATGTTTGAAGTTTGTTTGTCATAGATTCGTCATTTGAACGCAGTTTCGTCATATTTGGTATAAACTTTCTACAATTTCCATTTAAAAGATAGGACTTTATTCAAAACGTTCAGAAAAGTTTTCTGGTGCATTAATTTTTATACGACCGCAAAATTTGAAAAAATTTTCGTCGTATATTGCTATCACGTTGGCGTCGTCGTCGTCGTCGTCGTCGTCCGAATACTTTTAGTTTTCGCACTCTAACTTTAGTAAAAGTGAATGGAAATCTATGAAATTTTAACACAAGGTTTATGACCACAAAAGGAAGGTTGGTATTGATTTTGGGAGTTTTGGTCCCAACATTTTAGGAATTAGGGGCCAAAAAGGGCCCAAATAAGCATTTTCTTGGTTTTCGCACTATAACTTTAGTTTAAGTTAATAGAAATCTATGAAATTTTGACACAAGGTTTATGACCACAAAAGAACGGTTGGGATTGATTTTGGGAGTTTTAGTTGCAACAGTTTAGGAATTAGGGGCCAAAAAAGGGTCCAAATAAGCATTATTCTTGGTTTTCGCACAATAACTTTAGTTTAAGTAAATAGAAATCTATGAAATTTAAACACAAGGTTTATGACCATAAAAGGAAGGTTGGTATTGATTTTGGGAGTTTTGGTCCCAACAGAATAAGGGGCCCAAAGGGTCCAAAATTAAACTTTGTTTGATTTCATCAAAATTGAATAATTGGGGTTCTTTGATATGCCGAATCTAACTGTCATGACTGTGTATGTAGATTCTTAACTTTTGGTCCTGTTTTCAAATTGGTCTACACTAAAGTCCATAGGGTCCAAAATTAAACTTAGTCTGATTTTAACAAAAATTGAAATCTTGGGGTTCTTTGATATGCTGAATCCAAAAATGTACTTATATTTTTTATTATGGGCCCAGTTTTCAAGTTGGTCCAAATCAGGATCTCAAATTATTATATTAAGTATTGTGCAATAGCAAGTCTTTTCAATTGCACAGTATTGCGCAATGGCAAGAAATATCTAATTGCACAATATTGTGAAATAGCAATTTTTTTTTTAATTAGAGTTATCTTTCTTTGTCCAGAATAGTAAGCAAGAAATATCTAATTGCAAAATATTGTGCAATAGCAAGATTTTTTTTTAATTGGAGTTATCTTTCTTTGTCCAGAATCAACTTAAATCTTTGTTATATACAATATACAATGTATATTCACTTTTTACTACCAACTGATAAATTAAAATAATCTTTACCATTCAGTGATAACAAGCAGTTTTTTTACATCTTAATATTTTATGATGTATTTAAATGAGTAGTTATTGTTGCAAACTCCATTAGAAATTTTAATTGAGATAAATTTTGGAATAAGGGAAAGGGGGATGTGATTAAAAAAATTGGGTTCAATTTTTATACGACCGCAAATTTTGAAAAAATTTTCGTCGTATATTGCTATCACGTTGGCGTCGTCGTCGTCATCGTCGTCGTCGTCCGAATACTTTTAGTTTTCGCACTCTAACTTTAGTAAAAGTGAAAAGAAATCTATGAAATTTTAACACAAGGTTTATGACCACAAAAGGAAGGTTGGGATTGATTTTGGGAGTTTTGGTCCCAACATTTTAGGAATTAGGGGCCAAAAAGGGCCTAAATAAGCATTTTCTTGGTTTTCGCACTATAACTTTAGTTTAAGTTAATAGAAACCTATGAAATGTTGACACAAGGTTTATGACCACAAAAGAAAGGTTGGGATTGATTTTGGGAGTTTTGGTTCCAACAGTTTAGGAATTAGGGGCCAAAAAAGGGCCCAAATAAGCATTATTCTTGGTTTTCGCACAATAACTTTAGTATAAGGGAATAGATATCTATAAAATTTCAACACAAGGTGTATGACCACAAACGGAAGGTTGGTATTGATTTTTGGAGTTTTGGTCCTAACAGTTTAGGAATAAGGGGCCCAAAGGGACCAAAATTAAACTTTGTTTGATTTCATCAAAAATTAAATAATTGGGGTTCTTTGATATGCTGAATCTAACTGTGTATGTAGATTCTTAATTTTTGGTCCCGTTTTCAAATTGGTCTACATTAAAGTCCAAAGGGTCCAAAATTAAACTTATTTTGATTTTAACAAAAATTGAATCCTTGGGGTTCTTTGATATGCTGAATCTGAACGTGTACTTAGATTATTGATTATTGGTCCAGTTTTCAAGTTGGTCCAGTTCGGGGTCCAAAATAAAACTTTTTTTGATTTCATCAAAAATTGAATAATTGGGGTTCTTTGATATGCCAAATCTAACTGTGTTAGTAGATTCTTAATTTTTGGTCCCGTTTTCAAATTGGTCTTCATTAAGGTCCAAAGGGTCCAAAATTAAACTAAGTTTGATTTTAACAAAAATTAAATTCTTGGGCTTCTTTGATATGCTGAATCTAAACGTGTACTTAGATTTTTGATTATGGGCCCAGTTTTCAAGTTGGTCCAAACAGGATTCAAAATTATTATATTAAGTATTGTGCAATAGCAAGAAATTTTCAATTGAACAGTATTCAGCAATAGCAAGAAATCTTCAATTGTACAGTATTGTGCAATAGCAAGAAATTTTCAATTGCACAGTATGGTTCAATAGCAAGAAATCTTCAATTGACAGTATTGCGCAATAGCAAGAAATATCTTATTGCACAATATTGTGAAATAGCAATCAATTTTCAGTTATTTGGAGTTATCTTTCTTTGTCCAGAATAGATATTTGTGCAATAGCAAGATATTTTCAATATTCTTTGAAAATTTGAGTTATCTTTCTTTGTCCAGAATAGTAGTTGAATCAACTTAAATCATTGTTTTATACAATATACAATGTATTTTCACTTTTACTACCAACTGATAAATTAAAACAATCTTTACCATTCAGTGATAAAAAGCACTTTTTTTACATTTTAATATTTTATGATGTATTTAAATGAGCAGTTATTGTTGCAAACTCCATTAGAAATTTGAATTGAGATCAGTTTTGGAATAAGGAAAAGGGGGATGTGAAAACAAAATTGGGGGGGGGGGGGGGGGGGGGGGGTCAATTTTTTTCATTTCATATTTCATAAATAAAAAGAAAATTTCTTCAAACATTTTTTTGAGAGGATTAATATTCAACAGCATAGCGAATTTTTTTTTTAAGTTCATTAGACCACATTCATTCTGTGTCACCAACCTATGCTGTGTCAACTATTTAATCACAATCCAAATTTAGAGCTGAATCCAGCTTGAATGTTGTGTCCATACTTTCCACAACCATTCAGGGTTCAACCTCTGCGGTCGTATAAAGCTGCGCCCTGCGGAGCATCTGGTTCTCATTTGAAATTTCATAAATAAAAAAAAAAATTTCTTCAAACATTTTTTTGAGAGGATTAATATTCAACAGCATAGTGAATTGCTCTAAGAGAAAACAAAAATTTTAAGTTCATTAGAACACATTCATTCTGTGTCAGAAACCTATGCTGTGTCAACTATTTAATCACAATCCAAATTTAGAGCTGAATCCAGCTTGAATGTTGTGTCCATACTTGCCCCAACCGTTCAGGGTTCAACCTCTGCGGTCGTATAAAGCTACGCCCTGCGGAGCATCTGGTTAGACGCTTAAAACGTAAAATACGAAATAATTTAGTATCAATTACACGAGGAAGACTTATATATATCTCTTACTAAAAATATTTAAATTGAAAAAGGATAATTTACTGCTTTTATAAGGCCATGGAAAAATAATTCATGGTTTCCCCTAACCCGACCGGGTCATTGTTTTACCGCCAGTGGCAGAGACAACAAAAAGTGTTTGAAATATGCAAGATTAAAGTTCTGCTGTAGAAACAAAACATATAGATATAAAATTATGCATGGTTACAAAAAAAAAAAAAAAAAAAAAATAGAAAGCCTGCCTGCCGGGTCTTTAAAATTTACCCATGTTAGGGGAAACCAACAATTAATTTTCCATGGCCTAATACACAAACCAAACCATAGATAAAACCAGGCTCATTTTGAATTTATTATCCACATGTCACTTCCCGTTTTCATTTCATTTTAAAACCAAAAGTTGTAAACATGATCTATTTTTGATTTGTTTACAACCTCCTTTATCATGTTTATACACTACAGTCATTAAAATCGTTCCAAAAAGGATTTTTATACAGTTCCAACTTCATAGAAATTATTTCCAAATATTGATTTTGACGTTTTACAAGGGAATGATTATGCAGAGAGATACTTGTTGCAAGTTAATTTCTGCTGTGACTCCTTGTTTAAAAAAATGGAATCCAATTTTGTTAGTCATGAATGTCCCTTAGGAACAAACAGAAAAAGAAATCGTGAACTAAATTTCTGTATTCCATTAAAGAATCTTATTATTATAACATTGTATAAGGACCAAACCAGTCAGATCATACAATATAAGAGGGACGAAAGATACCAAAGGGACAGTCAAACTCATAAATCTAAAACAAACTGACAACGCCATGGCTAAAAATGAAAAAGACAAACAGAAAAACAATAGAACACATGACACAACATAGAAAACTAAAGAATAAACAACACGAACCCCACCAAAAACTAGGGGTAATCCCAGGTGCTCCGGAAGGGTAAGCAGATCCTGCTCCACATGTGGCACCCGTCGTGTTGCTTATGTGATTACAAATCCGGTAAATAGTCTAATTTGGTAGGTCACATTCATTAAAGGGAAGGGGATTGTAGTTACGACGTAAGGAACATATCCGATATCATTTGTGAAACGGTTATTCCATAACTGTCAAGCATGCCTAAGTCCTTTAAAGTCTGACAAAGATTATCTAGTAATATATATCCTTGGTCCATTGCTGTTACACAAAATAAGGTTGATTTTAATATCACGCAAAAGTGACTAATGTCTAAAGCCCTCAAAATCCTAGCGTAAACCCTGTGCATGTCACAATTTTTCTGGCTGGTCCATGGAGTGGAGGTTTTTGAAAAATCTTGTAAGACTACTGAAGGCGTCACAGCAAAAAATTAACATTTCACTACGTCATAACTATTTGAGAAAGGGAAAAATAAAATCTTATTTTTAATTATGATGAACATTTAAAATAGTTATGATGTAGGTTTTTTTTTTAATTTCAAGGATAACCATATTGTATGTTGAAAACTCTACAATCATTATAAGTGATTAACTTGAAAGGATCTTGTCATTCTTGATTACTTTCATTCAATCAAAATTGAAAACTTATTTGCAGCCACTGTAGCTCTTTTCAGAGCAGGAGACTATACCCTGAAACTATATTTTTTTTGCAAGGCCAGGTAAAAACCTATGAATTTCATAGTTTTGATTATGTCAAATATGCCTGTATCATGTCTACATTTGTACATGTAAATGGGTATGCACATGACCTGATTTCAGGTTTTTTATGTTCAGAATTGGCACTTTTTTCCACATGTTCTCTGGGTAGAACTTTTTTTGTGATATTAAAAGTACACTTTATTTTTATTTCATTATCAAGAAGAGACAATTCTGGTTCCAGGGATATCATTGCACCCATTATCATGATTATCAAATTTGAAAGATTTGATTTTCTGTTCGAGGTTTGAATTATCTCCCCTTAACTACTTTTTTTCTTCTTCCCAAAACCATAAATTTACTAGCGTGACTCTTGTGAGGTCAAATCATGCCAATTAAAAAGATATAACATGTAGCATGCATGATTAGCAAACATAAGAAAACAATGTTTGCTATTATTTTCTATTAGAGATAAACTTTTTGTCAGATTCACAGTGATTCAGATTCAATATAATTATATTTTATTAAAGTTTCAAGAACTACAAAACATGGAATCAAAGAAATTGGCAGAGAGGACTTGAAAAATAATCACAAGAAGGCTTGTGAATGATAAGTTTATTGAAGATAACAGTCAAATGAGATGTTCCTTATAAGAATATGAAATTAAACAGTTATGAATAGTTATTACAATCATGAGTTTGCTCATTGTTGAAGGTCTTACAATGACTTATATTTGAATTAATCAAGATTATTTGGACTTTGTTGAATAGTTGTCTCAATTATACCAGTTTTACTACTTGTCCTAATCTTCAATGAAATAATGGCAGATAATTAAACACTTTGTAACAGATCTTATAAACATGTTTAACCCCGCCGCATTTTTGCGCCTGTCCTAAGTCAGGAGCCTCTGGCCTTTGTTAGTCTTGAATTTCTTAATTTTAGTTTCTTGTGTACAATTCGGAAATTAGTATGGCGTTCATTATCACTGAACTAGTATATATTTGTTTAGGGGCCAGCTGAAGGACGCCTCTGGGTGCGGGAATGTCTCGCTACATTGAAGACCTGTTAGTGACCTTCTGCTGTTGTTTTTTCTATGGTCGGGTTGTTGTCTCTTTGACACATTCCCCATTTCCATTCTCAATTTTACTCTGTAACAGCACTGAAGAGAAGTTAAAGGAAAGAAGAAAACATATTTACATGTTAATAGCAACATTTTATGTAATATGTGGGGTAATGCAATTCACTGTAGTAAAACTAAGAATTTGTTTTGTTTCATCTTCATATAGAAAACTCTTAATATAAAAAAAAAGAAGATGTGGTATGATAGCCAATGAGACAACTCTCCACAAGAGACCAAAGTGACACAGAAATTAACAACTATAGGTAACTGTACGGCCTTCAACAATGAGCAAAGCACATACCGCATAGTCAGCTATAAAAGGCCCCGAAATGACTATGTAAAACAATTCACATGAGAAAACTAACAGCCTAAATTATGTATAAAAAATGAATGTTTACTTCTTTATTTTCTAGGTGCCATGTTTACCTGTGATCTTTGATCCCAGTCAAAAACAAGTAAAAGTAAACAATAAGAATCAAAACTCTTCGGACAGTGTTGCTTTATTTTTCTGGTGCAATGACAATGTGACATCATGTGACAAAAATAAATATTCTGTTGGAGAAAAAGAACAAAACCATTTTGATTGGAGAAAGGACTTACTCATAATAAATTCAGATTTATCTACATTGTGTATTCTTCCAAGATTGAAAAGGAGTCTTGAAATTACGTACGAAAGTGGCCAAAACAATAATCATGCCAGTTCTGAGTTTTTAAGTATTTTTTCAAATTCCAGTACCGGCAAATCATTAGAATTTCTACAAAATGACATTTCAAGAGAAATTAGTTCAACGTTAGAGAGTATAAATCTACCTCAAGAAGAATTAGAATTTTTGAAAAGCAGTATATCATGGTATAGCAGTCAACCCATACCTTCATCACCAGACAAAACAGATTTAAAAACCCCTGATGACAAAAGTCTGGGGAAGCCTTCCATGGAACAGCTGAATGCTGTTAAAGAAAGATTGGCAGAAACAGTATGTATTACTTAAGGATGAAACTCATTTTCTTGAGGTTATGGTAATTCATTTTTAAAGTGAACGGGTTGTCTCACAAACTGAATAATAGTGTGATGGACTTTCACGTAACGTTTTTGAGTCATAGAACCCGTTTACACATCAATAATCACCTAGAAATCTGTTTAATCCTTAAATATTCTCAACCCAAACATTTGATCTTTATTTTTTAATTTCAACTTTCTTAGAACCCCAGTATGAATATATTACAGTAAAATCGTCAGAGTGTTTACATTGGACAATGGTTAGGAAAGTAGATTCTGCATTAAGGTCAGACAGTGAATATGATAACAGACCAATCACATTCAAGATTGTGTAGTAGATATGCAAGTCATACAAGAATTATATTTTTGTTATTACACTTTCAAATCTTCCTGGATAGTATCTCTTTGTCCACTGCAATTCATAATTTCCTTTTAAAATATCAATTTTAGAATGTTTATCTAGTGGTCAACGGTTACAATTTTCCAAAGAGAATTCTATATGGTTCAAAGCCCAAAAAGATCCAGAAAATTTTACAACAATTTGTATGTAGTTGACAATAATTTCATATTACTTGGTATATAATTATATTATAGTTGACGGCGATTAGCATTGTGTAACTCTTACTGTTATTATAAATTTTCTGTAGTCTGTACAGTTATTTCAAATTTCTTCCATTTCAGCTTCCAAATTTTTTTAATAAGGTGATGGACTATTCTATATATGACCCGAAAGTGGTATTTGTGAACAATATATGGAATAGAAAAACCTCGTAAGTAGTTAAAAGGCACTCAGTAAATCGCTATTATTTTTGATGAATGTAAAAGAAAGGATATGGTGTATTAATTCTATACACAAAGTTATAATTTTTAAAAACCAAAAGCAAAGGAACAACTTTATTGCTGTTCTTCATCTTAAAGTCATAAAACTGGCTTAAACATAAAGCAAAAACTCTGACCTCACTAAAACTTTGAGACAGCTCCTTGACTGGAATTTTTGGTTTATAGACTGGATCAAAATAATGGAAATGCTTGAAATAAACACAAAGTTATATAAATGTCAACATACAAATTAAGGATACTGTGTACTCAAAACTCAAAAGGACTTTATTGTTTAGAGAATTAATTCAATTACAAGTAGGAAGATTCTAAATGAAAATAATCTTCTCACTGAGTCAGTCTATCCTAAAACAGGCATGAACATTAAACAGAATTACTGTGGAGGATGACATTGACAGTATTATATTATTATAGTACATTTACAAATATTCCATTATAAAATCGATTTTAGGTACAATGACTGAATGTAGCACTGTGATGAAAATATAGCATTATGTTTCCATGGTGCATTAAGGTTCTGGGGACAACACTGAGTGATTGTAACCTCTATAAAATAATTGATTATCATTGATATTGGCATGATTGGTGAACTTCTTGCATTGAGTGTCATTAATTAAACAGGATCTATCAGAGATCTACCAGCATCACCAAAGTAATCAAAGCATCAAATTTCTGCAAATTATAGAATGATAATTTTCTTTCCCAACATTAATGGTTAATTAGTTCATAGACAAGCAGTCTGAACATCATTTTTATTTACAAAATAAGGTAAGTATTTTTGATGATCGTCCCTTACCCAATCATTAAATCCATTTATCAAAATAAAAAATAGGAAATTTACAAGACAAACTGAAAAAATTTCCTGCAAAAAATAGACATGTTCTTAAAATTGTGATCAAACATGAAATCATACTTCATGATTTGAACTTCTATTACAGGAGTAGGTCCGGTCCGGTAAGGGCCGATTTCGGCCTCAAATTTCAAGTTCATCTGACAAAAGATTTTAGACACACTTTTTAAACAATTAAGTGTCTATTTTAGTTGATTCAATAAGTATATGTTAAAGATTTCAACTGATTTACTCATTGAAAGCGCTCCGATTCTAGCTTAAATATGAAAAAATATGAAAAATCTATCAAATATGCCAAAAATTATCACTTTTCAGATGGTTTTTGTCAAAAATGAAAGAGGCCGCATTCGTGTTCATTCTCAACCTTTATATATGTTTTGTATTATCATCAAATACAACTTATATTTCAATATTAAGAATGAACACGAATGCAGCCACTTTCATTTAAGACGGAAACAGTCTAAAATATAACTCAAATGCTAAAATTGTGAAGATTTCAGTAATTTAGCATGACTTTATGATGCTATAACTTGATATAAGTACATTGTTTTGTCAAACACAGCCCATATTTATTTTGCAGAAGCATTCTACTTTCCAATAAATAACTAAAAGTATACATTTTAACAATTTTGTAAAACTGCTATATTTTGGGGCCAAAATGGGGTCTTACTGCACCTACTCCTTTGATTTGGTGTTAGATGTAATAGAAAATGGTATCTCTGTATTTATAAATTTTTATAGTTGCACGTTAAAAATCATGGTTCATGTATGCCAACGAAATCTACGAAAATGTGTATCCCACAAATACAAATGAATCAACAGTGATCCAAACTTAAAGCTTGAAGTTAATGTTAATATAAACCAGATTGAACCTTGTGTTTGTGTAAATTGTAATTAAGTAAAAAGTCTATTTTAAAAAAGATTACATTATGACTCATAAGCTGATGGCAAATAAAGTTCAGTTATGTGACAATATTTTTTTTTTCAGTGGCATTGGCATGTATTCTTTAAATCTATCTGTGATCAGGATATTGGCATATTTCAAGTACACTCAAATCACTGTACAACTACTTAAAATAACAGTCCACCCTGAGGATGGAGCAGTGAAAGTTAGATGGAGGGTTGCTGGGTTATCAAACACAGCATCTTTAAAGTTTTGGAATTTCTATCCAGGAAAATACAGGGAAAATGTTGAAAAGGATTCACAGTAAGTCATACTTGTCCATTTCCAGCAACTTCATTTATTTTTGCAGTATAACACCCTTACAATACATATATTAATGTCAAAATAGACATTCAAGTAAACAAATTGTATTCTTTGGAAAAAAATTTCTGTAGATTTAAACCTGAAGTATTAACAAGAATAAATCAGTTCCATGATAAACATACAATTTTTGAAAATATGGGGTTTTTTTTTTAATAATAATGTGCTGGAGTACACACATTTTATAAAAATTATTCTCATCATTCTCATACCTGCCAACTTTTGAAAGTGCCCATGGGGGTTTTAGCACGCGAAAACAATTTCAAAGGTTACAATACTTTGCGACGACTATTTTGTGGGTGCTGTTTTGTTGTCTAGAAAAAGTGTCATGTTTGTAAGATGAGCTTACATGCCTTTTTCTTAAGTTTATTTGCATGATTCTAGTTATTATATATCAGTAGAAAAGATGAATGTGGCTGCAAGACAAGGAATTAATTTATTGTGTAAGGATATTAATAATTGTTGACTTTTCCAATTTAAAATTATGCACAAAGAAGGACCTTTATCAGGTTGGGAACAACACCTAGGGGTAACCCTTAATGCAAGGACATTAAAAACCACTTTTTAAGTAAAAATGAGCACATATTTATATTATTTGAAGAAACTTTTCCCAAAGAACTATACATATTAGGATCTATCTGATATTATATGGTCAACACATAACCAAGAATTTTGATATGTTCTTGGCCTTATATTTTCTTTATTTTTCAAAATAATTGGACCCTTCATTTAGAAAAGTTGTTCTTTTAAAATATAATGTCAGAATTTCCCATTTTTAAGTTAAAAAATCTACATTTAATGATTTTTCTATTTTATTTTTTACAATAGTAAAATGACCCTTGACTAAGGGAAGTTCCCCATTTAAGAGATTCCTCATGTGGGGGGGGGGGGGGGGGGGGGGGGGTTGTCCATGTGAAAAATAAGGAATAGTACATTGTACTTTAAATAATTTGGTAATTTAATTGAATACATAAATTTATAACATTTGTTACAGCAAGTGTAATATCAATAGATTAGTGAATAAACTACTAACTATTATCTTTATGACGGTAGTACTGCATCATTGAAGTTTGTGAATCAGTCATGCTTTTATTCTTATTCTGTGTAAGAACCTCCGTGCAGGTAAAAAACTATTTGCCATGTTCACGATTTTCAACAAACAGAGGAATACAAGCGTCAGCCTTTCAAAAAGGCTATTCGACTCTTAGCTGATGAAAATGGAAAGTGCTCTCGCTTTGTAGATTAATTTATTTACTAGAATAGCCACGTGCATCAATCTGCAAATTTTACCACACACGTGAGGTCACACGCTATGAATTATTATCGTTTAACGGTTGTTTTTTACTCCAGAAGATTCGACTATTTATAGATAAAGGTTACCTGTGTAAAATCTAATTGCTAAAATAGAGAGGACAAATCCGATACTCTACGGGATTGAAGGACATTAACTTGGTTTGGATTGTCCTAACCAATCAATAAACTTTGATTATTCATGTCTCGTAATATCTTCCAATCAGGAAGCAAGAAAAATTCACGCACTATCTGACCATCGTTCAATTCTTAATCTCGACTCCTAGGAGTCGAGAACAACACAAGTTCAAAATCTAGAATGTTAGAATATTCTTGAGAGAAAACTTTTTTGATTGGCTGATTAATTTGATCATGAGAAACATAGAATTTCATTGACTGAACACAATTGTACTCCATTGGACACAGTTCAAAATCGGGAACAATCATATTTTTCGTGTAGATTTCACAAAATCGTGTTTTAGAGGGTTTTTCCCGATCACGATCGTGCAATCGTGACAAAAGGTCAAAATCGTGTAGTACACGCCTAAATCGTGAGAGTTGGCAGGTATGCATTCTCATGAAGACAGTCATTCTAAATGGGAGACAACTTTTGTACAAATTTTGTGAAATTCAGGGGGAGATAACATGGACAATATTGCTCCATATTTTTATCATCTGTTTTTCAAGTTTAATGACGGTATATATTCTATTGTTAATTTGTTAAATTGATATGTTTAATTTTCATACCTAAGAGGCCTTTGTAAGCAGGGTCTTGAATTAAAATAAAATTCGAAACTAGCAAAGTGACCATGTTATTGATTAAGTAAAATATATAATCAGAGCATGACAATATCAACTTCAAGTTCTTTCATTTGCAGAAAAAAAAATCTGTTCATAGCTGAAATTTGTTGAGTTTAATAGCTTGACTAATCTTCTATTGTCTTTTGTAGATGGACTGATGGCCTTTCCACATATTACATCAATAAACATGGTATGGTATACAAACATGTTGTAGACAATGTAAGTATAATTCAGGTGTATTTATGAACAGATAATGTACAATTAAATATTCCAAAATAGTGTACAGTATTGTAAATGATTAACAGTTTCTTGAAATAAAAAAAACCTAATTAATAAAAGAAAGAAATTAAAATCAAATTAAAACATTTAAAAATGGAAAAAAGTAAATTATCTTAATTTTCTGACTGAGAAAAAATCTTTTGTATTCTTATTAACTGCTTTATCCTTTTTTTATACGATTTTTGGTATCACATCATCGTTGTCCGAAGACAGTTGGTTTTGGGACAATAACTTTTGTAAAAGTGAAAAGAAATCCATGAAATTTATACACAAGGTTTATAACCACAAAAGGAAGGTTGGGATTGATTTTGGGGATTATGATCCCAACACTTTAAGGAATTAGGGGCCAAAAAAGGGGCCCAAATAAGAATTTTAGTAGTTTCCAGACAATAACTGATGTTTAAGTGTATGAATCTTTCTGAAATTATACCATACGTTTCCATACCACAAAGGGATGGTTAGGATTGACTTTGGGGTGGTTATTGCTCAAACCATTTAGGAATTGGGGGGGGGGGGGGGGGGGGTTCTTTGACTACAGTTATTCTGTGTCAGAAACCTTTTTTGTGTCAAATATTTAATTACAATCCAAATTAAGACCTGTATCAAGTGCTAATATTGTGTAGATTTTTCTCCAACTGTTCAGGGTTGGACCTCTGCGGTCGTATCCAGCTGCTCTCAGCCAAGCAATTTAATAAATTTAAGAGAAAACATCTGTTGTTCCTGCATAGGTGAAGTCCACATATTGTGAAGTCTTCAATAATAAAAAAAAATAAGCCAACTTGCTTTAAATTTTGTATTACCAGGGGAAGTAACTCTAAATGTTCCAATCAAATGTTGTCACTAATATATATTTTGTTTTTGTTGTAGGTTATACCAGACAATGAAATACCAAATGTAGTCCCAGTTGCTCCTGTTGCATGATCTTGAATCTGAACACTCAAAAAGAATACTGATGTGTCACTAGAAAACAGTTGAAATGTCTCATATCAAAAATTTATTTATTAATAAATAATATAATTGCTTCAGCTTAAGATTCAGTATAGATCACATTACTTGATAGTTTGCATTTGAAAATCTGGCAAAAGTTTTGAATATCACTATTTGTTTCCATCACTTGTGTTTGTGAACAGAATATGTAATCACATTTGCTTATTAAGGTAAAATTACCTATAACCAGAGAAATGAGATACATCAAAGTTGTTTGGACGGTTCAAACAGAATAAGTCAAACTTTTGTGTACTAATAGTAGAGGTTTTGTTCATTTGTGTGGGGTAACTGTCATATTTCAAGTATGTCAACCTCCAAAGTTGCATGTTAATTTAAGATTTTGGAGGTTTACAGACTTATCGCACTTGGCAGTTTGATCATGATAGTTATGTTAGTAATAATACAATTTTAGTCTCCTGAAAATTGATTTAGACATGCAACCAATAATAAAGAACAAATTCCTTAAATTTTATTTTGATTTTCATTGTGTAAAGTAAAGCACATTATTATAACTGATGGTCAGAGGTTTTTAAAAAGTAAATGAAAGATAACAGAACATTTTTAAAGTGCTTTAATAGTTATACATGTATACTTTAAAACTACTAATTTGAAGTCGGTGAAATCTATGTAAACCAAGATACTGCTGATTGGGTTAAGATTGCATAAAATGCAACTGACTTGACATGTAAATCTTCCAAGGCTCATCACTACCTTTTTGATACACAAAATATGGTGCATTGATCATATATCCTGTAGGATATCCATAAACATTTCCAGAATTTTATCTGTATAATATATGCCCAGATATTCAAGTCACAAAATAGTATTACACTTGTCAAGAAAATTTCATATCTTTTGCAAGGTGTGGAGGAATCTTATATCTGCTCTAAAAATTTCTAAAAATATAAATGATGTCATTGTTAAAGTCATCTGTAAAAATTGGAGTTATCTTCCTTTGTCCAGAATATTAGTTGAATCAACCACACAACCAATGCCTTGTAAAATGCAATATTTAATTTTACTTCCCACTGATAAATTAAAGCCATCTTTACCCTTAAGTGCTTACAAGCACTTGATTTTTTTCTTTTTATCTTTCATTGTGTAATGTAAAGCACATTATTATAACTGATGGTCAGAGGTTTTTAAAAAGTAAATGAAAGATAACAGAACATTTTTAAAGTGCTTTAATAGTTATACATGTATACTTTAAAACTACTAATTTGAAGTCGGTGAAATCTATGTAAACCAAGATACTGCTGATTGGGTTAAGATTGCATAAAATGCAACTGACTTGACATGTAAATCTTCCAAGGCTCATCACTACCTTTTTGATACACAAAATATGGTGCATTGATCATATATCCTGTAGGATATCCATAAACATTTCCAGAATTTTATCTGTATAATATATGCCCAGATATTCAAGTCACAAAATAGTATTACACTTGTCAAGAAAATTTCATATCTTTTGCAAGGTGTGGAGGAATCTTATATCTGCTCTAAAAATTTCTAAAAATATAAATGATGTCATTGTTAAAGTCATCTGTAAAAATTGGAGTTATCTTCCTTTGTCCAGAATATTAGTTGAATCAACCACACAACCAATGCCTTGTAAAATGCAATATTTAATTTTACTTCCCACTGATAAATTAAAGCCATCTTTACCCTTAAGTGCTTACAAGCACTTGATTTTTTTCCATTAATAGAACCAGGATTGTTTTTATCTGGTTTTGGTTACTTTACTTAGTGAGGGTTTTGTTTACTATTCTGTTTATTGTTTATTGATTTAAATGTACAATTATAGTATTTAGGTCTATTTTGTTTAAAACAAGAAAAGGAGGATATATTACATTGACAATCTATATACCTAAGGCCTATAAGATTTTGGTTGTACAACTTAACACTTTATTTGTTTATGTTCTACCAATATGCATGTTGTATTTTTATATTAAAATATTATTATTAGAGTTAATTCGTCTATATTTAGAGACCAGAAAATTAAATCATATACATTGCTGCTTATGTTTATAAATTTTAAGTTCTACTCAAATGGTAAATACTGCTATTCATTGACCTTTTACTTTAGGGTGAATTGAGATGGAACTAATTGTAATGTAAATGGTATATTCATGTCACAAAATTCATATACACATTTGTCAAAACAGAAGCAAAAGAACCTCTTTCATTGCTGTTTTTCAACTTAAATACACAGCAGAACTTTAAGCAAACCTCACCTGCAAGAATGCCATCACACTAAATCTAGTCATGATAAAAAAGCTTAACAGTTTTAAAATGGTCATTGCACCATAAAAATGAGGTCAAGGACAACAGATGAGGCATCTTTTTACAAGATATTGATTATATAGATTGTTTACATTCTAAATTATGACTGTTAAAGAAGCTAATGCCACTGCTGTCAGATTAGCCTTCTTGAGTCTGGCATTCATTTGTTCAACATTCATTGATGGAAGGCAAGACATAAACAATGGAGCTGTATGTACACATGTTGGTTAAAAAGTAATAAGATAGAAAGTCAACCTTTGCACAGATTCATTTTTGTCGAGTCATAGAAAGCTTGACATAGGGATAGTAACATCTTAAAAGCTTTATATTTTAGAAGGTGGAAGACCTGGATGCTTCATACTTTGTATATAGATGCCTCATGTTTTGAAGTTTTTTGTCTGTCACATGTCCATTGTCCTTGACCTCAGTGACTATTTGAAAAAAAAAGGTTAATTTCTCTTATTATGAGTAATAGGATAACTATATTTGGTATGTGCATACCTTGCATGGTCCTCATGCCCATCATTCAGTTTTTATTTGACCCTGGCCTCATTTCATGGATCAGTAAACAAGGTTAAGTTTTGTTGGTCAAGTCCATATCTCAGATACTTTAAGCAATAGTTCTAGTATATTTGGTGTATGGAAGGATTGTAAGGTGTACATGTCAAACTGGAAGATGTCACCGACCTTGACCTCATTTTCATGTTTCAGTGGTCAAAGTTAAGTTTTTGAGTTTAGTCTTCTTTTTTTTATACTATATGCAATAGGTCAACTATATTTAGTGTATAGAAATATTTCATGATGTACCTGTCAGTCTTGTAGGTTTTATTTGACCTCATTTTCACGCTTCATTGCTCAGTGTTAAGGTTTTTGTGTTTTGGTCTGTTTTTCCTAAACTATGATTTGTTGTATGGAAAGATTGTAAGCTGTTCATGTCTTACTAACATTGGTATATATGACCTTAACCTCATTTTCATGGTTCATTGGTCAATGTTTAGTTTTCTTGGTTAAGTCTGTTTCTTTGAAACTATAAGCATTAGGTCAGCTATATTTAGTAAATCAAATGATTGTAAGGTGTACATGTATTTCTCGTGTGGTTTATGACCTCCTTTCTTGGATCATATTAAGTTTATATGATAGTTTTAGTAAAACTTTATATTTAGGACTATTAACATAAAAAAAACAATGGTTAGTAAAGAAGGTGAGACATTTCAAAGTGTGCACTCTTATTCCCTTTCTTCTTTAACTTTGATACAAGTTATTACTTGGTCATGATACATGAGGTAAAAGAGCAGGAAAAACATGAATAATAATAAGAAGAAAATACTTGTTAGGTAATGTACATATTTATTGATGATAAGTAACAGCTTCTATGTACAATCTATATTCACAATATTCCCATCACAAAAACTTAGTCTTTTTATTAGTTTTTCTTCTATAAATCAAGAGATTCATTGGATGAGTATAGATCTGGTTCCTTGTCCCATTTAACAGCTGACCCCACCTGGTTCCTCATGTATTTTGTCCTGGTTCTACACGGTTTCTGATATCTGTCTGTATAGGTTTACATTCATCAACTTTAGATGTTTGTATATGGAATGCAGGAATAACCCATTCTCCACATGGACACTGCTCTCCTGCAAAAAAATTGTTTACAAATAAATTTTATATTTTCTGACAATGTACATATATTGTATATCTAAAAATTTCGACAAGTCTCCACAAGAGACCAAATGACACAGAAATTAACAACTATAGATCCTAATTAAAATCCATAGATTACTTCAATAATTTGTCAAAATGAAGATTTTGATCATGCTTTTTTCAAAAATGTAATAAAAAGTATATGGGTTACTGGACATTTTTTCTTGCTACAGGTTGTTCAAAATTGTCAGATTTGTATAAATTATGCATGGAAAATCCAGTTCAGTGTGATAAATTTTTTTAAGATAAAATGTGAGAAGAACATGCTTTCAGATATGAACAAGAATGTGTCCCCTGTACACGGATGCCCAATCCACACCATCATTTTCTATGTTCAGTGGACCGTGAAAATGGGGTAATTTGGCTTTAAAATTAGTAAGATCACATAATTTCATATTATCATTAAAAGTCTTATGCATGAATTACATGCTACTCTCAAAATTTGCACATTCCATTAGAGATCTAGACCAATTATTATTTGCTACTATGGAGGAAGACACACAAGCCACCTTAAAGAGTTGTGGTATCGTTGCCAATGAGACAACTATCCATCATAGTTCAAATGAAATGGATGAAAGCAGTTATAGGCAAACTACGGGCACACTTTATGTAGTGGTAGAATCTGTAGATTTCACTTATTATAAGAGCAATATATGATAGTGTGCTCAATTTTACTAACAGCAATTTGTTACAAGCACATTTAAGTTATAGATCATCAGTTTGTATATTTTCTCCATTATCAAGATAGATGCATAAGCTCCGGCATTACATCAATAAAATGAAGGAATGACTAATATAAAGAAAAACTTTAATTTAAAAATTAGCCTAAAAATAGATTTTACATACCATGCCAGACATAGGATCCTACTTTAGCACTGCATTTTGGACAAGATAGCTGAAAAAAATAAATGAGAGTTAATACAAACAATTATTTTAACATTGAAAATAAAAAAAATAAAAAAAATTAATTATAACGATAAATATTTAGGAAAAAAATCAGTGTCAAAACATTTTTACATGTCTGTCCCATGCAAGGAACCTAGTTAGTCATGAGTCTTTTGTTATTGTATGGTATGGCAGTTATTTGAGCATCATGATGGGCAATATGTGAGTAACTCCAGTAGGCCCTGAGACATTTTTGGGAGGATAATAATCTGCGACTTGTTTAGTTCATTAGTATTTTCACACTGTTGCCTTTTGGGGTAGTTCTCTACTTTTAATACCAACCTTAGATTATAGTATATTTGTTAATCTGAATATTTACCTTGCCTTCTGTGTCAATAATGGATTGTTTCATCCACTGAACAGGATGTATAAAGATTGATTTATCGCAAATTTCTGTAGATTTTTCAGTATTTGATGCTCCTCTCCAATCAAACGCTGCTTCTCCTGGTCCTACAGTATGTTTATAGAAACAAGATCGGTTAAATAATGGCTGTCTGAAAAGTAAACATAAACATGCCTCTGTATAAGAATTAAAGGATATGTGGGATATACTTCAATAAGTCAGCAACACAACAATAAAGAAAGAACCAAGATATCTTAAGATCAACTTTCAACAATAGACAGGTTTATAAGCAACATATAAAAAAAAAAGTATTAAATTAAATTAACACTCAGGAGTGAGTCAAGACAATACAAAAATCAGCAAACAACATAATACCCTCCCCCCTCCCCAAAAAAAATAATGACAATAGACAACATGACTTACAAATTTCCTTTCTTTATATAAGAACGTTTTCAATAGGAAGAGTAATCTCACTGCTTACACTTCCTGAGTACCTGAGATTTGGGCTTCGTGTTGCTTAGTCTTTAGTTTTCTATGTTGTGTCTTGTGTACTATTATTTGTCTGTTTATCTTTTTCTTTTTTAGCCAGGGTATTGTCAGTTTATTTTCGATCTACGAGTTTGAGTGACCCTCTGGTATTTCTCGCCCCTATTGCAAAACCATTAGAATATCTCATTATTGATTTTCCAGCAAATGAAGAGTAATATAATCCCTGTTCCTTTGATAAGTTTGCCAAGTAAGTAATTTGTAGCATAAAAAGTTTTAAAACTAACCTACACTTTTTACATTTAAAGATGTCACTATCATTAGCTGTTGGTGTATCTGTTAAATCTCCAGGCAAAAACATTCCTGCATCTAAAATCAAAGGGGTACAGTAAAAAGTGATAGATAATTTAAACATGATCAAGTGATTCTCTTCTCTTTCATATCAACCATCAAAATGTAAAAATGATGTGAGGCATAAGGACCAGCCATTTTTAACCAGGTGAGTTTAAATCTATAACAGTTTAACAATTGATGCAGAGCAAACAAAAGAACTTAAAGTCATGATTCTCTCCTTCTACTGTGGCCTCCTTCAAACATAATCAAAGAGCAGATTGCTCTGAGGGATGATTGCCATTGTTTTCATTGATACATGTATTAGTATTATTTTAAAAAATAATTCAACTGCACGTGTAAAATGTTCGTAAAATGTAATTTACGTAATCTGAATAGTTATTTAACTTTAAAAATAGCCAATCCTCGATACAAGTGTATGAACAATGTACTTGTTGTGTTTTATTTTTGTACTTTAAATTCCAAGTTGACTTTCCACAGCAGTCACTGAGAGTGAGAGAAGGTATTTCACTTCGTACCTTGTCACCTATTTTCCTATATGAAATATAGGTGGAACCCCATTCCTAACTCTTTAAATATTTAATTTCCTTTGGATCAGTGGGCATGACTCCTTTCAGTACACATTCCTCTCTTTAAATTGCGATGGGTTTTAATATAATACGATGTCTATCGACAGAACAAGTTCTCATTGAACTTTGGCTGAAGGGGTGTTCTAGTTACACCTTTACGTTGTGGAATACATTTATTCTAATTTAAATCATAGGGGGATCCTGGGGGGCCCAGGCCCCCCCTTTCGTGGGAAAAATTTGGTTGATTATATAGGGAATCATTGAAGCATGACTGGAGCGGGCCCCCCCCCCCCCCCCTTAGGTCAGTCAGCGGGCCCCCCTTAGGAAAAGTTCTGGATCCGCCACTGTAAATGATGCATATGATTTAAAATTATGCAACAACAATAACCCTCAATAGCAGACAGACAGACAAACCCTAGACTTGTGATTTATAGCAAGGACGTATATTAAATGTTAATTAAACGACATCCATTTCTTTATGGAAGTACAATTTCAAATATCAGTTTCATAACGGTGACATATAAGAAAACTCCACTTCAGTTCTTATATGACAGAATAAGATTTATCGATCAGAATTCAGAGAACTCTCGCATGTTATCAAAACTGGGGAATTCCCTGTGACGTGTTTCTAAATTTATAAAAACACTAAATATAAATACTGCTTAATTCTGATTTTCTGTGTTGTTAAAAACATGCATACAAGTTAAGGGAAATATCGAAACATGAAGATTATGAGAAGAACTTATAGGACAGTTTTTTAATTTCAATCCTTTTGTTTTTTATACCATTTAAAGCAAGACAATCTCAAAAATCTGAGATGTTCGTTGATGTTTAGAATAAAACGAATCTGAGATGTTGATTGATGTTTAGAATAAAATGGTTGACGTGAGGGCATGGCCCTGAGTCCCATGGTATAAGTCTACAGATTGCTTAAAAGCAATCGAATCCCAAAACTAGTCCCCATAATGCAGCTAAATTTTTATAGAAGTGGTCTTTAATAAACAACAACAATCAATCTATTATAAGCACTTGAACATCAATAGTAAGACTACGTTCTAATGATAGCATGAGGAACTTAGGAAAATAGAACGATGGTTACCAATTATGTTGTGATTATTTTATTATTTCATCTTCTGTTTTTATACTGTTTATTTTGTGTCTTGTTTTATGAGTTCTAGATTATTTTTTCTTTAATATTTCATTTTGTTTCTCATTCCTGAAGTAGACTTTTTTTATGTTGTTGCTAAGTATTTCTTTTGATTTATGTGTTTATCTGACTTACTATGAATAGGACTAAGAAATAGCTGCCAAAATTTGTTGAAATGAAAAAAAGAATTATTTTCACCTCTGAGAAAACACTATGAACAAGTATAACAGCATAAAATCAACTATTAACTTCCTAACTAAGTACAGACACCTCAGAAAGAAAAGTATGCATACAACAGTGTTAATCAATCCAAAATTTACTATTGTAATATTGTAGTTCAAGGTTAAAACATTATTAAAACAAGAGGTTCCTCATAGCCTAAATCACTCACTTGGAATTTTAGGAAAGATTGGAATCAATTATTATGATGTTTTATGTCTATCAATGCATTTTTGAACATGCCATTTGAAGGTTTTCTCAATCTATGATAGTTTCTGCAAAACCCTATTTTTTTTTATCAAAATTCATTTTAAGGGCAATAACTTTTACATAAGGAGTTGATTGACAATTTCAGTCATGTAGAATTATTTTTGGGTCTAACTTTGCTTTTCATTTTTGTCAAGTAAAGTTTCTCTCTATCTATCAGATTCTGCAACAACAACAAAATGGTAACAACCATCTTTCAAGGGCAATTACTCATATAAGGAATCAATTGAGGATTTCGGTCATGTTTGCCTAATTCGTAGGTCAGACTTTTAGAAACAATTTTCCTTTTTAAAATTTCCTCTTTTATATCTTTAATAGTTTTTCCGATAATAACCAAAAGCCGAGATTATTTTTTTCAGGGGCAACAACTCCAAATTAGATTGTTCAATCTTGGAATTTCATAGCAAATAGAAATTGACTTGTTAATCATAAGGCTGTTAGTTTTCTCATTTGAATTGATTTATATTTGTCATTTCGGGGCCTTTAATAGCTGACTATGTGGTATATGCTTTGCTGATTGTTGAAAGCCGTATGCGGACCTATAGTTATTATTTTTTGTGTCATTTGGTCTCTTGTGAAGAGTTGTCTCATTGGCAATCATACCCCATCCTCTTTTTTTTTATTATAAGTCAAAAAACAACATAAAAAGAGAAAAGAAAATTATCTTATCAGCATAAAAACACCCAGAAAGTAACTATGTAAAAATTAAAACATTGTCAATAAACATGATACAAGACCAACCATCATATCACCAAATCAAATAGGTGATGGTTGAAATTGAAAATCAAATAAAGGGAAAATAAACCAAGACTAGTAAATGCAAAGCAGTTGTAAGAGCAAGCAATTATTCAAGTAAAGGATAGTTACAATCATTATTTAAATTAAGGAAACACAGAGATAAAAGCCAGCTTTAAGGTGGTACCCAACACCTTAACTAATATTAATTTGGCTCATTAAATTTTACTTTGACCCTTTAACAAAAATATTAAAGTTTCAAAGAATTTGCTCCAACCACTTTATCAGAAAAAAATCATTGGTTATATAGTAGTTTGACAAACACTAATTTTGATCATTGAGAAGCTTTATATTTCATTAACGATACACAGTTATTAAAATGTTAAGCTGATTTTTACAGAGTTATCTCCCTGTAGTGTTAAGTACCACCTTAATTCAAATGGATAAGGTCATTTTGATACATGTAACTGGAAAGTTTTTGAATAAAACTTAAAATTCTTTTCATATAAAACACTTTAATTCAGAATACTTTCACAACTATTTACACTCAATTAAATAATGAAAATAACATATCAATACCGTATGAAATTGTAAAAGCTTCATAAAGGAAGTACAATATAAATATTGACATTTACACAATGACATATTAAAATACACCAATATAATTAATTAAAAATAAAGTATATAACATCATGTTAACAAAGACATAGACATAATAACATCAAACAAACTCATTTATCTTAATATCAAAAAAATTTGTAGAAACATTTTTTTATTTTATTTTTATTTGATAATATAATTGAGAGACAAGCTCTTCTTAATCAAAGGTGTAGTCAATAAATTTGTGAGTATACGATAAAATGATAAAAAAACATTAATTGTATAATATGTATCAAAATAAGATATATATAAAAATATTGTATCAAAATAAGATTATATAAAAATAAGGAGATATGGTTTGATTGCCTATAAGACACCTATTAACCAGAGACCAAATAAAGTGAATGTAAGGAACTAATTAGTGAACTGTTTGGACTTCAACAATGGCAAAACCAATACATGAAAGACTGCTATAAAAGGCCCCTCATGATAAATGTGAAACAATTCAATTGAGAAATTCAATAGCCTAATTTATAAACAAATTTTTAATGAAAAACAATTAGCTCATTTCTAAAGATAGAGAAGGAAGGGAAATAACTCAAGGAAAGATAGAATAACAAGCGACTCATTCTATTGGAGTCTTAAACAAAAAGTACATAACTTCAAACTTAAAAGAGTAACAACTGAAATATATATTTAAAAAAGATAAAACCTAGCGGATAAACATCAATTATGCTAAAATCACTTGGACCAATAAAATTAATTAGATATAAGATGATGTGGTATGAGTGCCAATGAGACAACTCTCCATCCAAGTCACAATTTATAAAAGTAAACTGATAAACATGTTAAATCTATTTAGATTGATGTGATATTGGTCACCAGAGGACCAAGATAAAATACTTAATATTACTACATAAAAAATATATATATAAGGATTGATGACAAAGCACCAGTAACAAAAATCACTGAAAACAATCTGAAAAGACTGCCTTTAAACTTCCTTTCATCTTTTCTGTCAAATAAAGTATTGATACCTTTAGGTTGATGTCCCTGCATAGTTATTGCTAAACTTGACAATCTGTATACTCTGTATTCCTCATCTGTTGGATCTAATCTACATTTCATTTTCTCATACAGTTTCAGCTGTTTAATAAATCCATCGTTTGGGCTATAAATAGATAAAAATAATGATGAAATTCACTGTTTATCTGTCAATAATAGACATAATATAATAATGGTATACAATTATTAGAAAAACAACAAAAGTAAGACAAGATGTTTTATTTTTTTATTTTGACAGTCAAATAATAAAATCTGAGCCAAACGTATAGTACGGTGACCAGACCCAATATTTTGAAAATTTAATCGTCAAACATACTATATGGCTATATCATATATCATTGGATTCGGAAAAATGAGTACTTTTGGAATATCGATGTCGTCAAAAAGAAATGTGGTAACAGTTTTGCATAAATTAAGGTCAAAGATCAACATACTGTTTTCTTTTTTTCTTTCTTTATCTTCAAAATTGAAAGATATCAGCAGCATTTTGTGTTAAATTTTAAATCAATTGAAAATGAATTATCTCGAAAATGTAAAAAAAAAAGGAACATATTACTTAGTAATCGATTAATTCTGAAAATTGGCGTTTTTCAACACTTGTTCTATCATACAAGATCAATACAAATTCCGTTAAAGTTACAGTAGTTACCTTGCCGGGTGACATTCAACCTCAGCAATAAAAGATAAATGTTGTTTTCAAGTAAAGCCTTCTATCCTGAATGTTTATTTTGAAAAAGCTCATGCATGTAATTCAGTGTTACCAAAAACCACTAATTAGCTCGAAGAACATTAAAAAATCCAATCAAAATGATCAGAAAACAAATTTCATCCAGGAGTATCTTCTGATTCATCTGTCAAGGAATTTCTACACAATTCTTACCCTTGAAAGGAGCAAAGCTCCGTACATGTAAGGTTTTGTTGTGAACAAACACTTTTCACATGAAGATTTTCCCTAACATGAACACAAAAGATCCTGCAAGAATTCTGCTGACATATGCCCTTTAAAATTAACCGGGTGTAATGAAATAATTAATTTTCGCCAATCGTTTTCTAAAGGTGACGGAACAGGGGGTTTAGCAATGTTTTATGCGGTCTAAACATACTTTTTTACTGGTGGCAAGCTTGACGCGAATTTTATTCATATCGTGATGGAATGATTTAAAGAGATCATTCCTCAGATCATACATCTTCGAAACTAAATTCTTACACAAACAAGGGCTTCATCTTCGTCAGTACTCCCAAAGCTCTGTAACTACAATAGTCGTGTGTGTCCTTTCAAGTCTTTGTAAAAACAATTCAAACGAGAAAACTAACGGCCTAATTTATATAAAAAAAATGAACGAAAAACAAATATGTAACACATAAACAAACGACAACCTCTGAATTACAGGCGCCTGACTTGGGACAGGCACATACATAAATAATGTGGCGGGGTTAAACATATTAGCGGGATCCCAACCCTTCCCCCTAACCTGGGACAGTGGTATAACAGTACAATATAAGAACGAACTATAAAAATCAGTTGAAAAAGGCTTAACTCATCAGATGGATAAAAATACAATTGGACGTAGCCGGGTACTTGTACACCCAAACAACAAAAAGACACTAGGAACAGATCTGAGAGTACTCGCAGTTATATGACAGCTAGTTCAAAGCCACCAACAACTAATAAATCATTCATGTAAGATTAAACTAGCAATCCGTACACATCCAACTGCGCCTACAACTCGCATGCATGTGTCATTTGTTTGCAGTAGTGAACACACAGAGCAATCACACCCGTATCAGAGGTCCTTAGGATTATTCTGTCGCTCTTTCCCTTTTCTGTTAACTTCATGTCAAAGTATAAGGCATTAATTATCATACGAGTATTGGCCCTTGGTGAGTGCTAAGCAAGTTACAACAGTCAATAACATTATTGTCTGAAATAACTTCGACAATTTCGGATTTACAAACGTTCCAGCTGAGTAAAGCTCACTATAAGGTGGAATCATAAGGGATTTGTCATAGTTTTAAAAAAGAAAAACTACCAAAGAAATTAGGGAGAGCCTGTTGGTTTTCTTTAACAGAAAGAAACTTTTTCCAGTCAGTATCCTTCTCCCTTCAATAATCTGATACACTTTGGTTGAAGGTGTACTCTTTGTGCGGCTTTCCTTTTCAACAGACAAATTTATTGAGCTTTTCATGTCGTAGCGGTAAAAATATGTCTGCTACTATGTGCGCTAGCGAAAAGCATTGGGTCATATTTTTATAATAGTCACCTACAAGGTCACCATTTTGTTTGCTTTTTTGTTATCATCAATACATTTAAGCAATGCCATACCACCTCTCAGACTGGTGTAAGTTGTGAGTGATGGACCAAAGGAAGGTAGGGAAAGTGCATTTGAATTGGTTCACCAAATCAGGTTCAACAAACGACCCATACTATACAACACATTGTTGGCAGATTCCATCATTTAGTCTTTCAACAGAACTTGAGAAGCAACGTTTACTCTTTACAGTAAAGGAGGGGACTGATTCAGTACTTATTCTCTGTCATGTGATACAGTTTTCAAAATTAAAAGCCATGTGCTGCCTTTTTTAACTACTAGAACCTTATCGTAAAGGACTTCCTAGTTCAAACATTTTCCAGATAACAACATGTCCAAATTCAGACTTGGTTCTTAATTTTTGAAATATATAAAAAGAAAAAAAAACATATCAAATAAACATACGAAAATATGAAATCTTTTAAAAAGACATAAAAAAACACGATAACCAACACGAAATGGGACCATAAACTATCCAAAAAAAATCGAATTGAACAAATGTTAGCAATGAAAAATCGTTGTGATACAAAATATCATTTATAGATTAAAATAATAGTATCGGTCCGTTTCAATTTTTTTTACAAGTCGAATTTCAAGTGGAAAACCGGTATCTTCAATTTGTAGTGTATATTTTGTTTCAATGCACAAGTTGAAATAATGCTTCTGAGATAAATGATTTTGAAATTGTTGTTCGATAAAGGTTCGAAATATCATATAAATGTTGTGTATTTTACATTTTGCGTAAAAATAAATGACGAAAATGAATTGAAACGTACTCTATTAAATGCAATATATTCGTAGTATTCAATTTTTACAAAAACTCCTCAATAACGGATTAATTTTGCTAAACTTTGTTTGAAATTGTTAAAATAATGTGTTACAACAATGTATATAATAACAAAAAGCATATACCGAATGTTCTTTTAGAATGTAGGCCAAAAATCTTTTGAAAGTATTTTTTTCTTTAAAGTAAAGGGAACGAACTTCAAAGCCCATTTTACAAAAATTGCACCGTACGATTTTTTGACGACAAGTCAAAATGTGAAGTGTAACCTTTGAACTACCAATACTGTGATTTACAGCCGTATAGTCCGAATGGCGATTAAACTTCTTAAATAAGCGACTTTTCCTTACTTGGTCACCGTACTAGTAGAACTAAAGCATTGTATTTAATTACTTGATGTAAATTCAATCCATTGTCCTTTAAATTTACGATTTTTGATTGGTCTTGACGAGAGGGTGACATTCAAAAATTGTCACCCTCTCAGCTATGTTGTAGAGTAAATTAACACCCTTGTATTAGCCAATCAAAATACAGCATTTTAACGTGAAGTATAATAAATATAATGGTATACAATTGTCGGTCTGTTAGATAATACACCCATGGCAAAGACATAATTTTAAGTTTAAAGATTCTTTACTAAATTTATTCACACAGTTTTGTTACATAAAAGCAAGCTTCCCTGACACAGGCACTTGTTTCTATCCATACGAAGGTCGACTATCCATATAAATAGAAGAAGGTGGCTAACGAATTTATTCTATTTATATGGATAGTCGACCTTCGTATGGATAGAAACAAGTGCCTGTGTTCCCTGATGATTTTGTCAGTTCCAGTTATGAAACTTTTTAAATTTTTCAAAATTTAACAATTTGGGTTATGTCTTATAATATAACTTAAGTATTCTTGAAGATTTAAAAAAAATTTTTTTAACAATATTTTCTTTTCAACACTCAATAAAATTGAGAATGGAAATGACGAATGTGTTAAAGAGACAACAACCCGACCATAGAGCAGACAACAGCAGAAGGCCACCAATGGGTCTTTAATGCAACAAGAAATAACGGCACCTAGAGGCGTCCTTCAACTGGCCCTAAACAAATATGTATACAAGTTCAGTGATAATGGACGTCATACTAAACTCCGAATTATACACAAGAAACTAAAATTAAAAATCATACAAGACTAACAAAGGCCAGAGGCTCCTGACTTGGGACAGGCGCAAAATTGCAGCAGGGTTAAACATGTTTTTTGAGATCTCATTCCTCCCCCTATACATCTAGCCAATGTAGAAAAAAAAACGCACAACAATAGGCACAGTAAAACTCAGTTTATGAGAAGTCTGAGTCCGATGTCAGCATATGAAACAAAAGAAAATAAACAAAATGACAATAATACATAAATAACAACAGATTACTAGCATTTACTGACATGTCAGTTCCAGAACTCAACTAAACTGATTGAAAGATATGAATATCAGGCACAATCCCTCCTGTTACGGGTTTAGTATTATACCATCATGAAAGTTCCCTTTTAGTTTAAGGTTTGATGATTTTCAGGAATAAGGGCAATGAGACCACTATTTGAACCAAATACATGTACTGGTACATACTTTGCATATTTTCTTTTTTGTTGCACTAATTTTAAAGCGTCATCAAAAGACATCCCATTTTTCTCCATCAAATATGCCATCACCATGGTAACACTTCTAGAAACTCCTGCTACACTGTAAAGATGTGATAATATTATTTAAGTTTTATATTCTAATCATGAATAGGCTGAAACAAAGACATGAAAGATATAATCTACTGTCATAAAATAACTCTTTTGTCAAAAGGTAACAAAACCAAAGGTCATGAGGTTAAAATCAATCAATCAAGGATTTGTATACAAAATTCCAGACAAATCCTTGCTTAAATTCATTAATATTATAGATAATGGTGAATGCAAATGAAAATATGTTAATTGGGGAAATAAAACATAGATGGGAATTGACATATAATTAAATTTCAACCCATTCTTCCAAAAAATTTCTACAGGATTTAATTTCATAAGTTACAAATACAGGGTAACAGAATCACTACATATTTATAAGGTGAGTCCAGAAACTCATCAATTTTAGCTATGGCAAGTCTAACAGAGGTTCATTATTTCAATCTCCTTGAATAAAGAGAGCGAGGAAATGCTACGTGTTTAGATCATTTTCAAAGTTTTGCTATAAAATGATGACATAAATGCTCAGTTGATACATGTTTTAACAATCTTGATGCATCTTTGGACTTGCCAATTTTGAATAGGATGAGTCCAGACTGTTTTTCATGAGTCCAGTACTTAGGGAGAACTCTGAAGTACATGAGAAAGAATTTCATTTTTTTTTCCCATATGATGCAGAAAATAGTTGATTCTTTAATTTCAAAACAATTTTTTCTGACATTGTTGATAAATGTCTGATTACTAATTTAAAGTCTACCTACCAGTGGACTAAAACTGCACCTGTTTTAACTCCTTCTTCTATGAAAGCCGTTACTTCAGGGAATCGTTGGAGCAGATCAGTAATATCAAAGTCAATTCCTTCTATAAATTTGTATTTAAAGAAACCACTATTGACAATCTTATCGATAGGTCCATCACTGACTGTAACAACATGAGTAACACCCAGTTCACGTAACATAGAGGGATCTTTTGTTGCTTGTTGACTTCCAACATATAAATTGTCCACAATAACATCCAAATCTAAGGCCATTCTTTTCACTGAAAAAAGAAAGGAAAAATAAAATTACCTACATTGTACCTATATAAATGAGTTTGCATTTTGTTTGATTTTTCATGATGAGGGCCTCAGGGAAGATTAGTTATATAGCTAACTGTGTAACCCTCTTAAAATAAAGTATTGTTGTTGTTTAAAATGCTTTACATGTTTGTTGTTATGTCATTATTTCAAATGTTCTATAAATCCAAATTGACCATTCAATGGCATTGTATAGAAATAGAAATACTTTAAATGCAGATTTTTAATTTCATAACATGATTACAATAATTTTTGTTATGACAATGCAATAATAATAAAATGAAATAGAACACTGAGAATACTATCACTCTAAGACATAAGCCCGGATTTCCTAATATTTTTCTATAAATTTATCTCAGCATGTTATCAGTAATCAGTTAGATATAAATTATATGGACACACTTTCTTAGTGGTTCACTAATTATAACCAGATGTTGATCACAAAATGATAAGCTATAAATTTATATTTCTCTGTGTCTTTCCTCCTAGCTTCATTGTATTTTTGAACAATAAATTTGAAAAGAAAAAAAAATATCCTAAAGAAAAAATATATATTAAAAATAATAATATGCATAATATGCATGTTTAGTGTATTGCGATGTAATGGACAACTTTCCCTGCATTTATATGAAATAATTTTGTTCCTCAACTTTTATTCTATATTAAACAACTTTGATTTCTTTCAAACTGATGTGAAATCAGGGAAAATTAAAAAATTACCATAAACGATTAGCCCAACTTTGGAAAATGATCTGGTCTATGCTATAGATATTGGCTAAAAGACAACTTTTTTAGCCCTCCCCCTTTTATCTAAATCTGGTATTTTTCTTTGTTTTCTATCAATTTCGATTAAATTCACGTTTTTTCTATACTATATCACAATAAACATGCTCAAAATAAATTGTATTTGCTACTTGCTTTTAATTCTAAGTTAACTTTGCACAGCTAGAAATTAACAGTAAAAAACTCCAGATTTTTTTAAAAAGGGGGAGGGCTTTAAAAACTCCTTTTCTTTAAGTACTATGATCTATGCATGATAGAGCCATATTCCAAAATTAACAATGATTTCCAAAATTCAAGTGTAACTAGAGGCTGTCAGAGTGACAGCAAACCAGATTTCCTGCAGAGGTTGAAAGCGGAACAATCGAGCAAGTATGGACACCAACATTTAAGCTTAAAACAGCTCTTAATTTGGATTGTGATTGAATATTTGACACAGCATAGGTTTGTGACACAAAATCAATGTGGTCAAAAGAACTGATTTTTATTAAAAAAAAATCAATTTGATTACCAGAAAACGAAAAAAATCAATTAAACCTCCAGATGACAATCCCCCTTTTTTCTTCAAAACAATAGAATGTGTTAATCAATGTGTTCTCTTCTTTTCTATCATACCCATAATTGTTTGACAACATCAGATTTATGTCATCTTTTTTTTTTAAACGTGTGTAACATTTGCTACTGTGCCAAACAATTAACGATATTATATACTATAAATTACAATAAAAATTAATCACTTTAAATAGTTTTCTGTTTTTATTTCAACTTCCTTTCACATGATCAAACTTTATTATTCAATTTCTATATCAATATTCACCATGTTCACTAGGAATCATTTATACACATTTGTAACTGTACTGAAAATGATATATAGAAAGTGATATAATATGTATGTGACCAGTTATTTAGGGGATTAAGATCAACAAACCCAGCATGATGCATGATCTGGGGTAATTGACATCAGCATGATGTCTGATAAGACCACAGCTACAAAGTAGCTGGAAATTCGGGCTTATGTCTTAGAGTGCTATAAGAATATGCACATGGTCATGGAAAAGAAAAGTAGACAAATCATGTATCAGTATCACTTTACAAATACATGGCTATAATGAGCAAACATTGATATTAATACCTTTCCAAATGGACGAAAACTTAATAACAAAAAGCCAGTGGCTTAAAAGGATTCTCTGACAGAGCAGCTTATGATTCGCTTATCAACTTAACTTTCAATATTGCATAGATCGTCCGATTTCTTGACCTCTTGAAGAAAGAAATTAAAACGATGAATAGATGTCGGACATGTTATTCAGTTCCGTGTTTAAATCCTATACCTACCCTTAACTCTGAGTCTCCTGATAGTGGTGCACTTCGTGGTCATGTCATGCTCGATTTTTGAAATAATTATATGTATATTCTAACCCCGTTTTAAGGATTTTTTTTTCAATAATCTATTTTTAATTCAAACTTTGATATGAAAATATTTTTTTCCAGTTGCGCTCCACAGAAATGAGACACTTCTTCTCTTCTTCTTCTTTTGTTACAGAAAACCATCAACGTACTGATGTTTACTTTCCGGCGCATGCCTGGTAAATGTTTTTTAATAAATTTATGTTGATAATTTTTGTCAAAATATAAATTAACAAAATATTTCTTATTCAAAGTTGTTTTTGGTCATATATTTTCGTATTTTCAATTTTTACAATTTGTCTTTGTTTTTAATTTATACAATTTTTTATTTAGTTTTTAAATATTACATTTTTTATTTTTAGTTTTTTGGTATAAGATAAAAACAAGAGTATCTGTTTATTTCAGATGAGGGTAAGTATCAAGGAGCACGTCGTGTGTGAGTGCATCCTTGAAGTTTTTTGTAGTACTGTTTTTGGTAATTTCAGGGGTTAGTTTGTTCCAGTCTTTGATGGTTTGACAGAAGAAAGAAAATTTATAGCTGTCTTTATTGCAATGAATTTGTCTGTAGGATTCTTTATTGGTGGATCTTGTAGTAGACTGACTCTGTTGTAATACATTTTGCGATGGAATGGCTATCTTTTCATTTACAATTTTGTGGAACATTATAAGCCTTGTTCGTAGTCGGCGTTCTTGTAATGTTTGCCATTTCATGGTATCTAGCATCTCAGACACACTGCTGGTGTTGTGATGTCTATTGCACACATACCTTGCTGCCCGTCTTTGTACTTTTTCCAGTGATTTTATATTTTCGTTTGTAAATGGGTCCCATACAGTACAACAGTATTCCAATTTTGGTCTTATGAGTGTTTGGTACGCTCTTTCTTTAATTGTTTGCGATTGGACTTTAAGGTTTCTTCTGATGAAACCTAAGGATTTATTTGCTTTTGCAACAGTTTGTTGGATGTGGGTGTTCCATTTTAGGTCTGCTGAGATGGTGATGCCTAAGTATTTTGCATGTTTTACAGATTCTAAGATGTGTCCATAAATGTTATAATAAAAGTGGATGGGATTTCTTTTTGTTGTTATATTCATGATGTTACACTTGTCTGGATGGAAAGACATAAGCCAATCTTTTTCCCATTGTATGGCAGCTTCTAGGTCTTCTTGAAGCTTGAGGCAGTCGTTTTGAGTTTTAATTTGTCGGTAGATTATACTGTCATCTGCAAAGAGTCTGATTTTGCTATGTTGGATGTAATCTGGGAGGTCATTTATGTAAATTAAGAATAGTATCGGTCCTAGCACTGTACCCTGTGGGACTCCTGATGAGACTGGTATTTTTGAAGATGACATGTTTTCTAAAAGTACTGTTTGTGTTCTGTTTGAAAGAAAGGAGTCTACCCAGTTAATGATTTGATCTGATATGCCAAAGTATTTCATTTTGTATAGTAATCTTTTGTGTGGTACCTTGTCGAAAGCTTTAGCAAAATCCATGATAATAAGATCTGTTTGTATGTTCTTGTCGTTGTTTTGGAATAATTCATGTATCAGTGAGATGATTTGTGATTCACATGATCGTTTTGCCCTAAATCCATGTTGTAATTCATATAGAGTGTTGTTTGTTTCTAAGTGATTCATCATGCTGCTTGCAAAGATATGTTCGAGTAGTTTACAAGCTATGCATGTTAAGGATATAGGCCTATAGTTGCCTGGGTTGTGTTTATCCCCTTTTTTGAATACAGGTGTGACATTTGCGTGGTTCCAGTCAGTTGGTACTTTGCCTGTTTGTAGTGATCTTGTAAATATTAAAGTGAGGATATCTGTACATATTTCGATGTTTTGTTTTAGTACTTTGCCTGCGATGGTGTCAGGACCAGTTGCTTTATTCGGGTTTATGTTTTTGATTAGTTTGTAAACACCATCCCTAGATATTCTAATGGGTTCCATTATAGGGTGTTTACTAGGACCTTTGTCTGGAATGTTAGTGTTTGCTTCAGATGTAAAAGGAGACTGAAATTGTTTGTTAAGTATATTTGCTTTCTCAGATGGACTTGAGTGCAGTGTACCTTCACTTCGCAGAGGGGCTATGCCGGTGTTTTCGTTTTTCTGGCTTTTAATGTAGGTGTACAGTTTTTTAGGCGTATTATTGAAGCATGTTTGATCTGGCTCCTTTATTTCAATATCGAAAATCATGTTTTCTATGTATTGCCAGTACGAGTTTCTCATTTCTTTCTGGAGCTTGGTTTTTATCTCTTGGTATTGTTTTTTATACTTAGGATTTTTCTTTTTCTTTTTGTATAATTTGTTTTTCTTGTTGATGAGCTTTTTAAGTTGGTAATTTATGGACACTTCTCCATCCAAGTCATAACCTTTAACACATAACTAAATGTTTGACTGAACATTATGAGAAATTATGGTCCTACATCCTGTCGATATTTGGTAAATGTATTTTGACATTGCAGAATGTCAAGATTTTCGTCGATCTTTTCTTGTCGGACGTTTTAAAATCCATTCTAATATGACGTTCTTTTTATACTGAGCTTTGAATATATACATTTGGTAAATGTATTTTGACATTGCAGAATGTCAAGATTTTCGTCGATCTTTTCTTGTCGGACGTTTTAAAATCCATTCTAATATGACGTTCTTCTTTACTGAGCTTTGAATATATACAAAGCCATGTTCTAATAACAATAAAACATGGGCTACACGTGATTGACGTCACAATCGAAATTGCAACGTCAGATGAATTTTGAACATCAAAGTAGTTCTAAATAGACATTTTTGTTGGTGTTGCTCGCTTGGGTGTTAAATAAAAACATTCTAAAAGTGAGTTTAAATATTTCTGTTCTTTTATTTTATATTGTTAAACTGTTTTCTATAACGTTTTTGGTTCATCAAATCAAAATGGCGACATTTCAAGCGTGTAATATGGGTCGGACGTGTCCGCTTCGAAGTACAAAATTTCAAAATATTCCTATTAGAATCGAAATAATTATATCATGCCATGCTCTATGCTCATTTTAACATGGGCAGGCACTATATTTGTAAACATTTAATACCTCGCCAACGCTCAGTATTAAGATATTGACAAATATAATGCCTACCCATGTTAAAATGAGCATAGAGCATGGCATGAAATAATTATTTTTTAATTAGATGCATGTGAACTGATTGATACTTTAGTCGGCTGAGAACAATATTTATTTATTAGGTGTTATTGGCTTCAGCTTTGCTTTAGAGCTATACTCTTCTTAATTCCATATTTTTTGTATTCTGACTTTATGTTAGTTTTTTTTATGTGTCAAGCTTATATCATAGTCAATCAATATCCGATTGATTTTTACCCAACATGCCAACTTGTTTCTACCAGGCTGGCACCTTCTGTATGCATGTATGCTGTCCAAAGTCAGGGAAGAGCCTGTAATTCAGTGATTTTTATTGGTTACTTTCAATTTTTTTGGTGTTCTATTAAGGTGGCTAGGGAGTCTTAATTAAAATTGATAGAATTCAGTTTTGATAACTTGTCAAAATGAAGTTTTTATCATGCTTTTTTCAAAAATATTTTAAAAAGAATGGGTCACCGGACTTTTTTTCACGCTACAGGTTGTGCAAAATTGACAGATTTTGTATAGATTATGCATGGCAAATCAAAATAATCCAGAACGTTTTATCTGATTTCTCTGTTAATAACTTTGCAAAAATTAGAATCTCGGCATTATAAACCAAGGTTTTCGAAGGGGAAGCTGGTTACTAGTATCTAAATAGAAAAAAGAACAAGCCAATCTGCCATTTCTTTTGTCACATACCGTTACACAGACAATTGTCTCAGACACCCCCTCCCCCCCCATATATATATATATCTAATAGTATTTAAGGCACCTGTACATGAAGAACACGACATTTTATCGAGCACCAAATTTATAGTTTTATTGTTGATATTCACCCCACATGTTCAAGGTTTAGAATAGTTTTATCAAGTTTATATACAAGAAGTTTCTTGATGTTCCTACTTGATGTTCCTACTTGATGTTCCTAAACGGAAGGATACATACAGACAGAAGCAGAAGTTTACCCAACGACAAATTTATATTCATTTACCTCTGTACAATTTTATTACAACTGGCATAATTTTTTCAGGGTTGATGTTTTTCTGAAATTATTAAACATTTCACAGCGGTATAATACTTTACTTTAACTATTCATCCCTTATTTTCATTAACTTTGTATTTACATTGTACAATGTATTAAAGTTATTCGTTCAGCGTATGTTCATTTGTGTTACTACATCTTTTGATTCAGGTTTTAGCCATTTCAATTGATATTTCATAGTGTGTCTTTCTACCGTTTTGTGATATTACAATATTGTTTCAGAAAAGGGTGAAAGTTTGGTACCATTAAAACGACTCAAAACCCGCTGCAATATTGTTTACATCTGTCTTACGTCAGAAATCTGATGTTCAGTAGTAATTGTTGTTGTTTTGTTGATGTGTTTCACGTTTCTCGTTTCAGCTTTATATAGATTAGACCGTTGGTTTTCCCGTTTGAATGGTTTCACACTAGTGATTTTTGGGGCCCTTTATAGCTTGCTATTCGGTGTGAGCCAAGGCTCTGTGTTGAAGACCGTACTTTGACTTATAATGCTTTACTTTTGTAAATTGTGACTTGGATGGAGAGTTGTCTCATTGGCATTCTTGCCACATCTTCTTATATATCTATACAGGAAAAAATACAGAGACAAATGCCTGTGGACCGCTATAGAAAACCAGGAACATAGATATACTGTTCAAAGAGAATACTTATGTCGTAGATGACCACATCGGACCACAGACATGTTTCACTTGTCTTAACAACATTCTTCAACTTCTATATTCACTGGGGTAAAGCTGATGACGTAACTGCATTCACGGTCATCCCAAGATGTCGGATGAAAAATTAGGTCAGTATTTGTATTGACTGTTTAAGTGTTTCTATATCATTTTCTTTACAAAGCATACATTGGTACGATGTTAATGTATAAAAGAATCACACGGAAATCATAAATAACTACCAAGAAATGTGTATGAAACAGGAAAGTGGAATTGAAAAAATCGCTAAGATGACCGTAAATCGATAGTAAAATCTTTTCAAGATGACCGTAACATAAAACAAGGATGACCGTGATTGGTAAAAAGATGACCGTAATCTGTAAAGAATGATCGCAATTTTTAAAGGATGACCATCGATTCCACCTCATATCCGTATTTGTATTACCTTTTTTGTATCAAATAATTAATCGTGTTGGTATAAAACGTATTTATAAGACTGCATTATCCTATAGGTAGAAGAAAATAAGACTTGTTTCAAATACATAGTTCACCAACTGTATTAAATCGTATCCAAATGAAAGAGGAATCTTGCTAGCTTTGAACATGAGCTATTTTGTAGACAATGTGCTTACTATGTAAACATTTTAACCTGCCTGTAGTATAACACAAGGAAACACCTGCTTTGCACGATAGTGTTGTATATATATTATTGGAGGGCCCCTTTTATATTGTACAAGGGGGTTGGCGTGTTCAACAAATTTTACATTTCTAAATCTATCCGATGTACAATGTATATAATACTGTAAAAAAAAAATCTAAATTATACAAGTGAAAACCAAATTATAAATTTAGAAGAACAAACTATAGCATTCAAAAGATGTTCCTCAAATTTTAAAGTCAGTGGAGATTATGTCCAAGAATGGTGTCAAACGGAATTAAAAATGAACTTTATTAGGTCGTTAGTTTTCTCGTTTGAATTGGTTTACATTGTTATTTAGTGGCCTTTTATAGCTGACTATGCGATATGTACTTTGCTCATTGTTGAAGACCGTCCGGTGACCTATAGTTGTTGATTTCTGTGTCATTTTGGTGTCCAGTGGAGAGTTGTCTAATCGGCAATTATACCACATCTCTTTTTCTTATATTTATGAACTATTGCCAAATATTGAAGCAAAACTAAAAGAGATAGGGCGATACGAAGACTGCATTTCCGTATTGAAATCCTTATCTAATGGAATATTTACTGAACATGTTGCTTTTCATTTGTTACTAAATCAGTCAAACCAACTGAATGCAGAATAAATATTGCAGTTCCATCGGATCCGGTGTTCTCAAGGGACTGTTTATATATTTCAAGGCAGATGTTAAGATTTTAATCTGATTCTGCTGGATAATCATATGTTTAATCAATGGGTTTTTTTTCTTCAACTTTTCGTCGTATCGCTGTCAATTTGTATTATATTCTTCCCTATACAGTTTGGAGTTATACAAGGAGATAACCTAAGTCCTTACCTGTTTAAGATTTTCATTAATGACCTTCCCAACTATGTGGCAAAATCTCTAGACCATGTAAATATTAATAGGCATATTATCTCTAAATCCTTAAAAAACTAGTACTTTATGCATGTTTTTTTATCATGCTATTAAGCTTATTCTTGGAAGTGAAATTCGCTATTTATCCCTTGATGGCAGAATTTAGATATGGAAACTAACTAATTTGCAAGGATAAAATTTATTCACATTAAACTTGTGAAAAGCTACACAGTACATTTTGTAAACTCATTCTGGGTGTGCACAAATAAAAACACAAATTGTGCAGCCTTATCTGAACTTGGTCGGTTTCCACTGTACTTTTAATTAGTGAGGTCTATTTTGAATTATTGGCTTAGACTAAAAAAATAGACTAATTTCCTTTATTACAAGATGCATACCAGCATTCAAATCTCTATGTTCTCAGTATAAATCGTCATGGTATGGCTTTCTCCAACACATTTTAAAAACTCTTCCTGGTTTCGCAAAGCTAAATGATGGGAAAATATTTCAAATAATACCATCAGGAAAATATTGAAAGAGACGTGCATAAAAATTTTGGAAGGATCAACTGACCAAGAAATCAGAAGGAGAGCTCCGCACTTATGTGAAAGTTAAGGATAATTATGGTTTCGAAAAGTATCTATATCAATATCATAACAAAATTTTAGCTTAGGGGATCATTAACAAAATTGAGGGTGCCATCTCAACATTTGCAGATTGAAATAGAACGATACCAGGGTACTCCTTAGACCATGTCTGGTAATATTGAAAATGAAGTTCATTTTCTCTTTTATTGCACAAAATATAACGAAGACAGACACCATTTATATCAAATCTGAATCATGTTCCAATTTAGTTAACTTAAATTCCCAAGAGAAATTGCTATGGCTGCTGTCTTGTGAAAACTCAACTGTATGAAAAGAGTTACATGTATATTCCTGGTTAAACACTGCAAATAGCAGATTTATATTCCATGTTTCGCAAAATTAGCTATTGTTGCTATTTAAAAAATATATTTGTTAAGTGACAAGATTCAGTTTCTCTATTATTTTGTTCATCTGCTTCTGACACGAGGAGGATTGCTGTTATTGCCTATCGCAATCAACAGTATATCCTACGGCACCGTCCCTTGGTGTCTCCTACAGATGAACAAATTTCGATCTTTATAAATAATAATTTCAGTCTGTTCAAACTTTACTTTTAATGTGTTTTTTATTGGTGCATTGCTGGACATAGAAATAATAATGATAATAAGGAAGGAAGGGGGGAAAAGTTCTTTTAATGTATTTTTGTTATTAATGCTATTTTCATTTGTCTATTATAATATCTGTCACGTTATATAGTGTACAATGTTTGTTGCATATACTATCATTATTGGTAATTGTAAATGCCCACTTTGGGACCCTGATTGGAAAAATAAAATATTTGATTTGTATTCAAATTTTAACGTTGTTATCAATAAATATTTAATTTTTTACGAGAAATATGCAATTTACTATCATTGTCATCAACTCTAAATACGGCAAATAGTTGAAAAGAAATTGATAAAACATATTTATAACCGCTAAACGAGCCCCTATTGAGACAAACTCAACAAACAGTTATGAATACAAATATGAATATTTCTTAGAATTGACGGTCACCCTTTAAAAGTTACGGTCATCCTTCACAAATTACGGTCATCCTTCACAAATTACGGTCATCTTTTAGCCAATTACGGTCAACCTTGTTATGAATCGCTGATCCTGTTACGGTCATCTCGATTATGATTTACGGTCATCTTAGTGATTTTTTCAAATCCAATTTCCCGTTTCATACACATTTCTTGATAGAAATTTTTTGATTCCGTGTGAATCTTTTACAAATTTATATCGTACCAAGGTATGCTTTGTTAAGAAAATCCTTTAGAAACACTTAAACAGACAATACAAATACTGACCTAATTTTTCATCCGACATCTTGGGATGACCGTGAATGCAGTTACGGTCATCAGCTTTACCCCAGTGTATATTATCGAACGCGATTTTTTAATTTTTGAAATGGCCCAAGGTTATAATCGCCTAATAACCAAATATGAGTGCATGGATATACTGTAATTTATACCATTTTTCGATCTTTAAACGAAGAAGCCGAAGGTCTTTTGTAGACATTTAGTTAAAGGAAATTTCTAAATTTGGATAAAAAATATTGTATTTATATTGAGTTATTATTGTGTTTGTATTTAATTATTATTTTCACGAGAAATGTTGTTTTTTCCTGCAAATGATAGGAGGTTGTTTGGATCGATCTAAAACGTGGAAAAACCATTATTTATATGTATGTATAAAGTTTAAAAAAATATCTGAAGGAAAGTACTCATTACACTTAATCTTTGAAAGTTGCAAACATGCCATAAATTAGGAATGCGGAGAATTATTTAAACAAATAAATAGTTTCATAAGTAAATGTGTAAATAAAATTATGAATTCAAAAATACATGAATAATAACTTTAACATATAACTGATAAATAAACATGATTTTTTTTTTGTTTATAACAGATAGCGACTAAATTAAAATAGTAAGTTACTGAAATGTTTATAGCAATTTGAATTTATATGAAGTAATAGCGGATCTATTGCATTTTACAATCTTATTTATCCATTTTTAAATGAAAATGAAAATTGTTTATGCAAAAGTTATTTGAAAAGCGTACGAAATTCTTGATTTTCATCAATGATCTTGATTCAAAGAGGTGGATTCAAGATTTTTTTTAAAAGGGGGTCGGAGGACCAAAACAAAATAAAAAGGTAACTGGCAGTCTAACAATCAAGAAATTGTACAACAAAATCAGCAATATATAAGCCCCCCCTCCCCGAATCTGCACCTCAGAGTTGAATTTATTTAAAGTGGATCCATCGCTTTTAGAATTGAAATGTAAACTAAGATTCCGGGATATTTTTTTTATGGATAATATATCCTTCAATTTGAATTTATTACATTTTCAAGAGTGATCTTTTAATTTTAACAGCCTAAGTGATTTGTGTGTGTTTAAGTTTAATTTCCTTGTTTGGCGGCACCTTTTCCTACCCCTCATATCAATCGTCCATTCCAAACGGAGATAAAGCGCCTCATCCCTACAACCAAAACAAGCTCTGGAATGGAGTTGGACACGAATTACCTGAAGGTGGAGGAGCTCTGAATCCATTCGGAATCGATCTGTATGATAGAATAAAGTAAACACGGAAAATTATTGATTGATTTATTTTAAGTCATAAAATATGTTGGGGTAACAGAACCACAGAAACCCCTATTAATTAAGTATTGGGTACCCCCCCCCCCCCCCCCAAAAAAAAAAAAAAAAAAAAACTAACACAGATTGATTGATTGATTGTGGGTTTTTTTCTACGTCCAATGACAAGTAGTTCATGCATATCCAGAACGAGAGCAAAATAACTATATATATGCAACAATATATTTTATTATGACTAGGGTAGGCGTAAAATTTCTACAGACACTGGGAAATGTGAGTATATGTTATTTTATTGATTGTTGGTGTTTGAACGCCACTTTTAAGCCCCGATTTTGGGTTTTTTTCATGGTAGCCATTTCTTATTAGTGGAGGAAGGCGGAGTGCCCGGAGAAACCAACGACCTTCGATAGGAAACTTGACAATCCTAGTCAATTAAGATAGGAATTAAGTGCACCTGCAAGAGCGGGGATCGAACTCACAACCTCAGTGTTAACTGGCTAGTAATTACAGTATTAAGATAACACGATACCGAATGGCATATCTCCCGATTTCCAAAAATTTTGGCATACGCGTACTTTGAACCGAGTTACATCGGAATATGTTATAAAAAATGGGGGTCACCATTTTTGTTTTTTTGTAATTTTCATAGGAAAACGTCAATTTTGGCGACAAATTTACTTAGGTATATAGGGGAAATGACTTTTTTTCGGCTTACCTTTTTAGATTTTCGAATGGATGGCTATTTTCTTATATACGGAGAAAAACAAAAAACTAACATAATATCCAGGATTGCATAGTGAATCCATAAACGTATAGAAACTCATATGTCACCATCCTTGTTTTTAAAATAAATGGATTTAAAGTTGATCGATAGGCCTAGAATTTGACCAAAAACGTGTGACGTTATGGTATACAGAATATAACGTTATTCCTTCTCAGAGAAATGGAGAAAAAATATGTGTCGGGATGTCAATGAGTTAGTCTGTTTCCCGGCCGTTATTGAAATTCTTGACAATATTTGTATATTCCGAAGGCATACTGAATGTTTTACGGAGGGGACCAACCTATCAATGAGTATCCCCTGTCGACTGTCGTAAAGTTCCTAGTAATGCAATTTAAAATTCTACTGAATCAGATATAATTTTATTTCGTCCTGCACATGGAATTTCACTATTATGAATTAATATCAATCTCGTCTGATTTTCACATCAAACGAGCATATACTTGAAACTTACGTGAACAGGTTCCATGTGAATCTTTCTTTTTTTTTTAACAACATAGATAAATATTTATTTCAAATATTGGCTTGCTACAATATTTCCATGTGAATCTTATGATAATAGTTCATGCATAAATCACCGGAATTTTGTACACGTTAAATTCACGTAAATATTTGAAATAAAATTATTTAAATAATATCTTTGTTCTAAAATTTGATTAAAACCATAAAAAATACCTTCAGATTTTGTTAAGTTTACGTGAAAATTAAACATTGTTAAATGAAACATTTCACGTGAGATTCGTCCGAATTACTGATTTTTAACTCCATCATATTCGACAATGGTGGTATCATCACTGCATCCCGTGATGCAAAAATATAGTATTTTAAAAAATTTGATTCATTTAACAGTTTTTTAATTGCTCGGTTTGATGGTTGTTTAACGTTCAGTGGCAAATAATTCATGCATGTTTGGCACATTACAATATAATTTTGAAAACAGTTGTTTATAAAAGACACATTTGATGCACCAGTCAAAAAAGGTTAAACATTCTGATATTTGTGAAAATTATGAGGAAAAATAATAAAATACACATTCCAAAAAATAAAATAACAAAACTCCAAGAAAAATTCAAAACGAAAAAATCCCTTATCAAATGACGAAATCAAAAGCTGAAAAACATCAAAAGAATGATAAACAGTCATATTCTTGACTTGGTTCATACAATACATGTAGTATAGTGTACTCTGCGTGGTGTAAAAGGGTTACTTGTTTGTTCAGCAAGTCGGACAAACCTTGCAAACTGTTAACCCGAATAATTCAGTCGTTATATTCCGCTTACTACATTAAGTAAGTAGGAAAGATCGATTACGGGGAGGGACTGAATTATTCGGATTAGCAAACTGTATGCAATATTTCACAAATTTCAACATTCTGTAACAAATCTTGAGATCATATATGTTGTTTTTTCTATGATCGGGTTGTTGTCTCTTTGACACATTCCCCATTTCCATTCTCAATTTTATTCTTTATATAAGTAAAACAACTGCGAAATTTAAAAGTTCCAGCTTGAAATTCAACCTGTATCAGATGTAAGCCGGAGTCTGTACTCTGTGTGCCTTAGTATTTTATCAAAATGCCTAATCCAGCAACCTGTCATGAAACAAAAAAGAAAATCCAGACGATATGCGCACTCATAATATGAGTAGTAACACCAGGTACATAGTTTTAAAGCTGAAGCAAAACGACTGTAGTCCTAAATAATTAGCCGAATTAACCCTATATATACTAAGTGCGGGATTAACGGTCGAACGGACAAATGTTAAACAATATGATGATACGTACTCTATAAGTAATTTGGTGACAATGCATATTTTTGAATATGCAGTTCATATAATGGAATGGTAATTTGGAGATCTGAAATGTAGTAGCAATGTAAGAAGGCTAGCATTTCCGTCATTTCGTCTTTGGTGGAAAGTTGATTAATTGGCAATTTTACCGCATCTCCTTATATTTCATTATGGTTTGAATTTTCTAGAGAGGAGCAAAAGTTTTAAGACTTAAACTAATATTTACCAAAAGACTGAAATGTTACTGTGACAATTATACTACACATACTCAAAAATTTCCAACGTTTACTAAAACTACAAATAAGAAGTGTAAAGATACTATTCCAATTAGCATTAGTCACGATTTTCTTGATGTCTTTGGTGTTGATGTCGTTTAATTAATGCCTAGATGTTGCTATCTTATAAATTGCATATCACATATCTCCATTTATCATTCTATCAGCCAACTTTTGTACAAATAACATGTACATGTACACAATTTGTTTTTTTATTTGTACTTGTACTTTTACAAATAAAGTCTGGTGTTACCCAACTTCCATAATAAGCAAGCGATAACGTAGATATTTAGTTTTGTGTAACTGTTCAATTTTGGTCTTCCTCGCGGTCTGCGTTTAAACTTTGAAAAAATTAGAGGCAATGATTTAAATTTTTAAACTAAAGTTCCAAGTGACGGGTGTAAATTGTAGGATTGATTGCTTTTATTATTGGTTGGTTAACGTCCAGTGGAAAATATTTCATGCATGTTCAGGACGAGAACAAGTTAACAATATTTACAATAGGTAGGTTTTGCAATAGAGGCAGGGCATCCGCGATGATGGTCGGGAAAATTTTAACTGACGCTATACATGTATATATATACTTGTATACTATTTCTTAAAACTATTTTTAAAAATGAAACTTTCCGGGCCTTTTCCGACGCCTAGTATGTGAGCAATATGCCCCTCAGAGCCCTTGAAGGTAACTTTGTTAATCTTCTTTCAGTCGTTTCAGTCTCCCAACTTGTACATGTACATTATTTCCAACTCAAAACTAAAACAACACCGAATACCAATATAAGCGTAAATTAACACGAATATAAAATCTAAATGATTTCAAGATCTAGCTTTTTTACAGTCTCTTGCCGTTTGAATAATAAAAAGTAAGTAGTTTGCATGTAAATTTCGAGAAAAAAAGTATAACGGAATCAGGGAACACGGAACCGGTCTGACTACAGCCAGCCCCAACTATCATCTTGCGTATGTAGACGCAAGTGGATACTCGAGGCTGGCTTTACTCAAACTGTAACGGAACCTGAATTTTGTTATTTTATTTCTGTCGAATCAAGTGCCCATGTATTTCTCAGCCTTCGTTAACTTTCTAATGCTTCATTCCGATGTTGCTGTCCGTCCTGAGTATACCTGGTTTATACGATTACAAAGCTGGCACTGTATTTTAAAATATTTCCAAAACTATATCGAATTTACTCTGTACAGACCAATGAATTTCAGAGACTGTTTACACTTGGAACACCGGAAAAGTTATTCGGCTAAATAACCACTTTTTTACATTCCATACAAACAAACTATTTTCTGTATGGGGATACGGCGTAAGTCACGAATAAGTACTTATTGCAAAAATAAACCAAGGTTTACTTTTATAAATTGTTATTTGGATGGAGAGTTGTCTCATTGGCACTCACACCACATCTTCTTATATCTATACCGAGAATAAAAATAAAGTGATAAAACTGTGTCTGTTATGCATAAGAACATATATAGATAAAGCGTGCAGATGCTTAAATATCAAAGAAACAGAATATTTAAAAAGTAAAGTAATACTTTTTAAAGATTAACAATGAGCAGAATAATTGCCGGAAAACGATAAAACAATCTATGTCAAATAACCGCTACGTATTGCATCAAAACTCTCGGCACTCTGCATCTAGGGAAAGTTACCGTTAAAAATGTCATACAAATCCCGCTGCATTGGCATGTGTGAACGTTATTCGATAACGTCAGGAACGATAACTCATGGCGTAACGTCATTCGGTATCGTGTTACCTTAAGACCGCTCGGCCGCCGAGCCCAGCCCAGCCCCCCCCCCCCCCCCCCCCTCAGTGTTAATTTAAATCCATACTTTACTTATTGCATTATGAAGAAGAATTAGCAACTAAAGACGCCTTTAAGTGTAATGCTTATCAAATATGCAATAACAGCCATCAACAGACACGTAGCAAGGAATTTCCAAGGAAGAAAAAAGGGGGGGGGGGGGGGGGGGGGGGTAATTGGACTCGCGAACTCAACTTTGACAATCACAATTCAAACACAAAGTTGAATTAAGCAGTGCTTATTTGTTTTCAAAAGGGGGGGGGGGGGGTTCGTACGAACCTCTTGGCTACGGATATGCATCAGAAATAAATGTTCGATACCGAATGTAGTTTACATTGCACGTTTTTTCTTTAATATTCTTTTCCATTTATGAGGTGTTTGTTCTAATGTAACGTTGATTTTTTTTTGCTCTACCTCTCTAGCAACTTTCCTTTCTACCGAACTTACTATACTAGGTTAATTTTCAAGGAAACATCATGCAAAAAAACATAACGATTAAAGTTAGACATCAATATATACGCATTGATCTCGTCTTGTAAAGTCAAGTTTTCCTTGTCGTAACAATCCCTATATCTGTTTATATTTGAATATTTATCATTTGAAACTTTATTTAAATGCATGTACATAGAATTAATAACTCAAAACCTTGACTATACTGGTCAGATGGTTTCAGTATTAGAGGAACAAAGTAGTAATTCAAACTAAAACAAATATACTGAAATTCACGGTTCAATACGCATTACTGCTTGAATCTTTATCGAGATAAAAGAAATATGAAAGTAGCCAAAGGACATTCCTAATAGGTACTCACATGTGGAATGCTTTAACTAAAAGCATATGCGCAAGTTGCTTTCTTTAAGAAAAGAAATGCAATTGTGAACCTAAATTCCTTGTTAATACCTAACTAAAACCATTTTGCAAACTAATTATAGTGGTTTGTATGGTTTGGTCATTGGTTATCATATTCAAGATATGCTTGATCTCAATTTTCTATATCATAGACAACAAACTCCAATCAGGTATTTACAGTAGAACAGTTTGAAACCTCAACTTTGAACTTTTAAAAATCAGTTTGTTCAAACAAATCTCACTTTTTCATTTCATACTATGTCCTTTTGTAAAAAGTAAAATCACAAAAATAATGAACTCCAAGGAAAATTCAAAACGGAAAGTTCCTAATCAAATGGCAAAAATAAATGATAATACACATCAAACGAATGGACAACAACTGTCATATTGCTGACTTGTAAATTAGCCAAAATATAATGAAGTTTTCATTTGTTGATTTATACAAAAGTGTGACAGAGGGAAGTAGGAATAACAGTGCCCCTTCAGTATAGTTCTAGTCCAGTACTCAATTTAAAAATCATGTTTTTGCCATCTCATGTCAGTCGAATACCGTCACTACGTCTGTTGATTTTGAGAAAAAGATAATTTGTAACTAAGTTGTGCTATTTTTTCTTATGAATACAGACGTTTTTGTATCGTCTAATTTGTTATGATATCGTCCTATTTGTCGCCAAAATCGACGCTCTAGGTCTCTGTCAACTAAACCCACTAAATTCGCTTATAAATACAGATTGCCTCGATTTCTGGAAAACAAATTGATGGAATCCCAAAACATTCACTGATTCTTCTTTAGAATTATTTAGGATACTACTAGTACTAGAAGGACTGCTCAATATTGACACAAGTAGACGACTACACACACAAATTTATGACAAACGGGACGATTCCAACTTCGCAATTACATGTATCAATATCCCATTTCTCAGCAGTAACATTCCATCTGCCCCACACTATACGGACCTCAGATACAGGAGTGTGCTCCTTACGTAGAAACTACTCCAACAAAGTTATAAGAAGGAAAGATTGAAAATGGCTAAATTTCACGAATTAATTGATACGTACGATGTGTCTGTGTCTTAAACTAATTTTGGACACGTTTTCAACGTCTTATATTATGCTTTGCTGGCGTTGGTCCATTCGTGTTACAGAAACACACTTCAATAATTCTATTAAGCTGTTTTTGTGTACTGTGTCCTTAATCAGTTTAGTTATTGGTTGTTATCCGGTGATTACTTGTCGAAATATACTATTATACTTTCAATAAATGTATTTCTTTGTCTTTGGTGTTTTTGCATTTAATTGTACTCTGTTCCCGTTATGTAATGTTATCATTTTAGCGGTATATTTAACATTGCCATAAATCACGGTGGGTTAGCTAACCATAAAATCAGGTTCAAACCACCATTTTTTCTTATATTGTCCTGTTCCAAGTCTGAAAAATGGAACTTGTTATCAAATAGTTTTTTGTTACACTTCTGAGTTCTGTAATTTCGTTGTTTTTCTCTTATAGTTGATGTGTTTCCCTCGGTTTTAGTTTGTAACACGGATTTGTTTTCTCTCAGTCGATTGATGACTTTTGAACAGTTGTATACTACTGTTGCCTTTATTCAGGGCGGACATGAAGTTGTGCACAAGCTACTTCAACTTTATATCTGATTTTTCTGGGGATGAAGGGGTTCACATACCAAAATCGTTTTATATCTATAAAATTATTTCAAGGACTCAATCGTATATTCATTTATGAACTGTTTCGGCATGACATATTATTTCTGTATTTTAAACATCTAATAAGTGCCTTTAATTAAAAGAGGGCGAAAGATACCAGAGGGACAGTCAAACTCGTAAATAGAAAATAAGCTGACAACGCCATGGCTAAAAATAAAAAAAAGACAAACAAACAATAGTACACATGACACAACATAGAAAACCAAAGAATAAACAACACGAACCCCACCAAAAACTAGGGGTGATCTCAGGTGCTCCGGAAGGGTAAGCAGATCCTGCTCCACATGTGGCACCCGTCGTGTTGCATATGTGATAACAAATCCGTTAAATAGTTTAATTCGGTAGTCACATTTATGAAAGGGAAGGGATTGTAGTTACGACGTAAAGAACATATCCGATATCATTTGTGAAACGGTTATTCCATAACGGTCAATCAACTCCTGATGGCATCCGTAATATTTACGAAGTGATGATTTCAACTTCACCATTTGGAACTCTTGGTTTACTAACTTCCTTGTGAGCAGCAACCTTCTAGCAAGAAAATCATGATAGGAAATGCACGCACGGGAATATCGTATCAATTTGGAGATATACACACCGTATGCAGGTGCTGCTGGAATGTTGCTACTTAGAAATGGAAAGTTCACAATTGGAAAGCTGAAATCATCTCTTTTGTCGTAAAGTTTTGTTTTCAACTGACCCTCATTGTCAATTTCTAGATGTAAGTCAAGCTATGACTTAACTGTATCTGTAGTATCCTTCATCTCTAGTTCGATGGGATAGATGCGACGTAATTTCCAGAGTTGACTAGTATATTGCATTAAGATTAAGTATGATTTCTTTATATACAAACAAATAGAAGATGTTGTATGATTGCAAATGATGGTAAGATTGCCAATAAGACAACACTCCACAAGATACTAATTGACCCAGAAATAAACATGATAAACAACTATAAGTCACCGTGCGGCCTTGATGAACAATGAACAAAACCCACAGTGTAGATACTATTCTGTACGCTATCCGGAAGTCGCGATTTTCGAAGCGATGATTTCCAAACTGGCTACAGGACGGTCTTGCCTACGGTAACTTTTCTCATCATTTGTTTACTCCTATATCTACAAAGTGCTTTGAACATCTTCAAGGTATATAAAGCATCATAAATATGAGTAACTGTAACAAAAACATGCATTAGAATATAAAATATACGTGTGCATCACATAAACTTGGTAGAAAAAAGTGAAATCGATGGACAATTTTGCTCTCGTAGTACAAAGAAAATAATCTTTTATTGCAAATATTTGCATCAGTTTACAGCTAAATATATACTGTTTCAATATTCTTTTCGTATTTAAGTAGAATATTCGTATTTCCCATAAAAAATATGTTTTCCTTGAGGATCCCAAAATAAATTACTGTACGATCAGTCTAGAACTGACTGTATTCTAGAAGCGATTTCAGATTTTTTGACTGTATGACCAGTCGTGATTTTGAAGAAAAAACAACAGCAATTTGAAGGTATATTCGTGTATATGTGATATTATGAACTATCCAGGGAACTATAACGTGTAATTACTTTCATCAGACAATACAAATATATTTCTGATGAATTTTTTAGACGGCAAAGTAATTGTATTTTTGTTCCATCAGTCTTATTTAAAATCAAATGCCTAAAAAGTAATACATGATTCGCTTATGGACTTTGTAAAAGTGTATCGTTACAGTTATCTGTTTAGCTATTACATTTTTAAAGATTATTTACACCGTCCGCCGTTGACCAATTGACATAAATCAAGCTTGTCTCTTTTAAAATAATAAATAAACAGCTGCGCCATGAGCGCATGATACGCCCGATGTCTTGTGTGGAAGTTTTATGCAATAATCATAAATAGTTTCTGAGAAAGTTTTAAGCAATTACCATTTATTGCTTTTGAGACACGGCGGGACATGTGAACACCCCCCCTCCCCCCCCACCCTGTTTTTTTTTTACAAATATCACTAAAATAAAAATTTGAATCAAACCAAAAAGTATACAGATCTTTAGCTTAATTTAACAGCTTAATTTAACAAAGAAATGTGTACAGTTTCAAGCAATAATCATAAATTGTTTTGAGATACGGCGCGACATGTAAAAAAAAAACTCCCCTTTTTTACAAAATACTCAATAACTCAAAAATAAAATTTTGAGTCATCACCAAAAAGTATACCAATCTTTAGATTTATATAACAAAGAAGTGTGTAAATTTTTAAGCAATAATCATAAATCGTTTTTGAGATACAGCACGACATGTGAAAACCCCCTCCCCCTTTTTTTTTTTACAAAATACTCAATAACTCAAAAATGAAATTTTGAATCATCACCAAAAAGTATACAGATCTTTAGATTAATATAACAAAGAAGTGTGTAAAGTTTTAAGCAATAATCATAAATCGTTTTTGATATACGGCGCGACATCATTATCATTTATGATAAGGAATCCGAATAAGATTAATTAATAGTTATATCAGTGACGGATTAAAAAAAAGGGGATCCGGCAGTTTGAAACCCTTTTTTTAACTATCAATGCATTTGTATGGGAACATATATTTAGAATCTCCTTTTCTCCTGGATTGGACCCCCTCTCCATTTAAAAATGGCCGGAACCCCCAATGTATATTAAGTGGTTTATGAGGAGATGCGCTTACAAAACCGGCGACACATATACCGGTCCAACGGACGGACGAAAAGACGGACTTCTCTATCACTATAACTGTACAACTGAGTGTCAAAAAGACAGTTCTACATCTTAAACAAAGTGAAGTAACTGTGATCAATTATAGGCTACAGAACAGCCTCAAATGTGTGTAAATACATGCATTTTATATAACAATTAAACTGTGTGTTTGTACAATTTTAAGTATAACGGAGGACATTTCTGAAACTTATATATACAACAAACCTTCCTCTTATTTTAGCAACATTTAAACATCCTTATACCTAATGTAGTAAGTCGAGTACACCCTATCAAGCTAAAACATGTTTCATAAGTTTTCAGGATGTGAATGTATTGAAATATATTTGTGTTATTTAGAAAAATGCCACCTACTAATGTATCGTAAATAACTTTGAAATCACCACTAGAATACAGTGACATAAAGACTGATCATACAGTTTTAAAATATACAAGCGAGACTGATCGTACAGTGAGAAATTCAAACAAATATAATTTTCTTATTTCTGGCTTCAAAGATCTGGTTGAAACTTTTACCACCACTTGAAATATACTTCATTCAGTTAATCAAGTCTGGGTTTTACGTTAATTTGTACACTAAGAGGGTAAAAAGATTGTTTTTAGGTTCGCCGACTGATTTTTCTTAGTGATGCACTTGAAAATCTCTTGATTAAGGCAAAGATACGAATAATGAATGTGCGGAATTTAATTCTAAACCATTTGAGAATATCGATGTCGGCTGAAGTAATCATTAAGCAATGTACAGATGATAAACTTACCGTTTAATTCAGTATACCCATCAAATTTTAAATGTGATCCAAAAAGTTCTCGCTTCGAAAATCGCGACTTCCGGATAGCGTACAGAATAGTATCTACACTGTGAAACCTATACCGCATAGTAAGCCTCAAAGTGCCCTGAAATGACAAATATTTATCAATTCATATGAGAATATCAGATCATAACATGGCATTTTTCATATTGCATGTACTATCAACCCTAGGTTTAATATCAGCATCTTAAATACAAGCTGTGTAAAATATCAATCAGTCTCGCTATAGAAACTATAAGACGCTATATTCATTATGCCAATTAATAACCTATTACGCAGGTAGCCTGGGATCCTGGCTCACTGCTCGACAGTAGACGAAGTATACGATTGGTTCAGGATGCCAGGCTATTACGCAGGTAGCCATAGCAAAAAACAAATGTATTCCGAAAAGACAATAGGCATAACCGGTATTCGAAAAGACTACAACAATAATTGATATATATATGCGTGAACTCACGCACGCAATAAATACTCGTAATAACAATGCTTTCAATGGATGTCTGTATTTTTATTTCAGACACGATCTACCAATAGAAGTACAACCTGGCGATGAATTACGAGTTACCTTTACTTATGACACGACTTCTAGGAACACGACAACATCGGTTGGACAGGGAACAGACAACGAAATGTGTTTGGCCTTTTTAACGTTTTACCCGGTTGAGAATGTACATTCGAATTTAAGCTGTGTCACGTGGCTCAAAATCCCCCATTGCCTTATTGTTGATGTTATTAATTTTGCGAAAAAGGTGAAGGATAACACATTTTTAAAAATTGGGATTAAGGCTGCAATGAATTCTTTAATGAATCATGGATAAGATGTATCACCGTATCCAGTCATTTAGAGGAGTACTTGTGTTTTGGACATAATTACTCATATGCCTAATATGACATGTGTTTCTGTTGTGTTATGTGTGCCAAGCAACAGAAGCTTACAGTTACCATGAGATCCACAATCTCAGACATGTCATCTATTGCAGTTACTTGTATTCGTTAATTTTTTATAGCCAGAAAGTGTTCTTTAAAAGGAATCGTAAAAAATATTCCATAGTTTTTTTTATCGGCATTCTCTCTGCTGCGTAAAGATTTGTAGTAAGACGGGAAACAGGTCACTGACGTCTTTGTGATATTCATTCCAATCAATTTGAGAAGGGGGATATTTTTATCTTCTATAAAAGTTTATATACTTTGAATGTTTGATAGAGACCTTATATAATAAGCACAAACACACATATTTTATGGGCACACACTCAAATGCATTTTCTACATTTGAAAATGCCTGTACCAAGTCAGGAATATGACAGTTCTTGTCCATTCATTTTTTATGTGTTTTTTATTTGATTTTGCCATGTGATTATGGACTTTCCGATTAGATTTTCCTTTGAGTTCAGTATTTTGGTGATTTCACTTTTCATTAACAATAAATGGTTAAGACCTATTGCATATATATAGTAGTTATATTAATTGATATGATAGAATGAAAGAGGGACGAAAAATACCAAAGGGACAGTCAAACTCAGAAATCTAAAATAAACTGACAACGCCATGGGTAAAAAGGAAAAAGACAAACAAACAATAGTACACATGTTACATATTAATATTATATTATTTCATCATTCCTAATATATAAACACTCAAATATGAAATAGGAAGACAGTCTTAGTAATACTGCCGAGTTATTGTTTACCAATAAAGATATGTTGCAACAGTGTCAATGTTACGCTGTGTTTTAAATATAACAACTATTTTATTTTCAAAGATTTCTCGTTTTGAAGTAAATCTATAACATTGTAATAAAAATTCGTATTTTGCATATTGTTACTCTTTTATTTAAATTGTTTAATAAATCATTAATAAATCAACATATAATGATCTTTGACCCATTTTGTGAATTTAAGAAAGAAACTATCGGGGCCTTTTATAGCTGACTATGCGGTATGGGCCTTGCTCATTGTTGAAGGCCGTACGGTGACCTATAGTTGTTAATGTCTGTGTCATTTTGGTCTTTTGTGGACAGTTGTCTAGAAGATACCTGTTTGTATGCATTTTGATTTTGCAAGCATTGACCAAAGATTCTTTGTTTCACTTGTCATAAGTGTTGCTTTGTTAAACATCTTTTATTTCTGTTTGATTTATTCACACATCGTTGTCAATATATAATCGAATTTTATACGACTGTCATACAATTGTCAAATGATAGGTTTAGCTAGCTATAAACCAGGTTTAATCCACCATTTTCTACATACGAAAATGCCTGTACCAAGTCAGGAATATGACAGTTGTTGTCTATTCATTTGAGTGCTTGAGCGTATGATTTTGTTATTTGAATAGGGACTTTCTGTTTTGAATTTTACTCGGAGTTCAGTACGTTTGTAATTTTACTTTTATCTACAAGATATGATTATCCTAAATTTTGTAAAATATTTTCATTGTTTTTAATCAAGGGTTTTGGAGTATAGAAAATTTATTTTACAAGTGTATTTTCTGATAATTATAGATTATCGTTGATCATCTCAACGATTTTGATTTTCTCGCTTGAGCCGGGACGACGAAAGCGAGAAAGGCAATCTAGTTGAGACGACCAATGATAATCTGTTTATCGCTATTTTAATGATATGAAGAATTATCACAAAAATGACCAAAGGAAAAATGCACAAAATAGCGATAAAAGTATATCTTCCAAAAAATTCGAGCTTGAAAATACAATCTAACTTTTAAGTTGACTTCGACCAAGCTCAGCACAACACGCATCGTTTGAAGCCTTGCAATGGAGAGTCCGAGTGCTTCTTTAACTTTTGGAAGTGTCTCTATTGGACTTACGATATCCGCGAAATCAAGATTATCGGACGGATGTCAAGTTGGTTCAATAATCAACATTTTTTAAAATTTTTTGGATAGCTTTTTTTTATTATTTAAAAAAATATTTTTTTAATCGTTTTTATCATTCAACATCGTTTTCAACTTTAAATATTTTCACACATCCAATATTCGTTTTCAACATTCAACAATGACATTTTTTGGGGCATTTTTTTTTTCAACATTTGCTCTCAAAATTATAACACTTAAACATTCAGCATTGAAAACATCAACATTCGTTTTCAACTTCCACATTCGTGTTGAACAGTCAACATTCAACTTTGGATTTTTTTTTTTTTTTTTTTTTTAAATTCGTTTTCAACATTGTTCAACATTCAAAAATAATAATTAAATAAAAGTTTGTTTAGATCGTTTACAACATTCATTATCGTTTTCAAATTAATACATTCGTTTTCACTTTATACATTCGTTTTCAACTTTATATATTCGTTTTCAACTTAATACATTAGTTTTCAACATTCTATATTCGTTTTCAACATCAACATTCGTTTTCAACATTTTTCGATGTCAACATTCAACATTCCAAAAATCAAATTCCCAAAAAATATTTGTAAAATTCGTCTTCAACTTTATACATTCGATTGAGAAAAAAACAAATCAGGGTTACATGCAAGCGTTTATTGTTTACGAATAGTCCTAAATAACCTTTAAATTCCTCAAAACCTCGTGCTGAGTCACTAAAGTCTAGCGCATCCAAGAAGGTGTACATTAATTGGTCCATATTTTTATTTGTTTTAACCAATATCTAAATTTATAAACAAGTTTTAAGATAATCATTGCTAGCACTGCATGCAATAGTCCTCTACCTATCAAGCACAGAATTGCCAAATTTGAAAGTAATAGGGAATGACTGGATTTTCTATAAAATTTCCATTTGTTTACCATTGAATCAACACAAGGGTACAAACATCCTCAATTTTTGACATAAGAAATATCTTAGATAAAGGCAACAGTAGTATACCGCTGTTCAAGAGTCATTAGCCGATTGAGAGAAAACAAATCCGGGTTACAAACTAAAACTGAGGGAAATCCATCAACTATAAGAGGAAAACAACGGAACAACAGAAGCACTGAAGTGCCAAAAAATAAACGCCAACATACATAGAAACTAACTATTAAATAACAAAATTTCCTAGGACACTTTCATCGGCATGTTTTGAATACCAAATATATTGCATATATATAGTTATCAAAGGTACCAGGATTATAATTATAATATACCATGTTTGCGATCTTCAATGAAGCAGCCGAAGGCACGACAGAAATGGGAAGTGGTAATGATGACAAATGATATGACATAACTTGTACTTATATTTGGATGACAAAATATATGTTTACGAATTCAGAAAAGGCAGACATTTAGCCAATTAGGAAATTAATACATTTAGGATAAGAGAAACAAAAGTTATTGGGTTTGTATTAAGTTATTATTGTGTTTGTATTAAGTAATTATTACGACACATTGTTTTTTTTCTCTGCATATAACAGGAGGTTATGTGGAATTATCTTAAACGTGGAAAATCATTCATCATATATTTATAACTAAAACAGATATCTGAAGGAAAGTATTTATTAAAATTAATATTTGAAAGGTGTAATCATTGCTATAAAATGCGTTTTACAGACAGTAAATTGGGAATGCTGAGAAGTATTGAAATAAATAAATAGATTCAATAGTAAATGTGTAAATAAAATAATGAAAAAAACCATGAACGATATTAACTTAAACATGTAACTGAATCCAACTGAAACATTATTTTTTTTGATTTACAGATAATATTATGAAAACGAAGAGTGAATTAAAATAGTAAGTTACTGAAATGTTAATAGTTATTCAAAATATTTATGAATTCGTAGCGGATCTATTGGATTTTATAGATAGTCTGTTCCCATTTTTAAACGAAACTGAAAGTTATTGAATTTCATGAAATTTTGAAATACGTACAAAATTCGTGATTTTCAACAATGGGCTTGTTTCGGGGAGACGGATCCAGGATTTTTAATATGGGATAGGAGCACCCAAAAAAAAATGAAAAGGTAACCAACAGTCAAATAATAAAGAAATTGTACTTTGAATCTTTACCAGATTTGAATTTATAATAAGTAGATCCATCGCTTTTATAATCAAAATGTAAAATAATATTACGAGATCTTTTCTTTTTAAATACTAGTATAACAATCTTCAATTTGAATTTATAAAATTTTCAAGAGTGTTTTTTTTAATCTTGACAGCTTAGTGATTTGTGTGTTATTAATTTCCTTGTTTGACGGCAACTATTCCTACCCGTCATACCAATCGTCCATTCCAAACGGAGATAAAGCCCCTCACCCCTGCCACCAAAACAAGCTCTGGGATGGTGTCGGACACGAATTACCTGAAGGTGGAGGAGCTCTGAATCCATTCGGAATCGATCTGTATCAAAACAAAGTAAACACTGGAAAGGTAAGATTAAATAATACATTTTTTTTATCATACACCTTTTTGTATGAAGGTTAGTTATTTATTCAATTACTTTCATATCTTGAAATTACCATAATTAGTATTAGTATAGCCGGGAGAAATGGCGTTCCAGCTAAATGTAAATCAAGAAGGACGATTTCGCTCCTTAAACTTTTATTTCAGCAGTCCGGCAAGACCGAACAACAAACTCCAAACTAAATGTAAAGTAACATACAAACAATAACAATATATATAAGCACAAGCATTTAAAGGATTAAGCAGATTAACAGATGACAAATTAGAAATTACAATAGATTAAAAGAGTAATTAGTGTTCGACACGTATTTGTAAATTATAGTCCAAACTGTCACAGAGAATAAATAATGAAATAAATGAGTAAATGAGTAAATGCATTTAAGACCTTTGTCCAAGATTATGACACATAATCCACTTATGCCTAAATTTACGACAAGGTCTAGAATAATAAAATAAATGCAAAACCTAAATATACATTAAAACAGTTGAAATACTAAAATGTTGTTTTAAAACTAATTTCATTGCACTGTCCAAATAGGCCGGTCATATTAGTACTATTTATATATGCTATAATTTATTTTAGATCTTACTAATGTCCTGTACCAAATCAGGAAAATGGCAGTTGTTATCTTAAAGTTTGTTTCTGTGTCTGTTACATTGTCGTTAGGTTTTTTGTTGCACTCAGTGACGCTCATATCAAAATGATGAGAAAGCCAAACAAGTTCAAAGAGCATTGATGACCCAAAATTCCAATATAACTGCTTTTATGTGGCAACATGTATTGCTGTACTATCTTGTCTTTTACTGGTTTATTTGACAAAATCTGATGTTTTTGTGATAAAAAATAACATTTCTACATGTTCCATGTAAGTGAATTTAACACATTCTTGTAATTCTGATAAATTTTAGATCTGGACCTAATCTTTGTGTTGAGCTGTTTATTTTTTCTATTTAAATGAATTTATCACATTTATGTTATTCTGATAAATTTTAGATCTGGACTAAATCTATATGTGAAGCTGATTCCGATGGTGATGGTCGCTCTAATGGACAAGAACTTGGGGATCCGGACTGTTTATGGACTGACAATACCAGTCAGCTCTTCACTAATTCTACAATTACTCATCCAGGTATGGGTTCATTCACTGTCCATCAATTGTAATATAAATAATGGTCTTACGATTCACGGTAAACTGTTTTTTAGGTAGCACATGATCATACAAACAAGAGATATCGCTCATGCACGTACCTGTTACATTAAAATTATAATGATACTTTAATTTGATTGGCTAACAGCAAACTCGCGTCATATTGGAATTAACCTTCACTTCAATAAAAAAAAAAAGTCGAGCATCCTGATAACTATGATGAGTTTAATACATAATAGAGTGCATATGGAAGGAAAAGAACGTGTTTTCGTGATCTTAGTTTTAGTAATTTTAAAGGGTAGTAAAAGCGTTGACCGTGCGCACATTTTTAGAATGCATAAAAAATGTACTTCTGACCCCAATAAATTTACAAAAAGAAGCATTCAATTCTTTAATAATAAACTTCAAATGTATTAATTCTATTAACGTGGAACGTTGTGCTCTATAGTTTATATGAAAGATTTAAATGGTTGCTTTATTTTTTTTAATTTTTTTTTCTTAAAGTTCATATTATATGTGTTTCTCGCAGATCTCGAACTGGTTGTTTACATGACTCGTGCTTTCTTGTAAAATTATGTGTAAGCTGATCAATTTTGTCATTTAAGGAATTTGTGAACCAACAGAAAGCGAAAACTGTAGACAGAGGAATAAATGGTTGAAATGTGATGACAATAATTTTCGTTGTCCTTCAATCCAAGAGGATCCTGGTTAGTATTTAAACATTTGGTTTAATACTTACTTAATTAGATATGTTATTTCGCATTTATCCGATGTTTTTGTCCTTTTCTTACAACGTTCTATTAGACAAAAGTATCTTTTTAAAACGTCTTTGAGTCAATAATTAAGGTGTGGATGGGAAGTCAAAACAAAAATAAAGAATACAGAACTTAATTACACCAATCCAGACCACAGATTTTCTTATATTGATTATCCAAATAGTCTTCTAATGTATGAAGTATTATTAACGAAATTTACCGATTAGAATAACAGATTTCATATGTTTTATTTCAGATGTAAAAGAATTGACATTGAGAATTCCAAAAACTAAAGTGCAACACAAGGGTAGTAGATACATATGTACACACCTACATGTACCATTGGATGGAGATTATCACGTGATTGCAGTTAAACCTTTAATTGACAATAGCCGTGTTATTCATCATATTGTACTTTTTGGATGCGATGCCGTAGGTTTGTACTATTTAATTATCCTTCCTGTTGATTTTGCCAATAGAGGAATTGATGCAATCAATATCTGCAACGTTCTACATCACAAGGAGGTAACATATAAAATTCCTATTTATTTTCAAAATCAGTCTGTTCCTATTGTTTAACAGTTACACCAAAACCATTGCACCTAAAATATTTAACTATAAACAAGCATTGCAGGACCTTGACTTAGAACAATACCTAAAAAAACCTCCGACATGTGACTGTTCCCACTCGCCTTATAATTACAGCCCCTCTGGTCATGTTATAACTGGGGATCTAAACATAATTCAACATGAAAATCTCCGAAAGGTGATTTCTCATGGTCCTAAGTTTAGAGAACCCCAACACATCAATTGGAACCATAACTTCAAAATAATTATGGATTCCATTGAGGACTACTCCAGAGCATGGGCTAAGCGAGAAGAAGTTGAACTGGACACTTTGTCAGAATGGGTTAAAACTATCAGGTCTCTGATAAAACGTCGCGTTCACAAGTTGAAAAACTGTGTGAACGATCGACCAAAGTCCGTTTTCAGAGACAAAGAGGCCATGAAATGTCTATCAACTCTTCATGATAAGTATGTTGTTGCTCCTGCGGACAAGGCTTCAAATAATATTGTCTTTGTATGTAAATCGTATTACTACGAATGTCTTGTAAAAGAATTGGGTATAAAGGAGCACTCAGGTAATCCCACATATAAAGACATATCATTTGACAAGGATGAGATTTTAGCAAATCATAAGTCCTTCATGGCTTCAATAAACATTGCATTGAACACCAAATCGGAGGACTTACCTTGTTTGTATTGGATACCAAAGCTTCATAAAATTCCGTACAAACAACAGTATATTGCTGGCTCATCTTCATGTTCTACTAAAGAATTGTCCATTAGATTGACTAAAATTCTGTCCGCAGTGAAAGAGGGTCTTCAGAAATACTGTGAAACTGTTTACTCGCGTAGTGGTATTAACCATATGTGGATTCTTAAAAATTCTAAAGAACTTCTAGACAATTTTAAATCTCGGTCTTTTTCTGAAATTAGTTCCATCAAAACTTTTGATTTTTCAACCATGTATACCACCATTCCCCATGTGAAATTGAAAAATCGCCTAAAAGAAATAATCCACAATGCCTTTCAACATAAAAATGGTAGCATACGCTATAAATTTATTACTTTGAGATTTCATAAGGCATATTTCGTAAATAGTGACAAACAAAAAGGTAAAATATGCTACACAGAAGAACAAGTGGTCAGTATGCTGGAGTTTCTTATCGACAACATATTTGTTGAGTTTGGAGGTAGACTTTTCCAACAAATTGTCGGCATTCCTATGGGAACAAACTGTGCGCCTCTTCTTGCCGACCTCTTCTTATTTTCATATGAATCGGAGTTCCTCCAGACACTTGTAAAAAACAAGAGAATCAAAGAAGCCAGATTATTTAATTTCACTTTCAGATATATTGATGATGTTCTTTCCATAAACAATCCGAACTTTTCTGATTGGGTTCCATTAATATATCCCCCAGAACTAGAGATTAAAGAAACAACAGACACGGCTTCCTCCGCCTCATTTTTAGACTTATATCTCGAATTTGACTTACACAGTCATCTCAGTACCAGAATCTATGACAAACGAGACGATTTTAATTTTGAAATTATAAATTTCCCCCACCTTAGTAGCAATATACCAACTTCACCTGCATATGGGATATATATTTCCCAACTTATTAGATATTCAAGAGCTTGCAGCTCCTACTCAGACTTTGTAAAACGTCATCAGTGTCTGAGTAGAAAGTTGATGAAACAGGGGTATGTCAAAGAACGTCTCGTTCTTTTTCTAAAAAAGTTCATCGGAAGGTACCAAGACCTTGTTGATAAATATTCCGTATCAACTTCTCAAATAATACACGATGGTCTTGATGTATAGATTCTTCGTACTGATGTTGTTTATCATCTTAACAATGTGTTTTATAGTTCTTTCATTTGTCTTTGTTCTATTATTAATATTACTTTTACTGTTGAATGGTTTCATGTGATATCCGTTTCACGTGGCTCGGTACTTATACATCTCGTCAATGTGTTTGTATTGGCTTTCATTATTTTTTTGTGGTTTGTTTTGTATTTGCGACTTTTTGTATTTCTTTTGTTCTTATAACGTGACTCTGTACTTTAAGAGATCCCGTCAGTATGATATTGTTCTATTATATGTCATTATGATATATTTCTATTATGAATTACAATATACGTTGAACCACAAACGTCAAAATCATTCAATCGCGTAGTGAAATTAACTATTTTTGGATTCTTATAAATTCTATATATATATAAACTTTTGGACTAGTTTAAATCTCGGTCTATTTCTTAAATTTATTCTTACATACTTTTGATTTTTTAACCCTGTATGCTAACATTCCCAGGAAAATTTTAAAATTGTTTGTACGCACATTAAAGGACAAATTTATGTGACGTATAAAATTTTCTGACGTCAGACACTCAAATCAATAAATGTGTTCGTAGATAGTAGATGTTTTTGTGTTCTGTTAAATTGTTCCTTTTAAAATTGTTAAACGATGATGACTGATGTACCCATATTTTGACTATTATATTTATTGTGTCTGTTTATTTAACGCATCAATGTAAAAATATCGGAAATTGATGAGACTGTCATTAAAGTGAGAGGGTTAGCGCTATAGAACCAGGTTTAATCCACCATTTTCTACATTTGAAAATGCCTGTACCAAGTCAGGAATATGACAGTTCTTGTCCATTCGTTTTTGATGCGTTTTGTTATTTGATTTTGCCATGTGATTATGGACTTTCCCAATTGATCTTCCTCTAAGTTCAGTATTTTTGTGATTTTACTTTTTACACCTTGTACGATGACAGACCAGATAATAAGCAAAGCAAAAATCATCCAAATCTCTTCAACTTCGTATTTTATTTGGCCATTTTAACTGTTTGGATTCGAGCGTCACTGATGAGTCTTTTGTAGACGAAACGCGCGTCTTGCGTATATACAAAATTTAGTCCTGGTATCTATGATGAGTTTATTTATTTATAAATTCTATTATGAATGTCAACACATTTCTTTTGACATCTACACTTAGTTAAATTGAGCCCGTATCTAAGGTAAAAGTTGCATTAAAAACCTCACAATGCTATAAAATAAATAATTGACGAGCTGCGTTTTCAGTCAAATCCCAAATTGTCGGTTGTAACTATTCAAATAAGGTAGATATTAGATACAACTTGTCATGTTGTCTATTTTTTTTCTAATTGTAAAGTTATCTCCATCGGAAACTCAAAATGTCTGGCAATTCAGAAAAATAAGAATGAACTCATTTCAAATGCATGGATATATGATTCATAAAGTTTATCTTGGTCGTTTTTACTCATTTTTATTTCCATAAATAACACATAGATTCTTAATACAGAGAATCAGCCCAGAGTGAACGAGGTGAACACTTGTGTTACAAATGAAGGACCTTCGTACTGTCATATGGTGACAGTTTGGTCTCTTGGCATCAAGGGGGAATGTTTCCCTGATAAGTTTGGTATTCCGATTGGTAATAACGGCTACACAAGGTTTATGTTACAGGTAAATAATTTATTTTAATGTCAAATCTTATTTTAAGATACCGGTTAGAAATTCATGTATATGTTACAGTAAATATATGAAATAAGGAATTACATGTAATTACTAAACAATTCAGTAAATACCTGTAATTACTAATCAAATTAGTAAATACATTTATTTACTGATTGTTTCATATGATGATTGAAACTATGGGAATTCTTGATAACATTAAATGTTTCTGCAAGAGAGACAAAGTACAGAATAGGATTAGCAGTTGTGTTTCTCAGAGAAGTTACTGTTTGTTTATTGCAAGGACACGAACTTTCTCCAATACTTTTTTCATTGTATATGAATGATTTTGTAATGGTACGTCACCGTATGAAGTACAGGAATTGTTGTTGTAAATTTTGTCTGCCAAAGATATGATTGTTTTGATTCTGTAAAAGGTACTTATATAAAGACTTTCACTCTTTTGGTATGATTGTTGTCTCAAATTCACCATTTCCATTCTCAATGGTATTGTAAACTCGTAAATAGAGTAAATGTGAGGGCAGAAGAAAAATGGTATTTTGATGGTAATGTTATTGACATTGTTGACGAATTTTGATACTAAGGAGAACTGTTGATTTATAATAGTACTTTTTTGCAACTCAGAAACAATTAGCTGAGCAAGGTAGAAAAGCGGTATTTGCCTTGAATCAAAATCATCATCCTTATAATTGAATATTTTCACATACTTGGATTTGTTTGTTACATATATTAGTAGTATTTTATGCTATGACGGTAAGATATGAAGCTTTCTTACAGCTCCGAATATTGAAAAAAAAACATGAACCAAACAATAGTATGTGGGTGACCGTAAGTGCTGCCGGCAGGGTTGGGGTAATCGTAATCTGTAATCCTAATCGATTGTAATTGATTACATTTTTTTCCAGTAATCGACAGTAATTTGTAATCGAAGACATTTTCGATTACATGTTATCGTAATTTAATCGATTACAGTAAAACTCATGACGTAATTATCGATAACTTTCGATTACATTTCGATTACTTTAGTAAAATAGTTTGATGAATTATAACCTATTCCAAATGAAAACATGTATGTAGTACTGATATGACTTAAGAGTTTATCAGCTGCCTTTATATTTCTATCTATTGTCTCAAGCTGCATTATGATCACCCAGATCCCCTACCATGATTTACTTTATATCTAGCTTTTGAAACAAATGTCATTGTAATTATAAATCTTAATCTTTAGAATTAGCTGAACTAATTAATAATTCTTTTTTTTATATTTTCTTTAGAAAAAAACTTCCAACATTGTATATTACTACTAGTATGCTAAAATATACCTGCTTTTAATGAATAAAAATAAAAAAGCTTACTTAATTTAAGTTTCTTGTGTATAATTTGGAGTTAAGTATGGCGTTCATTATCACTGAACTAGTATATCTATTTGTTAAGGGACCAGCTAAAGGACGCCTCCGGGTGCATGAATTTCTCGCTGCATTGAAGACATATTGGTGACCTTCTGCTGTTGTCTGTTCTATGGTCAGGTTGTTGTCTCTTTGACACATTCACCTTTTCCATTCTCAATTTAACTTTATATGATTTCAGATTTTTAATAGTTCTGATCCTCAGTAAGAGATTCCATATAGATAATAACTGTCAAATTATAATTTGGAAACAATGTTTTAAATGCTGTTTTTTTGGTAAAGTTCTACATTTCCCCTATACAAACGTTGAGCAACATAATTGTGGTAAACTTACTACATTTTTTTTAAATTTTAAAGCATGTAATTGATAGTAGTCGAAAAGTAATGTAATTACTTTTGATAAAGTAATCGATTGCAATCGATTACATACAAAAATCTGAGTAATCAATTATTAATCGATTGCACAAAATACCTTCAAGTAATCGATTATTAATCGATTACCTTTGTCAGTAATCGTGCCCATCCCTGGCTGCCGAAGTGTTTGCAGATCCTGCTCTGCTAGTGGCACCTACTACCTAGGATCATTTACTCCACCATCGTCTACATAAGGAAATGCGTCATGGTACCAAGTCAGGAATTTGACGTTTGTTTTCCATTCATTTCATGTGTTTGAACATTTCATTTTACCATTTGATAAAGGACTTTCCGTTTCTAATTTCCCATGGATTTCGGTATTTTTATCATTTTACTTTTAAGATAGGCCCCAAACTAAAAATGCCAAAAGAAACAACATTGCACTAAAAAAAATAATATTTAACCCTAATACAGCCAAATTTTATAAATTACATGAAAGTAATAATGCAAGGTTTTTGTTTTGTATATATAGAAGATGTGGTATGAGTGTCAAAGAGACCACTCTCCATCTAATCTAAGTCACAATTTGTAAAAGTAGACAATTAAAGGTCAAAGTACGGCAAACAAAACATTTCTTAAAATAATCAAATAAATATTTTCAAATATGTTTTAATTATATTTAACAAGGGTGCATTATGTTTGTGTTTTATTTTTTAAACTGATAATCTTGAATCACATATTTTTGTGCTGATGCTTAAAATATTGCAAGAAAAGAATAATAAAAGTCTTTGTCAACAGCTAGTAAATAGGTGTAACAATTCATTCTAAAATTAGTAATTACTGGTAATAACTGGGCAGTTTTAGGAATCACATGTATTAACTAAGTGCATCGGGAATTACATGTAATTCCTAAGTTCACCTGTTTACTGTAACATATATATAGCGATATCAGATTACAACGAACTGAAACCCAAACGACTAAACAAATACCAAAAAAAACCCAAGTAAAATGCACCTCAGGGATTCAGATTTTCAACTTATAGATATAAGAAGATGAAGTATTAGTGCCAATTAGACAACTCTCCATCCAAGTCACAATTTGTAAAGATACACTTTTATAGGTCGAAGTACGGCCTTCATCACTGAGCCTTGGATCACATCGAATAGCAAGCTATAAAGAGCCTAAATAATTACTGGTGAAAAAGTATCCAAACAGGAAAAATTAACGGTCTAATCAATCTTAAAACCAGAAACACTTATGAATCAACCACATCAACAAACAACAACCACTAAACATCAGGTTCTTGACCTAGATATTTGCAATCAAATGCAGCGGGTTTTAAACGTATTAATAGATGCCAACGTCGCCCTTACCTGAAACAATAGTGTAACATCACAACATAGAAAGACACACTATAAAATACCAATTGAAATGGCTTAACTCAATCAAAAGACATAGTAACAAAAACGAGTGTGAATACACTGAACAACTAAATATGACCAATGACACAATATTAATACAAAATTAATTGAAAAAAAGAAAAGAAAAAAGAAATATACATTAAAGTTGTGTTTTTGTCCACAAAAAGCATTAAATTGTATTCTTACTTCTAAATAAATTGGGGTTCTTTTCCATGAAATTTGGCTTGATCAATTGATTTCTATCATACGAAAAAAATCTGTGAGCCGTTTTGGTGCAACCGTGACTTGACTGCATTCTATTTCGAAATAATTCACCTCAGCTGGATGTTTTGTTATATAATTGCTGAAGTAGTAATTATAAGAAATGATATTTCAGATTCACTGGCAGAATTCTGAAGATAATGTGGAGTACACAGACAGTTCAGGAATTATTTTGTATTACACTCCTAATCTGAGACCATATAATGCTGCAGTCTTAACTATCGGTCAAACTATGTTTCATTTGACACCAGGACAATCTGAGGTCAAAGTTAGCGGGAATTGTTCTGGGCAATGTACGAAACGTGAATTCCAAGGACCTATATACGTCCATTCTTCATTTAATCACATGCATTCTTTAGGTAAGTATGACCTATATACGTTCATTCTTTATTTAATCACATGCATTATTTAGGTACGTATGACATATATACGTTCATTCTTCATTTAATCACATGCATTCTTTAGGTAAGTTCTTGGGTTTGCTGAAATGAACTGACAAATCATGCTTTACATTTTACAGGTCGGAAACAAAGAGTAGAACAGTATCGGAATGGTTCTTTAATCAATATAATTTCAGATCTAGATAAGTTTTCATTCGACAGACAACACATCAAAATGTAAGTGTTATTTCAGTTCCAAACTTTATTTAGTACATTATAAATGGAAGGAAAAGCAAGCAAAAGCACAAGTGTAATGGTTGTTAAATTGATATGTAATAACAGTCTTCAGAAATATATGTTTGATACAGATTTTAGTTCATAAAGACGTTTTCTGTTGACTTTCCATCCCAGTTATAAAGTTTACATTTGAATTTAGCTTCGTTTTTTATGCTCTATCCATCCAGGAACCTTCCATATTGCCAAAACTACAATATTGAGTTAAACTTTAAATAAGGAAACATCACAAAAACAACATACGAAATAAAGAAAGATATCAATATGTACGTGCAAAGTAAGACATCATATGAACGCGTGTTAACATCCTTGTCGTATAGAAAACGTATTTATATCACATGTCTAGCTATACAATTCGCCTCGAGTTATGATTTTAACCGAGCTAACTAAAACATATCATGAACATCAAATTCATTGAAGGACCAAACAAATAAGATATATGATATATGTATATGTAATACCAATTATTGACGATGTCTCCATACTTTTTGTTTTTGTTACGTTTTTATCAATTTAATGGAAAAAAAAGAACTCAAATCGTTTTATTTATTAGAGGCAAGAGGCGATATTTTTTTTTGGGGGGGGAAGGGGGGGGACATCTGGGTGTTGATTTATGCCTCATACGCTTAGAGTGTGGTTAAAAGTAAAAACAAAAATGTATTAAAAATAAAGGCAACATAAGTATACCGCTGTTCAATAGTCATAAATCGATTTAACTGAAACAAATTCGGGTCACAAACCAAAGCTGAGAGAAATACATCAACTATAAGCGGAAACAAATCGGAACAACAGAAACACTGAACTGTCACAAAAAACAAACGCCAACATACATAGATGAAACGGACCACTAGTATGTGATAACAACTGCTATATTTCTTACTTGATACAGGACATTTTAAGAAAAATATAGTTGGTTGAATTTGATTTTATGGCTAGCCAAACCTCCCGCTTGAATGGAATTGTTAAAAAAAAAATAAGGCTCAAAGGGCAACATTACGTGACAGGAATACTTTACAAATAAATGCAAGAACTCCAGAACAAATATATACATAAAGAAATGATATAATAGTTCATTTCAACGTGTAAACTACAAATACAGCACAATAGAATAATGAACTGTGTGTCACAGGTAATTTTGTAAAAATAGAATATAAAATTGAAATTAAGCTTGTAATGGTGTTTTTTTTCTAACCATAACAAGAATATTTATATAGAATTCCGTTTGTATAAACATATGGTAATAACAAAATTATAAACATGTCATAAAAGAAGTCACCGAAAGTCAAGCTTTCCTTGTTATAATTACGTCTTTCTCTGAACTATATTTCAACATTCATTTTTTTGAAATTACATAGCATTAATAAATAAAAAGTTAATGCAAAATACGTTGACCATACTGAACCGATGGTTTCAGTAATAGAAAAACACATTTAGTAGTTTAAACTAAAACATACTGAAATTCTCTGTTCAATACGCATTACTGCACGCATCTTTATGGAGATCCAAGAAATGTATAAGTACCCAAAGTATATTCATTACAGGCACACACATTTGGAATGACTAAAGATATGTCAATCTATCCTCGTATTACTCTCAATAACAATGCGATTAACGGATATATGTGGTTTTATTTCAGACACGATCCACCAATAGAAGTACAACCTGGCGATGACTTACGAGTTACCTGTACTTATGACACAACTTCTAGGAACGAAACAACATTGTTTGGACAAGGAACAGAACACGAAATGTGTTTTGCCTTTTTAACCTTTTATCCATTTGAGAATGTTCATTCTATTTTAAAGTGTTTCACATGGCTAAAATTTCCCCACTGTTTTATTCTTGACTTGATGAGTTTTGGGGAAAAGGTGAAGACAAATCCATTTATGAAAATTGGGATTCAGGCTGCAATGAATTCTCTAAAGAAGCATGGATAAGATGTTTCACCATACCCTGTCATTTAGAGGAATACTTGTGTTTTAGACATAATAAATCGGATGCATAATGACATGTGTTCGTGTTATCATACATGTGCTGTGCAGAAGAGGCTAACAGCTAAAGAACCCGGATCTCAGTCATGTCAACTATAACTGACATCACTTGTATCGTGAATGTATAAAGGCAACAGTAGTATACCGCTGTTCAAAACTCATAAATCCATGGACAAAAAACAAAATCGGGGTAACAAACTAAAACCGAGGGAAACGCATTAAATATAAGAGGAGAACAACGACATAACACTAAAATGTAACACACATAGACAAAATCCCACGAGAATAACAAATATAACATATATATATAACATCAAAACCAAATACATGAATTTGGGATAGACAAGTACCGTGACACGTCTTATCGCAATGTGAATTTACACTCAAAAATAAGAGAAAACAAACGACACAACATTATAATGTAATATACACACAGAAACGAACTATAATATAACAATGGCCATATTCCTGACTTGGTACAGGGCATACAGGGCATATAAAAGCAATAAAATTTTCTTTAGGAAGAGTGGTAAAAAGATTCTACAGATGTTTTTATCAACTTTCATACACACATTGTTTTACTATAAACTTCTATGTTTTGTTTTATATACTTTTCTTTGTCATTTTCATTGACGTTTTTCGTTTCTTTCTGGCGTTGACAGTTTAGTATTGACTTGTGAGTTTGGATGTTTCTTATTTAAATATGTTCGTCGGCATTTGTATGCCCCATTTATGGGCATGTTGTTTTCTGGTATGTGCGTCCGTTCCTCCGTCCGTTCGTTCGTCGTACCGTTCGTTCGTCCGTTCGTTTTTGGTCTTGGTAGTTTTTGATGAAGTTAAAGTCCAATCAACTTGAAACTTACATGTTTCTTATGATATGATATTTCTAATTTTAATGCCAATAAACTCATCATAGATACCAGGATTAAAATTTTATATTTACGCAAGACTACAAAAGACTCATCAGTGACGCTTGAATCAAAAAATGTTTTAAAGGCCTAATATAGCACGACGTTGAAGAGCATTGCAAACCAAAATTAGAGTTTTTACCCCATTTTCACGGTCCACTGAACATAGAAAATGATAATACGGATGGGGCATCCGTGTACTTGGGACACATTCTTGTTTTAAAAGTCTTTTTATTGTATTCCTGTCATGTAGTGTTGTCATTTTAATGTTATATTTAACATTGTCATAAAATCGGGAGGTTTGGCTAGGTGAAAAGCCGGTTCCACCCACCATTTTTTTTCTTAAAATGTCCTGTACCAAGTCAGGAAAATTGCCATTGTATATTTTAGTGCTGGCTGTGTTTCTGTTGTGTCGTAGTTCTCTTACATTGGATGAGTTTCCCTCAGTTTTAGTTTGTAACCTGGATTTGCTTGTTTCTCAATCGATTTATGAATTCCGAACAGCGGTATACTACTGTTGCCTTCGTTAAGATATAATATGAGTCGACAAATCTTAAATCGCCAGGGATCTATCAAAGTGAACATAGTATGGTGACAAGTAAGTTACATTTAAGAGTTAAATGGACCGAAACACCTCATGGCTAGTTTTGTCTTATTTTGAAGATAAATATAAAACCCGCATGTCGTACAATGCCAAAGTGGTGTAGATTTTTGAAAACTGTGGTCGAAAGTCAAAAGGCGGGATTTTCATAAATCAATTTCTCGGTAGTCTTTCATGATTACCGAGATTTTTTTTCTATGGATGCATGATAGGGAAATGCTCCATGAATTCGGGTAGTCATATGTATGCCTGATTGCCAGAGATTAGTGATTTATACCCTCACCTTACATTTCAAATACATTTGAAAATCGTCCAATTCCCTCAATCTAGATATGCATCGTGGTAAAACTCTGGGTTAAAATGAAAGTATAATGTTTACTCTATCTTCATGTGAATTTTCATCTGTGAGGTATTTCGGTCAATTAAACTTTTTTCTGCTTTGTCACTCTATCAATTATGTTTCAGATATAACCAAAGATCCGCCATTTATCACCTAATCAAAGTTACGCAAAGTAACAGGCGAATATAGGTACATTATCTAAAATATTCTTGACAACAAATTGTTTTAATGGAATCTGGTAACCAGTAGGGTTTATTTATGTCACCTTATAAAAGTTACGGGCAAATACAATATAATTTTATTGACAACTATTTGTTTAAATGGAATTCTGTAAACAGTAAGATTCATTTTGGATTACTTATATCCTGACACATGTGTCATATTTTGTTGCAAAAAAATTATCCAGGATGTCGGTACATACTTGTATATACATAGTGATTTTAACATTATCTGGATTTTTCTATGCAATTAATGGTTACATTACATATATTGCAATTCGACTCCCACTTCAGGTAAATATATATATAAATCAATTTTTTATTTGTTCAAAATGAATGTTGATCTTTGAAATTGATAGTCATATATGGCATATAATCTTTTGAAATTAATAGTCATATGGCATATATTGCAATCTAACACCCACTTCAGGTAAATATAAATTTATTTTTCTAATTTATCAAAACTCCATGCAAATCTTTTATTTCTCATATCACAACCTAATGGAGATTTTACCCTTCCGGAGCACCTGAGATCACCCCAGTTTTGGTGGGGTTCGAGTTTCTTAGTCTTTAGTTTTCTATGTTGTGTCTTGTATACTATTATTTGTCTATTTCTTGTTATGCCCCACCTACGATAGTAGAGGGGCATTATGTTTTCTGGTCTGTGCGTCCATTCGTCCGTCCGTCCGTCTGTCCCGCTTCAGGTTAAAGTTTTTGGTCAAGGTAGTTTTTGATGAAGCTGAAGTCAAATCAACTTGAAACTTAGTACACATGTTCCTTATGATATGATCTTTCTAATTTTAAAGCCAAATTAAACTTTTGACCCCACTTTCACGGTCCACTGAACATAGAAAATGAAAGTGCGAGTTTCAGGTTAAAGTTTTTGGTCAAGGTAGTTTTTAATGAAGCTGAAGTCCAATCAACTTGAAACTTAGTACACATGTTCCCTATGATATGATCTTTCTAATTGTAATGCCTAATTATATTTTTTACCCATTTTCACGGTCCATTGAACATGGAAAATGATAGTGCGAGTGGGGCATCCGTGTACTTTGGACACATTCTTGTTTAACCATGGCGTTGTCGGTTTATTTTCGATCGAATATTAGTTTGAATGTCCCTCTGGTATATTTTGCCCCTCTTTTAGCATTTTAGTAAAACAGAGTACAGATCTTGCTAATGTCGTGCCTTCAATTCGAGTTTGAAGTATAATGGAAGGTTGTTTTGAGTTGGAAGCCTGCCTCATGTCGAGTTATTTTTAATCGTGCATTCCAATGGGAACCAATTGTGCCCCTCTTCTTGTTGACTTGTTCCTTTACTATTATGAGGCTGACTTTATATAAAAACTTCTTATGAAGAAAGATAAGAATTTAGCAATAACCTTTTACTTTACTTTCCGCTATATAGATGATGTTCTGTCATTAAACATTTCAAAATTTGATGACTATCTTTAGCGCATCTATCCCATCGAACTAGAGAAAACGGATACAACAAATACTGTTGAGTCGGCCTCATATCTTGACTTACATCTAGAAATTGACAATGAGGGTCGGTTGGGTTGAAAACAAAACTTTACAACAAAAGAGATGATTCCAGCTTCCCAATTGTGAACTTTAAATTTCTATGAAGCAACATTCCAGCAGTGTCTGCATACGGAGTATATATCTCCCAATTGATACGATATTCCCATGCTTGTATTTCCTATCATGATTTCCTTGATAGAGGGTAGCTGCTCACAATGAAGCTATTAAATCAAGAGTTCCAAATGGTGAAGTTGAAATCATCCTTCCTAAATTTTACGGACACCATCACGAGTTGGTTGACCGTTATGGAATAAATGATATATCGGATATGTTCCTTATGTCGTAAATACAATCTCGTTCCCTTTTCATGAATGTGACCTATCGAATTAGACAATTTACTGGATTTGTAATAGCAACACGACGGGTGCCACATTTGGAGTACCCGAGATCACCCCAACTTTTTGGTGGGTTAGTGTTGCTTAGTCTTTAGTTTTCTATGTTGTGTCTTGTGTACTATTGTTAATCTGTTTATCTTTTTGTTTGTTAGCCATGGCGTTGTCAGTTCATTTCCGATCTAGGAGTTTGGATCTCCCTCCGGTATCTTTCGCCCCTCTTTTTTAATACTTTGATGTATGTAATTGGCATGATTCATAAATGTATCTTCATCTTCGTCGTTTCTATTCCATTTCATATCCACATCTTTATAAACAAAAAAGCAGTCAAAATTTAGTAGTGAAATGATAAACAACTCACGCTGAAGCTATTAGAAAATTAAAATAACATCGCTTCTAAATTGAAGGAGAATAAGATAGAAGATGAGCCTAGTATTGTCTCGTCACACCTTAAGGTGTCCTCTGAACATTAGAATAGCCTAACTATGTATTTCTATGAATTGGCTGCCTAAGTTATAGACTTTATAACACGTCAAATGTTGTTTCATCTCCGGCTTTCTATAAGAGTTTTACAATTTATTAAGTTTCCTTGCTTTACTATTAAAGACAAATAAAGGCAACAGTAGTATACCGCTGTTCAAAACTCATAAATCTATGGACAAAAAACAAAATCGGGGTAACAAACTAAAACTGAGGGAAACGCATTAAATATTAGAAGAGAACAACGACACAACATTAAAATGTAACACACACAGTAACGGACTAAACAAAAGTTGTAATAGAGAATCTGAAAATAATGGAGTTAATTACTTCTGGAGTATGGCAGTATGTTAGAGAAGAGAAAATCGTGTTTTATTGCCCGTTGGATTTAAAGCTGGATTCTAAATTCTCTATACTACACTTCTAATCAATCTTATCAAACAGACGATTTCCTTTAAACACTATCAGTATATATCGTTGCAAGTAGGGGTTAATTCCTCTACCGTAACAGGAGGAACCCATTACACCCTCTTAGACAAAAACAATAATTTTATATATGATTTTGAAACGTATCTGAATACATAGTTTGCTTATATTCAGTTTGCCGTATTTGGATGTACAAAATGGACAGACTATACCCTAGCACATACAACAATAAAATCATTTACAACTGAACTATACTTGATCGGGTATGCGTGTTATTATTTTAAGCTTGCTCGTTGTTATTTGTTACATACAACAGTTATTCATTTACATTGGTCCTTAAGGGTGGCTTATGGAATAGAATTATGGTCACTGTTGGTCCGACGGGCAGTTAAACACTTGCAAAAGCCTAGTAGGGCTTCCGTTTGGCTATGCGTGATGAATAAGTACGCATCCACATCCTGGCAGAAGGTGGGCATTAAATCCAATGCCTCGTGTAGAGAAAGTGCCATGCATGAAACATTTGACACTGGAGTAAAACAACCAGCAATCAACCCAACCAATGAAATTGTATACTAGTAAAAAGAAGGTATTTTGTTTGGATTTCATGGTCTGCCAGAGTAACCGTGCAACCTTCCCTTTATGATTATTTTACACGACTATATATAGATATATAATTGTGTTGTTTTTCATATTAAAGGGAAATAGGTCTGAACCCGGATCACCATGGCCCACTCCAGAGACCATGAAGAAGTCATCGACAATACTGACTGTGAATCCGGAAACACTGACAATCACGGCTAACTTGGCATCATGTGACATAATTAAAGACGCTATGTCACGTTATGAAAACATTATTAAAATGGATACAAAGAAGGCAGACGTGGACACAAATTTAGTGAAAATGAAAAGTCTTTCCATCGACATCAAAGATAATGAATGTCCAGGTTATCCTCAACTGAATATGAATGAATCATGTTTGTATTTTCCTAGATGTATTTTCTGACTTAAATATTAAAAAACAACTTTATAATTTCATGCGTCCGATGCGCTTTAATTTCTAGATTTAACTTCATCAGGAACTCTCTAAGTCGAATATTTGAAAGCCAATGATGCAAGAACCGAAACAGTTGAGGAGCTCTAAGACCAAAAAGGATTAGAAAATAGTAGTTTTTCTAAGTTGAAGTTATATCACATTATGACAATGATCCTATTTAGCTTGACTGGGAGTCAAATAAACTGATTCAGACACAAAGAGTAAACGATAAATTAGTTTGATGTTTTATTTTCTTTTGTGTCATTTAACATGATGAACAATACTGAAATAATGATAAAGAAAAGAACGGTAGTTTTGTAGAGCTTTTCTTTATTAACCTTCATAGGAACTGTCAAACAAAAAAATAATTTAAAAAGAGAGAAAAAACCTAAGAATATCTGATTATAACTTTACTTGATGAGCTATATATGACCAAAAAGCATCTTGAATGAGTAGGGATTTAATACTGTAATTGATTGGACAAAAATATCACATTGTAAACCTCGTATAATACCACCGTGTAGAACGCCACATGCGGGGTGTCGGCTATGTTTGACATGGGGTGGCAATTTTGAAGCGACGAAAAAGTAACAAGGTAAGTTCAAGCATCAAAATTTCTTATTTTTAGAACTCTCAGTACCATATAATGTATTGCACGGAAGGAATCGCAACATAATCTATTTCCTGAAAGCAGAAGCAGTCGTTTTCAGTGCTCAGTTTTCTCAAACACCTCGCCCTAGTTTTCCGTGTTGCAGATTTTGAGGCTTTATATGCAAATTTCGGTATAAAAAAATACTTTACACAGCTACCCTCCGTATCATTTATATAGAATTGTATTCCTCTCATTGACTTATACCAAATACCAGTTTCTTAGTTAAAATTAATTGGTTTTAAAACTGTTCTTCATCAAAATATAAAGTGTCGCTCGGGGTGTCAGATTCTGCGTCGCAAGGGGTAGAGGCTTGTCATAAAAAAATACATATTTGGATGTAAATTAGTCTTCATATGATACATTTTATTTCAAACACATCTACTTAACCATGACAAAATAAGGATTTTTCATTTTGCCTGTTTTTGGTCTTATAAAACATGTGCTTTTGATTTCATTCATAGTAAAAAAAAAATGGCTCAAAATATTTAGTTTTCAAGCTGGTAAACGATTTCTTGTCCTTTTCAGTCGCTATCATGGTAAAAAAAGTCAAGGCTATGGCTCAATAAACCAAAACATGGTAGAAAATCACAAAATAGTCCTCAATATAAGATATGCCCGAAGCCTCCACCAGCCAAAATGCATCATAGTTCATCACCAGGTTCATCTAAAAGTCACTCGTGCACGCCGCAAAAATCCATCACTCCTAAAAGAATTAGAACACTCTCTCCAATGAAACACTCACCGGCATCTTTTTCAGCGAATCAGTGACAACACAACTTCAAGTAATCCCGAAGACGATGATACTACAATTGTCAATGAAAAAACAACGACTTGTACACAAATATACAACGGAACAGGTTTACAAGAAAAAATGATTCAAGACAGTTATTTCGTTCGTAATCGCCTAGCTAGAACTATCCGTTTTGTGTTACACATCTAGTATATCATATCATATCATACCATAGTCAGAGTAGACCTTCAAAGTAGATATGATATGATAGATGTGTAACAAAAACAAATCATATCATATCTACTTTGAAGGTCTACAGTGACTATGATATGATATGATATGATATGATATGATGCCCTTTTTTACTATGAATCAATGAATTCAAAAGCACATGTTTTATAAGACCAAAAACAGGCAAAATGAAAAACCCATATTTTGTCATGGTAAAGTAGATGTTAATGAAATCAAAAGCATATATTTTATAAGACCAAAAATAGGCAAAATGAAAAATCCTTGTTTCGTCATGGTAAAGTACATGTGTTTGAAATAAAATGTATCATATGAAGACTAATTTACATGCAAATATGTATTTTTTATGACAAGCCTCTACCCCTTGCGACGCAGAATCTGACACCCCGAGCGACACTTTATATTTTGATGAATAACAGTTTTAAAACCAATTAATTTTAACTAAGAAACTGGTATTTGGTATAAGTCAATGAGAGGAATACAATTCTACATAAATGATACGGAGGGTAGCTGTGTAAAGTAGTTTTTTATACCGAAATTTGCATATAAAGCCTCAAAATCTGCAACACGGAAAACTAGGGCGAGGTGTTTGAGAAAACTGAGCACTGAAAACGACTGCTTCTGCTTTCAGGAAATAGATTATGTTGCGATTCCTTCCGTGCAATACATTATATGGTACTGAGAGTTCTAAAAATAAGAAATTTTGATGCTTGAACTTACCTTGTTACTTTTTCGTCGCTTCAAAATTGCCACCCCATGTCAAACATAGCCGACACCCCGCATGTGGCGTTATACACGGTGAATACGCAAATAATAAACATTAGTACGAATGAATAGACAAGTTTCTAACGACATTTTCCAATATAGATTAACAAATATATTCACGGCCTTTTCAGACAATTTAACAGTGGACGAATCATCTACCCTTTCTGCTGCATCTGTATGGGGAGTTCTCAGAGGTAAGCATTATAAAATGTTTCAAACTTTTTCGGAAAATACTTTTCCGAGAGATTTAGATTTAAGTCAAACACACCATCAGGAAGTGGTCAAACGTAACATGCTCATGCTTACAAATGCACTGAAATTATCAACCTGACGGATATACCAGTGAAGCAGGAACTACTGTAAACATTCTGAATCACCCGAGTTTAATCGCAAGTTTGGTTACTGTTCTTATAAAAAAAAATTAAAAAAAAACAAAGCGGAAAAGCATGTTTTACTGCGAACTTTTGTAAAAAGTTTTTTTTTCAATGTAATGTGTTTACGGTTTAAGCAGTCACATGTAGTTTTGTAATGATTTTATGTTTCTAATCAAAGGGATTTACTTTATATATTTATTTACCTACTGGTTGATTGCTTTACTTTTTTATACATAGGTTTGGAAACATTTAGCCAGTTGATTTACGTCAATGAACAAAAGAAGGTAATACCCGCACTCACTGAATGCTTTATTGAAAAAAACATACTATCCATACTGATCTGTGTCCACACTTGTTGACTATTTAAAAATATATAAAGGTTGATTTACACAACCAGATGCGTTTAACTTCTAACTTAAGGATGATTGTCAGAATAATTCTTTTATCAAATAAAAAGGGGGGAAATTTTGTTACAGCTTCCCCTTTTTTGTAAGTCGTTGTTGTTGTTTTTTATTGGTTTTTTTTACTGTTGACAATTTAAACAATTGCACATTTTTTCCCCCCTAACTTTTACTTCAAATTAGAGAACACAGAATACGTATTGAATGTCTTACTAAAAATCTCCTTTATTTTAAAAAATTATACTTCAGATTCAAGTGAAGAAAACTTCGATAGAAGATAGACCAAGGTTTAAACATCGAGGGATAATGTTAGATACAGCTAGACATTATTTACCGGTCTGGATGCTGCTGAAAAACTTAGTAAGATGCTGGTCAATTTTATCAACTAAAATCAGAGTGTTGATTATAATTATAATGGTATAGCTCCCAGTGTGAGCACTGAGGGGCTGTAGTTTGTTGCTGTCAGTCTTATTTGCTTTTCGTTTTGTTATTATCATAAACTTTTGGTTCTTTGGTTTGAATTGTTCCATATTTTGTTGTTCATGGCTTACTATATATACGGTTTGTGGTTTTTTTCTCCTTAAAGTCTGGCGTGCAGTGCCCTATCATCTTAGTCAGTTTCCGATGGATAGACGTCTTATGGGAACTATATCATTCCTCCCTTTTTTATAAGCCAAAACATCAAGAATTTTTAGGGATTGTTAAGGAAAAAAACAAAAGTACAAAACTCAACTTTTACACAAGCAAACAGATATACAGGCAATCAATGCTTATACAACTAAGACTATGATGACGATCTAATGTGATTTTTGTCTGGTTTTGTAAACTCGGTGTTGGTTTACTAAGCCATTACACTTGACCTCCGTTCCTTGTTCAGAAGACTGCACATGACTCTTTTATGATATATAAAATGACAGTTAGCAACCAGTAAATAATTACTACTGCACCATATTCCATTCATGCTGACAGAATTTTATATGATATCAATCGTTTTCCTGGATTTATTAAATGTTTCAGCAAGGCAAGGTGTATAGCGAAATGAAGTTAATTATAATTGCTTCAGCACCAATAGTTTTAAAAATGGGGAACTCAATAATGCAGTTGAAACCAAAAACTCTTAAAACTTAGATCACTTTATATGAAGGGTTAACACAACCAGCAAACATGCAAGATTGACTTCAAAGGCTTGTGGATTTATCATTTTACATTTTATTTTCTAATACAGGATGCGATGTCTTACAACAAGTTCAACGTATTTCATTGGCATATTGTTGATGACCAGTCGTTCCCTTACCAGAGCAAAAGGTTTCCAGATCTATCGGCTAAGGTATGTCAACATTTTCAAAATATTTTTGTCCACAGCATCATAATGCCATTATATTCTAGTCAAACGTTATTCGGTTTCAAAATTTCAATCTAATATTATAAGTATAATTTAAAGTTAATATAATTGTTTTGCAATGCAAAATACGTAAGATACAGAAAAAAGAGTTGTAAGAAAATACATTCAACTGCTATTAAAATGTACGTGTATTACCATTTATAGCTATATATTTCTTAATCGAATCGAATCAATGAATATGTTTGTAGATAGATGTTTTTGCGTTCTGTTAACTTGTAACTTTTAAAATTGTTACACGATTATGACTGCAGTACCCATATTTTGATTATCTTATTTATTATATATATGCCTGTTTAATTCACGCATCATTGTAAATAGAACGGAATTTGATGAGACTGTCAACAAGGTGAGAGGTTAAGCGCTATAAAACCAGGTTTGATCCACCATTTTCTACATTTGAAAATGCCTGTACCAAGTCAGGAATGTGACAGTTCTTGTCCATTCGTTTTTTTATGTGTTTGTCATTTGATTTTACAATGTGATTAAGGACTTTCCGATTAGATTTTCCTCTGAGTTCAGTATTTTGTGATTTTACTTTTTAGTACTACGCACTATATTATGCTATATTGAACGCTATCATTACATTTAAATGGACGTCAAGTTGGTTACCTATTCCCTATTCCCTATTCGTTACCTATTCCCTATTCCCTATTCGTTACCTATTCGTTACCTATTCCCTATTCCCTATTCGTTACCTATTCGTTACCTATTCCCTATTCCCTATTCGTTACCTATTCGTTACCTATTCCCTATTCCCTATTCGTTACCTATTCCCTATTCCCTATTCGTTACCTATTCGTTACCTATTCCCTATTCCCTATTCGTTACCTATTCGTTACTTATTCCCTATTCCCTATCGTTACCTATGCGTTACTTATTCGATTTTTAATATCCTTCCCCCTTTTTAATTAATTATTATTCTTCTTCTTCCTCTTCTTCCTCTTCTTCCTCTTCTTCTTCCGCCACTTTAAAAATGAACTTGTCCGCAGCATTTCTCCAAAACTACTTGTCAGATTTACTTAGGGTTTCATAAAATGTTAGACTAATATGTCTAGGTGAGCCATCAATCGCTCATTTGTGCATTGGGGTCTATAAAGGGGTATTTTGGGGGGCAGACAGAAGGGAGGGGTTTACTATAGAACCCTATGGGATTTTATTTTCTAAAATTTTCAAATGAATATAACTTGAAAACTGTAAGTGATAGATACATGCAGTCTTCAGAAATGATTAAAGGACAATAAAACAAATCACATGAAATATAGGGGAGTCCCTGGGGGGTCATCCCTACCCCCTTCAATTCGAGAATATGCTTTTAACTTGTAAACGGTCCAGATCCCCACCCCTAAACCATATATATTCTTGTATGGGACAATAAAACTAATCAAATGAAATTAAATAAAAGTTCCTGGGGGTCACCCCACCCCGTTCAATTTGAGAATGTACTATTATCTTGTAAACGGTCCAGATCCCCACCCCTAAACCATATATGTTCTTGAATAGGACGATAAAACAAATCAAATGAAATTAAATGGAAGTCCCCGGGGGTCATCCCCACCCCGTTCAATTTTAGAATGTGCTATTATCTTGTAAACGGTCCAGATCATCACCCCAAAACCATATATATTCTTGTAGGGGACAATAAAACTAATCAAATGAAATTAAATGGAAAATCCTGGGGGTCACCCCCATCCCGTTCAATTTGAGAATGTACTATTATCTTGTAAATGGTCCAGATCCCCACCCCTAAACCATATATTTTCTTGTAGGGGGCAATAAAACAAATGAAATGAAATAAAAGGAAAGTCCCTAGGGGGTCACCCCACCCCCTCTTGTTTGAAAACTTATAAACGGTCAACATCCCCACGCCGAAACTATATATATTCTTGTAAGGGACAATAAAACTAATCAAATGAAATTAAATGGAAGTTCCTGGGGGTCACCCCCACCCCGTTCAATTTGAGAATGTACTATTATCTTGTAAATGGTCCAGATCCCCACCCCTAAACCATATATATTTTTGTAGGGGACAATAAAACAAATGAAATGAAATAAAAGGAAAGTCCCTAGGGGGTCAGCCCACCCCCTCTTGTTTGAAAACTTGTAAACGGTCAACATCCCCACCCCTAAACTATATATATTCTTGTAAGAGACAATAAAACTAATCAAATGAAATTAAATGGAAGTTCCTTGGGGTCACCCCTACCCCGTTCAATTTGAGAATGTACTATTATCTTGTAAATGGTCCAGATCCCCACCCCTAAACCATATATAATCTTGTAGGGGACAATAAAACAAATAAAATGAGATAAAAGGGAAGTCCTGAGGGGGTCATCCCACCCCCTCTTGTTTGAAAACTTGTAAACGGTTAACATCCCCACCCCTAAACCATATATATTCTTGTAGGGGACAATAAAACAAATAAAATGAAATGTAGGTAAAGTCCCTGGGGGTCACCACCACCCCCTCCTGTTTGAATACTTGTAAATGGTGGAGATCCCCACCAGTAAGCCATATATATTCTTGTATGGGACAAAAAATCAAATCAAATGAACATGGAACCATATGAATTGCGAGTTATGGGAGCTTTGTTTTGGAGACTTCGTAACAGCATCCTGTTACAATTACTTCTTGTTGTTTATACTCTTATATCTGGTACTAGTTCTAAATTTGTTGAGGTAAAATGATCTTTTTATGACCTATTTATATGTGTTTGTGCTCAACCGATCCTTTTACTTTATGTTCGATACTCATTTGTTCCTTATTTGATTTTTATACGTTCTACCTTTTAACTGCTTTATGTCCGTATGTTTGAAGATGGATCTTGGTTCGAAGGGATGAAATCACCGTGTTAGCGCTTGCATAAAAAAAAGATGTGGTATAATTGCCAATGAGACAACAACCCACAATAGACCAAAATGACACAGAAACTATCAACTATAGGTCAATGTACGGCCTTCAACAATGAGCATAGCCCAAACCGTGCAGTCACCTATAAAAGGCCCAGATATGACAATTTCAAACAATTCAAACAACAAAACTAACGGCCGTATTTCATATACAAAATAAAAATCAAATGGTAGCTCCCTAATCGATTTCTAAAACTATACTTCATTGCACATGTTCAACATTTTTATACAACCACAAAAAATTTGGGGTCGTAAATTGGTATCCTGTCCGAAAGATGGTTTCTGGATAATAACTTTATTATAAGTCAACAGAAATCAACAAAATTATAACACAACGTTTATAACCACAAAAGGAAGCTTGGGATTGATTTTGGGGGTTATGGTCCCTAAGGTTTAGGAATAAGGGGTACAAAGGTGCCCAAAACAAGCTTTAATCTAGTGTCGGTTTAAAAAGTTGTGTATAAGTATTTCAATTGTTCTGAAATTGTACCACAATGTTTAATACCATAAGTAGAAGGTTCGGATATATTGTGTGGGTTATGGGACAAACAGTCTAATAATTACGGACCAAAAACAAACATTTTTGTAAATTCAAGACCCTTAATTGGAGTTTGTCCAGAATGGTTCTTGAATTACCTAATACCAATGCTTTATGAAATCTTCTTTGAAAATTGGAGTTATCTTTCTTTGTTCAGTCAACTTAAATCAATTATACAATATACAATGCAATATTCACTTTATTACCAACTGATAAATTAAAGCAGTCATTAATAACCATTCAGTGATTGCAAGCACTTTCTAGGGTATGCCCTTTTACAAATGGAAAAATTATACATTTTTTTAGTTTCTGATCTCTTAACTGAAGTTTGTCTCCTCTAAATGTTTCTCATTTCAGAAATTAAAAAGAAAATTTCTTTAGATATTTTTGTTTGAAAGGATTAATATTCAGCAGCATAGTGAATTGCTCCTAACACAAAAGCAAAACAAATATTTAAGTTCATTAGACCACATTCATTCTGTGTCAGAAACCTAAGCTGTGTCATCTATTTAATCACAATTCAAACTCAGAGCTGTTTCCAGCTTGAATGTTGTGTCAATACTAGCCCCAACTGTTCAGGCTTCGACCTCTGCAGTCGTATAAAGCTGGGCTCTGCGGAGCATCTGGTCCATTCATTTGTTTATTTTTCAATTTGTGTGAATTAACATAGTTACAGTAAATGCTAATTACTGCACTTTCATACCACAACAAATATTGTATTGGTACATGTATCACTCAAATGTGTATCCATATAACAAAAAAAATGAAAAGGAATAATTTTGCATTACCTTTTGAATACTATGACTTTTTAGATATGTAGACATATTAAGACTCATTAGTAGATGTTGATAATATTGGCTTAAAATGCTTGAAATTCTATCAGATTACTTTTGGAGCAGTTATGAGTTTTGAAATTAGAAAGATCATATCATATTATGCAACAAGTGTAGTAAGTTTCAAGTTGATTGGAATTCAGCTTCATCAAAAACTACTTTGACCAAAAACTTTAACCTGAAACTCCCACTTCCATTTTCTATGTTCAATGGACCGTGAAATTGGGGTCAAAAGTCTAATTTGGCTTTAAAATTAGAAAGATCATATCATAATGAACATGTGTACTAAGTTTCGAGTTGATTGGACTTCAGCTTCATCAAAAACTACCTTGACCAAAAACTTTAACCTAAAGCGGGACAAACGAACGAACGGACCCACAGACCAGAAAACATAATGCCTATCTACTATTGTAGGTGGGGGCATAAAAAATTTAATAAATAACACTCATAATGCTCAGATTGGTTGTCATCGTGCAACATAGTTAATAACACCATATAGAAAAAACATAGAACTCATTTTGTCATAAGACACTGTCAAACATCCATACATACTATCCACACTCATCTGTGTCCACACTTGTTCATATACAAAAAAATAACGGAAAACAAATATGTAACACAAAAACAAACGATAACTACTTAATTTCAGGCTCTTGTCTAGGGAGAGGCACATACTAACATAATGTGGTGGGGTTAAACATGTTAGCAGGGTGTACATCGTTTCGGAGCATGCTATTACCTTGTTTAATTCGTTCCATCACTCGCTTATAATTCGCTTATAATACGTGTATCATACGTTGCACCTTTAAAACATGATTTTCAATTGTTTTGTTGTCTCTGGCGGTAGATTTGGGTTCTTAGAGGTGATATAACTCTATAAGCGCATCTGTACCCGTTCCAGCGCTCGGATAATACCCTGTTACTTATTCGTTCCTTATTCGCTTTTAATGCGCGGGGTAAGTATACGTTGCACCTTGAAATAAATCGTTTTTTAATTGTGTTCATGTCTCTGGTGGTAACAATGTGTTCTTAGAGAAGAAATGACCCTATTAGAGCGCATGTACCCGTTCCAGCGCTCGGTTAATACCCTGTTACCTATTCGTTACCTATTCGTTACCTATTCACTTATAATACGTTTGTTGTACGTTGCACCTTTGAGAAAAGGATTTTCACTTGTGTTCATGTCTCTGGTGGTAACAATGTGTAATTAGAGATGAAATGACCCTATTAGCATGCATGTACCCGTTCCAGCGCTCGGTTTATACCCTGTTACCTATTCGTTACCTATTCACTTATAATACATTTGTTGTACGTTGCAATAGAAAAGGATTTTCACTTGTGTTCATGTCTCTGGTGGTAACAATGTGTAATTAGAGATGAAATGACCCTATTAGCGTGCATTTACCCGTTCCAGCGCTCGGTTATTACCCTGTTACCTATTCGTTACCTATTCACTTATAATACGTTTGTTGTACGTTGCACCTTTTAGAAAAGGATTTTCAATTGTGTCCATGTCTCTGGTGGTAACAATGTGTTCTTAGAGATGAAATGACACTATTAGCGCGCATGTACCCGTTCCAGCGCTCGGTTAATACCCTGTTACCTATTCGTTACCTATTCGTTACTTATTCGCTTTATATACGTTTGTTGTACGTTGCACTTTTTAGAAAAGGATTTTTACTTGTGTTCATGTCTCTGGTGGTAACAATGTGTTCTTAAAGATGAAATGACCCTATTAGCGTGCATGTACCCGTTCCAGCGCTCGGATAATACCCTGTTACTTATTCGTTCCTTATTCGCTTTTAATGCGCGGGGTAAGTATACGTTGCACCTTGAAATAAATCGTTTTTTAATTGTGTTCATGTCTCTGGTGGTAACAATGTGTTCTTAGAGATGAAATGACCCTATTAGCGCATATGTACCCGTTCCAGCGCTCGGTTAATACCCTGTTACCTATTCGTTACCTATTCGTTACTTATTCGCTTTATATACGTTTGTTGTACGTTGCACTTTTTAGAAAAGGATTTTTACTTGTGTTCATGTCTCTGGTGGTAACAATGTGTAATTAGAGATGAAATGACCCTATTAGCGTGCATGTACCCGTTCCAGCGCTCGGTTAATACCCTGTTACCTATTCGTTACCTATTCGTTACCTATTCATTTATAATACGTTTGTTGTACGTTGCACCTTTTGGAAAAGGATTTTCAATTGTGTTCATGTCTCTGGTGGTAACAATGTGTTTTTAGAGATGAAATGACACTATTAGCGCGCATGTACCCGTTCCAGCGCTCGGTTAATACCCTGTTACCTATTCGTTACCTATTCACTTATAATACATTTTTTGTACGTTGCACCTTTTAGAAAAGGATTTCCACTTGTGTTCATGTCTCTGGAGGTAACAATGTGTAATTAGAGATGAAAGACCCTATTAGCGTGCATGTACCCGTTCCAGTGCTCGGATAATACCCTGTTACTTATTCGTTCCTTATTCGCTTTTAATGCGCGGGGTAAGTATACGTTACACCTTGAAATAAATCGTTTTTTAATTGTGTTCATGTCTCTGGTGGTAACAATGTGTTCTTAGAGACAAAATGACCCTATTAGAGTGCATGTACCCGTTCCAGCGCTCGGTTAATACCCTGTTACCTATTCGTTACCTATTCGTTACTTATTCGCTTTAAATACGTTTGTTGTACGTTGCACCTTTTAGAAAAGGATTTTCACTTGTGTTCATGTCTCTGGTGGTAACAATGTGTAATTAGAGATGAAATGACCCTATTAGCGTGCATTTACCCGTTCAAGCGCTCGGTTATTACCCTGTTACCTATTCGTTACCTATTCACTTATAATACGTTTGTTGTACGTTGCACCTTTTAGAAAAGGATTTTTAATTGTGTCCATGTCTCTGGTGGTAACAATGTGTTCTAAGAGATGAAATGACCCTATTAGCGCATATGTACCCGTTCCAGCGCTCGGTTAATACCCTGTTACCTATTCGTTACCTATTCGTTACTTATTCGCTTTAAATACGTTTGTTGTACGTTGCACCTTTTAGAAAAGGATTTTCACTTGTGTTCATGTCTCTGGTGGTAACAATGTGTAATAAGAGATGAAATGACCCTATTTGCGTGCATGTACCCGTTCCAGCGCTCGGTTATTACCCTGTTACCTATTCGTTACCTATTCACTTATAATACGTTTGTTGTACGTTGCACCTTTTAGAAAAGGATTTTCAATTGTGTCCATGTCTCTGGTGGTAACAATGTGTTCTTAGAGATGAAATGACACTATTAGCGCGCATGTACCTGTTCCAGCGCTCGGTTAATACCCTGTTACCTATTCGTTACCTATTCGTTACCTATTCACTTATAATACGTTTGTTGTACGTTGCACCTTTTAGAAAAGGATTTTCAATTGTGTTCATGTCTCTGGTGGTAACAATGTGTTCTTAGAGATGAAATGACCCTATAAGCGCATATGTACCCGTTCCAGCGCTCGGTTAATATCTTGTTACCTATTCGTTACCTATTCGTTACTTATTCGCTTTAAATACGTTTGTTGTACTTTGCACCTTTTAGAAAAGGATTTTCACTTGTGTTCATGTCTCTGGTGGTAACAATGTGTAATTAGAGATGAAATGACCCTATTAGCGTGCATGTACCCGCTCCAGCGCTCGGTTAATACCCTGTTACCTATTCGTTACCTATTCGTTACCTATTCACTTATAATACGTTTGTTGTACGTTGCACCTTTCAGAAAAGAATTTTCAATTGTTTTCATGTCTCCGGTGGTAATAATGTGTTCTTATAGATAAAATACCCCTATTAGCGCGTGTGTACCCGTTCCAGCGCTCGGATAATACCCGGTTACTTATTCGTTACTTATTCGCTTAAATGCGCAGGGTATATATACGTTGCACCTTGAAATAAATTGTTTTTTAATTGTGTTCATGTCTCTGGTGGTAACAATGTGTTCTTAGAGATGAAACGACCCTATTAGCGCGCATGTACCCGTTCCAGCGCTCGGTTAATACCCTGTTACCTATTCGTTACCTATTCACTTATAATACGTTTGTTGTACGTTGCACCTTTTAGAAAAGGATTTTTACTTGTGTTCATGTCTCTGGTGGTAACAATGTGTAATTAGAGATGAAATGACCCTATTAGCGTGCATGTACCCGTTCCAGCGCTCGGTTAATACCCTGTTACCTATTCGTTACCTATTCGTTACCTATTCACTTATAATATGTTTGATGTACGTTGCACCTTTTAGAAAAGGATTTTCAATTGTGTCCATGTCTCTGGTGGTAACATTGTGTTCTTAGAGATGAAATGACCCTATTAGCGCGCATGTACCCGTTCCACCGCTCCGTTAATACCCTGTTACCTATTCGTTACCTATTCGTTACCTATTCACTTATAATACGTTTGATGTACGTTGCACCTTTTAGAAAAGGATTTTCAATTGTGTCCATGTCTCTGGTGGTAACAATGTGTTCTTAGAGATGAAATAACCCTTTTAGCGCGTATGTACCCGTTCCAGCGTTCGGCTTATACCTTGTTACCTATTTGTTACTTCTTATTTCAAGGTGCAACGCATAGCACGCGTATTTAAAGCAAATAAGGAACGAATAAGTAACAGGGTATTAGTCGAGCGCTGAAACGGGTACATATGTTCGATTAAGGTTATTTCTCCTCTAAGAACCGACAGTTACCACCAGAGACACAAAAATATTTCTTTTTAAAGTGCAACGCATTACACACGTTTTAAAAGCGAATAAGGAACGAATAAGTAACAGGGTATCACTGAGCGGTGAAATGGGTACATATGCGCTAATAGGGTTTTTTCAACTCAGATCACAGAACACATAATTACCACCAGAGACGAGAAAGCAATCGATAATCGATTTATTTCAAGGTGCAACGTATACCACGCGTATTAAAAGCGAATAAGGAACGAATAAGTTACAGGGTATCAGTCGAGCGCTGAAACGGGAACATATGTTCTATTAGGGTTATTTCACCTCTAAAAACCGACAGTTACCACCAAAGACACAAACATATTTCTTTTTTTCAAGAGCAAACGCATAACACACGTTTTATTTTTTAATTTAAATATATTTATTTATAGTGGATTGGGAAACAAGTTTTGCAACTTATATTTACCCCTTTCCACTTTTCGGGTGCGAGTGCTGCCTCTAAGAACACATTGTTACCACCAGAGACATGAACACAAATGAAAATCTTTTTCTAAAAGGTGCAACGTACAACAAACGTATTATAAGCGAATAAGTAACGAATAGGTAACGAATAGGTAACAGGGTATTCACTGAGCGCTGGAACGGGTACATGCGCGCTAATAGGGTCGTTTCATCTCTAAGAACACATTGTTACCACCAGAGACATGAACACAATTAAAAAATAATTTATTTCAAGGTGCATCGTATATATACCCTGCGCATTTAAGCGAATAAGTAACGAATAAGTAATCGGGTATTATCCGAGCGCTGGAACGGGTACACACGCACTAATAGGGGTATTTTATCTATAAGAACACATTATTACCACCGGAGACATGAAAACAATTGAAAATTCTTTTCTGAAAGGTGCAACGTACAACAAACGTATTATAAGTGAATAGGTAACGAGTAGGTAACAGGGTATTAACCGAGCGCTGGAACGGGTACATGCACGCTAATAGAGTCATTTCATCTCTAAAAAGACATTGTTACCACCAGAGACATGCACTTAATTGAAAATCCTTTTCTAAAAGGTGCAACGTACAACAAACGTATTAAAATCGAATAAATAACGAATAGGTAACAGGGTATTAACCGAGTGCTGGAACGGGTACATGCGCACTAATAGCGTCATTTAATCTCTAAGAACACATTGTTACCATCAGAGACATGGACACAATTGAAAATCCTTTTCTAAAAGGTGCAACGTACAACAAACGTATTATAAGTGAATAGGTAACGAATAGGTAACGAATAGGTAACAGGGTATTAACCGAGCGCTGGAGCGGGTACATGCACGCTAATAGGGTCATTTCATCTCTAAGAACACATTGTTACCACCAGACACATGGACACAATTGAAAATCCTTTTCTAAAAGGTGCAACGTACAACAAACGTATTATAAGTGAATAGGTAACGAATAGGTAACGAATAGGTAACAGGGTATTAACCGAGCGCTGGAACGGGTACATGCGCGCTAATAGTGTCATTTCATCTCTAAGAACACATTGTTACCACCAGAGACATGGACACAATTGAAAATCCTTTTCTAAAAGGTGCAACGTACAACAAACGTATTATAAGTTAATAGGTAACGAATAGGTAACGAATAGGTAACGAATAGGTAACGAATAGGTAACGAATGGGTAAGGTAACGAATAGGTAACGAATAGGTAACGAATAGGTAACGAATGGGTAACGAATAGGTAACGAATAGGTAACAGGGTATTAACCGAGCGCTGGAACGGGTACATGCGCTCTAATAGGGTCATTTCTTCTCTAAGAACACATTGTTACCACCAGAGACATGAACACAATTAAAAAACGATTTATTTCAAGGTGCAACGTATACTTACCCCGCGCATTAAAAGCGAATAAGGAACGAATAAGTAACAGGGTATTATCCGAGCGCTGGAACGGGTACATATGCGCTTATAGAGTTATATCACCTCTAAGAACCCAAATCTACCACCAGAGACAACAAAACAATTGAAAATAATGTTTTACCACATGAAAGGTGCAACGTATGATACACGTATTATTAGCGAATTATAACGAGTGATGGAACGAATTAAACAAGGTAATAGCATGCTCCGAAACGATGTACACCCTGCTAACATGTTTAACCCCACCACATTATGTTAGTATGTGCCTCTACCTAGACAAGAGCCTGAAATTAAGTAGTTATCGTTTGTTTTTGTGTTACATATTTGTTTTCCGTTATTTTTTTGTATATGAAATACGGCCGTTAGTTTTGTTGTTTGAATTGTTTGAAATTGTCATATCTGGGCCTTTTATAGGTGACTGCACGGTTTGGGCTATGCTCATTGTTGAAGGCCGTACATTGACCTATAGTTGATAGTTTCTGTGTCATTTTGGTCTATTGTGGGTTGTTGTCTCATTGGCAATTATACCACATCTTTTTTTTTATGCAAGCGCTAACACGGTGATTTCATCCCTTCGAACCAAGATCCATCTTCAAACATACGGACATAAAGCAGTTAAAAGGTAGAACGTATAAAAATCAAATAAGGAACAAATGAGTATCGAACATAAAGTAAAAGAATCGGTTGAGCACAAACACATATAGATAGGTCATAAAAAGATCATTTTACCTCAACAAATTTAGAACTAGTACCAGATATAAGAGTATAAACAACAAGAAGTAATTGTAACAGGATGCTGTTACGAAGTCTCCCAAACAAAGCTCCCATAACTCGCATTTCATATGGTCCCATGTTCATTTGATTTGATTTTTTGTACCATACAAGAATATATATGGCTTACTGGTGGGGATCTCCACCATTTACAAGTATTCAAACAGGAGGGGTGGTGGTGACCCCCGGGGACTTTACCTACATTTCATTTTATTTGTTTTATTGTCCCCTACAAGAATATATATGGTTTAGGGGTGGGGATGTTGACCGTTTACAAGTTTTCAAACAAGAGAGGGTGGGATGACCCCTCAGGACTTCCCTTTTATCTCATTTTATTTGTTTTATTGTCCCCTACAAGAACATATAAGGTTTAGGGGTGGGGATCTGGACCATTTACAAGATAATAGTACATTCTCAAATTGAACGGGGTGGGGGTGACCCCCAGGAACTTCCATTTAATTTCATTTGATTAGTTTTATTGTCCCTTACAAGAATATATATAGTTTCGAGGTGGGGATGTTGACCGTTTATAAGTTTTCAAACAAGAGGGGGTGGGGTGACCCCCTAGGGACTTTCCTTTTATTTCATTTCATTTGTTTTATTGTCCCCTACAAGAAAATATATGGTTTAGGGGTGGGGATCTGGACCATTTACAAGATAATAGTACATTCTCAAATTGAACGGGATGGGGGTGACCCCCAGGATTTTCCATTTAATTTCATTTGATTAGTTTTATTGTCCCCTCCAAGAATATATATGGTTTTGGGGTGGGGATCTGGACCGTTTACAAGATAATAGCACATTCTAAAATTGAACGGGGTGGGAATGACCCCCGGGGACTTCCATTTAATTTCATTTGATTTGTTTTATCGTCCTATTCAAGAACTATATGGTTTAGGGGTGGGGATCTGTACCGTTTACAAGATAATAGTACATTCTCAAATTGAACGGGGTGGGGTGACCCCCAGGAACTTTTATTTAATTTCATTTGATTAGTTTTATTGTCCCATACAAGAATATATATGGTTTAGGGGTGGGGATCTGGACTGTTTACAAGTTAAAAGCATATTCTCGAATTGAAGGGGGTAGGGATGACACCCCCAGGGACTCCCCTATATTTCATGTGATTTGTTTTATTGTCCTTTAATCATTTCTGAAGACTGCATGTATCTATCACTTACAGTTTTCAAGTTATATTCATTTGAAAATTTTAGAAAATAAAATCCCATAGGGTTCTATAGTAAACCCCTCCCTTCTTTCTGCCCCCCCCCCCCCCAAAATACCCCTTAATAGACCCCAATGCACAAATGAGCGATTGATGGCTCACCTAGACATATTAGTCTAACATTTTATGAAACCCTAAGTAGATCTGACAAGTAGTTTGGGAGAAATGCTGCGGACAAGTTCATTTTTAAAGTGGCGGAAGAAGAAGAGGAAGAAGAGGAAGAAGAAGAATAATAATTAATTAAAAAGGGGGAAGGATATTAAAAATCGAATAAGTAACGAATAGGTAACGATAGGGAATAGGGAATAAGTAACGAATAGGTAACGAATAGGGAATAGGGAATAGGTAACGAATAGGTAACGAATAGGGAATAGGGAATAGGTAACGAATAGGTAACGAATAGGTAACGAATAGGGAATAGGGAATAGGTAACGAATAGGTAACGAATAGGGAATAGGTAACGAATAGGTAACGAATAGGGAATAGGGAATAGGTAACGAATAGGGAATAGGGAATAGGTAACCAACTTGACGTCTACATTTAACTAATTTCATTTGGTTTTTTTTTATAGGGAGCTTACACAGCAAAACATGTTTATACACATGTTGATATCAAACGAATAATTGACTATGCTCGTCTCAGAGGTATTCGTGTGATTCCAGAATTTGATACTCCTGGTCATACGGCTTCATGGGGAAAGGCGAGAAAAGGTACCACTAAAATAACAAATGCAGAAAGGTCATAATCTAAAAGTTTGTGTTTAGGGATATAAAATTATCTTTACACTTGTCTATTAAAGAAAATTAAAAATGAAATGAAAATTTTTAATTAAGATATGATCTGACTTTCACTGAATAAGTGAAAAGCGTTATTTTGTAAGGTTATTATCAAAATTACGATATGAAATGTGCTGTAAAGATACTTATTCTATCATTGATATACATGTCTGGGTTATATAAAGATGCGAATATCACATTAACGTCCTAAGAAAAAATTATTGTATATATCGTATATGCTGGTTTAATAGCCATAATATTGCTATAATAAGCTCTACAATGGTATAGTTTTCATTCAAACTTGTACTACAGGCTATCATTTGTTTTATAAAATTAGAATTGTGCTAAGTACACCAAATAGGCGAGACAGACTTCTTTTAATCTCTAATTTATTTTAATATGATTGATTAATTGATTGATTGTTGGTTGTTTAACGTCCAGTTACAAATATTTCATGAATTTAAACCCATTTTGGGGCCCTGTATGGCTTGTTGTTCGGTGTGAGCCAATGCTTCTTGTTTAAGACCGTACTTGGAAACAAATTTGGTTTACTTTTACATAATTGTAACTTGGATGGAAAGTTGTCTCATTGGCACTCATACCACATCTTCTTATATCTATGTTCAGGACGATATTTAAATATATTTTGATTTTGTAGATCTACTGACACCTTGCTATGAGAATGGTATTCCTGGTGTAGGCAAATATAACTCTCATGGGGAGTACGAAATTCTTAACCCTACATTAAACCGCACATACAAGTTTATGGAAGAATTACTAGGCGAGGTTGTAGAAGTATTTCATGATAATTTTGTTCATCTAGGTATGGATGAAGCATACCATGCGTGTTGGTATGTATGTTTTCTCTATTTATTGGTCTTACTTTATAATTCATTAAATGAATGCATGCACGAGATGTGCGGAATGTACCAATGAGACAGCTGCATAACGACAAAAAGAACCAAAACACATCCAGAGGAATTCAATAGTAATAACGTTCTTTGTGTCACAATTATGTTTTTACTACATATGTATCTGATTTGGTCATGTGCAGATTTTGATGTTTGATCGTTGATAAAATTATACAAACAAAGCTCAATCCTTCCTTAGCATTTGTCAGTAGTTTCACAACAAATAATAATAACACATTTTAAAAATAAGCCGAAAAGAAACTCATTAGATCGGAACTTAAACCTTATATATATCAAACTGTAATGAACAGCATGACGGGTGGTACACTTGTAGCAGGATATGCTTACCCTTCTGGACCGGCACATCAGTTGAAAGCCATAGTTTTCGTTGAGGTTCCTCTTACTCAGTCTTCTGGAATTTAGATTGATATGGACTTGTTTTTCTTTTCGTTTTTTTTTGTCATGACGTTGCAGTTTATCTCCGACTTTGATAAGTGTATTTGCACTTCAGGGCTACTAATCCAGATATCTCGAAGTTCATGGTTCAGAATGGTATAGCAAAGGAAGACTATTCAGCTTTAGAAGAATATTATATTGAGAAAGTTCTTAAGATCGTTGACAGTCTTAATAGAAGTGATATTATCTGGCAAGATCCAATCGACCATGGGGCAAAGGTAAACATAACCTACACTATTGTAAGAACAGCAATAAATATTGGTCAAAATGCTAACGATAGATGTTGGAACTATAGATGGCACCTATAATTTTCATTTCAAAAATAAAAAGAAAGGAGAATTCTATGCAGGGATGCTATTAAGTTTATTTGATTTTTTGGTTTTTTTTTTCATTATTGAGTAAAAGAGGGACGAAATTTCAAAGATATCAGAGGGAGAGTCAAACTCATAGATAGAAAATGAAACTGACAACGCCATGGCTAAAAATGAAAAAAAAGAAGACAAACAGTCAAATAATAGTACAGAAGACACAACATAGAAACAAAAGACTAAGCAACACGAACCACACCAAAAACTGGGGGTAAGCGAAGTTTCTCCATGTTTATACTTTTTATCTCTGTATTTATTAATTATGTATAGAAATATAATACGAAGCGCATTTAAACATAGAGTGGATAATATGGTCTTCAGCACCCGTTTCAAAAGACTTATAATAGATGAATTAAGAATAAGCACAGACAATTTCCGGTCAAATACCGTTTAATGGTAATAAAGTTAACTTTTTAAACGAACAGACATTCAATGTTTGTCAAAAAAGCATAATAAAATATTGAACTAATTAAAATGCATCAGAATTTATTTAGGTTCCACAGAATGCTATCATACAGATATGGAAAGGTAGTAAGAATACACCAGGAACATGGGAAGAATATATGACAAATATAACTAACAAAGGTCATCAGGTCATCCTGTCATCATGCTGGTATCTAAACTACATAAGTTATGGTCAAGATTGGAAGAAATATTATCAGTGTGATCCCTTAAACTTCAGTGGTATGATACGCACAATTACTATACAAATTACATGTATTAATATCAGTGTGAACTATCAGTGTGATCCCTTAATTAAATTTCAGTGGTACGATACGCACAATTACTAGACAAATTACATGTACTACTATCAGTGAACTATCAGTGTGATTCCTTAAATTTCAGTGGTATGATACGTACGATTACTAGACAAATTACATGAATAACTTATCAGTGTGAACCTTTTTAATTATAAGACATGTTACAATCATCCCTCAAAAGACATTAAACATTTTCCTTTGGAACTGGGTAGTTCAATAAGTTGGCCCATTGGCAATCAAATAACATCATATACAATTGTTTATATCGCTGAACCTTAACCATGGCACTTAAACAGACGTGAGTGACTTTTTCTTGTTTCGTATATTCAACAGACCTCTTTTATAAGAATTCCACTTTGACAGTGTTTGTTCGTTTTAAAAATACTGCTTGGTTAAGCTGAAAATATGTAAAACGTCATAATCATCAGCTTTTACACGTTTTTGACATTTTTTTTTAACTTTTATTTCATAATTGCATGTTTGCATAAATGATTCTTAATTATTATATCATTGTCGTTTTCTTGGATTTCAATATTCTGTTACAGGAAGCGATAACAACTTTGAAAAAGTGCTTGGAGGAGAAGCATGTGTATTTGGAGAATATATTGACCATACAAACCTTCTTCCAAGGCTCTGGTATGTAAACAGATCAAACTGACCAAGTTTCGTCTCTTGTACGCCACATTATTTACATCTACGATTGCATATCCGAGTATTTATTGGTAGAAAAGAACCACAACAAACGAGACATCAATTCTGAATGGTGAAGTTTCCTTTATTAATGATAATATATGTCCACTACACAGTAAAAAAATGTCTCAGACTGAGGGGGATTTCAATAGTTAGTGAAGTAATAACTGTTTTGTATGCCTTCTGTTTTCTTTCTCTCCTTTTCTTTTCTTTTCCTCCTTAAAGACAAATTTGAGGTCTTCCATTTTTTGTTTGCAGTGTTGAATGTTGTACACACCTTCCCATATTAACATTTGTTGACTTGTATACCACCGATTATATATATCATCTGAAATGACCCCTTTGACTTTTTTCTCTCTAAAGTAAGCTGATCTAAAAAAATGTGTACAAAAGTGATCAATAGTGAGAATAAGTCAGGAAATTTTTACACATGATATTTTCATGTATAATATACATGATCTTTGCATTTATTTTCATTATTTTTAATGTATAGGCCAAGAGCTTCAGCAGCAGGTGAGAGACTTTGGAGTTCTAATGATGTAATCCAGGATGTAGAATCAGCCGCGTTCAGATTGGATGAACACAGATGTAGGATGTTGAAGTAAGAATCGAACTTATATTATATTACTATAATCATTTTTGCATTGTATCCATATAATTATGATTTCCATTCGAATTTCATTTAATTTGGTTAAGAAGAATACACATAACACCAACCAAAGATGATATCTTTTCATGACCCACCAACTTAAAAGTAAGACAAGAAATGTCAACAGTTTGACATGCACTATTCAAACGAGGAATTTGACATGCATTATTCAAACGAGGAGTTTGAATAAACTTGAAGTTTCAAGCCGCATGGTATATCACTCGCCTGTCATTTTTGCATAAGGCATGCACCATATGTGTGTTGGAAAATGGGTTTGTGTGTCGGAAAATGGGTTCATTAAAACTTGCCTTCCTGATCTTTTAATTTTGCTGGATCGAGTTTCTGTTCTTCCTGTAGACTTTTCAAGATAATAAGGACAGAAGAAGCAGCTTCTTATACCCCAGTCCACTAGGCCACGATCGCACTACGATCTGTGAACAAAATGTAAATTTTGATGATCGTAGTGCGATCGTGTAGATCGCAGAAAGGTCGTATCACGGTCGTGGTGAGGTCTTCAAGATCGTGAAGAGCGTGGCCAACTTTGAACATGTTCAAAACAATCGTGGTGCGGTCGTGGCGAAATCAGGTAGTAGTAGAAGCGTAGTGAGAGCGCACTAAGATCGTAGTAAGATCGGAAAGGTCGCTGTACAATCGTAGCGAGAGCGTAGCGAAGGCGTGATTCTATTCGGAGAGACTGCGCTACGATCGTACAGCGACGTTATCACCACCTCACTATGACCATCACGTTCTCACTGCGACCCAACTACGCTTTCACTACGACTATACCACGCTGTTCACGACCATAGTACGATTCTAGCACGCCCTTGTCGTCCTCATCACGCTTTTCTTACAACCTGACTACGTTCACACTACGACCATCATTCTCATTGTCATTTTCACATAGAATATATATAAAAAAAAAAGCTCCCTAGATTTTGTTTGTTTGGATGGAATTATCCATTTGTTCTAACGGCTCAAACATGCTTCTCATTTTTATATAGATTAGACCGTTGGTTTTCCCGTTTAAATGGTTTAACACTAGTAATATTTTGGGTCCTTTATCACGTGCTGATTGATGTGAGCCAAGGCTCCGTGTAGAAGGCCGTACCTGGCCTTTAATGGTTTACTTTTATAAATTGTTACTTGGATGGAGAGTTGTCTTATTGGCACTCATACCACATCTTCCTTTTGGTGGCATGACTGTATTGTTTCCGAGGAATCAACGATTTAATCAGAAATAGAAGGAATTGAACTGTATTGATATGGAACACGATGTTGACGTTAAATTGCTGAGAACGTAGTCAGATCGCGCTATGAACGTAGAATAATCGTGGTAAGAACGTGTTATAATCGCAGTAAGATCGTGTTGCAATCGGATAATCGTGGTATGGTCGTAGTGAGAACGTGAAGAGCGTAGTGAGGTCGCAGAATAAGCGCGGTGAGAACGTGGTATAATCGTAGCGGGATCTTTGTAGAAGCGTAGAGAGGACGTAGTAGCATCGTGAAAGAAACGAAAATTTTCATTTTCATGCCGCTCATACCGCGACCTCACCACGATCTAAATGTATTTTAGATCGCGGTGAGCGTGGTGCGATCGTGGTATAGTGGGACTGGGGCTTAAGACTATATTATTTTCGTAGTTCTTGTATTGCTTATCATTTTACCAAAGCACAATTTTTAACCATCTATTAGAGTTTTTTTATTCTGTCTTGAAAATTTTTGCAGCTTTTATATAGCTGATATTTTTTGCTATATATAGTTTCCATTTCTATGATAAATTTTGAGATATTTTTTTTTAGGAAAGCAAGTTAACAAATGGTTTGCATGTCGAAAACTCTTAATAATAAATCAATGAAGAACTTGTATGTTTTTTTTTCTGTTTTGTATACTCCCGTACTGCTCAGATACATTTTAAAACAGCTCACAGTTTTTATCATTTTTCATATTTCTTGCATTGAATGGCTAAAACTAGAGTATTCGTAATTTAAGGACCATTAGTCAGAAGTTGAAGACTTTGAAAGACACCAAAAAGAAGTGATGGCAATAGCTTCCCGTTAGCTAAAATATATTTTAAATTGTTATTCAGGGACAAGTTCTGTTGTAAAGTACACAATTGAAGATATCAGTCATACATCAACTATTTGTAGATTTTTTGTTTCCTGTGACATAATATATTGACGTTTTACTGTAAACAGTCATTTTTTGCTGTTTTAAGTTTTAGTCTATCTGTTATAGTTTACAATTTCAATTTATCAGCTACTTACCTTTAAATCGGTCAAATGTTGTCATGGGATAGAACTCCTATATATAAAGGGTTTACTGATAATTTTAGTCATTTTGACTTTTTTGTAGATTTGATCTTTCTGCATTTTACAGTTTCTCTCTGTACGAGAAGGAGAGAGAGAAGGATGAAAAAACGGATATTCAAACTCATAAGTCAATTACAAGCTGAGAATGTAATTACTGAAAATGTAAAATACCAAAAATGACAAACAACAGAAAATACAACATAGAAAACTAAAGACTAAGACACAAGAAACCCACCTAAAACTATTGGTAATCTCAGGTTCTCTGGATGGGTAAGCAGACCATGTTCCAAATGCGACACCCTTTGTGTTGCTCATGTACGAAAAAACTAGGTGATAAGTATCATACATTCAATCAAAGAGCTGAAAGCTCTGAAGAAAAATGACGCCACTGTCTCTAATATTGGGATAGTTTTTATGCAAGTCTTGATTTTCACATACCGTAATTTGTTTAACAATGCAACATGTCTCGTAAGCATATAATTGATATTCGTATATGTGTGTGTGTGAAGTGAAGGTGCCAACTGGCTGGTTTTTTTTTTAAGACAAATGAATAGGTCAAGACTACCTGAATTGTACAAATAAATCCCGTGGAAAGGCTTCTATATTTCTCACTGGTACATAGGCTGAATCCGGGTCCATTGGCGCCCATTCACGTTTGCGCCAACTCATGTTTGCCCCCTTTCACTTTCACACCCTACATGTTCGCAACTAATCTTAATTGGTTTTGTGTTTAATAACTCTGTAAGCAAGTGTTTTCTTATAAGTATAATTGTTGTCATTGTCTCAAAATAAAGTGAGACAGCATTTTTTTTTTGTGTTGAATAAATCTTAATCATGTTTTGGATAGCGTATTGTTAAAGATAATAATAATCCTTTCTAAATAAAGTGGTATTTTGTCAACGTTTTATTTAGCGTTGAATAACTCTTAATCATGTTTTGGTTAGTGTATTGCTATACTTTGTTTCATTGACCTCTTTCATAATGAAGTGAGATTCTGACTATTTTTTTTTTCTGTGTGTTGAATAAATTTTATCATGTTTTGGTTATAATAGTGGATTGCTATATTTTGGTTCCTATATTTTATTGTTTCGTTGTTTCAGATCAAAGGGCTTAAAAACAATTATCTTTTGTGTTTTTCCTTTAAAATCTTCAATGTTTTACTCATACCAAGCTATAAATACATTCAGTATTTACACCAAAGCAATTTAAAACAACAATCATGATTTTCCAATTATTCAACTTGAATTTGAATTAAAATTGGGCGCGAATGAGTAGAGTGCGAACGAACCTTGGGTGTGAACGTGCGAGGTGCGAAAGTGTATTGGGCGCAAACAGACCTGATACCACATAGTCTGAACCCCCTTCTCCCACAAAATATGAAGTAAATTAAAAACAAATTGTTCAGAGAACAATTGAAGTCTTTCCACTAGAAAAGATCTATTTTTATATTGAAATATGAAAAATCAGTTTAAAATGTTAGTTCCTATGGCTTTATGACGTCCTATTAACCTATGACCTTGACCTCAATTTCAAGGTCACAAACCATGGACCTTGAATCAAAATATCCTAGGTCTTTAATATGTTTGGTTAATGAGTACTACCACTTGACGCGTAATTTTAAATGTAAGATGGACAAAAACTCCCTTTTATTGTATGCGCAGCCTTTCAACCAAAATATACAAGTAAGGACATGTCGCAACTAATAATTTATGAAAAATTATTTGTCAAAATGTCATACAGTATTTGAAAAGAAGTGAAAATAAGCCAAAATCAAAATTTATAATATGACCTTGACCTTTGACATTGACCTCATTTTCATTTTTAGTACCAATGACCTCATGAAGACCTTAGGTCTCTATCAGTTATGGTTTACCAGTTGAAAATGCATATCGCTTGAATCAAATGAAAAAGGGGGAATAACTCTCATATGGAGTCCCCATAGAGCTATGGTTCAAACGAATATTCTTATCCTAAATATGTAACGAGCAATTTGGTAAAATAAAATCTTTTACGGTTACGAAGGAGAGGTGGCCACAAGAAAAACAGTGTTTGGGGAGATAACTCTTACAACATAATGTATTTTGTTATAATTACATTTGATATATGTTTCATTATAATACTTTATTCTGATTGGCTAACTGCACATTACATGTTATTCCTCAAGCAATTGCATCACTCAATAAAACTTTTTATTCATGATAACACGTGGTCCCACAATAAAGTGCACAGATGAATTGAATAAAAAAGTTATAAAATTCGTGTTTTCATGATACTAGCTAAAAAAAGTAATTATAAGTATTGAATGTTTCTTTTTGTAACCTCATAGGGTTGCAAAAGCGTTGACCGTGTGCACATTTTTAGAATGAAGCGCTTACGCTTACGCGCTTCATACAAAAAGTACTTCGGTCAACGCTTTTACACCTCAATGAATTTACAAAAAAAAAGCATTCAATACTTAAATGCAGTTGTAAATTTTTAAAGCAAAAAGAGTTAATACTAACTTTCACTTTTTTTGGATGTTCATGTACATTTTGTATGTATTTATTTTTCTCAACTACATGAATTTTTTGGTGTATTTTTAATGATATATATGAGTAGTCCAAATAATTATTACGTCTGGCAAGGCTTTTTAAATTTTATTCTGGGACACCTTCCTATGACCACAAGGCTATGTTAATTTTTTTCTGGGACGCCTTCTTAGGAAGCCTTCCTACGAACGTCTTAGGAAGGCGTCCCAGAAAAAAATAAAATAGCCTTGTCAGACGTCATTATTATTTGGACTAATACATGAGATATTGGATATTTTTATGCATTATTTAACCAGTTGAGTCTTTTACAGGATTGTTTGTTTAATGCTGTTTAAACATTACTGAAAAAAAAACACCTTAAATTTGCTAATTATTTGGCATGAAAGTTTGATTTATTGAAAGGGACTCATAGTTTTCCATTTAATTTTAATAATTGTCTAATGGTTAAAACAATAGCTTCGTTGTTTACTTTTATACACAACAACATATTCACTTTGGTTTCGTTGTTTACCTAATATTCACTATGTACTTGGTAACAGTTATTAATTAATTGAATAGAAAATATTATAATAAATATTATTGGAAGCCGAATTGACGTCAAATAGGTGCCGATTTGACTAGATGCCAATTTAACCAGGTGCCGACTTGACTTGTACGTTTCAATTCCTCTGCGATCGTTTGCGGTATTTTCTTGAGAAAACCTATTTTCCATCATCAAAGAGAAGAAGAAACTGCTTGAAATGATTCCCGAACGCTTCGTGATTGTTAAAATAAGTTTAATTCACTCAAAAAACAATTTTAAAACTTGCGATGTTTAAACAGGAAGTTTCAAAAGCACGTGTAAAAGAAGAAATTAACCGGTGAGAGTGGAAATCCGTACATAACATATATCACTATAGTACGACTTTTAAAGCAAAACAGTTTCATCCTTTTGTAAAACAGTCTTAAATATACCTATCACATTAATGTTTGAAGGGTCTTAAGCTTATTCAAACCATATAAGTCGGTATGAAACACCAAAACGGAATGATAATAACCGATTACGTTTTGTAGTTTACAAAATTCTGGACTGGTTCCTGTCAAACTACAACACTTTGTTCGAATGTAGTGGAATACAAACAGAAACCAGTTAGTTTGTAAACTGGTTCCTGGCTGATTACTACACAATGCTCATGCATAATGATAACACAAGCACATTCCAGTTTGTATTGAAATTAGTAAATACGAAACCAAGCGCGGTAGGCAGAGAAATCAGGTCGGCAGTTATGGAACAATGACTGCGTCATTTTCCAAAAATGGGGGGGGGGTCTTAATTCAAGGAGTTGACTGATGATTTTGGCTAAAACATGCTGTTAATGTCTGTGTCATTTTTGGTCTTTTGGTCTCTTGTGAACAGTTGTCTCATTGCCAATCATACCACATCTTCTGTTTTATATTGACTTATACAGCGATCTTATTTTCTTATTTACAGATACTTTCTGTCTACTATAGTTTAAGGAAAAAAACACAAAAATCGGTGTACTGAGTTGACCTATTTCATGATATCATTTTGCTGATCAATTTCACTATTTACGTTTTTTTCTGCTTTATCTAAAAAAGCCACCTCAAAATGATGATGACAATAATAGATGGCTATTTAATGTCCAGTGGCAATGAACAGAAAAAGCGAATTAAATTGATCAATGTTAAAGTTGTAAATTAATATAATGGAACCAAAAAAAGTAAACATGGTAAATATAAAAATATTTATTTCTTAAACTAAATAGTATTTAGGAAATTATCAAAAATAATAATCATGAGACAAATTTAAATACAAACTAAAATAAATTATAATTGAACATATAAGACAGCTTGAAAATTTATATTAAAAAAGAAATACATAATACCTGATGTCCTGCAGAATTTTTTTTAATACCTGAAATGTTAACATATAGTGTAATGAAAAGACACTACCATAACTCATTTTTCAAATATACAAGAAACAAGAATGTGTCCCCAGTACACGAATTGGAAGTCGATTGGACTTCAACTTCATCAAAAACTACCTTGACCAAAAACTTTAACCTGAAGCGGGACAGACGGACGAACGAACGGACGAACGGACGGACGGACAGACGGACGGACGGACAGACGGACGGACGAATGGACGCACAGACCAGAAAACATAATGCCCCTCTACTATCGTAGGTGGGGCATAAAAATATTCAGGAAACAAAAAAATAAAAACAATTGTCACATAACTGATGTTACTGTAAGGGGAGATTTTCATTTAGAACAATGGAATTAATTATACAATTTGCATCTGTTCACCTATATTCAAAAGAAAACAGAAAGTTCAAGCTTGAGCTACATTTTGTATTTCAGTAGAACCTTGACACTTTTGTTATCGTTTTTTTTGTTTGCAAAATGCAGGTATATTATTTTTTATGGAAAACCAAAATAAAAAATGTTGGTGGAGATTATACATGATACATTGTAAATGTATCAACTTAAAGAAACTAACAAATCTTAACAAAACAAATAATCTTATAATTAACAAATCAATCTCATTGCAGTATTGTATACTTTCTGTTTTAGACGTGGAATCCCTGCCCAACCTATTCTGAATGGTTACTGTGGTGAATATGAACTAGAGGAAGAGAATGATAGGACAGCACAAACAGAGAGTAAAACAGCATGTACAACTTCATCTTCTATGAAAAACAATTATTCTGGATATCTTACTTTGTATTATATTGTCTTATACTGTATTATGTCAAAGAGAATGGTTTGAATAAACTGTAAATATCCTATTAACCCTTGTACTTAATAAATATTTTGAAATAAAAAATAACATTATACATGTTATAACTTTAATTACAGGAAAATATCAGAGGTATTGATGCTAAATATATTCTCAGATTTTTGTCCTGCTCATTCTACATACATGACATATGAATATTAAAGAATATTTCTGTGCAGATTTGCATACCCCATATTGTCTCACCAGATACTTAAGTGTCACAGACTCATAACTCTTATACAAGTCAATTAAAAACAAATGATCACAAATCATGTGTTTCTGCACATCTTCACATTATGTTTCATGAAATACTGTAGTGTGGTTTTCAGAGATTTTGCAATGACAAACTGTTGCAGTAGTATGTTTAGATATAAGTCCAAAGAGGCACAACTCTTAAAAAAACAATAAATTTTCTGTCAATAATCATAAAAATTTAATGAAATTCTGTTGTGTTCAGAGAAGTTGCCCTGACAAACTGTTGAATAATTAGTTTGAAACTTCAAAGGGGCATAAATCCTAGAAAAAATAATGAATCATTATGTCCATATGCACATCAACTTAGTATGTCCCTATAATCTACAAAGTTTCATGAAATTCTGTTATGAGTGTGGTTTTAATAAGAGAAGTTGCAATGACAATGTAAACTGTTGCAGCAGTTTATTTAAAATCTAAAGTTCAAAGGGACATAACTTCTAGGAAAAAATCTGCTTGACCACACTACACGGTAATTTTTTTTTATCAAATTGAGGTTCAGATTTTTTTTTGTGGAAAAAAACATAACCCCCTCCCCCCCTTTAAAGTTAATGGTTGTTTCCTAATTTAAAAAAAAAAAAAACATAACCTCTCTTCATACATTGTCATACATTTTGTCATAGTTAATAAATCATTTTCATAAGTTGAAATAAATGGACAAATAAAATTGTGAAAGAAGAATCACAATGAAAAGACAATCAAGTATACAAATCACATAAAAAATAACGATAGAGGAACACAAACCCCATCAAGGTAAGTTTAAGAGCAACACAAACCCCATCAAGGTAAGTGGAATCACACTTATATTAGTTAGTGTCAAACACATTTTATTGTTGTTTTACTAATATTTAGTCATGTCTCAGAAATACTGTCAAGATCAGTCTCACAACTATCCTTTTGTGTCTCGCTTACATCATTTTATGTCTCACATACATTTGTTTGTCTTACTCAAAATCCTTTGTGTCTCCCTAATAATCCTTTGTGTCTCACATACATCATTTTATGTCTCACATACATTTGTTTGTCTTACTCAAAATCCTTTGTCTCCCTAATATCCCTTTGTGTCTCACATACATCCTTTTATGTCTCAAACATAACCTATTGTGTCCGACACGTATTACAACGTATATCCTTTTATGTCTCCCATATATATCCATTTCTGTCTCCCATATATATCCATTTCTGTCTCCTTCTAATATCCTTTTACGTTTCACATAGTGACATATATATATATCTCCTATTGTGTCACACATATATCCTTTTGCGTCTCCTTCTAATATTCTTTACATTTAACATATATATATATCCTTTTGTCTCTTATAAATATTTTTTTATGTCTCTCATATTTTCATTTGTGTCTCATATCATTTTGTGTCTCACATATATATCCTTTTGTGTCCTTCATATATTTTTTTAAGTCTCACATATATCCATTTGTGTCTCACTCATATCATTTGGTTTCTCAGTGATATTTTCTGTTGTTTCACTTATATCTTTTTGTGTCTCGTTGGCATTACTATCCTTTTGGGTCACATTGATATTTTCTGGTATCTCAGCAACTTCTTTTTGTGTCTCACTCAAATTATTTGAAGTCTCTGTTAGAACTATTGGTGTTTCTCTGATATCTGCAGAAACTTGTCCTTGATTGGTAGATATATTTACTTTAAGGGCATCAGAATTTTTGTTCTCATTTGATCTTTTTTGTATAAGTTTTTTACATGGTTTTTTATTATGCCGCCTTAAACTACCTCTTTCAGTGTATTTTATGCCACACTGTTTACATTCAAATGGTTTTGCTCCTATATGTACCTTCTTATGCGTCTTTAATGTTTGTTTCCTTACAAAAGTTTTCCCACATATATCACATTTATTTGGTCTTAGATTAGTATGTGTAGAGATTTTGTGATCCTTTAAACTTTTGCTGTTTGTATAACGATTATCACAAAGATTACAAGCATATGGCTTAGCTCCGGTGTGAATCATAATATGTGACTTTTTACCTTGTAAACTTATAAATCTTTTGTTGCAAATTGAACAAGAATACTTATATTCTTTTGGTAAATTTTTTTTCTTATGCATTCTTTTATGATGATACAAATTCCTACTTGTCTGAAACTCTTTACCACATAAATCACATGTGTGCACTTTGTCATCATGAATTTCCATATGGTATTTCCAACTGTATAATCTAGAGAAGGTCTGTCCACAAAGGCTACATGTATACGGTTTTTCTTTTGTATGAGATCTATAATGGTCGTCCATTTCACATTTTCTACCAAACTTTTTTCCACAGACATCACAAGTGAATTTTTTTATTCCTCTATGAAAAACCTCCATATGAAGTTTTAATTTATAAGCACCAGCATACTTCTTATCACACAATGTACATTTGAATGCTTTTATTTTAGTATGTGTTACTGAATGAATCTCTAACTCTTTATTATGGGTGAATTTTTTTCCACAAGTTTCACATGTAAATTTTTTTCTCTCAGGATGATGCGCTCGTGTTATATGAATTTCAAGTTCACTTATGGAAAAGAAGCCGCGTTCACACTGATCACATTTGTATTGATATTCATTTTTATGCCACCTGGTATGACGAACAAACCCAGATCTTTGTCTGAATGACTTGTCACATATATTACATTTGTGAGGTTGATCTCCTGTGTGGATCATCTCATGGTTTGTCCTATTAGTAAATGTAGCAAAAGATTTATCACAATATGAGCATTTAAAAGGCCGGCGTGCAGTGTGTGTCCATACATGGCGAGAAACACTTTCTGGAGTTTTAAACTTTTTACCACACACTCCACATTCAAAAGGATATATATCGGAATGAACTACTTCATGAACTACCAATTCCTCATAAAAATGAAAATATTTTCCACAAATCTTACAAAAAAATTCTAGTTCTCCAGTGTGAACTTTTTCATGCAAATTTAGTTTCGATTTCAATTTAAAGGTTTTTCCACATAGTTCGCAAGTGTGCAAGACTTGTTGTTTTTGATCTTGGACAAGTGTTGTTCTATAGGGAAGTTCTGGTCCATTTACTTCGAAAGGCACAGTTTCACAGGGAAGATTTGTTCCAGAAAGATCTTCTTCATGGTCTTTGACCGGTTTTGTTGAATTTTTGAAACTGACGATTTTATCTGAATGGCTAGGTATTAGATCTTCCACCTGATATCCTTTAATGGCTATATTTTCTTTAAATACTTTTGGTCCTTTGTTGTTTATCACAATTTTTTCTTTACCAATTGATAATGTTTTCTTGACGTTAACAGATAGCTCTGATGAACCATCGTTACGTTTTTTCCCAGAATTGTGACACGACAAACATTTATATTTTAGACCACTTTTCGATGTTTTTTTGGATGTCATCATCACATTTCCACGTTTTTTAAACTGTTTCTCACAAATCTCACATTTAAATATGACCTTAGTCTTAGTTGGTTCCTTTGTTTTTTCAGGTGTAACTGATTTCTTAGCAGATTCACATGTTTTCAGGTTCTGTCCAATATGTTCAGCTATATGCATTTTCAACTTATCAATATTTTTAATTATTTTGGAACAGATATTACACTTCATTGGAATAATAGTCCCACTCATTCTGTGACTTACTTTAATGTTAGACTTATCTCTGTGTGTGCCATTAATCTTGCCCTGGTTTGATGAAAATCTTTTTTCTTTTTTGATGTTCACTTTTACATCATTAATATTCTGACGAGTAGCATCCTTTTTGTGGTTATGGTTTTTACTTTTACCAGTATGATGTGAACTATTTTGAGTGTTCAATTTACTTTTCTTGTGATGAGTGTCCAACTTTCTTTCTTTGTGATTGGAAATCTTATCAGGTACATGTGAACTTTCAAGGGACTGCTGCTTTCTTTTCTTTTCAACTTCGTGTAATGTCTTATTATTTCTAATGTTTCCATCTCTATCAAAAAGGCTTCTGTAAAAATCAGATAAAGCTGTAACATTCTCTGAACTTGATTTTTGCTGGTTTCCATTATGGCTAGTTGTTTTAGAATCAATTGAACTGGTTTTAGTGTTTGATTGTCTGTCAGCTGTTTTTAGCTGTTGCTGTGTGTCATCATTGCTGGATGTTCTATCTTTATTGCTGTCCATGTTTGGCTCAGATAAGTCAAAGCTTGCTGTTCTATCATTATTTTTGTCTATGTTCAGACCAGATGTTGTTTCAACCGTGTCCCACCTGGACTTCCTGATTTTGCCATTTTGAGATGATTGGTGTGAAAATTTGTTTGAGCTCAGCGCTACATTTAGTTCAATGCAATTCTCATAAGGCTCAGGAGGCATAACTGTATCCCATCTTGATATCCTCATTTTCTTTGGCTTTTGGATATTGTCAGAGAAGTTATCCGGTCTTTCTATGTCATTGTGTCTAGTGTACTGAAGTAAACTATTATCTGGGTTTCCCCTGGTTCCTACATCACTGTTGACAACATTCAATTCTATGTTTACATCCACTTCATTGAATAGAGGTGTTACCATATCCCACCTGGATTTTCTCATTTTCCTTTTTTTTAACCCATTTATATTATTGCCTAATTTCAATTCGGTGTTACAATTCTCTATGGCGCTGGTAGCTATATTATTTTCAAGTGTAGTGTTTTCTATGGCACTGTTAGCTGTATTAGTTTCATTTATAGTATTTTCTTTGGCTTTGTCAGCTGAATTAGTTTCATATGTAGTGTTTTTATTGATGTTGTTAGCTGTGTAAGTTTCATATGTAGTGTTTTTATTGATGTTGTTAGCTTTGTAAGTTTCACTTGTAGTGTTTTCTTTGATACTGTGAGCTGAATAAGTTTCATGCAAAGTGCTTTCTTTTGCATTGTCAGTTACATAAGTTTCATGTGAAGTGTTTTCATGGGCATTGTCAGTTACATAAGTTTCATGTGAAGTGTTTTCATGGATATTGTCTACTTTATTAATTTCATCTTTAGTGTTTTCCATGTCACAGTCAACTTAATAAATTTCATCTTTAGTGTTTTCCATGCCACAGTCAGCTTTATTAGTTTCTTCTGTAGTGTTTTCCATGCCACAGTCAGCTTTATTAGTTTCTTCTGTAGTGTTTTCCATGCCACAGTCAGCTTTATTAATTTCATCTTTAGTGTTTTCCATGCCACAGTCAGCTTTATTAGTTTCTTCTGTAGTGTTTTCCATGCCACAGTCAGCTTTATTAATTTCATCTTTAGTGTTTTCCATGCCACAGTCAGCTTTATTAGTTTCTTCTGTAGTGTTTTCCATGCCACAGTCAGCTTTATTAATTTCATCTTTAGTGTTTTCCATGCCACAGTCAGCTTTATTAATTTCATCTTTAGTGTTTTCCATGCCACAGTCAGCTTTATTAGTTTCTTCTGTAGTGTTTTCCATGCCACAGTCAGCTTTATTAATTTCATGTAAAATGTTTTCTTTGACACTGAAAGCGAGTTTAGTTTCATGTGTAGTATTTTCATTTGCAATGTCATTCGTACACATTTTTGTGTAGTGTTTTCTTTGGCACCGTCTTTTGAATAAATAGCATATTTAGTGTTTTCTATTGCTATGTAAGCTTCAATAGTTTTATGTTTAGTGTTTTCTATGGTGCTGGCAGCTGAATTAGTTTTATGTGTAGTGTTTTCTTTGGCAATGAAAGCTTTATTAGTTTCTAGTGAAGTGTTTTCTTTGGCATTTTCAGTTGTATTAGTTTCATGTGTAGTGTTTTCAATGGCACTGTCAGCTGTATTAGTTTCATGTGCAGTGTTTTCTTTGGTAATGTAAGCTGGTTTAGTTTGATGTGTTGTGTTTTCTTTGGCAATGCAGGTTGTATAAGCTTCAAGTGTAGTGTTTTCTATGCAATAATAGATGCATTTGGTTTATGTGTAGTGTTTTTTTTGGCAATGTCAGCTGGTTTAGTTTCATGTGTTGTGTTTTCTTCGACACTGTCAGTTATATTGGTTTCGTGTGTTGTGTTTTCTTTTGCACTTTCAGCTTGATTAGTTTCATGTGTAGTGTTTTCTTTTGCAATATCAGTTGACTTAGATTCAGTTGTAGTGTTTTCTTTGGCAATATCAGTTGACTTAGATTCAGTTGTAGTGTTTTCTTTAGCAATGTCAGTTGACTTAGATTCAGTTGTAGTGTTTTCTTTGGCAATGTCAGTTGACTTAGATTCAGTTGTAGTGTTTTCTTTGGCAATATCAGTTGACTTAGATTCAGTTGTAGTGTTTTCTTTGGCAATGTAAGTTTTATAAGTTTCATGTGTAGTGTTTTCTTTGGCAATGTCAGTTGACTTAGATTCAGTTGTAGTGTTTTCTTTGGCAATGTAAGCTTTATAAGTTTCATGTGCAGTGTATTCTTTGGCAATGTCAGTTATATTAGTTTCATGTGTAGTGTTTTCTTCCTTACTGTCAGCTTTATCAGTTTCATCTGCAGGTCTTCCTTTTGTAAGAGCCTCATTTGTAGTGTTTTCTATGGCTATGGAGTTTTCTGTGTCATTATAAGGATGCTCAGCTTGACATACTGTGTGCTCAACATTTAACTTTCTTTTTTCATTGATTTCCAAGTTGGAATCCTGACAATTTTCTGTTTTATTATCAACTTTTGCTTTTCTCTGCTTTTCTGCAGCCTTATATTTAAATGTTCTGTTACATGAATTAGGCTTTCTTCTGATCTTTGAACAAGGATCTTTAGACTCTTGGCTAACAGTTGTGCTTGGATTGTTTTGTGTTTCTTTCTGTGACAAAAGTGGAGGATTTTACTCTCAGAGGAAGGTTGTCAAGTTTCAGTTTAACCAAAGAAACCCTTAGAGTTTTATTACTATCTATCAATTTACTAGATTCAGAAAACTTAGAATATGGTGAACTTTGACCTGTATCTGAGTAGTTAGAATTGTCTTGACTGTTCATCTCCATATTTTCATACACAAGATCTTTCTTTAAACATATCACCAGGGATAAACTCTCTCACATCTTTCGTGTGTCCATTTCTGAAAAAAAATCAAATGTATACATTTACTCTGCAACAACATTTCTTGGAGTTTCAAACTTTAATCAAACAAAATATAAATTTGATCTGAAAATCTTTTTTTTTGTTTTCTTCATGATATCATTAGGTTTATACACTTTTGTTTTATGTCACACCCAAGTTATAAGTTATAAGAGTTTGGATATGTTAGAATTTTTATGAGCATGTGTATACATTTTATGCAATGTGTCTTCTCAGGCTCATATATAAGCAAAATTAAATGGTTGGATACATGTTTATGACACAAAAATCAAATAAATTAATATTATTTCTTAAGACTATAAATCAAGTGCTGTTTACTTTATCACAAACATATTTACCACTGCTATATTTTTTAAGTGCCTTTTCCAAGTTCAGTGGTTGTCTTTGGTTCATATCTGTCATAAAAAAAAAAATTTGTAAATTGTTTTGTTATAAATTAGGACGTTAGTTTTCTGAATTTACTTGTTTCACTTTTTCACACCTGGACTTTTTTAAAGCTGACTATATGGCATGGGTTTTTCTCATTGTTGAAGGCCATATATTTGCCAATAATAGCTAACATTCACTTCATCTGAACTTTATTGGATAGCTGTCTCATTGGCAATCATGCGACATTTCCTTATTTTTATATTGGTCAGTTTTTGCAGGTTAGGAGGAGTGTTGTCAGAGATTACTCTGACGTCCAACAGCTGTTATGCCAGACAAGCTGGTCCCACGGCCCCAGCTTGTCTGGCTAAACAGAGTAATCTAGGAATAGGAAGAGTGAAGTCTTAGTGACGTATCTTACTGTGTCAAAGTTATTTTCAGTGGGGCATTTTATTGGCAGGACTAGTTAGTAGGTCTTTAATCAGGGGGATTGAACTCATTTTTTTCAGGGAGTCAAAGTAACAGTACTTGTTTTTAAGGTTCATCATAACAAACGAAAAATACGGCTGTATTTACATGCCAAAAATTACTCATATAACAGACTTACCTGTGAAGTTGGAAAAGTTTTAATGCTTGGCATCCACTAGATATAATAAAGTTAAATGCATTTTGTGTTTCAGAAAGATAAAATCTCTTTCGAATTTTGATGCGCATTTTTTTCCTTCATGCAAAAGGTGTAAAAATTAACTCAGTTGTGGTACAACTATGAGATGCTCCCTCAGGTAAAAAAAAAACGGTTTGTATTGTTTTGATTGTCCTTAATTGACATGGATAAGAGGTATCTCTACCGGTCCTACTAAAATGCGCCTGGGAGCGCCCAGGAAAGAAAAAGCACCCGGGGAAAAGAAAAAGCGCCCGGAAAAGGAAAATTAGTGCCCGGAGTAGAAAATTATCATATAATAATATTTAAAAACAATATTTTTTTTCCTCAAAAAAAAATAATCATTGCTTGTTTTATCACAGTCCTTAATATAAATGCGGATATATGTACGATGCTACATCTAAAGTGTTGTTGCACTTTTACAATTTGATTTCAAAATTGTATATAAGTAAGTAAATATATATAAATTATAAGTTAATATGGTTCGCTACTGACCCCATACGGATCCATAGAGGGTTAGTAAAATCCATAGGGGGTGAGGCTGGAGGCCGAGTCCCCTATGAATTTTATTCACCCTCTATGGATCCGTAGAGGGTCAGTAATTAACCGTATAACGAATTTACTTTTGGACTTTTTCTGCGGTGTTTTGTTGAAAAATAAACAGCGGTGTTTTGTTGAAAAATAAACAATGAAACACAACAACATTAATAGATGACGTCGCCATTAACGCGTCATGAACCCCATATGAAACTTACTAACCCCATACGGTCTCATAGGGGGTCACCATGTGACGGTTAACCAATCACAACGTGATAATTCATCTGTGGTCCGATAAAAAGAGTATATAGAAGAATCATGAACGATATGGCTCACGATCAAAACGTATATTTTGTTATTTAAAAATAATCAGTGCCTGAGGTGTAATATTTTCGCATTGGCAGGCATGCATGTGGTGAACACCTTTTTATGCAGATACTGATACAGATTTATTGTATCTTTTTATAAAACTAAAACTGTTTCTATGACTATGCATATCAGGGTTTTAATGCTTAGTTTTAAATTAAAACAAAACCCCTGCTCTTTATCCCTTTATTTTAACTACGGGCGCACTACGTTTGCGCGCATTTGGGGATTAAAATGTTTTACGTTTACAGGTAAATTCAGGTAAAAATTTAAATTAAATTACAATTGACTAATAGTATATATATTTTTTTATTTTCATAATAAACATGACTATCAATTATTAATTTTGAAAATATTCCTTAATTCAAATTATAATTTGTTCATATAAAATTGTAAAACAAATTTTAAAGTGATCATTATAAACTCTGTAGTATAGCTTAAGACATACATGTAAATCAAAGAGCTGAATAGCCCTGAGGGGAAAGACGGCCAGGCCCCTTGTTTCTATTTCATTTTTTGGGGGGGGGGGGGGGATCTTTTGATAGTCTTCATATAAAGAATGGAAAAAAGAACAGCTAGAACATGTGGAAGGTTGAAACTATTGGAATCAATTGTTGTTTAATGTAATTTCGTTTCTTTAGTTTAGGATTCAATTCAGACCAATGGAAGAGATCTGCATCGTCTAAATCTAAACATTTAATTAAAGTTGATAGCTAATTATCTAAAATTCAACTAGTTGAATTCTGTCATTTAACAACAACTACAATTATTTTTGAAATCTTAATAGTGTATGACTGAACTGAAGGCTATGGCCATTTTCCATTTTTTGTGACAGTACTCTTAAGATTTTAAATTTTTTTCTTAAGAAAGTTAGGACTGAAAAATCTATTCAGTTTTAAATTTCCATTGATAAAGTTCCCAGTTACATCTCTCATCACAGGGATACAGGTACTAATAAAAATAACAATATGATTGATGTAAACTGTGTGAAGCTTGTTTCCAAATCCTACATTTTGAAATATTTGTAAAATTTCATGAATAAATAGGTTTAAACTACAACATGCAACATTTGTAATTGTTTTTGTAACTATTACAATGATTATGTTTGTACACAAAATTTAGTTTTAATGGAAGACTACTTATCATATACTAAATGTCACATTTTAAGTGTTTATTTTAGAGGATAATTAGCTCATAAATTGAGGTGCTCCTGAATTGGAGGAAGATTCTCAAAACAGAGTTTTACAGAAAAAAATGGAAAAGATCGTTTATCTCCCCGATCTCATGTAGTCCCTCGGACTTCCTGTTTACTTTGAAAGTTGTTGACCTACAAATTAAAGTTGGGCCTTTTGCATGTTGATATTTGAATCATCTACAGCAAACATAATTATGTTTAAATTTAACAAATACTATTAATTTAATAAGTGCACAATCTTTGAGAATGATTGAAATAACCAGTGAAGGATGTCCCTGCTTATGCGTAGTGTGGCATTTCAACATTGACGTCACTATAAAATATAATGTAGGTTGGATATATTAAAAATATCTCGTCATACTGATTTTTCCGGATTGTAAAAGAAACATAAATAGTGTAAAGGAGAGCTCAATATACGATAATTTCGAGAGAAACAGAAGGGAAATGTGTAAAAAAGTGTTTAAGGTTTATGTACCCTTCTGTAGCCATTTTTGTACGAATTTTTCAAACTTCAATTGTATCAAAACTATAGATATTATGAATAATAGAGATAGGCCATTTTGTACATATTCCAAGGGGAAACTTGATGCAAAGCATTATTTTTTATTGTTCCATTGCATTTAATAGAAAAAGAGGACTTTGTGGCAAATAAATCAAGATTTTTATAGAAAATCCACAGCCTTTATCCTTGTACTCTCATATTTGGCAATTTGATGACTGATAGATAAAGGATTATTGCATGCAGTGCTAGCATTGATTTCCTTAAAACAAGTTTATAAATGTAGTTATTGGTTAAGACAAGTATGAATATGACCAAAATCAAGTACACCTTTTAGGGTGCGCTCGACTTTAGTGACTCAGCACGAGGTGTTTTGGAATTTACAGGTTACTTAGAACTTTTTGTAAAAAATAAACACTAGCACATCATAGAAAATCAAGTGAGTAATTTATGTTTCAAATTTTATAACAAAAATCTCTGTATTAAAGGCTGTGGATTTTCTATAAAAATCTTGATTTATTTGCCACAAAGTCCTTTTTTTCTATCTAATGCAATGAAACAGTAAAAAATAATGCTTTGCATCAAGTTTCCCCTTGGAACATGTACTAAATGGCCTATCTCTATTATTTATTATATCTGTAGTTTTGATACAATTGAGGTTTGCAAAATTCGTACAAAAATGGCTACAGAAGGGTACATAAACCTTAAAGTCAATTTATTCATTTGTGTCTCCCCATCTCATCATTCTCAGTAAGATTTGTTGGGGGGTTTTCCACACTATAAAAACAAAATGAATGATGTGAGTGAATGTCACTCTTGTCAACCCCATTGGGGATTGACGGCTTGAAGCCGTCTTCCCCAAAAATGTAACTTCATTGCGAATGTTTCAGGTGCTGCTGGAATGTTGCTACTTAGAAATGGAAAGTTCACAATTGGAATGCTGAAATCATCTCTTTTATCGTAAAGTTTTGTTTTCAACTGACCCTCATTGTCAATTTCTAGATGTAAGTCAAGCTATGAGACCGACTTAACAGTATCTGTTGTATCCTTCATCTCTAGTTCGATGGGATAGATGCGACGTAATTTCCAGAATTGACTAGTATATTGCATTAAGATTAACTTATGATTTCTTTATATACAAAAAAATAAAAGATGTTGTATGAATGCAAATGATGGTAAGATTGCCAATAAGACAACACTCCACAAGATACTAATTGACCCAGAAATAAACAACTATAGGTCACCGTGCGGCCTTGATGAATAATGAACAAAACCCATACCGCATAGTGCCCTGAAATGACAAATATTTATCAATTCATATGAGAATATCAGATCATAACATGGCATTTTTCATATTGCATGTACTATCAACCCTAGGTTTAATATCAGCATCTTAAATACAAGCTGTGTAAAATATCAATCAGTCTCGCTATAGAAACTATAAGACGCTATATTCATTATGCCAATTAATAACCTATTACGCAGGTAGCCTGGGATCCTGGCTTACTGCTCGACAGTAGACGAAGTATACGATTGGTTCAGGATGCCAGGCTATTACGCAGGTAGCCATAGCGAAAAACAAATGTATTCCGAAAAGACAATAGGCATTACCGGTATTCGAAAAGACTACAACAATAATTGATATATATATGCGTGAACTCACTCACGCAATAAATACTCGTATAACTCGCGATAACAATGCTTTCAATGGATGTCTGTATTTTTATTTCAGACACGATCTACCAATAGAAGTACAACCTGGCGATGAATTACGAGTTACCTTTACTTATGACACGACTTCTATGAACACGACAACATAGCGGTATACTACTGTTGCCTTCGTTAAGATATAATATGGTAAATTTTAAATCACCTAGGATCTATAAAAGTGAATATAATATGGTAACAAGTAAGTTACAGTTAATTTTCTCTTATTTTGAAGATAAATATGAAACCCGCTGATAAAGGCATGTCTTACAATGCTGTGGTCGAAAGTCAAAAGGCGGGATTTTCAAAAGTCACAATTTCTTTTTAACATTTTGGCTAATTTCTCGGTCGACTTTCATGGTTACCGAGAATGTTTTTTCTATGGAAGCATGCTCTGGAAATGCTCCATGAATTCAGGTAGTCATATGTATGCCTGATTGCCAGATATTAGTGATTTATACCCTCACCTTACATGTTAGATACATTTGAAAATCGTCAAATTTACTCAATCTATATATGCACCGTGGGAAACTCTAAGACAGGGTTAAAATGAAAGAATAATGTTTACTCTATCTTCACGTACTAAATTATAATCCTGGTACCTTTGATAACTTTTTACACCACTGGGTCGATGACACTGCTGGTGGGCGTTTCGTCCCCGAGGGTATCACCAGCCCAGTAGTCAACACTTCGGTGTTGACATGAATATCAATAATGTGGTGATTTTTATAAATTTCCTGTTTACAAACCTTTGAATTTTTCGAAAAAAAACTAAGGATTTTCTTTTCCCAGGCAAAGATTACCTTAGCCGTATTTGCCACAACCTTTTGGGAATTTTGGATCATCAATCGGCTCTTCAACTTTGTACTTGTTTGGCTTTATAAATATTTTGATATGAGCGTCACTGATGAGTCTTATGAAGACGAAACGCGCGTCTGGCGTACTAAATAATAATCCCGGTACCTTTGATAACTATATTCATGATGTATTTCGGTCAATTTAAATAAGCGACTTTTTTCTGCTTTGTCACTCTACCAATAATGTTTCAGATATAATGGAATTTGGTAAACCGTTGGGGTTTATTTATATCACCTTATAAAAGTTGCGTGCAAATATAAGTACAGTATCCAAAATTTTATTGACAACTATTTGCTAAAATGGAATTCTGTAAACAGTAAGGTTCATTTTGGATTACTTATATCCTGACACATGTGTCATATTTTGTTGCAACAAATTAATCCAGGATGTCGGTACATACTTATATGTACATAGTGATTTTAACATTATCTGGATTTTTCTATGCAATTAATGGTTACATTACATATATTGCAATTCGACTCCCACTTCAGGTAAATATATATAAATTATTTTTTTTATTTGTTCAAAATGAATGTTGATCTTTGAAATTGATAGTCATATGGCATATATTGCAATCTAACACCCACTTCAGTTAAATATAAATTTATTTTTCTAATTTATCAAAACTCCATGCAAATCTTTTATTTCTCATATCACAACCTAATAGGGATTTTACCCTTCCGGAGAACCTGATATCACCCCAGTTTTTGGTGGGGTTCGAGTTGCTTAGTCTTTAGTTTTCTATGTTGTGTCTTGTGTATTATTATTTGTCTATTTCTTTTTTAACCATGGCGTTGTCAGTTTATTTTCGATCGAATTTAAGTTTGAATGTCCCTCTGGTATATTTTGCCCCTCTTTTAGTATTTTAGTAAAACAGAGTACAGATCTTGCTAATTTCATGCCTTCTATTCGAGTTGGAAGTATAATGGAAGGTTGTTTTGAAGTTCTCATGTCGAGTTACTTAATCGTGCATTCATATGGGAACCAATTGTGCCCCTCTTCTTGCCAACTTGTTCCTTTACTATTATAAGGCTGACTTTATATAAGAACTTCTTATGAAAAAAGATAAGAATTTAGCAATAACCTTTTACTTTACTTTCCGCTATATAGATGATGTTCTGTCATTAAATATTTCAAAATTTGGTGACTATCTTGAACGCGCCTATCCCATCAAACTAGAGATAACGGATACAACAGATACAGTTAAGTTGGTGTCATATCTTAAATTACATCTAGAAATTGACAATGAGGGTTGGTTGGGTTGAAAACAAAACTTTACGACAAAAGAGATGATTTCAGCTTCCCAATTGTGAACTTTCCATTTCTATGTAGCAACATTCCAGCAGTTCCTGCATACGGAGTATATATCTCCCAATTGATACGATATTCCCAGGCTTGTATTTCCTATCATGATTTCCTTGATAGAGGGTAGCTGCTCACAATGAAGCTATTAAATCAAGAGTTCCAAATGGTGAAGTTGAAATCATCCTTCCTAAATTTTACGGACACCATCACGAGTTGGTTGACCGTTATTGAATAAATGATATCGGATATGTTCCTTATGTCGTAAATACAATCTCGTTCACTTTTCATGAATGTGACCTATCGAATTTGACAATTTACTGGATTTGTAATAGCAACACGACGGGTGCTTCATCTGGAGTAGGATATGCTAACCCTTTCGGAGCACCTGAGATCACCCCAAATTTTTGGTGGGGTTCGTGATGTTTAGTCTTTAGTTTTCTATGTTGTGTCTTGTGTACTATTGTTTATCTGTTTATCTTTTTGTTTGTTAGCCATGGCGTTGTCAGTTCATTTCCGATCTATGAGTTTGGATCTCCCTCCGGTATCTTTCGCCCCTCTTTTTTAATACTTTGATGTATGTAATTGGCATGAGTCATAAATGTATCTTCATCTTCGTCGTTTCTATTCCATTTCATATCCACATCTTTATAAACAAAAAAGCAGTCAAAATTTGGTAGTGAAATGATAAACAACTTACGCTGAAGCTATTAAAAAATTAAAATAACATTGCTTCTAAATTGAAGAAGAATAAGATAGAAGATGAACGTAGTATTGTCTCGTCACACCTTAAGGCGTCCTCCGAACATTCGAATAGCCTAACTATGTATTACTACGAATTGGCTGCCTAATATATAGACTTCATAACACGTCAAATTTTGTTTCATCTCCGGCTTTCAATAAGAGTTTTACAATTTATTCAGTTTCCTTGCGTTACTATTAAAGACAAATAAAGGCAACAGTAGTATACCGCTGTTCAAAACTCATAAATCTATGGACAAAAACAAAATCGGGGTAACAAACTAAAACTGAGGGAAACGCATTAAATATTAGAGGAGAACAACGACACAACATTAAAATGTAACACACACAGTAACGGACTAAACAAATGTTGTAATAGAGAATCTGAAAATAATGGAGTTTATTACTTCTGGAGTATGGCAGTGTGTTAGAAAAGAGAAAATCGTGTTTTATTGCCCGTTGGATTTGAAGCTGGATTCTAAATTCTCTATACTACACTTCTAATCAATCTTATCAAACAGACGTTTTCCTTTAAACACTATCAGTATTTATCGTTGCAAGTAGAGGTTAATTCCTCTACCGTAACAGGAGGAACCCATTACACCCTCTTAGACAAAACAAAAAGATTTTAGATATGATTTTGAAACGTATCTGAATACATAGTTTGCTTACATTCAGTATGCCGTTTTGGGGCGCACAAAATGGACAGACTATACTCTAGCACATACAAAAATGAATCATTTACAAATAAACTATACTTGAACGGGTATTCGTGTTATCGTTTTAAGCTTGCTCGTTGTTATTTGTTATATACAACAGTTATTCGTTTACATTGGTCCTTAAGGGTGGCTTTTGGAATAGAAGTATGGTCACTGTTGGTCCGACGGGCAGTTCAACACTTGCAAAAGCCTAGTAGGCTTCCGTTTGGCTATGCGTGATAAATAAGTACGCATCCACATCCTGTCAGAAGGTGGGCATTAAATCCAATGCCTCGTGTAGAGAAAGTGCCACATTAACATGCATGAAATATTTGACGCTGGACGTAAAACAACCAGCAATCAACCCATCCAATGAAATTGTATACTACTAAAAAGAAGGTATTTTGTTTGGATTGCAGGGCCTGCCAGAGTAACCGTGCAACCTTCCCTTTATGAATATTTTACACGACTATATATAGATATATAATTGTGTTGTTTTTCATATTAAAGGGAAATTTCATGCGTCCGATGCGCTTTAATTTCTAGATTTAACTTCATCAGGAACTCTCTAAGACGAATATTTGAAAGCCAATGATGCAAGAACCGAAACAGTTGAGGAGCTCTATGACCAAAAAGGATTAGAAAATAGTAGTTTTTCTAAGTTGAAGTCATATCACATTATAAAAATGATCTTATTTAGCTTGACTGGGAGTCAAATAAACTGATTCAGACACAAAGAGTAAACGATAAATTAGTTAGATGTTTTGTTTTCTTTTGTGTAATTTAACATGATGAACAATACTGAAATAATGATAAAGAAAAGAACTTTAGTTTTGTAGAGCTTTTCTTTATTGACCTTCATAGGAACTGTCAAACAAAAAAATAATTTTAAAAAAGAGAAAAAACCTAAGAATATCTGATTATTACTTTACTTGATGAGCTATATATGACCAAAAAGCATTTTGAATGAGTAGTGATTTGATACTGTAATTAATTGGACAAAAATATCACATTGTAAACCTCGTATAATACGCAAATAATAAACATTAGTACGAATGAATAGAAGTTTCTGACGACATTTTCCAATATAGATTAACAAATATATTCATGGCCTTTTCAGACAATTTGACAGTGGACGAATCATCTACCCTTTCTGCTGCATCTGTATGGGGAGTTCTCAGAGGTAAGCATTATAAAATGTTTCAAACTTTTTCGGAAAATACTTTTCCGAGAGATTTAGAGAAGCGGAGAAACATGTTTTACTGCGAACTTTTAATACAAGAAAAAAACTATTAAAAAGTTTGTAAAAAGTTTTTTTTTTTCAATGTAATGTTTAAATTTACGGTTTAAGCAGTCACATGCAGTTTTGTAATGATTTTATGTTTCTAATCAAAGGGATTTACTTTATATATTTATTTACCTACAGGTTGATTGCTTTACTTTTTTATACATAGGTTTGGAAACATTTAGCCAGTTGATTTACGTCAATGAACAAAAGAAGGTAATACCCACACTCACTGAATTCTTTATTGAAAAAACATACTATCGATACTGATCTGTGTCCACACTTGTTGACTATTTAAAAAATATAAAGGTTGAATTACACGACCAGATGCGTTTAACTTCTAACTTAAACAAGTATGGTAGTTTTCGAATCAAGGATGATTGTCAGAATAATTCTTTTATCAAATAAAAAGGGGGAAAATTTTGTTACAGCTTCCCCTTTTTTGTAAGTCGTTGTTGTTTTTTATTGTTTTTTTTACTGTTGACAATTTAAACAATTGCACATTTTTTCTCCCTAACTTTTACTTCAAATTGAGAAAACAGAATACGTATTGAATGTCTTACTACAAATCTACTTTATTTTCAAAAATTATACTTCAGATTCAAGTGAAGAAAACTTCGATAGAAGATAGACCAAGGTTTAAACATCGAGGGATAATGTTAGATACAGCTAGACATTATTTACCGATCTGGATACTGCTGAAAAACTTAGTAAGATGCTGGTTAATTTTATCAACTAAAATCAGAGTGTTGATCATAATTATGGTGTAGCTCCCAGTGTGAGCACTGAGGGGCTGTAGTTTGTTGCTGTCCGTCTTATTTGCTTTTCGTTTTGTTATTATCATAAACTGTTGGTTCTTTGGTTTGAGTTGTTCCATATTTTGTCGTTTATAGCTTACTATATACGGTTTGTGTTTTTTTTCTCTCCTTAAAGTCTGGCGTGCACTTGCCCTATCATCTTAATCAGTTTGTTTCCGATGGATAGACGTCATATGGGAACTATATCACTCCTCCCCTTTTTTATAAGCCAAAACATCAAGAATTATTAGGGATTGTTAAGGAAAAGAACAAAAGATTTTTGCAGTCTGGTTTTGTAAACTCGGTGTTGGTTTACTAAGCCATTACTCTTAACCTCCGTTCCTTGTTCAGAAGACTGCACATGACTCTTTTATGATATATAAAATTATAGTTAGCAACCAGTAAATAATTACTACAGCACCATATTCCATTTATGCTGACAGAATTTTATATGATATTAATCGTTTTCCTGGATTTATTAATTGTTTCAGCAAGGCAATGTGTATAGCGAAATGAAGTTAATTTATAGTTGCTTCAGCACCAATAAATTTTAAAATGGGGAACTCAATAATGCAGTTGAAACCAAAAACGCTTAAAACTTAGATCACTTTATATGAAGGGTTAAACACAACCAGCAAACAAGATTGACTTCAAAGGCTTGTGGATTTATCATTTTACATTTTATTTTCTAATACAGGATGCGATGTCTTACAACAAGTTCAACGTATTTCATTGGCATATTGTTGATGACCAGTCGTTCCCTTACCAGAGCAAAAGGTTTCCAGATCTATCGGCTAAGGTGTGTCAACATTTTCAAAACTTTTATCAACAGCTTCATTATATTCGAGTATTTTTGTAAATCAAATTCTACTGTAGTATTGAAATCCAATTTAGGTTAAAATATTTTTTAGCAACGAATGAATTCGTTAGATTTAGAAAAAATTATCATAAGAAAATTCTATCCTGAAAAAAATAAACCTTTGTATTGTAATATTCTATTAAAGAAAATAGCAGATTTTTTGTTAAGAGACATATAGACTTAGTAAACGCATATGGGATGACATCTTATTTTTTTTTTTTTTTTTTCTTGTAGGGAGCTTACACAGCAAAACATGTTTATACACATGTTGATATCAAACGAATGATTGATTATGCTCGTCTCAGAGGAATTCGTGTGATTCCTGAATTTGATACTCCTGGTCATACGGCTTCATGGGGAAAGGCGAGAAAAGGTACCACTAAAAGGAAATAACAAATACAGAAAGGTCATAATCTAAAAGTTTGTATTTAGGGATATAAAATTATCTTTACACTTGTCTATTAAAGAAAAAAAAAATGTGCACGTTAATGTTTTTAAACAAGATATGATCTGACTTCACTGAATAAGTGAAAAGCGTTATTCTGTAAGGTTATTATCAAAATAAATACGATATGAAATGTGCTGTAAAGATACTTATTCTATCATCGATATACATGTCTGAGTTATATAAAGATGCGAATATCACATTAACGTCCTAAGAAAAAATTCTAGTATATGCTGCTTAGCCATAATGTTGCTATAATAAGCTCTACAATGGTATAGTTTTTCATTCAGACTTGTACTACAGGCTATCATTTGTTTTATAAAATTAGAATTGTGCTAAGTACACCAAATAGGCGAGACAGACTTTTTTTAATCTCTAATTTATTTTAATATGATTGATTGATTGATTGATTGTTGGTTGTTTAACGTCCAGTTACAAATATTTCATGAATTTAAACCTATTTTGGGGCCCTTTACGGCTTGTTGTTCGGTGTGAGCCAATGCTTCTTGTTTAAGACCGTACTCGGAAACAGAATTGGTTTACTTTTACATAATTGTAACTTGAATGGCGAGTTGTCTCATTGGCACTCATACCACATCTTCTTATATCTATGTTCAGGACGATATTTAAATATGATTTGATTTTGTAGATCTACTGACACCTTGCTATGAGAATGGTACTCCTGGTGTAGGCAAATATAACTCTCATGGAGAGTACGAAATTCTCAACCCTACATTAAACAGCACATACAAGTTTATGGAAGAATTACTAGGCGAGGTTGTAGAAGTATTTCATGATAATTTTGTTCATCTAGGTATGGATGAAGCATACCATGCGTGTTGGTATGTATGTTTTCTCTATTTAATGGTCTTTCTTTACAATTCATAAAATGAATGCATGCAAGAGATGTGCGGAGTATACCAATGAGACAGCTGCACAACGACAAAAAGAACCAAATCACATCCAGAGGAATTCAATAGTAGTAACGTTCTTTGTGTCACAATTATTTTTTTTACTACATATGTATCCGACGCTTTCTTAAACATCACAAACTATCCACTAGTAAATAAATATTATACTCTTGTCAGTTGACTACTGAAAATTTAATCAGTCAAGAACCTCGTCAGAGGTTTCAAGTGTCATATCTTAATATTTTGGTCATGGGCAGAGTTTGATGTTTGGTCGTTGATGAAATTATACAAACAAAGCTCAATCCTTCCTTAACATTTGTCAGTAGTTTCACAACAAATAATAATAACACATTTTAAAAATGAGCCGAAAAGAAACTCATTAGATCGGAACTTAAACCTTATATATATCAAACTGTAATGAACAGCATGACGGGTGGTACACTTGTAGCAGGATCTGCTTACCCTTCTGGACCGGCACATCAGTTGAAAGCCATAGTTTTTGTTGAGGTTCCTCTTACTCAGTCTTCTGGAATTTAGATTCATATGGATTTGTTTTTCTTCTCGTTTTTTTGTCATGACGTTGCAGTTTATCTCCGATTTTGATTAGTTTATTTGCACTTTAGGGCTACCAATCCAGATATCTCGAAATTCATGGTCCAGAATGGCATAGCAAAGGGAGACTATTCAGCTTTAGAAGAATATTATATTGAGAAAGTTCTTAAGATCGTTGACAGTCTTAATAGAAGTGATATTATCTGGCAAGATCCAATAGACCATGGAGCAAAGGTAAACATTACATTTACCACTGTGAGAACAGCAATAAAGATTTGGTGAAAATGCTACAAATAGATGTTAAACCTATAGATGGCACATATAATATTCATTTCAAAAATGAAGAGAAAGGAGAATTCCAGTATACAGGGATTCTATTAAGTTTATTTGAATTTTGTTTTTGTATTTCATTGTCGAGTGAGTGTCTCCATCTTTATACTTTTTTCTTTTATGTGTTATATGCATATTACACGAAGCGCATTAAAACATAGAGTGGATAGTATGGTCTTCAGCACCCGTTTCAAAAGACTTGTAATAGATGAATTAAGAAAAAGCCCAGACAATTTCCGGTCAAGTACCGTTTAATGGTAATAAACTTTTTAAACGAATAGACATTCAATGTTTGTCAAAATTTAAAAGCAGAATAAAATATTGAGCTAATTAAAATGCATCAGAATTTATTTAGGTTCCACAGAATGCTATCATACAGATATGGAAGGGCAGTAAGAATACAGCAGGAACATGGGAAGAATATATGACAAATATAACTAACCAAGGTTATCAGGTCATCCTGTCATCATGTTGGTATCTAAACTACATAAGTTATGGTCAAGATTGGAAGAAATATTACCAGTGTGATCCCTTAAATTTCAGTGGTATGATACGCACAATTACTAGACATATAACATATATTACCATCAGTGTGAACTATCAGTGTGATCCCCTTAAATAAATGTCAGTGGTACGATACGCACAATTACTAGACAAATTACATGTATTACTACTAGACATATTACACGTATTACTATCAGTGTGATCCCTTAAATTTCAGTGGTACGATACGTACAATTACTAGACATATTACATATATAACTATCAGTGTGAACTATCAGTGTGATCCCTTAAATGTCAGTGGTACGATACGCACAATTACTAGACAAATTACATGTATTACTACTAGACATATTACACGTATTACTATCAGTGTGATCCCTTAGATTTCAGTGGTACGATACGTACAATTACTAGACATATTACATATATAACTATCAGTGTGATCCCTTAAATTTCAGTTGTAAGATAAATACAACTACTAGACATATTACATATATTACTATCAGTGTGAACTATCAGTGTGATCCCTTAAATTTCAGTTGTAAGATACGTACAATTACTAGACAAAGTACATGTATTACTATCAGTGTGAACTATCAGTGTGATCCCTTAAATGTCAGTGGTACGATACGCACAATTACTAGGCATGTTACATATATTACTATCAGTGTGAACTATCAGTGTGATCCCTTAAATTTCAGTTGTAAGATACGTACAATTACTAGACATATTACATATATAACTATCAGTGTGAACTATCAGTGTGATCCCTTAAATTTCAGTTGTAAGATAAATACAATTACTAGACATATTACATATATTACTATCAGTGTGATCCCTTAAATTTCAGTTGTAAAATACGTACAATTACTAGGCATACTATCAGTGTGAACTATCAGTGTGATCCCTTAAATTTCAGTTGTAAGATACGTACAATTACTAGACAAAGTACATGTATTACTATCAAGTGTGAACTATCAGTGTGATCCCTTAAATTTCATTGGTACGATACGCACAATTACAAGACAATTTACATGCATTAATATCAGTGTGAACTATCAGTGTGATCCCTTAAATTTCAGTTTTAAAATACGTACAATTAGTAGGCATATTACATATATTACTATCAGTGTGAACTATCAGTGTGGTCCCTTAAATTTCAGTTGTAAAATACGTACAATTACTAGGCATATTACATATATTACTATCAGTGTGAACTATCAGTGTGATCCCTTAAATTTTAGTTGTAAGATACGTACAATTACTAGACAAAGTACATGTATTACTATCAGTGTGAACTATCAGTGTGATTCCTTAAATTTCAGTGGTACGATACGTACGATTACTAGACAAATTACATGAATAACTATCAGTGTGAACCCTTTTAATTATAAGACATGTTACAATCATCCCTTAAAAGACATTATCATTTTCCTTTGGAACTGGGTAGTTCAATAAGTTGGGGCCCATTGGCAATTAAACAACATCATATACAATTGTTTATATCGCTTAACCGTAACCCTGGAACTTAAACAGACGTGAGTGACTTTTCTTGTTTCATATAACAGACCGCTTTTATAAGAATTCCACTTTGACAGTGTTTGTTAGTTTTTTAAATACTGCTTCGTTAAGCTGAAAAATATGTAAAACGTCATAATCATCAGCTTTTACACGTTTTTGCCATTTTTTTTTAAAAACTTTTATGTCATAATTGCATGTTTTCATAAATGATTCTTAATTAATAATCATTATTGTTTTCTTGGATTTCAATATTCTGTTACAGGAAGCGATAACAACTTTGAAAAAGTGCTTGGAGGAGAAGCATGTGTATTTGGAGAATATATTGACCATACAAACCTTCTTCCAAGACTGTGGTATGTAAACAGATCCAACCGTTAGTGACCGAATTTCGTCTCTAGTACGCCACATTTACATCTTCGATTGCATATCCGAGTATTGATTGGTAGAAAAGAACCTAAACAAACGAAAATCAATTCTGAATGGTGAAGTTTCCTTTATTAATGATAATATATGTCCACTACACAGTAAAAAAATGTCTCAGACTGAGGGGGATTTCAATAGTTAGTGAAATAACAACTGTTTTGTATGCTTTCTGTTTTCTTTCTCTCCGTTTCCTCCTTTAAGACAAATTTGAGGTCTTCCATTTTTTGTTTGCAGTGTTGAATGTTGTACACACCTTCCCATATTTACATTTGTTGACTTGTATACCATCGATTATATATATCATCTGAAATGAGCTCTCTTTGACTTTTTTCTCTCTAAAGTTAGCTGATCTAAAAAAATGTGTACAAAAGTGATCAATAGTGAGAATAAGTCAGGAAATACAAACACTTGAACCCCCCTTTTTTACACATGATATTTTCATGTATAATATACATGATGTTTGCATTTATTTTCATTTTTTTTTATGTTTACTAGGCCAAGAGCTTCAGCAGCAGGTGAGAGACTTTGGAGTTCTAATGATGTAATCCAGGATGTAGAATCAGCCGCATTTAGATTGGATGAACACAGATGTAGGATGTTGAAGTAAGAATCGAGCTTATATTATATTACTATAATCATTCAAATTTCATTTATTTTGGTAAAGAAGAATAAACATAACACCAACCAAAGATGATATCCTTACCCACCAACTTAAAAGTAAGTCAAGAAATGTCAAGAGTTTGACATGCAGCTATTCAAACGAAGAGTTTGAAAAATAAAATTTTAAAATAAACTTGAAGTTTCAAGCCGCATGGTACATGTATATCACTCGCCTGTCATTTTTGCATAAGATTGATACAAGGCATGCACCATATGTGTGTTGGAAAATGGGTTTATTAAAACTTGTCTTCCTGATCTTTTTGCCGGATCGACTTTCTGTTCTTCCTTTAGACTTTTCATGATAATAAGGACAGAAGAAGAAGCTTCTAAGAGACTATATTATTTTCGTAGTTCTTGTATTCCTTATCATTTTACCAAAGCACAATTTTTAACCATCTGTTAAAGAGTTTTTTTATTCTGTCTTGGAACATTTTTGCAGCTTTTATATAGCTAATATTTTTTGCTATATATAGTTTCTATTTCTTTGATAAAGTTTTCGAGATATTTTTTTTTTAGGAAAGTAAGTTAACAAATAGTTTGCAAGTCGACAACTCTTAAAAATAAATCAATGAAGAACTCGTATGGGTTTTTTTTCTGTTTTGTTTACTCCCGTACTGCTCAGATAAATTTTAAAACAGCTCCCAGATTTTATCTTGTTTCATATTTCTTGCGATGAATGGCTAAAACTAGAGTATTCGTAATTTAAGGACCATTAGTCAGAAGTTGAAGACTTTAAAAAACACCAAAAAGAAGTGATGACAATAGCTCCCTGTTAGCTAAAATATATTTTAAATTGTTATTCAGGTGTAAAGTACACACTTAAAAATATCAGTCATACATCATCTTATTTGTAGATTTTTTGTTTCCTGTGACATAATATATTGACGTTTTACTGTACAGTCATTTTTTGCTGTTTTAAGTTACAGTCTATCTGTTATAGTTTACAATTTCAATTTATTAGCTACTAACCTTTAAATCGGTCAAATGTTGTCATGGGATAGAACTCCTATATAAAGAGTTTACTGATAATTTTAGTCATTTTGACTTTTTTGTAGATTTGATCTTTCTGCATTTTACAGTTTCTCTGGTGCAAGAAAATTGGTACCGTTAATTTTATTACTACCACTGGGTCGATGCCTCTGCTGGTGGACTATTAGTCCCCGAGGGTATCACCAGCCCAGTAGCCTGGTACTGGCATGAACATACAGCTTTTTTGTGTTATTAAAATTTGCTGTTTCAAAATGATAGAAATTATTATAAATTAAGGAATGTATCTCCCTCATGCAAAGCTCTGATTCCTTTCAAGGATTTGGCTATACTTTTTGGACCTTTTGGATTATAGCTCTTCATCTTTTATTTAAGCTTTGGATTTCAAATATTTTGGCCACGAGCATCACTGAAGAGACATGTATTGTCGAAATGCGCATCTGGTGCAAGAAAATTGGTACCGTTAATTTTATTCTCTCTGTACGAGTAGGATAGAGAGAAGGATAAAAAAAACGGATATTCAAACTCATAAGTCAATTACAAGCTGAGAATGTAATTACCGAAAATGTAAAATACCGACAAATGACAAACAATAGAAAATACAACATAGAAAACTAAAGACTAAGCCACAAGAAACCCACCTCAAACTATTGGTAATCATCACCAAAAAGTATAAAGATCTTTAGATTGATATAACAAAGAAGTGTGTAAAGTTTAAAGCAATAACCATAAGTCATTTTGGAGATACGGCGCGACATGTAAAAAAAAACCTCCCCCTTTTTTTACACTGAAATACTCAATAACTAAAAAATGGGGGGTCTTAATTCAAGGAGTTGACTGATGATTTTGATTAAAACATGCTGTTAATGTCTGTGTCATTTTTAGTCTTTTGGTCTCTTGTGGACAGTTGTCTCATTGCCAATCATACCACATCTTCTTTTTTATATTGACTTATAAAGCGATCTTATTTTCCAATTTACAGATACTTTCTGTCTACTATAGTTTAAGGAAAAAACACAAAAATCGGTATACTGAGTTGACCTATTTGATGATATCATTTTGCTCATCAATTTCACTATTTACGTTTTATTCTGCTTTATCTAAAAAAAAAAAGCCACCTCAAAATGATGATGACAATAATAGATGGCTATTTAATGTCCAGTAGCAAATTAAGTTTTTTTTCAGAGAGGGAACTGGTTGATGTGATAGGAATAAAAACTCTTCTTTTTGCTAGACCAACACTGTTTGAGTCCGATTTCAAAGTCATTAATAGTTTGACATCCCTTTCTGTTGAGAACTATTATATATTTGGCTAAAATTTTGTAGTCTAATCTAGGGGAATACCAAATAATATTTTTCAATGGGAATAAATCTCTACGAAATTGGGGCAAAAATCAACAGAAAAAGCAATTTAAATTGATCAATGTTAAAGTTGTAAATTAATATAATGGAACCAAAAAAAGTAAACATGGTAAATATAAAAATATTTATTTCTTAAACTAAATAGTATTTAGGAAATTATAAAAAATAATAATCATGAGACAAATTTAAATACAAACTAAAATAAATTATAATTGAACATATAAGACAGCTTGAAAATTCATATTTAAAAAGAAATACATAATACCTGATGTCCTGCAGAATTTTTTTTAATACCTGAAATGTTCACATATAGTGTAATGAAAAGACTATCATAACTCATTTTTCAAATATACAAGAAAAAATATTCAGGAAACAAAAAGAAACAATTGTCACATAACCGAAGTTACTGTAAGGTGAGATTTTATTTTAGAATCATGGAATTAATTATACAATTTGCATCTGTACACCTATATTAAAAAAACAAACAGAAAGATGCAAACTTGAGCTACATTTTGTATTTCAGTAGAACTTAAAGAAACAAAACACTTTCGTAATCCTTTTTTTGTTTGCAAAATGCAGGTATATTTGTTTTTATGGAAAACCGAAATAAAAAATGTTGGTGGAGATTATACATGATACAATGTAAATGTATCAACTTAAAGAAAATAACAAATTTTAACAAAACAAATAATCTTATAATTAACAAATCAATCTCATTGCAATATTGTATACTTTCAAATGATTTAAATTAACTGTTTTAGACGTGGAATCCCTGCCCAACCTATTCTGAATGGTTACTGTGGTGAATATGAACTAGAGGAACAGAATGATAGGACAGCACAAACAGAGAGTAAGACATCATGTACAACTTCATCTTCTATGAAAAACAATTATTCTGGATATCTTACTTTGTATTATATTGTCTTATACTGTATTATGTCAAAGAGAATGGTTTGAATAAACTGTAAATATCCTATTAACTCTTGTACTTAATAAATATTTTGAAATCAAAAATTACATTATACATGTTATAACTTTAATTACTGGAAAATATCAGAGGTATTGATGCTAAATATATTCTCAAATTTTGTCCTGCTCATTCTACATACATGACAAATGAATATTAAAGAATATTTGTGTGCAGACTCGCATACCCCATATTGTCTCACCAGATACTTAAGTGTCACAGACTCACAACTCTTACACAAGTCAATTAAAAACAAATCATGTGATTCTGCACATCTTCACATTATGTTCTCATTAACTATGAAGTTTCATGAAATACTAAAGTGTGCTTTCAGAGATTTTGCAATGACAAACTGTTGCAGTAGTATGTTTAAATATAAGTCCAAAGAGGCACAACTCTTAAAAAAACAATAAATTTTCTGTCAATAATCATAAAAATTTAATGAAATTCTGTTATGTTCAGAAGAGTTGCCCTCTGACAAACTGTTGAATAATTAGTTTAATTAGTTTGAAACTTCAAAGGGGCATAAATCCTAGAAAAAATAATGAATCATAATTTCCATAATCTACATCAACTTAGTATGTCCTTATAATCTACATCAATTTAGTATGTCCTTATAATCTACATCAACTTAGTATGTCCCTATAATCTACAAAGAAATTCTGTTATAAGTGTGGTTTTAATAAGAGAAGTTGCAATGACAACTGTTGCAACAGTTTATTTAAATTCTAAATTTCAAAGGGACATAACTTCTAGGAAAAAATCTGATTGACCACAGTATCTTTTTTTAATAGCAAATTGGGGTTCAGATTTTTTTGTGGAAAAAAACATAACCCCCTCCCCCCTTTAAAATGAATGGTTGTTTCCTAATTTAAAAAAAACAACAAAACATAACCTCCCTTCATACATTTTGTCATACATTTTGTCATAGTTAATAAATCATTTTCATAAGTTGAAATAAATGGAAAAATACAATTGTGAAAGAAGAATCACAATGAAAAGACAATCAAGTACATAAAATCACATAAAAAAATAATAACAGAGCAACACAAACCCCATCAAGGTAAGTGGAATCAGACTTATATCAGTTAGTGTCAAACACATTTTATTGTTGTTTTACTAATATTTAGTCATGTCTCAGAAATACTGTCAAGATCAGTCTCACAACTATCCTTTTGTGTCTCACATACATCATTTTATGTCTCACATACATCCTTTTGTCTTCCACAAAACCTTTTGCGCCTCACTAATATCCCTTTGTGTCTCACAAACATCCGTTTATCTTACTCAAAATCCTTGTGTCTCACATACATCATTTTATGTCTCACATACCTCCGTTTGTCTTACTCAAAATCCTTTGTGTCTCACATACATCATTTTATGTCTCACATACATCCGTTTGTCTTACTCAAAATCCTTTGTGTCTCACTATATATAGCTAATATCCCTTTGTGTCTCACATTCTTCATTTTATGTCTCACATACATCCGTTTGTCTTACTCAAAATCCTTTGTGTCTCACTATATATAGCTAATATCCCTTTGTGTCTCACATTCTTCATTTTATGTCTCACATACATCCGTTTGTCTTACTCAAAATCCTTTGTGTCTCACTATATATAGATAATATCCCTTTGTGTCTCACATTCTTCATTTTATGTCTCACATACATTTGTTTGTCTTACTCAAAATCCTTTGTCTCCCTAATATCCCTTTGTGTCTCACATACATCCTTTTATGTTTCAAACATAACCTATTGTGTCTGACACGTATTACAACGTATATCCTTTTATGTCTCCCATATATATCCGTTTCTGTCTCCTTCTAATATCCTTTTACGTTTCACATATATATATCTCCTCTTGTGTCTCACATATATCCTTTTGTGTCTCCTTCTAATATTCTTTACGTTTAACATATATATATCCTTTTGTCTCTTATAAATATTTTTTTATGTCTCTCATATTTTCATTTGTGTCTCATTCATATCATTTTGTGTCTCACATATATATTCTTTTGTGTCCTTCATATATTTTTCTAAGTCTCACATATATCCATTTGTGTCTCACTCATATCATTTGGTTTCTCGGTGATATTTTCTGTTGTCTCACTTATATCTTTTTGTGTCTCGTTGGCATTACTATCCTTTTGGGTCTCATTGATATTTTCTGGTATCTCAGCGACTTCTTTTTGTGTCTCACTCAAATTATTTGAAGTCTCTGTTAGAACTGTTGGTGTTTCTCTGATATCTGCAGAAACTTGTCCTTGATTGGTAGATATATTTACTTTAAGGGCATCAGAATTTTTGTTCTCATTTGATCTTTTTTGTTTAAGTTTTTTACATGGCTTTTTATTATGCCGCCTTAAACTACCTCTTTCAGTGTATTTTATGCCACACTGTTTACATTCAAATGGTTTTGCTCCTATATGTACCTTCTTATGCGTCTGTAATGTTTGTTTCCTTACAAAAGTTTTCCCACATATATCACATTTATTTGGTCTTAGATTAGTATGTGTAGAGATTTTGTGATCCTTTAAACTTTTGCTGTTTGTATAACGATTATCACAAAGATTACAAGCATACGGCCTAGCTCCGGTGTGAATCATAATATGTGACTTTTTACCTTGTAAACTTATAAATCTTTTGTTGCAAATTGAACAAGAATACTTATATTCTTTTGGTAAATTTTTTTTCTTATGCATTCTTTTATGATGATATAAATTCCTACTTGTCTGAAACTCTTTACCGCATAAATCACATGTGTGCACTTTGTCATCATGAATTTCCATATGGTATTTCCAACTGTATAATCTAGAGAAGGTCTGTCCACAAAGGCTACATGTATACGGTTTTTCTTTTGTATGAGATCTATAATGGTCGTCCATTTCACATTTTCTACCAAACTTTTTTCCACAGACATCACAAGTGAATTTTTTTATTCCTCTATGAATAACCTCCATATGAAGTTTTAATTTATAAGCACCAGCATACTTCTTATCACACAATGTACATTTGAATGCTTTTATTTTAGTATGTGTTACTGAATGAATCTCTAACTCTTTATTATGGGTGAATTTTTTTCCACAAGTTTCACATGTAAATTTTTTTCTCTCAGGATGATGCGCTCGTGTTATATGAATTTCAAGTTCACTTATGGAAAAGAACCCGCGTTCACACTGATCACATTTGTATTGATATTCATTTTTATGCCACCTGGTATGACGAACAAACCCAGATCTTTGTCTGAATGACTTGTCACATATATTACATTTGTGAGGTTGATCTCCTGTGTGGATCATCTCATGGTTTGTCCTATTAGTAAATGTAGCAAAAGATTTATCACAATATGAGCATTTAAAAGGCCGGCGTGCAGTGTGTGTCCATACATGGCGAGAAACACTTTCTGGAGTTTTAAACTTTTTACCACACACTCCACATTCAAAAGGATATATATCGGAATGAACTACTTCATGAACTACCAATTCCTCATAAAAATGAAAATATTTTCCACAAATCTTACAAAAAAATTCTAGTTCTCCAGTGTGAACTTTTTCATGCAAATTTAGTTTCGATTTCAATTTAAAGGTTTTTCCACATAGTTCGCAAGTGTGCAAGACTTGTTGTTTTTGATCTTGGACAAGTGTTGTTCTATAGGGAAGTTCTGGTCCATTTACTTCGAAAGGCACAGTTTCACAGGAAAGATTTGTTCCAGAAAGATCTTCTTCATGGTCTTTGACCGGTTTTGTTGAATTTTTGAAACTGACGATTTTATCTGAATGGCTAGGTATTAGATCTTCCACCTGATATCCTTTAATGGCTATATTTTCTTTAAATACTTTTGGTTCTTTGTTGTTTATCACAATTTTTTCTTTACCAATTGATAATGTTTTCTTGACGTTAACAGATAGCTCTGATGAACCATCGTTACGTTTTTTCCCAGAATTGTGACACGACAAACATTTATATTTTAGACCACTTTTCGATGTTTTTTTGGATGTCATCATCACATTTCCACGTTTTTTAAACTGTTTCTCACAAATCTCACATTTAAATATGACCTTAGTCTTAGTTGGTTCCTTTGTTTTTTCAGGTGTAACTGATTTCTTAGCAGATTCACATGTTTTCAGGTTCTGTCCAATATGTTCAGCTATATGCATTTTCAACTTATCAATATTTTTAATTATTTTGGAACAGATATTACACTTCATTGGAATAATAGTCCCACTCATTCTGTGACTTACTTTAATGTTAGACTTATCTCTGTGTGTGCCATTAATCTTGCCCTGGTTTGATGAAAATCTTTTTTCTTTTTTGATGTTCACTTTTACATCATTAATATTCTGACGAGTAGCATCCTTTTTGTGGTTATGGTTTTTACTTTTACCAGTATGATGTGAACTATTTTGAGTGTTCAATTTACTTTTCTTGTGATGAGTGTCCAACTTTCTTTCTTTGTGATTGGAAATCTTATCAGGTACATGTGAACTTTCAAGGGACTGCTGCTTTCTTTTCTTTTCAACTTCGTGTAATGTCTTATTATTTCTAATGTTTCCATCTCTATCAAAAAGGCTTCTGTAAAAATCAGATAAAGCTGTAACATTCTCTGAACTTGATTTTTGCTGGTTTCCATTATGGCTAGTTGTTTTAGAATCAATTGAACTGGTTTTAGTGTTTGATTGTCTGTCAGCTGTTTTTAGCTGTTGCTGTGTGTCATCATTGCTGGATGTTCTATCTTTATTGCTGTCCATGTTTGGCTCAGATAAGTCAAAGCTTGCTGTTCTATCATTATTTTTGTCTATGTTCAGACCAGATGTTGTTTCAACCGTGTCCCACCTGGACTTCCTGATTTTGCCATTTTGAGATGATTGGTGTGAAAATTTGTTTGAGCTCAGCGCTACATTTAGTTCAATGCAATTCTCATAAGGCTCAGGAGGCATAACTGTATCCCATCTTGATATCCTCATTTTCTTTGGCTTTTGGATATTGTCAGAGAAGTTATCCGGTCTTTCTATGTCATTGTGTCTAGTGTACTGAAGTAAACTATTATTTGGGTTTCCCCTGGTTCCTACATCACTGTTGACAACATTCAATTCTTTGTTTACATCCACTTCATTGAATAGAGGTGTTACCATATCCCACCTGGATTTTCTCATTTTCCTTTTTTTTAACCCATTTATATTATTGCCTAATTTCAATTCGGTGTTACAATTCTCTATGGCGCTGGTAGCTGTATTATTTTCAAGTGTAGTGTTTTCTATGGCACTGTTAGCTGTATTAGTTTCATTTATAGTATTTTCTTTGGCTTTGTCAGCTGAATTAGTTTCATATGTAGTGTTTTTATTGATGTTGTTAGCTGTGTAAGTTTCATATGTAGTGTTTTTATTGATGTTGTTAGCTTTGTAAGTTTCACTTGTAGTGTTTTCTTTGATACTGTGAGCTGAATAAGTTTCATGCAAAGTGCTTTCTTTTGCATTGTCAGTTACATAAGTTTCATGTGAAGTGTTTTCATGGGTATTGTCTACTTTATTAATTTCATCTTTAGTGTTTTCTATGCCACAGTCAGCTTTAATTAGTTTCTTCTGTAGTGTTTTCCATGCCACAGTCAGCTTTATTAGTTTCTTCTGTAGTGTTTTCCATGCCACAGTCAGCTTTATAAATTTCTTCTTTAGTGTTTTCTATGCCACAGTCAGCTTTATTAGTTTCTTCTGTAGTGTTTTCCATGCCACAGTCAGCTTTATTAGTTTCTTCTGTAGTGTTTTCCATGCCACAGTCAGCTTTATAAATTTCATCTTTAGTGTTTTCTATGCCACAGTCAGCTTTATTAGTTTCTTCTGTAGTGTTTTCCATGCCACAGTCAGCTTTATTAGTTTCTTCTGTAGTGTTTTCCATGCCACAGTCAGCTTTATTAATTTCATCTTTAGTGTTTTCCATGCCACAGTCAGCTTTATTAGTTTCTTCTGTAGTGTTTTCCATGCCACAGTCAGCTTTATTAGTTTCTTCTGTAGTGTTTTCCATGCCACAGTCAGCTTTATTAATTTCATGTAAAATGTTTTCTTTGACACTGAAAGCTAGTTTAGTTTCATGTGTAGTATTTTCATTTGCAATGTCATCAGTACACATTTTGTGTGTAGTGTTTTCTTTGGCACCGTCTTTTGAATAAATATCATATTTAGTGTTTTCTATTGCTATGTAAGCTTCGATAGTTTTATGTTTAGTGTTTTCTAAGGTGCTGGCAGCTGAATTAGTTTTGTGTGTAGTGTTTTCTTTGGCAATGAAAGCTTTATTAGTTTCTAGTGAAGTGTTTTCGTTGGCATTTTCAGTTGTATTAGTTTCATGTGCAGTGTTTTTTTGGTAATGTCAGCAGGTTTAGTTTGATGTGTTGTATTTTCTTTGGCAATGCAGGTTGTATAAGCTTCAAGTGTAGTGTTTTCTATGGCAATAATAGATGCATTTGGTTTATGTGTAGTGTTTTTTTTGGCAATGTCAGCTGGTTTAGTTTCATGTGTTGTGTTTTCTTCGACACTGTCAGTTATATTGGTTTCGTGTGTTGTGTTTTCTTTTGCACTTTCAGCTTGATTAGTTTCATGTGTAGTGTTTTCTTTTGCAATATCAGTTGACTTAGATTCAGTTGTAGTGTTTTCTTTGGCAATATCAGTTGACTTAGATTCAGTTGTAGTGTTTTCTTTAGCAATGTCAGTTGACTTAGATTCAGTTGTAGTGTTTTCTTTGGCAATGTCAGTTGACTTAGATTCAGTTGTAGTGTTTTCTTTGGCAATATCAGTTGACTTAGATTCAGTTGTAGTGTTTTCTTTGGCAATGTAAGTTTTATAAGTTTCATGTGTAGTGTTTTCTTTGGCAATGTCAGTTGACTTAGATTCAGTTGTAGTGTTTTCTTTGGCAATGTAAGCTTTATAAGTTTCATGTGCAGTGTATTCTTTGGCAATGTCAGTTATATTAGTTTCATGTGTAGTGTTTTCTTCCTTACTGTCAGCTTTATCAGTTTCATCTGCAGGTCTTTCTTTTGCAAGAGCCTCATTTGTAGTGTTTTCTATGGCTATGGAGTTTTCTGTGTCATTATAAGGATGATCAGCTTGACATACTGTGTGCTCAACATTTAACTTTCTTTTTTCATTGATTTCCAAGTTGGAATCCTGACAATTTTCTGTTTTATTATCAACTTTTGCTTTTCTCTGCTTTTCTGCAGCCTTATATTTAAATGTTCTGTTACATGAATTAGGCTTTCTTCTGATCTTTGAACAAGGATCTTTAGACTCTTGGCTAACAGTTGTGCTTGGATTGTTTTGTTTTCTTTCTGTGACAAAAGTGGAGACTTTTACTCTCAGAGGAAGGTTGTCAAGTTTCAGTTTAACCAAAGAAACCCTTAGAGTTTTATTACTATCTATCAATTTACTAGATTCAGAAAACTTGGAATATGGTGAACTTTGACCTGTATCTGAGTAGTTAGAATTGTCTTGACTGTTCATCTCCATATTTTCATACACAAGATCTTTCTTTAAACATATCACCAGGGATAAACTCTCTCACATCTTTCGTGTGTCCATTTCTGAAAAAAAGATCAAATGTAGGTTTTATATACATTTACTCTGCAACAACATTTCTTGGAGTTTCAAACTTTAATCAAACAAAATATAAATTTGATCTGAAAATCTTTTTTTTTGTTTTCTTCATGATATCATTAGGTTTATACACTTTTGTTTTATGTCACACACAAGTTATAAGTTATAAGAGTTTGGATATGTTAGAATTTTTATGAGCATGTGTATACCTTTTATGCAATGTGTCTTCTCAGGCTCATATATAAGCAAAATTAAATGGTTGGATACATGTATATGACACAAAAATCAAATAAATTAATATTATTTCTTAAGACTATAAATCAAGTGCTGTTTTCTTTATCACAAACATATTTACCACTGCTATATTTTTTAAGTGCCTTTTCCAAGTTCAGTGGTTGTCTTTGGTTCATATCTGTCATAAAAAAAATAACTTGTAAATTGTTTTGTTATAAATTAGGACGTTAGTTTTCTGAATTTACTTGTTTCACTTTTTCACATCTGGACTTTTTTAAAGCTGACTATATGGCATGGGTTTTTCTCATTGTTGAAGGCCATATATTTGCCAATAATAGCTAACATTCACTTCATCTGAACTTTATTGGATAGCTGTCTCATTGGCAATCATGCGACATTTCCTTATTTTTATATTGGTCAGTTTTTGCAGGTTAGGAGGAGTGTTGTCAGAGATTACTCTGACGTCCAACAGCTGTTATGCCAGACAAGCTGGTCCCACGGCCCCAGCTTGTCTGGCTAAACAGAGTAATCTAGGAATAGGAAGAGTGAAGTCTTAGTGACGTATCTTACTGTGTCAAAGTTATTTTCCGTGGGGCATTTTATTGGCAGGACTAGTTAGTAGGTCTTTAATCAGGGGGATTGAACTCATTTTTTTCAGGGAGTCAAGGTAACAGTACTTGTTTTTAAGGTTCATCATAACAAACGAAAAATACGGCTGTATTTACATGCCAAAAATTACTCATATAACAGACTTACCTGTGAAGTTGGAAAAGTTTTAATGCTTGGCATCCACTAGATATAATAAAGTTAAATGCATTTTGTGTTTCAGAAAGATAAAATCTCTTTCGAATTTTGATGCGCATTTTTTTCCTTCATGCAAAAGGTGTAAAAATTAACTCAGTTGTGGTACAACTATGAGATGCTCCCTCAGGTAAAAAAAACGGTTTGTATTGTTTTGATTGTCCTTAATTGACATGGATAAGAGGTATCTCTACCGGTCCTACTAAAAAGCGCCTGGGAGCGCCTGAGAGCGCCCAGGAAAGAAAAAGCACCCGGGGAAAAGAAAAGCGCCGGAAAAGGAAAATTAGTGCCCAGAGTAGAAAATTATCATATAATGTTTTAAAACAATATTTTTTTTCCTCAAAAAAAAAAAATCATTGCTTGTTTTGTCACAGTCCTTAATATAAATGCGGATATATGTACGATGCTACATCTAAAGTGTTGTTGCACTTTTACAATTTGATTTCAAAATTGTATATAAGTAAGTAAATATATATAAATTATAAGTTAATATGGTTCGCTACTGACCCCATACGGATCCATAGAGGGTTAGTAAAATCCATAGGGGGTGAGGCTGGAGGCCGAGTCCCCTATGAATTTTATTCACCCTCTATGGATCCGTAGAGGGTCAGTAATTAACCGTATAACGAATTTACTTTTGGACTTTTTCTGCGGTGTTTTGTTGAAAAATAAACAATGAAACACAACAACATTAATAGATGACGTCGCCATTAACGCGTCATGAACCCCATATGAAACTTACTAACCCCATACGGTCTCATAGGGGGTCACCATGTGACGGTTAACCAATCACAACGTGATAATTCATCTGTGGTCCGATAAAAAGAGTATATAGAAGAGTCATGAACGATATGGCTCACGATCAAAACGTATATTTTGTTATTTAAAAATAATCAGTGCCTGAGGTGTAATATTTTCGCATTGGCAGGCATGCATGTGGTGAACACCTTTTTATGCAGATACTGATACAGATTTATTGTATCTTTTTATAAAACTAAAACTGTTTCTATGGCTATGCATATCAGGGTTTTAATGCTTAGTTTTAAATTAAAACAAAACCCCTGCTCTTTATCCCTTTATTTTAAATACGGGCGCACTACGTTTGCGCGCATTTGGGGATTAAAATGTTTTACGTTTACAGGTAAATTCAGGTAAAAATTAAAATTAAATTACAATTGACTAATAGTATATATATTTTTTTATTTTCATAATAAACATGACTATCAATTATTAATTTTGAAAATATTCCTTAATTCAAATTATAATTTGTTCATATAAAATTGTAAAACAAATTTTAAAGTGATCATTATAAACTCTGTAGTATAGCTTAAGACATACATGTAAATCAAAGAGCTGAATAGCCCTGAGGGGAAAGACGGCCAGGCCCCTTGTTTCTATTTCATTTTTTTTTTGGGGGGGGGGGGGGGATCTTTTGATAGTCTTCATATAAAGAATGAAAAAAAGAACAGCTAGAACATGTGGAAGGTTGAAACTATTGGAATCAATTGTTGTTTAATGTAATTTCGTTTCTTTAGTTTAGGATTCAATTCAGACCAATGGAAGAGATCTGCATCGTCTAAATCTAAACATTTAATTAAAGTTGATAGCTAATTATCTAAAATTCAACTAGTTGAATTCTGTCATTTAACAACAACTACAATTATTTTTGAAATCTTAATAGTGTATGACTGAACTGAAGGCTAGGGCCATTTTCCATTTTTTGTGACAGTACTCTTAAGATTTTAAATTTTTTTCTTAAGAAAGTTAGGACTGAAAAATCTATTCAGTTTTAAATTTCCATTGATAAAGTTCCCAGTTACATCTCTCATCACAGGGATACAGGTACTAATAAAAATAACAATATGATTGATGTAAACTGTGTGAAGCTTGTTTCCAAATCCTACATTTTGAAATATTTGTAAAATTTCATGAATAAATAGGTTTAAACTACAACATGCAACATTTGTAATTGTTTTTGTAACTATTACAATGATTATGTTTGTACACAAAATTTAGTTTTAATGGAAGACTACTTATCATATACTAAATGTCACATTTTAAGTGTTTATTTTAGAGGATAATTAGCTCATAAATTGAGGTGCTCCTGAATTGGAGGAAGATTCTCAAAACAGAGTTTTACAGAAAAAAATGGAAAAGATCGTTTATCTCCCCGATCTCATGTAGTCCCTCGGACTTCCTGTTTACTTTGAAAGTTGTTGACCTACAAATTAAAGTTGGGCCTTTTGCATGTTGATATTTGAATCATCTACAGCAAACATAATTATGTTTAAATTTAACAAATACTATTAATTTAATAAGTGCACAATCTTTGAGAATGATTGAAATAACCAGTGAAGGATATCCCTGCTTATGCGTAGTGTGGCATTCCAACATTGACGTCACTATAAAATATAATGTAGGTTGGATATATTAAGAATATCTCGTCATACTGATTTTTCCGGATTGTAAAAGAAAGATAAATAGTGTAAAGGAGAGCTCAATATACGATAATTTCGAGAGAAACAGAAGGGAAATGTGTAAAAAAGTGTTTAAGGTTTATGTACCCTTCTGTAGCCATTTTTGTACGAACTTTTCAAACTTCAATTGTATCAAAACTATAGATATTATGAATAATAGAGATAGGCCATTTTGTACATATTCCAAGGGGAAACTTGATGCAAAGCATTATTTTTTTATTGTTCCATTGCATTTAATAGAAAAAGAGGACTTTGTGGCAAATAAATCAAGATTTTTATAGAAAATCCACAGCCTTTATCCTTGTACTCTCATATTTGGCAATTTGATGACTGATAGATAAAGGATTATTGCATGCAGTGCTAGCATTGATTTCCTTAAAACAAGTTTATAAATGTAGTTATTGGTTAAGAAAAGTATGAATATGACCAAAATCAAGTACACCTTTTAGGGTGCGCTCGACTTTAGTGACTCAGCACGAGGTGTTTTGGAATTTACAGGTTACTTAGAACTTTTTGTAAAAAATAAACACTAGCACATCATAGAAAATCAAGTGAGTAATTTATGTTTCAAATTTTATAACAAAAATCTCTGTATTAAAGGCTGTGGATTTTCTATAAAAATCTTGATTTATTTGCCACAAAGTCCTTTTTTTCTATCTAATGCAATGAAACAGTAAAAAATAATGCTTTGCATCAAGTTTCCCCTTGGAACATGTACTAAATGGCCTATCTCTATTATTTATTATATCTGTAGTTTTGATACAATTGAGGTTTGCAAAATTCGTACAAAAATGGCTACAGAAGGGTACATAAACCTTAAAGTCAATTTATTCATTTGTGTCTCCCCATCTCATCATTCTCAGTAAGATTTGTTGGGGGTTTTCCACACTATAAAAACAAAATGAATGATGTGAGTGAATGTCACTCTGGTCAACCCCATTGGGGATTGACGGCTTGAAGCCGTCTTCCCCAAAAATGTAACTTCATTGCGAATGTTTCAGAATAAAAAGTGTTTCAATGAATAGTGATCTTTTTTTAAAAATAGTAAATAATTTAAGTTATTTTTTAAAGTTACACCAAAGCACAAACATGGAGTTTCGTCATGTAACAACATGTAAAGTAATGAATTTATCAATACCTTTACCTTTTTTAAGATTAGCTATGTTTTAGCATTTTAACAATTTTATCTGTATAGATTTCTAGGATTTAGTGCTTGTGCAAAAGAAGACGGACTTATGTTGCTCAAAATCCCACTTCCACCTCATCGTCGGTGAGCAGGGTAAATAATTGAACAAATTATAAATAAATAAGTATTATTACTTGTATTTTACCTGAGTTTAACTGTCAAAAAAATGCACGCAAATGTAGTGGTAATGCCCGTAAACGTAATGCACCGTTAACTACGGTACATGTATAGTACTGCTTTATTATGTGTAACTCTATTAATTTTGATTAATTTGATTAATCTGTGATATTAAATTTGTATTTACATTTTTCATTTTAATAGTATTCATATATTATTGTTAAAATGAAACATTCATACTTGTTTTTGTGCTTTATTACAAATGTCTATTATCTGAATTTGAATTTGCAAATAACTTGTCTAAAATTAAAAAAAAAAATCAATTTTCATAACTTATTTCATCGACACAACGTTGTCTCATGCCAAACAAATATTTTTCATTTTTTCCCCCGCACCTTTTCTTTTCTCCAGGCTCTATTTTTTCTTCCCCGGGTGCTTTTTCTTTTCCCTGGGCGCTTTTTCTTCAACCAGCGCTTTTGAGTAGGACCCATCTTTACAACTAAAGGTGAGTTAAAGAGTTTATCTGAGTCAGTGAGTGGACAGTATCAAAGTAATTCAGGTGTTTGTTTATTTTTACACCTTCTGCAGAATGGAAAAAAATGCCCATCAAAAACCAAGAAAGATTTTATCTTAAACGCAAAATGCATTTAACTTTTATATATCTAGTGGATGCTATAGGCATTAAAACTTTCTAAACAGCACAGGTAAGTCTGTACACAGAGTAGTTTTTGAGGTGATTTTATGTCTGTATTTTCCAAGCCATTTTTAAAAATGACATGAGTGATGTCTTTCTTCTCTTTTTATGCCTGTTCGAAGCAATAAAGCTTTCAAACAAAAAGACTTGTAATAACTTGCACACATGTTTTGACTGTTCTTGAAAATATTTTTTTCTTAGGTGTAATACAATTTGTATGGCATACAATGGATCATTTAGAGATGCAAAAACAGATTTATTTCTCGCATGTGCAGTTCAGTGCTATTGTTTTGCTTGAATGCTCTTTGTCTTGTCTGTTTATATTGCTTATCAGCTGTCTGTAACAGAAAAAAAATTCCCCTTCTTTTTCCTTCAGAGTTACTTCCCATTGTGAAAATAAAATAAGTCCATTTCGGACTCTTTTCCGTAAATTCTTACTATTAGGAAGAAAATACTAAAAAATATTTGAAAACAAGATTGATAACATGCTGTTTCAAACTTTCGGTATTTGATAATTTAACGACGACAATTTCAAGGAAAAAGAACATTCAGTTTGAAAAAAAGGTGTTTGGGTTAGGATTCAGTTTTGGGGGAGGGGAGGGGTTGAAACTTGGAATCTACCATTTTTGTGTTTGACAACATAACGTTTTTGTATGATTAAGCCATATGGCAGACCTATCTTAGTCGGTTAAAGAGCTCACCAGAGCTCATGCTTTCTCTGTTATTATGTAAATATACCGGTATGCCGACTCTAAATAAAATTTACTTACTTACTTAATTATCTCTTTTTATATTAGATAATTTAGATAACTTAAATAGCTCTAACACATTAACAATAAATGGTTATCTATTTAGAATAAATATAAGCAAGTTATATAATAAATCAGCTTTATTTAGAGTGGGCAAGGTATATAAACATAGACAAACACATTAGCTCTAATGAGAAATTATATATGATAAAGAAGGTAATTTGTTGTTCAATAGCACGTTATTTAATTTTTTAATGAGTTTATCTCTCACATATTTATAGGATGAACATTTTAAAAGAAAATGTAGTTCATCTTCAATGATCTTCAATGTCTCAATTGTTGCAACAAAGACATATCCGACTCTGCTTTGGTATTTTTACTATTTTTTTTTTATATTGCCTTCTTTCAATAGATAAACTTAAGAGCACTTAATCTTAGTTTACATAATGTTGATCTATCACATTTGGATTTGAATTGATCAACATACAAGGGTCTTTTATTTGGTTTATATAGTATATTAGAAAAGTTTTTTATTTTTGTTTTGAATGATGTCAGTCTCTTACTTCTGAAAGGCTAGTATCACTGATTCTCTCTTGAAAGGCTATATCATTGATTCTCTCTTGAAAGGCTATACCATTGATTATCTCTTGAAGCTATATCATTGATTCTCTCTTGAAAGGCTATATACCATTGATTCTCTCTTGAAAGGCTATATCATGATTCTCTCTTGAAAGGCTATATCATTGATTCTCTCTTGAAAGGCTATACCATTGATTCTCTCTTGAAAGGCTATATCATTGATTCTCTCTTGAAAGGCTATATCATTGATTCTCTCTTGAAAGGCTATATCATTGATTCTCTCTTGAAAGGCTATATCATTGATTCTCTCTTGAAAGGCTATATCATTGATTCTCTCTTGAAAGGCTATATCATTGATTCTCTCTTGAAAGGCTATATCACTGATTCTCTCTTGAAAGGCTATATCATTGATTCTCTCTTGAAAGGCTATATCATTGATTTTCTCTTGAAAGGCTATATCACTGATTCTCTCTTGAAAGGCTATATCCATTGATTCTCTCTTGAAAGGCTATATCATTGATTCTCTCTTGAAAGGCTATACCATTGATTCTCTCTTGAAAGGCTATACCATTGATTCTCTCTTGAAAGGCTATATCATTTGATTCTCTCTTGAAAGGCTATATCACTGATTCTCTCTTGAAAGGCTATATCATTGATTTCTCTTGAAAGGCTATATCATGATTCTTTTGAAAGGCTATCAAAGGCTATCATTGATTCTCTCTTGAAAGGCTATATTTGATTCTCTTTGAAAGGCATACTATTCTCTCTTGAAAGGCTATATCACGATTCTCTCTTGAAAGGCTATATCATTGATTCTCTAAAGGCTATACATTGATTCTCTCTTGAAAGGCTATATCCTGATCTATCATTGATTCTCTCTTGAAAGGCTATATCCATTGATTCTTCTTTGTATAAAGGCTATATCATTGATTCTCTCTTGAAAGGCTATATCATTGATTCTCTCTTGAAAGGCTATATCATGATTCTCTCTTGAAAGGCTATATCATTGATTCTCTCTTGAAAGGCTATATCATTGATTCTCTCTTGAAAGGCTATACCATTGATTCTCTCTTGAAAGGCTATACATTGATTCTCTCTTGAAAGGCTATATCATTGATTCTCTTTTGAAAGGCTATATCACTAATTCTCTCTTGAAAGGCTATATCATTGATTCTCTCTTGGAAGGGTTTTAAATACATTCTAATATGAAAAAGATTTCGATTAATATAATGAAATCCAACTCTTGAAAATAAGATTTATTGTTTTAAAAGTTTTTAAGAAAGTTGTACTTATCAGATGAAGGACACAAACGACTTCATGCAGTTTTTCAAATTTTTGCAATTTTTTCGTTTTTGAAAATTCGGTCATGTAATTGTTTAAAATTTTACTATGACCTCATCCGTGAATATTCAATATTATATAATAATAAAATCAACTTTAAATCACTGTAAAAGCAAGAAACAAAATCTTTTAAACTGACTAAACTCACGTACGTATTGCTATATGTGTTTCTTATTCTACTTAGGTAGAGGTATAGGGAAGGGTTGATATCTCACAAAACAACCCGCCATTTTTGCCAGTCCCAAGTTAGAGCCTCTGGCCTTTTGGTAGTATGTTTTTTATTTTTTTTTATTTTAGTTCATTTATATGTTTTGGAGTTTAGTGAGATGTCCATTTTCACTGAACACGTACACAACTTTATTTAGGGTGTCTGAGGACTTTCTCGTTGCGTTGAAGACCCATTGGTGGCCTTCGGCTGTAGTCGGCTCTTTGGTCAGGTACGGTGTTGTCTCTTTAACATATTCCCCATTTCCATTCTCATATTTAGTTAGTCAAGATCAACTCATACACTTACATGCAAGCACATTGCCCGTGAACACAGTTAGTTCGTAGTGCATTTCCATTTTATAAATTGCAAATTTACTTTGAGGGCAAACTATATCAAAATTATAGAAAAGTCTATTGGCTGTAACTTGTAAATATGGATAATTTTAATTTAGGGGGGTCTGTAATTCAGTTTGACAGCTTCTTTATCTGATTTGATAATAGAAAAATTATCAACAAACCCTCTGCTCTCATTTATTCTTAACTCAGTTCACATCCAAATTATATGGACCCACCACAAATAGTTAAGCGTAGGATTGCTTCATTAAAAAAATTGTGCTAATGGTGTTAACTTGAAAGCTGAATTTAAAGAGATTTTTTTTTACAAAAAAAAACACCAATTCTAATATTTTTTTATGTTTCTGAAAAATCGAAAGATTTAAAGATGACAATAAGATGAACCAGGTCAACGGCTCCAGAAAGGAGTGACATGTGTTGCAATGGAAGAACGTATATACGCACGAATGAAAGAAACGATGATAAAATGGACCGGTTTCACAAAAATATCCATGAATAAGACCGATAAAGGACAACAAGCTGAATGATGAAGCATTCTTAACAAGGGTTAATTGAAAAGCTGGTTTTAACGGTCAACTTAAATAATCTCAAAGCACATGGAAACTAAAAACAGGGGATAAAAGAACCTTCATGACAGAAAAGATACAAAAACATTCTGACCAATGGCATACCTTTACTTCACCTTTAATAAAAACAAAATTCCACATCGCAAATGGAAGTGAAAGGAACAGCAGTAGTGACTTTGCCATTTGATGAATTTTGTGTTGATTTTCTTATATTTTTATGAGCGGTTGGAATCAAATTTGTTAGATGAAGTATTTTCATTGACACTGGGGTTAAAATGCTTTGGAGATAAATGGCCTCTTATACTCCAGAAAAATATTATAGACACCTGATTAAGTAAAGGTTGTTTTTGAGACAATAGCGATATACTTTCTAAACACATGTATTAGTAGTAAAATCGGGACTGACAAGAAAAGTGGGAGATTCTTCGTTGTAAAGTTCAGTCGCCTTGGCTTTGAAAACTGTAATGAAAAATAATGGTTCAGTTTGGCGTTTCACATGTTACTTACTAAAGCTACGGTCACGCCGGCGAAAGACGAAGACATAGGATACAAAGGTAATTCGAAGAGAAGCTGGTCCTGCTTTCTTCTCAAAGCCTGGTCACGGCACCATAAATGTCAACAAATGAGGGACGATTTCTATTTATGTGACTCTAACAATATCAAGAACTATAACAGCTATTTAGTTTGACGTTTTTTTTGTTTGTTAAAATGTTACTTACCAAATCTAAATCAGTCTTCTGAACAAAATATGAACAGGATGATTCTATTTAGAAAGAAGTTAATAACAAAAGAACAGACTGATTCAATTTCAAAAATATCAATGCAATACCATTTTTGTTCGCAAATACAAATGGAAATCCTTGCTTTTATTTTAGGCTGCAATCTTTATAATATATGATGAAATACCAATTAAATAGCACACGATATCATTATACAGGATAACCAGATGCTTCACAGGGCGTAGCTTTATACGACCGCAAAGGTCGAAACCTGAACAGTTGGGGCAAGTATGGACACAACATTCGAACTTGATACAGCTCTGATTTGGATTGTGATTAAATTGTTGACACAGCAAAGGTTTCTGACACAATGAATGTGGTCTAATGAACTTAAAAAAAATGTTTTTGCTTTTGAGCAATATACACTATGCTGTTGAATATTAATCCCCTCAATAAAAATATTTGAAGAAAATTCTTTTAAATTTCTGAAATCTGAAATGAGAAAATTTTTACCCCCACCCTCCCCATTTTTTTCACCCCCCAACCCCTTATTCCAAAAAAATCTCAATTCAAATTTCTAATGGTATTGGCAACAACAATTACTCATTTAAATTCATCATAAAGTAATAATTACATTAGATGTATGTTTCATTATAATACGTTATTCTGATTGGCCAACTGCACTCTCGTGCTATTCCTGAAACAATTGTATTAGACAATAACATTTATCATTCATGATGACACGAGGTCCCACATAAAGTGCACAGGTAAATTAAATGAAAACTTGATAAAAATCGTGTTTTCATGATTCTAGCTAAAAAAATGTAATTATAAGTATTGAATGTTCTTTTTGTAACTTTATAGGGTTGTAAAAGCGTTGACCGTGCGCACATTTTAGTATGAAGCGCTTCCGCGCTTCATACAAAATGTACTTCGGTCAACGCTTTTACACCCAATAAATTTACAAAAAGCAGCATTCAATTCTTAATTAAAATATAAAATGACTTACAGTCATAGTTAAAATTAATATTAATTAACAGTAACTTCTAAAAATAAATTGACAGCTACACATCTCAAGACAATTATCATTTCTTAATACATAACTTTCAAGCAGTGTAAGGGAGGTAATCAAGTAATCAAACATATATATAACAGTATTCTTTAAATTTTAATTAGATTACCTCCTTACACTTCTTTTAAATTGTGTAAATTGTCCTTTTTACCAGAAAAACCCTGTTTCCCCCTTTATTTGCCCCTAATTGCTTAATGATTTGATCCATTTTGTAGTATGGAAACTTGTGGTATAATTTCAGAGAGATTTATACACTTAAACACAAGTTATTGACTGAAAACTACAAAAATACTTATTTGGGACCCATTTTTGGCCCCTCACTTGTTGAAACCCCCCTTAGAGCAAGAACCCCAAAACTCAATTCCAGCCTTTCCTTTGTAGTAAGCAACCTTGTCGTATAATTTCAGAGAGATCCATACACTTAAACACAAGTTATTGTCTGTAAACTTAAAAAATGCTTGTTTTTGACCCCTTCTTGGCCCTTTATTCCTGGACTATTTGCCCCACAAATTAAAATAAATCCCAACCTTTTACTTAATGGTATGAACATTGTGGTACAATTTAAATACTTATACACAACTTATTGTCCTGAAACTAGATAAATGCTTGTTTTGGGCCCTTAATTTCTGAACCTTTCGGACCATAACCCCCAAAATCAATCTCAACCTTCCTTTTGTGTTTATAAACATTGTGTTACAAAATAGTATTGATTTCTATTTACTTATACTAAAGTTATTATCCAGAAACCATACATCTGCGGACGCAGACGACGATGTGATACCAATATACGACCGCAAACATTTTTGCGGACATATAAAAATGAAAAAGAGAATTTACAGTAAAAAAGGTGTTTAGAATAAATGTGCTCCCATTGACTGAAAGCAAAAAAAATATTTATTATGGCAACTTTGCGAGGATAACCGAAAATTAAATGAAAAGATAATACAAGATGCGTATCCCAATTACCATAAATCTTGGATCTTTTAGTTGATCTCCTTTTACCCATGACTGAAAAAAGTAATGTTATAAATTTATTTTGTTTACAGCAGTTGCTGTACTATGAATCAAAGACAATGGATATGTACAAGATTGAAACTTTAAAAAATAAGGCATCTGCATACAAGGTATCCAGTTCAATTACCTGCTGAATATAAAGTACAATAGTGTACACTGTCTATTCCCTATCCCATTCAGTAACATTTGTTGCAGGCAATACAAAAATGGTGTGAACAAGAGATTGTCAAGCTTAGCATACTCATATAGTAACTCAAGAGTATAAGCAAACAGATACTAGGTATGACAGATCCTGAAATTACTGACACCTTACAACTCAACATCGTCAGGCTGCAGCTCAAAAATGAAGTCATTCTTCTCATTAGTTTTTAGAAAAGGGTGACAAACACATGGAAGGACAGGATGGTTATAATCTAGACTCCACTCCTAGATCGAGTGAGGGAAAATGTATTTGTATGCACTTTAATCAATAAACCTTATCGAAATAACAGTATTTGATAACATCACCTGATTCCTGTTTGATACATTACAATTTTGATAGATACATTACATGGTTTTAACAAGTAAATGAATTGCAAAACCTCAACACTGATTGATGAACCATAATGAACCATGAGAACAAGGCTTACACCATAAATCAATTAAATTACTATATTTTAATTATGATTTAATTGATTTATACAGATACAGATGTTAATATGTGTTTTGTTCAACTTGTGATTGAAGTATTGATGGGATTCAGCCAGATGTGCAATATATTTCTTTGAAGCACTCAAAGCCTCTTGGTTGGTCAAAGATAGTCAAATCCTGGACTAGCGAACAGACAGGGCCAGATCAAGTCATTTTCAAAAGGTTGTTTCCAACCCAGGATAAAAAGGGGGTCCAATCATATTTCCCAATTCAAAAGAATTGATCATCAAAAAAAGGAGGGTTTCAACTCAAAGACACCCCTCGGATCCGACATTGTTTAAGGTGTTGGCAGGCATCCTTAAGATCTGACGTCTCATTTAAAAGGACTAACCATTTCACAGATGATATCAGATATGTTTCTTACGTCGTAACTACAATCCCCTTCCCTTTCATGAATGTGACCTACCAAATTAAGACTATTTACCAGATTTGTTATAAAATTAGCAACACGACTGGTGTCACATGTGGAGCAGGATCTGCTTACCCTTCTAGAGCACCTGAGATCACCCCCAGTTTTTGATGGGGTTTGTGTTGCTTTTTCTTTAGTTTTCTATGTTGTGTCATGTGTACTATTGTTTGTCTGTTTGTCTTTTTTCTTTTTTAGCCATGGCATTGTCAGTTTATTTTCGATTTATGAGTTTGACTGTCCCTCTGGTATCTTTCGTCCCTCTTTCAGAAATCCATGTATTGTAGTTCCTGAGAAAAATGTGAAGAAAATTTTCAACTTGGCTACTAATGTGTAAAATGATCTTACTGTTCAGTTAACAGGAAGTTGTTGAGTGATGAATCTGAAAACACATCACACAGTATAGCTGACTTATATAAACCATGAAACCAAATTTCAGAATTCCTTATGATGTAGTTCATGAGAAAGATGTAATGAAAAATTTTCATGGGCTGAATAGACAGAGACAGAGGTAAAACAGTATACCCCACTTTTTTAAAGCCGGGTATAAAAACACAACATTTGTATTGATATGTAAATTATTTATTTATTATTCATGAAAGACATGTGTATAAATTGTATAAATCCAAATACAGATTAAAAATCAATAAAAAGAAAGACTTTTTCAGTCACATATTATTTGTAAGGATGTAAGGGAGACAAAATTACAGAAAGTACATACAAAGACAATACAAATTATTTAGTATCAAAAACCACTTAAATTGTGGATAAGGTAAGCAATTTTGTGTAAAAAGGTCAAAAACAAAAATGTTCTCATTTAAATTTTCATGGAGTTGGTTTTGGGTTTTGGTATTCACTTGATCTATCATCGTACCTGTAATATGGATTTTTTTTTATCAAAAATTATATCATTTTTACCTGTAAAACTTTAGGAGAGCACCTCATCAATTCAATTGTGTAGTTTGTCTGATGATAAAAAATATGAAATAATTGCACATTTGATTGTATACTTTGATTCTGAGCTAAAACACTGAAAGCCCTACATTTTGCACATTTTGGAAGACTCTTTGACATCAGAGATTGTTTTACATGTTATAAAGTCATGTCATATAATGCTGCCTTGTCTGTTTTAACACTGGATATCATTGCCTTCTGAAACAAATAGAAAAGAACTACTAGAATTAACACATACAGCAATCATGACATACTGAAATATCTGTAAAACACAACCATAACAGACTTATTTTGAATTAATTTTTTTGTAGTATTGCCAAAAGTTTTAAAAAGCTAGGAGTATAATTTTCTAGGCTTGTATACATATTTGGAGAATCCAGGAAAACAATATTGACATAAATATAATTTTCCCCCTATACACACTGTATACATAGTTAGTCGTTTGTTGGTTACTCATTGACTTATAACTTCACATTTCATTTTATTTCAGACTAGTGTCCACAATCTTTATATTCTAATGCAATTTGGCATGTATTGACAATTCCTATTGAAACATCTGCATCATTTCCATGGCTGACAGTTGGAGTCACAGTCAATGTTTAGGGAATATTTGAAATGTATAATTTTGAACGTTATCAGAGTATAGCATTTTTGGATTTGAAAAACTCTGAAATTTCATTATTGTTCACTTTTCTTCAAATACAGAACCGATTTTCCTTTATTAACTTGAAGTTATTAGATAAAAATAAAATCCTTAAATGAAATATCCAATGTATCTGTCAGATTTGGTATATATTTGCTTGTAACCACTTTTATTTTGTTCAGCTTGGACTATGAGTAATCAAGTTGATGGCAATTAGTGTAAAGTTACCAGTCACATTCCACTTTTTCTAATGACCTTAACTTTCAAGATTACCTTAACTGGTACCTACATGTATTTTAACTTACCTATGAATGCGTACTGGTATCAGTTATTACTTGCTGTATGCCTTTAGCCACAATACATTCATTGACCTCCAGTAAGATTCTCTCTAGTCTTCTGTCTAAAGCTGCATAATATTTGTCATAAAGAACAGGTTCTAGAGAATCCTGACTTAGCAGTGTCTGTAATGTCTTACTCAGTACAGTATTACGAAGCATTAGCAATGTCTGCCACATGGATTCTCGAATTCTTAAATAAACAAAACAAGATTAGAGTGTCTTATTCATAATGTTATGTAAAATTAAATTGCCCTCTTCCTTTCTCACAAGAGGTTCTGTTACATGAAAACTAAAAATTAACCTACAATGTTTTTTAACATTTAAACACAAAAAGATAAAATTTAAATATACCCAATTTCATTGGCACAGGAGTAAACTCATTTAATATTTACTACATTATGTTTCCATTCAGGAATCATTTATACAAAATAAAGGTACTCTAGAACTGACGCAAACTTTTACTACTAACAGATTTCCTTCACCTTCTTTGGTCAAAAACAAATTTTTACACATTCATAATTTCAATTTTGTTGATTACAAGGCAATCTTGTTTTTTGATAGAAGTAATAAGAAAATGAGGATGCCCATCTATTTTTCCCCCCGATTTAAATGAAAGCAAACTGTGTTTTTGTATAAATATTCATATTTAGTTTGTCGAATGCTAAACAATTTCTATGGCATGACCACTTGGAACAAAATCTAGTCGGACAAAAGGCCATTTGCAAGGATTATAAAAGACTGTCTTACCTATTCATATTGTTGGTTGCAAGATGAATTTCTAAATGGGTAATACTAAATACAGTTAAATTGAAGAAACTTACTTGCAGCACTGGTAAAGAGGGGCCAGTATAGTGTATTCATCATAATCTGGATTTCCAAAACTAAAATAAAATAATGGTTATTTCAAAGGTTGTCATTTACCAAAGACAATTCAAATTGTATTGTCCTTCATGCCAGGTGGTTATTTTTTAATTATTTAAAGCAATATGTATCTTTGCTCTCTTCTTTTCTCTTGTCTTAATACAGTTAACAGAGAAAGTTTTTAACTATGAACACAAAAAGGCTGTATAGCAAATCTTAAAATAATTAATGGCTTCCAACTACAACTAAAGATTAATAGAATTAAACAAATATATATATAACATTTCTTCATTTATTTACAATTAAAAATGTATGTGAACTAAACAAAAATTGACCATTTCTGAATTTACATTTCTTATGTTATGAATAACAGGAATTCCACCAAAATTATTAATTTTCTGTAAGATTTTATTTTTTAATTTGAATTTTCTGTTGTCTTTTTTTATATTCTTCTTTGTATCCAATTTAAATATATGTTACAACAACAACTGCATAAAAACAATTCTTCGGTACCTCTTTCCATTGTCCAAAATGAGCACCATACTATCACTTTGTGTCCCTAATGTTTCATAATGGTGTCTGTCTGCATTGCCTATTAAATAGTCCACTATAGTAGCATCTACTAGGTCCATTAACATTGATCCAGCATTATAAGGCTCTTTCATAATCACATCTTTACAAAAGTCTTTGTCACTCTCCCACCTGAAATTGTCATAGAACATACATACAGACATTGCATGATTGTAAGGTAGTATATATACATACTTGTCTTACCGCTTTACACTTCTAGGAATATCATTAGTTAAAAGCTAACATGTGCAGACAGTGTATATTTAATATTTGATCAGTAGGTGTGTATCATTTTACAGTAATACACCGTTGTAGTGGTGTAACTTCCCTTTATAAAAATATACAGTTAGTAATAGATAAATGTAAAAAAAAAAATGTTTGTTTTCTTTGTAAACAGACATAATTATAATATTTTCATGCTTTCAGAGACGTTGATTTTCTCACTGTAAGTAATTGAATTATCGTTTCATGTTGTGTTAAAATTGGGTATCAAGGTTTACAACTACATCTAAATTCCTATTCTAGATAGTTGTTAAGATATATTTGTTACACAGTGAGCTAGTGACCTAATACAATATCTAAAGGGGTGGTCGCTCTGGCCTTATATGGACTTTACTGACCCTGTATATATTGTATTAGGTCACTAGCACACTGTGTAACTAATATTATTCTTTGTAATTTAATCTTGTACTGTACAAATACCCTTTATACTGTTATTTATCATACAATATTTAAAAGAGGTTTAGGAATTTGTGTCAGATGATAGTGTTCTTAGTTTTTTCTTCCATGACGCAGGGTAAAATATTTTGCTTCATAACACTCGTTTTTTCTTTTCATACAAGACTTTAAAAAAGTCTAAGCAGATTACACTTTTCTTTTCTTTTGATTTGAGACCCAAATGATACCAAGGCTTGTAATAAAAGTCTGAACATATTATGAAACCCCTATTATATAAAACTATGAGTATACATGTTACATGTATTAAAGAAGTTACCTTCTAGTCACTCCAGGTTTATAAGATCTAAGCCAAGGACTAGGATACACTTTCAGGGGATATCTATTGGGCAGCCAGAGTATAACTACACCCTCTAAAATATCTATGTATTATAGAAGTTACCTTCTAGTCACTCCAGGTTTATAAGATCTAAGCCATGGACTACGATACACTTTCAGGGGATATCTATTGGGCAGCCAGAGTATAACGACACCCTCTAATATATCTCCCTCAGCACAAACTCCGGTGGATTCATCTTTACAATATAAACATTTACCATAAAAACACTGATTTCTACCTGAAAATTAAAAAAATAATATAACCTTAACACTATAGATTCATTTGATTATTCACTGAATAACAATATTAGTGTATTTCCTGGGTACAGAGCCATGGATTCAAATGTTCAACCAATTACCTGGGTACAGAGCCATGGATTCAAATGTTCAACCAATTACCTGGGTACAGAGCCATGGATTCAAATGTTCAACCAATTTCCTGGGTACAGAGCCATGGATTCAAATGTTCAACCAATTTCCTGGGTACAGAGCCATGGATTCAAATGTTCAACCAATTTCCTGGGTACAGAGCCATGGATTCAAATGTTCAACCAATTTCCTGGGTACAGAGCCATGGATTCAAATGTTCAACCAATTTCCTGGGTACAGAGCCATGGATTCAAATGTTCAACCAATTTCCTGGGTACAGAGCCATGGATTCAAATGTTCAACCAATTACCTGGGTACAGAGCCATGGATTCAAATGTTCAACCAATTACCTGGGTACAGAGCCATGGATTCAAATGTTCAACCAATTACCTGGGTACAGAGCCATGGATTCAAATGTTCAACCAATTTCCTGGGTACAGAGCCATGGATTCAAATGTTCAACCAATTTCCTGGGTACAGAGCCATGGATTCAAATGTTCAACCAATTTCCTGGGTACAGAGCCATGGATTCAAATGTTCAACCAATTTCCTGGGTACAGAGCCATGGATTCAAATGTTCAACCAATTACCTGGGTACAGAGCCATGGATTCAAATGTTCAACCAATTACCTGGGTACAGAGCCATGGATTCAAATGTTCAACCAATTACCTGGGTACAGAGCCATGGATTCAAATGTTCAACCAATTACCTGGGTACAGAGCCATGGATTCAAATGTTCAACCAATTACCTGGGTACAGAGCCATGGATTCAAATGTTCAACCAATTACCTGGGTACAGAGCCATGGATTCAAATGTTCAACCAATTACCTGGGTACAGAGCCATGGATTCAAATGTTCAACCAATTACCTGGGTACAGAGCCATGGATTCAAATGTTCAACCAATTACCTGGGTACAGAGCCATGGATTCAAATGTTCAACCAATTACCTGGGTACAGAGCCATGGATTCAAATGTTCAACCAATTACCTGGGTACAGAGCCATGGATTCAAATGTTCAACCAATTACCTGGGTACAGAGCCATGGATTCAAATGTTCAACCAATTACAAGTTTTCTAAAGAAATGTATGAAGACTTGTCAAAACAATGGAATTGAATATCCACAAAAATGCTAGTTTTTCTCAATCCAAGAAAATTGGTACCCACAAAAGTAATCTACAGTTATCAGTCAGGGGCGTTACTTAAACAAGTTATTTTTTTTAATTACTTATGTAAGTAATTTTTTATTTTAAATACAATAAAATTACTTAATAGAGTTATTTTAATTTTCAATAGAAACATAGACTAAATGTAGTTTTCATGATTTTAAACTACATTTTATATCATAAAATAAAGAATTTATCAAATTTGAGAGGAGTATAGAGATGAAGGGTTACTTTGAAAATAATAACAAAAATATTACTTGAATAAGTTATTTTAAACATTTTTGAAAAAAATAGCAATTACACTTATCTAAGGCACATATGTAATTGATTTAGGTTACAAATTATAAATAACTTCAGGTCTTAATAAATTCACAAGTATCTATCTATTTATATCAGTCTACCTTCAAGATTTTAGAGGAAAATGATAATTTAATAGTCCCAAGAGACCAATCTTTGACCCAGAAGCGTCGGTATGAAAGATAAGTGCGTCGGAAAGTTAATTAGTGTTTCTGAAGAATTAGTTTTTATATATCAAGGGAAAAATAACCAGATAACTGTGAAAATTATTTAAAGCTAGTAAAATCTGTATTCTTGGACACCTATAAAAATAATATTCAGAAAAATAACTTATATAAGTTATATTTAAATAAGCCTCGTTTTCAACATTACTTGTATAGGTAATTTTAATTGTTACTTGTTTAAGTAATGGACCTGACTGGTTATAAACATGGGATACTTTTTCAAGCCTGGAAAACAATTGTACCTATCAAAAGTTTTGATACACCTTGTTCAGTACTAATACAAAGAACAGCATGTTTATGGTCCGTCCTTTCAGATTTTCTATTTTCAAACTGAACTGAGATTTGATAATTGAAAAAATCAAATGCTTGAATTAGATATAACAAGAAATGAAGGTGCTACCCTTTATGACAAGAATTATTGTGGATCCATTATCATTTTCGTTGGATACCAATTTCCATGGATTTTGTTGATACAGGGAAACCACAAATTTAAATTTAACACAAATTATACATTTGCTGTATGATAGATAATATGTAGATTTCTGAAAACAATGAAATCAAATGTAAAATAAAATACAAGTTTTCCTATGTCCACAAAAATTGATACCCACTGAAATAAATGAATCCACAGTAATTATGTAATATTTTTCTTCCCTACAAGGTAAAAATGAATCCCTTATCTTATTTTTATTTATTATTAAATTCATCCTTAAAATTAATGAGTTAAAACCTTCATCCAAATATGAAGAATGTAATATTTTTTTATAATAAATTTCCATTCTAAAAAAAGGTCTCTTATTCTGATTATCAAACTCAATTAAGATTTTGATGAACAGAAAACTTCATACAAATTAGGCGAGGATCTGATATGTTGGCCCTATCCTTGTGACAAGTTTATATGGGATAGTATACTTTAAGTGATTTGTTGAGTAAAAACCTTCAGCCCTGGTATAGCTTGCTATGCACTTTAGGTCATGCTCATTGTTAAATGCCATATAGTGACCTAAAGCTGCCCACCTCTATATCATTAGGCTTATGGTGTACTTTTTCTCATTTGCAATCATACCATATCTTATTTCTTTGAACATCAAAGACATTTTGTCTTGTGCTTTGTATCTTAAAGTTTTTTCCTTAAAACAATGTGATGTTTGTGCATCTTGTTTACATATGTCTATATATTGTTAAAATGTTTTTTGTGTGGCATTGCTATATTATTGATGATACCACACATATCCAATATTGATAAAACAATCAAAGCTAAATTAATCTTCAATTTGAGATTTTGAGGTTTTGTAAAAGATACATGTATCTTGAACAATCTCTCAGAAGATTATGATACTAAATGAATTTGGGGGATTCATACCTTTTGTAAAGAATGTCTTTAGTAATCTCTCAGAAGCTACTGGAATGATTTCATTTTTCAAATTAATTTTTCTGCCAACTGCTATAGGTGTTCTTCTCAGTTCAAGGAGCCTTGAAAAATAAAGAAGAATACTATTATGTTTTAAGGATGTTCACTACTCTGTTTCAAAATAACAAGCTTTTTAAAAGACTTTTATAAATTGATAGAATATAAATAAACTAAAAAAGCAGAAAAAATTGAAGGGTCTGTGTGCTTGTTTTTCGAGATATAAGCCATTGAAAATTTGGCGGGAAATAATTTTCTCTAGATTTTTCATACATTTAACATTGGCACCTTTTTTTCTTTCTTAAACGATGAAAAATAACAAGGATTTTATAAGATTTTCAAAGATTACATTTTAAACTATATGTAATCAAATTATGACAAGAAAAGTAGGGGTAAGTGGGCAAAATTTTTTAATGGCACTACATGGATAAAACCATATCTCAAGGTTTCTAAAAATCGGGCAAAAATTCAAAAACATGAGGAGCTAACATCCTTAATGAACTTATATAGGTGTTTTGGAGCATGGAGGAGGTAAAAGTGGCTTTTATTTTACATTGTATTACGTTAAGGAACATATCCTGGAAATTTTTTAATACAGTTATCTCCCTTTATTTATAACAGAAAAAAACCCAACTTTTGAGTGTTGGTCAGATATTTACAGTTTCTAACTAAATAAAAAATAATTCTATGCTAAACAAAAATGTTTTAAAAATGCTTTTATCTTTTTCATTTGAACTTTGTTGAATTATAAGTCTCATTGGCAATCATTCTACATATCCTTATTTTTATATTGATCATTGGTTTTAAAAGTTAGGTCGAGGTCAAATGAGCCCTGTCTGACGGACATTTACAGTTAACCTTGCACAGATACCATATACCAAACTAATTTATTTTTCTTTTACAATAAAATTGAGAATGGAAATGGGGAATGTGTCAAAGAGACAACAACCCGACCATAGAAAAAACAACAGCAGAAGGTCACTAACAGGTCTTCAATGTAGCAAGACATTCCCGCACCTGGAGGCGTCCTTCAGCTGGCCCCTAAACAAATATATACTAGTTCAGTGATAATAAACGCCATACTAATATGTAATGGGTGGAAAGTTGACTCATTGGCACTCATTCTACATCTTCTTATATCTTTTAACAACTATTCTTCTACTCATTAATAGCAAGAAATTCATTTGATAATTCTAAGCAGTCACTCAACAATGAAAATGATGTCAAGGAAAATGGACACATGACAGAAACTTGATAGTGTAAAGTATCCAGGTCTTTTACCTTCAGAAATTTAAAATTTTTTTTACATTCAGGCATTAGTCATTAAGTGCTATATTTAAATTTAAAGTCAGAACTTCTACAAAATTAGCATGATAAAATGATGTTAACATTTCTAACCTATACTGGTTTTTCTTTTACATATTGTGACTTGGATGGTGATTTGTCTCATTGGCACTCATTCCACTTGTTCTTATATCTACTAACTAGTATTCTGTTTGGTCTTTTATTAATAAAATATACCTGCCAAGATGGAATGTAGCTATTTCTCCATTATGTCTATCTCCACCAGAAATTATAGTTTCTTGCACAAAGTCTCTTTCAAACCTGTAAAAATAAACAAAGTTTGGCATGTTCAGCTACTGTTTTCTTACAATGGAAAACAAGTTATAATTTACAATGTGGGTGTTACTTTCACTCACTGTTGAAGGTCACCCATAGTTGTTTAATTTGCATACATACCACATCTTCTCATTTTTGCACAACAAAGATAAGAGTTACTAACATAAACTTTGCAACAACAAAAAAGAAAGAAATTAAATATTTTATGATTATAAATTATCACTTAAGTTTTTAAATCTTGCAATTTGATATTATTTGTATGCTAAAGTTAATAAAATCTACATCCAGTAATTATAAACTAGAGGCTCTAAAGAGCCTGTCTCGCTCACCTTGGTCTATGTGAATATTAAAGGAAGCAGATGGATTCATGACAAAATTGTGTTTTGGTGATGGTGATGTGTTTGTACATCTTACTTTACTGAACATTCTTGCTGCTTAAAATTATCTCTATCTATAATGAACTTGGCCCATTAGTTTCAGTGGAAAATGTTAGTAAAAATTTACAAATTTTATGAAAATTGTTAAAAATTGACTATAAAGAACAATAACTCCTAAGGGGGTCAATTGACCATTTCGGTCATGTTGACTTCTTTGTAAATCTTACTTTGCTGAACATTATTGTTGTTTACAGTTGATCTATATCAATAATAATATTCAAGATAATGACCAAAAACAGCAAAATTTCCTTAAAACTAACAATTCAGGGTCAGCAACCCAACAACGGGTTGTCCGATTCATCTAAAAATTTCAGAGCAGATAAATGTTGACCTGATAAACAATTTTAACCCACATCAGATTTGCTCTAAATGCTTTGGGTTTTGAGTTATAAGCCAAAAACTGCATTTTACCCCATGTTCTATTTTTAGCCATGGCGGCCATCTTGGTTGGATGGCCAGGTCACCGGACACATTTTTCAAACATACTAACAAAAAGATGATTGTGGCCAAGTTTGGATTAATTTGGCCAAGTAGTTTCAGAGGAGAAGATTTTTGTAAAAGATTACTAAGATTTACGAAAAATGGTTAAAAATTGACTATAAAGGGCAATAACTCCTAAAGGGGTCAACTGACCATTTCAGTCATGTTGACTTATTTGTAAATCTTACTTTGGTGAACATTATTGCTGTTTATAGTTTATCTCTATCTATAATAATATTCAAGATAATAACCAAAAAGAGCAAAATTTCCTTAAAATTACTAATTCAGGGCCAGCAACCCAACAACGGATTGTTCGATTCATCTGAAAATTTCAGGGCAGATAGATCTTCACCTGTTTAACAATTCTACCCCATGTCAGATTTGCTCTAAATGCTTTGGTTTTTGAGTTATAAGCCAAAAACTGCATTTGACCCCTATGTTCTATTTTTAGCCATGGCGGCCATATTGGATAGTTGGCCGGGTCACCGGACACATTTTTTAAACTAGATACCCCAATGATGATTGTGGCCAAGTTTGGTTTAATTTGGCCCAGTAGTTTCAGAGGAGAAGATTTTTGTAAAAGTTAACAACGCCGGACACCGCCGGACGCCAAGTGATGAGAAAAGCTCACTTGGCCTTTTAGGCCAGGTGAGCTAAAAAGACTTGATTTGTTGGGAACTATTGAATAATACTTTGACACTCAAATACACCAGTGCTCAATTCACTGGTCATAGTTGTGTCTTGGTTTGCTTGTTTTAATTATTTTACATTTGTCATGATAGTGCCTTTTAGCGCTTGCTTTGCAATGTGGGTTTCGTTCATTGTTGAATACCTTATGGCAGTCTTTAGTTCTTCGGTCTCTGGTGGATGTTTGTATCATTAGCAATGATACCATATCTCCTTCTTTTATATCTATTTAGAGTTCTATTGATAATAACAGTGGCTATCTCTTGGTTGATGGCTACACTTCTTCCTTAATATGACTCATATATCATATAACTGATATTTATCCATCAGAGGAAAATTTATTATATGTGGTTCTAATTCAAAAAAGTTATTTATCATACACTTTGACTAAATAACATATGATTTTAACTGTATGATTATAGCATTAAATCAACGTAAAATCCATATTTTTCAAATTGGTGCTTAGCAGGCTGATATGAAAAGTTTATCACATGCTTCGACTGTTATCACATGGCATTCCGGTGATACTCTGCAAATTCCGGAGACTAAACACCAATGCTACGTTTTCTGTGATAAACATTACAAAGTAATGTACAAAACAATTATTTGGATACTGGAAAATATATTGTGCAAAATAATAATAAAAAAAACAACAAAAAAACCCAAACAAATTATTAAATATTACATAATTTAAAAAGTTACTTTAAAAATAAGTTGACTTTTCCAAACAGTGCACACTATGTATATTGTTGAATTTTTTTTTTTTGTCGATTTGTCCATATTAAAATGTTTTTCTTCTCTGTTGTGGCATATGATAGAAAGATTTTATATCGAATAATATACTAAAAATTTGGGGTTCCGACGTCGGGGAACTTTTCACACCTTGAACTTCTATTTGGGACGACATAAAAGGATCAATATATGAATCTGTTGTACTTCTCCATTGTTGAAGCATATGATAAAAAGATCATTACATGTCATTTTTCATATCACATGTATTATCAGCCCTCGGTCAAAATCAGCCCTCGAGCAATGCGACTCTTGGGCTGATAATACATGCGATATGAAAAATGCCATGTAATAATCTGATAGTAATGTATTTAATATATATCATTTTCACATTCATAAAATACTTTAATTCATAAAGGACATAACATAACACCATCCAAAAACCAAATAACTTGATGGAAAAGCAGTGATTATAAATGAAGCATATTGCACAAAAATAGATAAAATCTATTTGTCAAAGTACTATTATACATTGAAAACTTTTGATGATTCATAATGCAAGTTTTTTTTTAAAACCTCTGATGATGTAGCTCTGAAGCCATTTCCAAATGAAATTAAAATCTGCAAATTAAAGAAATGGAAAAGAAGAGATTGGTGTATTAATTCATGACATGTAATCACTACACATCCTCGACAAAACTGTAATTTCTTTCTATTTTCCATCTAAACATTAAAGTTAAAACCTTTCAGAAAAATGTAAGAGCCATTTCGGAATTAACAGTGAGAATCTTTTCAGAATTAAAAGTAAGGACCTTTTCAGAATTAAAAGTGAGAATCTTATCAGATTCAACAGTGAGAGTCTTTACAGAATTAACAGTGAAAACCTTTTCAGAATTATCAGTGCAAAACTTTCCACAATTAAAAGTGAAAAACTTTTCCGAATTAACAGTGAAAACCTTTTCAGAATTAATAGCATGAACCTTTTCAGAATTTCCCATGAGAACTTTTTTCAGAATTAACAGTGAAACTCTTTTCAAAATGACAGTGAGAACCTTTTCAGAATTAAAAATGAGAACCCTTTCAGAAATAACTGAGAACCTTTTCAAATTAACAGTGAGAACCTTTTTAGAATTGACAGTGAGAACCTTTTCAAAACCAACAGTGAAAACCTTTTTATAACTAACAGTGAACCTTTTCAGAATTAACAGTGAAGACTTTTTCAGAAATACCAGTGAGACCTTTCCAGAATTAACAGTGAGACCTTTTTAGAATTGACAGTGAGAACCTTTTTAGAATTGACAGTGAGAGCCTTTTCAAAACTTACAGTGAAAACCTTTTCAGAACTAACAGGGAACCTTTTCAGAAATAACAGTGAGACCTTTCCAGAATTAACAGTGAGAACCTTTTTAGAATTGACAGTGAGAACCTTTTTAGAATTGACAGTGAGAGCCTTTTCAAAACTAACAGTGAAAACCTTTTCAGAACTAACAGGGAACCTTTTCAGAAATAACAGTGAGACCTTTCCAGAATTAACAGTGAGAACCTTTTTAGAATTGACAGTGAGACCTTTTTAGAATTGACAGTGAGAGTCTTTTCAAAACTGACAGTGAAAACCTTTTCAGAACTTACAGGGAACCTTTCCAGAATTAACAGTTAGGACCTTTTCAAAATTAACAGTGAGACCTTTTCAGAATTTACATAGAGAAACTTATCAGAATCAACACTGATAACCTTTTCAGACTTAACAGTGAGACCTTTCCTTAGTAACAGTGAGAACCTGTTCAGAATTAACAGTGACTCTTTTCAAAATGACAGTGAGAACCTTTTCAGAATTAAAAATGAGAACCCTTTCGGAAATAACAGTAAGAACCTTTTCAAAATTAACAGTGAAACCTTATAAATTAACAGTAAAAACCTTTTTAGAATTGACAGTGAGAACATTTTCAAAACCAACAGTGAAAACCTTTTCATAACTAACAGGGAACCTTTTCAGAATTAACAGTGAAGACTTTTTCAAAATTAACAGTGAGACATTTCCAGAATTAACAGTGAGACCTTTTCAGAAATGACATAGAGAAACTTTTCAGAATTAACAGTGGTAACCTTTTCAGAATTAACAGTGAGAATGTACAATTCCTTTTTGAACACAACCACTTAATATCCTCACTATATATATACTACATGAACACATTTGTATTAAGATGTGGATTCAGACATTTTGTCAATCAGAAGCATGCCATCAGTAAGAAAGGAGTCCATCTGTGCCATTCAACTGTTATTTGGCAGGTGACCAGCTGGCTGGGTTAGCCCATGTGGACATGTACATGAGCTAATGACTATAAAAAATTATCAAAACCCATACTATAGAAACTGACAAGAAAAATTGTGTAATAGATGAAATGAGAAATTCAAGGTTCTGATTTATGACAGATACTGACCACTTTGGTTTAAATATTACTCTCTGTCCACCTTCTAACTGCAACGTTAACTTGAGTTGTGTACCTTTATAACCAACATCTGCAGATAAAATCTTCCCACTTTTCAAGGAATGCAATACACAACCTAGAAAACAAAAAAAACAAATGAAAATTAAATCAATTACTTCCTTAAGATTATCTTCAAATTAAGAATATGCAAGTAAGGGTATGTATATGCACTAACAGTCCAATGGAGTTCTAAAGTTCTTTTATCTTACAGGTCATAATGTGACCTTTACCTTTGACCTAAAAATTAAATACATGTAAAACACTCTCCAAGTTAGCCATCTGATGTAGACTACCATCAAAGTTTCCGACAGAGTGTTTTGGATAGACACATACATACACAGACTAACAGCAACTAAATCAATAGCGCTGCAACAGAACGGTTTTATATGAACTAAATAACAAAAGAATTACACTGGTGGATCCAGGAAAACCATTATGGACATTCCTTCCTTTAAATGTCTAAAAAAAATTAATTTAAAGTATAATTTTCTGATTTTAGACTGCTCTATTTTTTTCTAATTTTTTTCTGCGCCCCAAATTGAGTATCCTGGAATGGTTAGCACGACAAGAAAAGATTATTTGAAGTGTGTCAGGCAAAAATAAATATAATATCTGAACTACATTTAGACTGAGAGAAGAATCTATAAACTAATTGTCTTCATACTTCACGTTTTTCTGACTGTCTTATAAGCTGAAATCAATATCAACTTAATTATTGGGTACACCAATTTGTGGATTTGTTTTGATGTAACCCACTGCTATAGCAGATTGCACTCTATACAATTGATGGATTTATTTGATGCAATAAAATATATCAATACATGACATACCTAACTGTAAGGCTTATAATAAGTGTCAAATGAAATTAGCTTCTTTCTTTTAGTTTTATGACTTACACAAGTAATAGGACTTACCACCGGAAATTGAAACGGATATTGAACGTATACATAAATTATCAATAATTCCAATGGGATAATAATATATTTTCTATTAACAATTGTATTTCTAAAAAAAACATATTGATCCAGCATGTATGTAACGATTGAATCATAAAACTATCTTGCATATAAAGTTTATGTCTTTTTTGTATATAGCGAGTGATTTGTGGGAATCAGAATAAATAGATTTATTTTTAATTTGAATAAACTTGAATCAAAGTGGAAACAATTTTGCATGTATATCTTTACAATATACTGTAGATTTTTCAGAAAATCATTAACTTTGTATTTCTTATAAAGTGAACTAAACAATACATGAAAGAGTGATATGGGAAACTTGTTTATCTTTACAATGGTACTAGTATATAAGGCAGTGTGTTGTAATATAAGCCTTGGATAACGTTGACACTGACAACTATTAGAAGAAATCTATTTTGTCACATAAGGAGCATGTGATTAATAGCTGTGCATTCAATCAAAATAACTCTGGGTGATAAATAATTAACTGTGAGATATATACTAATCAATATTAAACAAAAGGTAAGTTCCCCGTTTTATTACGTTCTCTTGGCAATTTTACAAAGTCTCCTAACTCAATTATCTCAAAATCATCTGGAATTACTCTTGGAACTAATAATCCACTGACAACTGCATCACTTTCTCATGTTAGTAAGTACATAATTTCTTAAAACTTCTCTGTTATAATATCATTAAGTGACTTTTTATAGTTATCTAATTAGTTACTGAATTATATGTAACTAATTTTAAAATTAGGAATAATTAGCAAGAATTCTTTTATGAAAACAACCTGACTGAGTTAGCATTGTTCACAGCCTGCTTAGTTGGATGAGTGAACAGAAATGAAACTAAGGATTTTCTATCTTTCAAAACTATTCCAGTTTTTATCATTTCACTGTTTTAAAATCTTTGTGGTATACAAAGGTTGATTGCAATCTAACTGCTCATACAACTTTCAATTACTGTAAAAAAAAAATGAGGTTAGAGCTAAAATGTTCATAACTTACTAAACGAGGGAAGAGCTAAAATGTTCATAACTTACTAAACGGGGTAGATCTAAAATGTTCATAAATTACAAAATGAGGTTAGAGCATTACTAAATGAGGGTAGATCTAAAATGGTCATAAATTACTAAATGAGGTTTGAGCTAAAATGTTCATTCATTACTAAATGAGGTTTGAGCTAAAATGTTCGTACATTACTAAATGAGGGTAGATCTAAAATGTTCATAAATTACTAAATGAGGTTTGAGCTAAAATGTTCATAAATTACTAAATGAGGTTAGAGCTAAAATGTTCATAAATTACTAAATGAGGTTTGAGCTAAAATGTTCATACATTACTAAATGAGGTTTGAGCTAAAATGTTCATACATTACTAAATGAGGGTAGATCTAAAATGTTCATAAATTACTAAATGAGGTTTGAGCTAAAATGTTCATAAATTACTAAATGAGGTTAGAGCTAAAATGTTCATAAATTACTAAATGAGGGTAGATCTAAAATGTTCATAAATTACTAAATGAGGTTTGAGCTAAAATGTTCATAAATTACTAAATGAGGTTAGAGCTAAAATGTTCATAAATTACTAAATGAGGTTTGAGCTAAAATGTTCATACATTACTAAATGAGGTTTGAGCTAAAATGTTCATACATTACTAAATGAGGGTAGATCTAAAATGTTCATAAATTACTAAATGAGGTTTGAGCTAAAATGTTCATAAATTACTAAATGAGGTTAGAGCTAAAATGTTCATAAATTACTAAATGAGGTTAGAGCTAAAATGTTCATAAATTACTAAATGAGGGTAGATCTAAAATGTTCATAAATTACTAAATGAGGTTTGAGCTAAAATGTTCATAAATTACTAAATGAGGTTAGAGCTAAAATGTTCATAAATTACTAAATGAGGTTTGAGCTAAAATGTTCATACATTACTAAATGAGGTTTGAGCTAAAATGTTCATACATTACTAAATGAGGGTAGATCTAAAATGTTCATAAATTACTAAATGAGGTTTGAGCTAAAATGTTCATAAATTACTAAATGAGGTTAGAGCTAAAAGGTTCATAAATTACTAAATGAGGTAGATCTAAAATGTTCATAAATTACTAAATGAGGTTTGAGCTAAAATGTTCATAAATTACTAAATGAGGTTAGAGCTAAAATGTTCATAAATTACTAAATGAGGTTTGAGCTAAAATGTTCATACATTACTAAATGAGGTTTGAGCTAAAATGTTCATAACATTACTAAATGAGGGTAGATCTAAAATGTTCATAAATTACTAAATGAGGTTTGAGCTAAAATGTTCATAAATTACTAAATGAGGTTAGAGCTAAAATGTTCATAAATTACTAAATGAGGTTAGAGCTAAAATGTTCATAAATTACTAAATGAGGGTAGATCTAAAATGGTCATAAATTACTAAATGAGGTTTGAGCTAAATGTTCATAAATTACTAAATGAGGTTAGAGCTAAAATGTTCATAAATTACTAAATGAGGTTTGAGCTAAAATGTTCATACATTACTAAATGAGGTTTGAGCTAAAATGTTCATAAATACTAAATGAGGGTAGAGCTAAAATGTTCATAAATTACTAAATGAGGTTTGAGCTAAAATGTTCATAAATTACTAAATGAGGTTTGAGCTAAAATGTTCATAAATTACTAAATGAGGGTAGAGCTAAAATGTTCATAAATTACTAAATGAGGGTAGAGCTAAAATGTTCATAAATTACTAAATGAGGTTTGAGCTAAAATGTTCATAAATTACTAAATGAGGGCAGAACTAAAATGTTCATAAATTACTAAATGAGGTTTGAGCTAAAATGTTCATAAATTACTAAATGAGGTTAGAGCTAAAATGTTCATAAATAACTAAATGAGGGTAGAGCTAAAATGTTCATAACTTACTAAATGAGGGTAGAGCTAAAATGTTCATAAATTACTAAATGAGGTTTGAGCTAAAATGTTCATAAATTACTAAATGAGGGTAGAGCTAAAATGTTCATAAATTACTAAATGAGGTTTGAGCTAAAATGTTCATAAATTACTAAATGAGGTTAGAGCTAAAATGTTCATAAATTACTAAATGAGGGTAGAGCTAAAATGTTCATAACTTACTAAATGAGGGTAGAGCTAAAATGTTCATAAATTACTAAATGAGGTTTGAGCTAAAATGTTCATAAATTACTAAATGAGGGTAGAGCTAAAATGTTCATAAATTACTAAATGAGGGTAGAGCTAAAATGTTCATAAATTACTAAATGAGGTTTGAGCTAAAATGTTCATAAATTACTAAATGAGGGTAGAGCTAAAATGTTCATAAATTACTAAATGAGGTTTGAGTTAAAATGTTCATAAATTACTAAATGAGGGTAGAGCTAAAATGTTCATAAATTACTAAATGAGGTTAGAGCTAAAATGTTCATAAATTACTAAATGAGGGTAGAGCTAAAATGTTCATAAATTACTAAATGGGGTTTGAGCTAAAATGTTCATAAATTACTAAATGAGGGTAGAGCTAAAATGTTCATAAATTACTAAATGAGGGTAGAGCTAAAATGTTCATAAATTACTAAATGAGGTTTGAGCTAAAATGTTCATAAATTACTAAATGAGGGTAGAGCTAAAATGTTCATAAATTACTAAATGAGGGTAGAGCTAAAATGTTCATAAATTACTAAATGAGGGTAGAGCTAAAATGTTCATAAATTACTAGTTCTTTATATTGTACAATTTTAATGAAAATTTGTCCCTTCTTTTTTTTAACTACTTGATAGCTACTATTGACCTATTTTCTTTTCTTTATATTCAACAAATATTTGTATAGTTAGTCTTACTATTCAAATTCTTGTATAAAATTATTGATCAGATGGTACCAGTATAAAATCTATTTTATTTATTATAATAGTTAACTACTAAATATATTGAATCCAATATTTGGTACAAGATGTTTAATATCCATTTGTTATTTTCTAAAGAATTCTCAGATAAACTAAAATTTCATATTTGTACAGCTGTGCTAGCAATGAATTAAAAAATCACTCACAAAATTGACCTCACATAAAAGGCTGTAATTCCCATTGAAAGAAATAATAAATCACCACAAACTTCTTGAAATAAAGAAGTATTTTTCTGAATAAATAGATGCTACCTTGGATTTAAGAGATATATACATACATAGATATAGGGAGATGTGGTATGAGTGCCAATGAGACAACTCCCCATCCAAGTAACAATTTATAAAAGTGAACCATTAAAGGTCAAGGTACGACCTTCAACACAGAGCCTTGGCTCACACCGAAACAGCAAGCTATAAAGGGTCCTAACAATTACTAGTGTAAAACCATTCAAACAGGAAAACCAACAGTCTAAAATTTAGGGAGGTTTCCATTCATTTGACGTGTTTGAGCTTTTGATTTTGCCATTTGATTAGGAGCAATAAGAGATGTTCCTTTCCTTTTTGTGTTTTTTTGTTATTGTTAACTTGTGCATGTACTGATTTTGTGTCATAGATTGGTTTTTCTATAATTTTAAAATTTGCTCAATTTATTGTTCAAGTTTAAGGACAGCCCCTAGCACCTGATCACATCTGTGCAAGGACAGCCCCTAGCACCTGATCACATCTGTGCAAGGAAAGCCCCTAGCACCTGATCACATCTGTGCAAGGACAGCCCCTAGCACCTGATCACATCTGTGCAAGGACAGCCCCTAGCACCTGATCACATCTGTGCATTGAAGAGCAAAGCTACATTGTATTCAGTAATATCAATAAATTATAGATTTTATCTCGAATAGAAAACTTTTAGATATTGTATACTGTCTATACACATTTTTTTTACCATTATTTTAATTGAGGGGTGGAAGATATCAAAGGGAATTCTAACTCACAAGTCTAAGAAAAACTGACAATACCATGACAAAAATAGACAAATAACAGTCTACAAAACATTACATAGAAAACTAATGTCTGAGCAACACGAACACCACAAAACAACCAAGGGGTGATCTCAAGTGCTCCAGAAGAAACAGATCCTGCTCTCTTTAACACACCCATTGATTTTCTCGAGTACAAACAAATTCAGTGATATCACTTTCAAGGAAAAGACTGATCTGTCGATTATATAATTGCTTTGTATCTTCATAAGTTTTCTAATAATATTTATAAAATAAATTCCTTTACTATAAACTGTTGATAAGTAGATATAGGAAGATGTGGTATGAGTGCCAATGAGAAAACTCTCCATCCATGCAACAATTTATAAAAGTACTGTAAACTATTATAGGTCAAGGTAGGATCTTCAACACGGAGCACAGGCTCACACAGAACAGTAAGCTATAAAGGGCCCTAAAAATTACTAGTGTAAAACCATTCAAACAGGAAAACCAACGGTCTAATCTATATAAAAATGGTTTAATCTTGTTAAAAAGGAGTACAAAGAAAATTCAAAAGAAATTTAGTTTACTGTAAACCAACTTACTTTCGCGGATACTTTATTTTGCGATTAGACCCTTCTTAATTCATTTCGCGATTCTCATTTTACTTGATGTAGTTAAATAAGAAATAATCCAAGTTTTACATATTTGGGACGATTTATATTCGTGTTATTTATCTCCTCGCGAAAGTTGTGAAAATAAATCGCTCACGAAAATAAGTTTGTTTACAGTAATTGTTAAAATAACATTAAACAGAAGTATAAAATTTAATATGATTTAAATATCAACATTTGTAAAACTTCATAACGATTCAGGAAATTGCAACATCAGAAGAAATTTTATCTTTTCTAGAACTATACCAAAGGAAATGCGTCTTTGTTAGTAAATCGCAGGAAACTAATTTCTAGGTTGCTATATATAGAACTTCTCAGTTTCTGAATTTATACATCACATAGAATCTCAAATACCATCAGTAATGCCTGAATTGTCACACAAAAAACAAAAGCAAATGCTTTTAAACATTATGAATGACAACTCATTTGAACAAATTATAAACAAACTATATGATACTGATAATATAGCTAATGACAGACAAAATACAATATCCCTGAATCTAACTAATGCTGACTACAATTTATTAAGTAAATAAACTAGAACGAATAACACTAAAAGGAAATGCTTATAGATCATTATATACAAATTCACTAAACAGACAATATCTCTTAAAGTAAAATGAATAAATGAAGAACCATGGCCAATATACCATATCAGGAAATAATAATAAAAAAAAAATCAACACTAGATATAAGCAGCATTAAAGAATTATGACTTCAGTTAATTTAAATCAAATGTTATGGATCACAAACCATTTTGACTGCATTGATTGATTTGTAGATAGAATTATGTTACATGTAATTGATATCTTTTTTTTACATTTTCTCTCTACCTACTAGTTTTTCAAGGGCAATAATTCAATTGGGGTCAGTTGTCAATATTATTGGCCACCTTCATGTTGAGGAGGAACACCACTAATCCAAATACTGTTACTATAGTATTAATATTATATGCTGATTTGCAATAAACTTATTACAATTACAATTACAATTACAAATGTATGGACTTTTTCATATTGGTCCTGTAACATGCCCAAGGTGTTAATAATGGCCAAGGATGGTTGTAATGGCCCTGAGGCAACACCGAGGGCCATTACAACTGTCCGAGGCCATTATTAATATCAAGGGCATGTTACAGGGCCAATATGAAAAAGTCCATATATTGATACTTTTATTAGCCAACTATAAAGGCAACTTCATTCAAGAACAGTCTTAGAGTCTCGGATCCAAAATTATACAGCTATCCACAAACTACAACAGGACTAATACAGAAAAGCCCGTTTCATAAAATTTTTATTAAATGGTTTTATTCTTCGATTAAACAAAGAGTAAAAAACTTACCGTGAAGAAGATACAGGAATTTCATAGCTGAACTTCAACTTGTCTTTTCGCATTCAATTTCGCATGGAATTTTAGTCAACATTGTGACTGTCAGATGTAATTTCTGATTTCTCATCCAAGTACTTAATTTTATGCTATTAAAATTCATTTCATCTAGCAAATAAAAAGTAGCTGGGAAGAATTAATCAGACAGTAAAGTCTGCATTCTGAGGATTGAACAACGGAAATGAAACAGTGATAATAATCGAAAATCGTTCTCGAAAAAGGCTGTGAAATATTTCCGTTTCAAGTCGTTACAAAACAATGTTAATGAACATCATTTATTAAACTTATTTTTATGATATTAAGTTTAAAAAAGAATAAAAAAATGTCACACTTATTTACAGAAATAAACGACATTTTGTTTTAATCGATGTCCCGTTTCAACTGTTCATAATGCATGACTGTGATTTCGTAATGCACGGGTGTGGTTTCGTAATGCATGACTGAGATTTCGTAATGCATGACTGAGATCTCGTAATGACTGGCTGTAGCAATTTCTCCGTTCATAATGACCAGATGTCGAAATTTTCCTTTTATAAAGCATGGGCATTTCTATTCATATTGTAGTAAGTTGGTTAATAATGCATGTTAAATTAAAGAACCTTAGTGAGCACGTCCCCACATTGTTAATGGAGAAATAAAAATAAGTGTAAGAAAAAATATTGAACCATAATTTCCTGTCAATATGCACATATTATCTTCAAACTTTCATGAAATTCTGTTGTGTGGTGTCATAGGTGTCAAACTGTTGCAGTAGTACATTTAAGCAAATAAGTTCAAAGGGACGTAACTCCTGGAAAAAAAAATGGAATTGCAATTTCCTGTCGATATGCACATCTACATAGTATGTCCTTATTATCTTAAAAGGTTTCATGAAATTCTGTTGTGTGGTTTGAGAGAAGTTGCTATGACAAGAAACAGGACTGATGGACGGACAGACAGATAGACAGATGGACAGGCGGACGGGTCAAAAACATAAACAATTTAAAGTGTCATGTACTGTACTGAACAAAATCAACAAATCTTTAATGACATATGAGAGAGTACTGGTTTCCGTAACACCAGAAGTACCAAAACAGCAAAACAGGTACTTCTGATCTGAGAAACAGGGAAAATGAACCCTGGTTTTTAAATAAGGAACATTCATGAAAACTTTGGTTACATTTAGCGTTGTAGTTTCAGAGAAAATTAAAAAAACAAGAGTGCACACACCTTCTTTACTAATCATTGTATTATGTTGATAGTCCTAAGTATAAAGCTTTATTAAAAACTGTCACATAAACTTAATATTAACCAAGATAACTAACCAAAGACCAATGAACCATGAAAATAAGATCAAGGTCAGATGAACCATGCCAGGCAGACATGTACAGCTCACAATACTTCCATAAAACAAATACAGTTGACCTATTACTTATAGTTTAAGAAAAATAGACCAAAACACAAAATCTTAACACTGAGCAATGAACCGTAAAAATAAGGTCAAGGTCAAATAAAACCTGCGCAACTGACATATAGATCATAAAAATATTTCCATACACCAAATATAGTTGACCTATGATGGCATAAAGTATTAGATAAAAAGACCAAAACTCAAAAACTTAACTTTGACCACTCAACCATGAAAATGAGGTCATGGTCAGATGACATCTGCCCGCTAGACATGTACACCTTACAATCATTCCATACAACAAATATAGTATATCTATTGCATAAAGTATGAGAAAAACAGACCAAAACACAAAAACTTAACTATAACCACTGAACAATGAAAATGAGGCCAAGGTCAGATGACACCTGCCAGTTGGACATGTATACCTTACAATCCTTCCATACACCGAATATACTAGCCCTATTGCTTATAGTATCTGAAGTATGGACTTGACCACCAAAACTTAACCTTATTCACTGATCCATGAAATGAGGTCGAGGTCAAGTGAAAAGTATCTTACGGGCATGAGGACCTTGCAAGGTACGCACATACCAAATATAATTATCCTATTACTTATAATAAGAGAGAATTCAACAGTACAAAAATCTGAACTTTTTTTTCAAGTGGTCACTGAACCATGAAAATGAGGTCAAGGACATTGGACATGTGACTGACGGAAACTTAGTAACATGAGGCATCTATATACAAAGTATGAAGCATTCAGGTCTTCCACCTTCTAAAATATAAAGCTTTAAAGAAGTTAGCTAACGCCGCCGGATCACTATCCCTATGTCGAGCTTTCTGCAACAAAAGTTGCAGGCTCGACAAAAATCTGATGATAGACAGACAGGTAGACTACAAGATAGACACTAAATTATGGTAATAGTACTAGCTAGTTCACATTGCCTTTTAAGCCAAATTTTGAGCTAAAATCTAACAAAAAAATATATGTTCAAATTTTTCTCTGTATAAGAAGATAAGCTTCTGCATGTTCAAATATTAAAATTCGATAAAAGTTTGACAAAGTCATTGATTTTATTGACTTCTTACCTGTAACGGATGTATTTTTTCAACTTATAAAACAATCTTGCATTAAATTTATCTCTTTTTATTGTGTATGATTTGTCAAGGGGGGGGGGGGGATTATTGTGTTTTGATGTTTTGACACAAGTTTATCCAAGTGGAAACAATTTGGCATGTTCATGATTTAAAATATAATTTTGATCTTTAGGAAAACTTTCAGCTTTTATTTTGAGAAAAGTGACCCAAAGACTAATTAAATGATACAGGACATTTGTTCCTCCTGCCAACTGTACAGTAACCTTTAATATAGTTTACACTGACACTCAGGTATCGGTTTATAGATGAAATCTATTTTATCACTTTTGAAGTCTGTATAATGAATAGCTGTTCATTCAATCAAATTAACTGGATGAGATAAATAATTAACTGCAGTCAGAGGTATATATACTAATCAATAGTAAACAAAAGCTAAGCTACATCTTTAGGGATATTTAATTAACCTGCATGGTTATACTTTCTTATTCAAGTTAGTAAATATTTCATAATATCTCCTAATATAGATTTAATGAGCGATATTTTACATTATAAACTTATAACCTTTCTTGATTTCAAAGAGAATACATGTATGTTGTGTTGTTTTTCAGCTTATTTATTCCTTTTTCTTTTTGATATGGTGTTTTGCTCACACATATCACACTATCTATACAAAATACATTGAATGGAAAGTGTTATGAACTGATCAAAACATTATGATACCAAATAAACAAAGAGTTTATTAAAAATTTCAAGCACAAGAAATTATGCAAATTCCATAATGAACCAGGTGCTCCGCAGGGCGCAGCTTTATACGACCGCAGAGGTCGAACCCTGAACAGTTGGGGCAAGTATGGACAAAACATTCAAGCGTGATACAGCTCTGAATTTGGATTGTGATCAAATTTTTGACATAACATGGTTTTTTTTTTACACAAAACAAATGTCAAGATTTTACAAATCAATTAAAGATTTCTTCTTCAAACTTTTTAAATCTAAAATTAAATAGTTGATCATGACACAGCATAGGTTTCTGACACAGAACGAATGTGGTCTAATGAACTTAAAAGTTTTTTTTTGCCTTTGAGCAATTCACTATGCTGTTGAATATTAATCCTCTCAAAAAAATGTTTGAAGAAATTTTCTTTTTATTTATGAAATCTGAAATGAGAAAAATTTAAACCCCCCCCCCCCCCCCCCCTTTTTTTTCACATCCCCGTTTCCCTTTTTCCAAAACTGATATCAATTCAAATTTCTAATGGAGTTTGCAACTCCAATGAAGTTATTTACATAAAGTTATTGGCAAATAAAAATAGAAAATGACCTCATAGTCATGTCTGGCAAATGTCCAACATACATTATCTAAAATCATTTTAGATAAGATAAGGAAAAAAAGCTTCATCAGCAACATTTTATATTGGCAAATTTCCAATGAAGTTATTTACATAAAGTTATTGGCAAATAAAAATAGAAAATGACATCATAGTCATGTCTGGCAAATTTCCAACATATATTATCAACTACTATTCTATACAAAGAAAGATAACTCCAATTGAAAATTAATTGCTATTGCACAATATTGTGCAATTAGATATTTCTTGCTATTGTGCAATACTGTGCAATTGAAAATTTCTTGCTATTGCACAATACTTGATATGGAATCCTGATTTGGACCAACTTGAAAACTGGGTCCATAATCAAAAATCAAAGTACATATTTAGATAAAGCATATCAAATAAGCCCAAGAATTCAATTTTTGTTAAAATCAAACTTAGTTTAATTTTGGACCCTTTGGACCTTAATGTAGACCAATTTGAAAACTGGACCAAAAATTAAGAATCTACATACATAGTTAGATTCGTCATATCAAAGAACCCCAATTATTCAATTTTTGATGAAATCACACAAAGTTCAATTTTGGACCCTTTGGGCCCCTTATTCCTAAACTGTTAGGACCAAAACTCCCAAAATCAAACCCAACCTTCCTTTTATGGTCATAAACCTTGTGTTTAAATAGATTTCTATTGACTTATACTAAAGTTATGGTGCAAAAACCAAGAATAAAGCTTATTTGGGCCCTTTTTTGGTCCTTAATTCATAAACTGTTGTGACCTCAACTCCAAAAATCAATCCCAACCTTCCTTTTGTGGTCATAAACCTTGTGTTAAAATTTCATTGATTTCTATTTACTTATACTAAAGTTATTGTGCGAAAACCAAGAATAATGCTTATTTGGGCCCTTTTTTGGCCCTTATTTCCTAAACTGTTAGAACCAAAACTCCCAAAATCAATCCCAACCTTCCTTTTGTGGTCATAAACCTTGTGTCAAAATTTCATAGATTTCTATTCACTTAAACTAAAGTTATAGTGCGAAAACCAAGAAAATGCTTATTTGGGCCCTTTTTGGCCCCTAATTCCTAAAATGTTGGGACCAAAACTCCCAAAATCAATCCCAACCTTCCTTTTGTGGTCATAAACCTTGTGTTAAAATTTCATTGATTTCTATTCACTTTTACTAAAGTTAGAGTGTGAAAACTAAAAGTATTCGGACGACGACAACGACGACGCCAACGACGACGCCAACGTGATAGCAATATACGACCAAAAAATTAAAATTTTTGTGGTCGTATAAAAATAATTTCAAGTTCAAATAATAGCCTGTTATGTACTATCTATTGTATTGTGTTGTTGGGTTGCTATTTCATGTACCCAAATATGTTTGTTCTTTTTTTAGGCTTCTTAAGGCTACTTCTGTCTTCACAATCATGCATGCAGTCCTAGACTTGTTGTAACAGTTAAACTGGGACGTTACCAAACATGAAGAGAGACAAACAGAAATATACTAGTATACCTAAAGTTGAAATTAGTAAAACTTCAAAGACAACCAAACCTGGATCACACCATACTGATGATGACTCAGACACAGACATCAATCCACACAAGTAAGTCACACATCAAATAGGTCAACTGAAAGTAGGTCATATCATCCTGATTAAAAATCAGATACAGACATTAATAATCAGCACTCATATATAAGTCATCACCAGATCAGTGACACATGAACCTGGCACTGAAACTATATTGTAGGTCACACCATGATGACATCCTGATTATAAATCAGACATGGACATCAATCGATACAGATAAGTAATCACAAGATAATTGACTAATCAAATTGACAACTGAAACTAGGTCACATCATCCTGATTATAATTCAGCAGTGGACTTCAATCGATACAGATAAGTAATCACAAGATCATTGACTAATCAAATTGAAAACTGAAACTAGGTCACATCATCCTGATTATAATTCAGCAGTGGACTTCAATCCACATAGATAAGTAATCACAAGAACATTGACTTATCAAACTAGCAACTAAAACTAGGTCAATCTATCCTGATTATAAATCAGACATGGGTGCCAGTCCAAACAGATTGAGATAAGTAATTACATGAACATTGACAAACAAATTTAAAACTGAAACTAGGTCACATCATCCTGATAATAATTCAGGAGTGGACTTCAATCCACATTGATAAGTAATCACAAGAACATTGACTTATCAAACTAGCAACTAAAACTAGGTCAAACTATCCTGATTATAAATCAGACATGGGTGCCAATCCAAACAGATAAGTAATCACTAGAACATTGACCAACAAATTGAAAACTGAAACTAGGTCACATCATCCTGATTATAATTCAGGAGTGGACTTCAATCCACATAGATAAGTAATCACAAGAACATTGACTTATCAAACTAGCAACTAAAACTAGGTCAATCTATCCTGATTATAAATCAGACATGGGTGCCAGTCCAAACAGATTGAGATAAGTAATTACATGAACATTGACAAACAAATTTAAAACTGAAACTAGGTCACATCATCCTGATAATAATTCAGGAGTGGACTTCAATCCACATTGATAAGTAATCACAAGAACATTGACTTATCAAACTAGCAACTAAAACTAGGTCAAACTATCCTGATTATAAATCAGACATGGGTGCCAATCCAAACAGATAAGTAATCACTAGAACATTGACCAACAAATTGAAAACTGAAACTAGGTCACATCATCCTGATTATAAATACATCAGACAATAATTCATACAGATTAGTAATCACAAGAACATTGACTCATCAAACTAGCAACTAAAACTAGGTCACATCATCCTGATTATAAATACATCAGACAATAATTCATACAGATTAGTAATCACAAGAACATTGACTCATCAAACTAGCAACTAAAACTAGGTCACATCATCCTGATTATAAATCAGACATGGACACCAATCCACACAGATAAGTAATCACTAGAACATTGACTCATCAAAGTAGCAACTGGAGCTAGGTCACATCATCCTAATTATAAATCAGGAGTGGACATCAATCAACACAGATAAATAATCAGGAAGAACATTTGTCTCATCAAACTGGCAACTGAAACAAGGTCACATAATTCTGATTATGAACTGGCAAAGAACTTAATGACATATGCATGTCAGCTTGACCCCAAACATGGATCAATTCATCTCAGTCTGTATGATGAAACAGGAGTAGAAATCAATCCATATAAGAAATTATTCATTAAATAACTTGATAAGCAAAGATCACATCCTTTTGATTTTTTGATAAACAAAACCTTGCATACATCTCTCAAAGACAGATTGGTCTATAAACTGATAGCTTGATCTCATGCTACAGACAAATTTGTCTTCTCTTATTACTTGAGAAACAGTTCCAAATAACCTTATTTATCTTCTCTTGTTACTACTAGTACTACATTGTATAAGAACAGTTCTGTTTAGCCTTGTCTACACACAATACTGAACATTCCTTTTACAGTCTATGATCTAAGCCCAAGAATTTGCATCAAAATCATAATGATGTTGAATAAAAAGTGAACTTATCTCCTGCACCACTTAGAAAACACAATATTTTCAAAATAAACTGTAACATCAATTATATTATGTTAGTTCACAGATACCACATGGTTTCTCTTTCAATTTATAGGTGACAATTGTTGCAAGAAGGGATAAAAATGAAATGCACAATACCAATTAAGAAAAGTATCTTTTTTTCATTATATATGTGATTTTGATTTTTTTACAAACTTTAATCTTTTTAGATTATTTTTCATCTTTTGTTTACACACACTCAAAACAACATTTGCATTAACTCAAAATTGAAAAAGATGTACATTTTTTACTCGTCCAGTGACAACTACTTTAACAAAGATGAAGAAAAACCACTGGTCAACATTTGCTAAAGTTGACACTATTGATGTATGATTTTGACTTCCCCAAGTAAATTTTAAAGAAAGTTTGCTTTACAATATCCAATATATATGGCAATATATATACATAGCATATTACTTTATTTAATGTGCAGACTGCTTGCACATTACTTTCAGTGCATGCCTTTTATTCAAAGTCTTTAATCAATATGGACTTGTTTGTATATATGTATCCTGTATGTACCCCTCCCTCTTAAGGTAGCACAAATTAATACAAAGATTTTTCATCCCCAATCAGACAACTTTAAACTAATGTAATTCGTTTCATCCTTCTTTATATTTTATAAATGAGGTACCAAAAGAAAGCCGAAGGATTAATCTTTCAAATTGTGAAAATTTCATTATGACATAATTATAAATTGTTATGCAATTAGTTGCCATATTGTGATGTCCATACTTGAATGAATTTAGCTTCTTTGTTATTCATATCAACCCAAAATTTTTTATAGATTCTTGCTCAACACAGTTTGATCTCCAAAACTATGTCTCAGATTTTTCCTATTGTATTTCATTCTCTCATAAATCTTCAATGAAGTTTGCAACATCAATTCATATAAAGAGATCACTAAATTCAATTGGGTATAACATTTATTCTATTGATGTTTTTGAAATCTGAGACACAGTTTTGGAGGTCAAGTTGTGTTGTACAAGAATCTATAAAATATTTTGGGATGCTATGAAGAACAAAGATGCTAAATTCATTCAAGTGTGGACATCACAATATAGCAACTAATTACATAAAAATTAATTATGTAATAATTATGTCATAATGAAATTATCACAATTTGAAAGATTAATCCTTATGCTTTCTTTTGGTACCTCATTTATAAAATATAAAGAAGGATGAAACGAATTACATCAGTTTAAATTTGTCTGATTGGGGATGAAAAAATCTTTGTATTGTGCTACCTTAAATAACCATGGTTATTACATAATATGTACGGTATAGCTTATAATGCTTGATTGATATAATTGATACCTCAGCAGTTATTTAATATAATAAAATAAAGGGTTGTGAACCATAATCTCAATTACAAATGTATAGAGATTACAAAGGGTTGTGAACCATAATCTCAATTACAAATGTAACGTGACGGTACCCAAATTGCACCTATTTTGACAGTTTTTTCATCTACGTTTTTTTTGATGAAAACAAAAATGTCCATTCTGTGTTTATTTTGTAGCCCTATCCTTCTTTATTATAAAGGTACACCAATTTGATTTTTATTCCATATGGAATCATAGAAAAATTGGTCTAAACTGACCTCCAAACCATCAATGATTCTGAAATTAGGAGTACCCAAATTGCTTCCATGCTTAAATTCACATAGTCAAAAGTCTAATAACAGAGCTTTTGTTTAATTTCTTTAAATATTTTGAACAATTGGATATTAGTCCATGCTTACTCTTCATTATTTTTCAAATGGATACTTGTAACATATTGTATTTCCTCATTTTAAAAAGATGACGTTTTGATGACGTCGCATGGCGACGTTTCAGTACATTTTGCTTTTCAGTAAATACTTCATCTGTTGATAGATACTGTGAACGTTTTGTGCATATCTAAATAGTTTTACCTATGTTGAAAGATGTGCTTAGTATCAAATCATAAAAAAACAAATTGTTTAGTCTCTAGAAAATCTTGTAAGATTTTCGCTGCTAGTTTTGCTAAATAGGTGCAATTTGGGTACTCGGTGCAATTTGGGTACCGTTACGTTATAGAGATTACAAAGGGTTGTGAACCATAATCTCAATTACAAATGTATAGAGATTACAATGTACCAAAAAAATCCTGAAGCCACATGAGTAAATTGTCTATTCAGGCTAATTTAAGTTATTACACAAAGTAAGTTATAGAAATACAATAAGAAGCTGACATTTCAGAACAGCTTCATTCATTATGCAAATTTAATCCATTCATTTTTGACAGTATTGTTATGTATGTTATTGTTTGTAACTTTTCTCTTAATTTCCCTAGTGAATTCTTTATTTGACTTTTATTAAAGGAAAATGTCCAATTTACATTGTAATTACAGATTATGTATGCCTTGCACAAGCAGTCACAAAAAATACAACATAAATAAGAAAATTTGTATTCAGAAATAAGTAATCAAAGATAGTTATAGTGTATGCCATGTATAAAGACTAGAGACTCTAAAGAGCAATTGTCACTAACCTAGGTTTTTGAGCAATAGACGTTAGATGACTAGAAAATAATTCAAATAGATAATCTCTTTTTTTTTTCTCTTACATTCAAGATCAATTTTTCTCTTTACAAGTTATTCTCTCTGTCTTGTTTAATTTTACAGTCGTCATCATGAGTTGGTCGACCATTATAGAATAACCGTTTCACAGATGACAAATATTCGGAACAATGTTCCTTATGTCGTAACTACAATCCCCTTCCCTTTCCACGAATGTGACCTAACGAATTAGACCATGTTTGTAATAACATGAGCAACACGACTTATTTACATAGAATTCCATGAATGCTTGACAAATTTATTGATGACTTAAAACTTTAATCTTACTCTTAAAATTATAAAAATGTTACTTTAAAAAAAAACTTAGTTCATTTATCAGCAATTACAGAAAAATTAAAAAAAAAAACAATGTATATATATATATATATGTCATTTGTATGTTGTGTATGTGAATTTTAGTTCAATTTTGTACAAATTGTAATTTTTACAGGCACAATTTGTACAAAGTCAAAATACAAAATGATAACTTGTACTCAACATATACACACGGCCAGCGAAAGCTCTATTTTTAAGAGCCCAGGTGGTCGTGTGGTCTAGCGGGACGGCTGCAGTGCAGGCGATTTGGTGTCACGATATCACAGTAGCATGGGTTCGAATCCCGGCGAGGGAAGAACCAAAAATTTGCGAAAGCAAATTTACAGATCTAACATTGTTGGGTTGATGTTTAGACGATATTCAAAATTTTACTCTGTTTACTGTCATTTGATCATAAGTATAACTTCTGTCCATTTTTCATAAAATTCCATGATGATTTGAAATAGTTACTGATGTCTTAAAAACTTTAACCTCAGACTGAACCTAAATGTCTTAATTGTGCGACATTAATGTTGTAGGGATAACAAAAATGGATTGAACCCTGAACAGTTGATCATGAGGCAAGCATGGAAAAAAATCAAACTTAATACAGTTACACTGTATAAATAATTTGGATTCTGATTAAATATTTAACACAGCAAAGGTTTCTAACACAGATGGAATGTGGTCAGGTCTTAAAACTTAAAATTCTGAAATTAAACATTTCCTTTTTCTGGTTTAATATCTAAAATCTAAATACGTCTGCTCTATGAACGGGTTGTTGTCTCTTTGGCACATTCCCCATTTCCATTCTAAATTTTATGTTTAGATTCAGCAGATCTATCAAAAGATATGTTCATTTTGGTGAAATCAATCAAAGTTTTATTTTTTACCCTTTGGTTCTCAATGTGGACCAATTTGATAAAGGGTCCAAATCCAAAATCTAAATACATGGTTAGATTCATAAATCAAGAACCTCATATATTCAGTTTTGGTTGAAATCAAACAAAGTTTAATTTTGGACCTTGTGATGCAATTTCATAAAACAAGAAAGATTTCTTTTATTCTTCCATTATACTAAAAAATCAACCAGGAAAATAATATTTCAACAGCTATCAAAATACTGATACATGTAACTTTGAAACATAATTTGATATTTTACTTTTCATTAAAACACAAAAGAGTTATCTCTCTTTTTCCAGGTATTTAACTGTCTAGATCTGAATTTGAATACTTTTGGAAATTTGGCGTCATAACTTCAACCAGGTAGTTATAAGCCTTTAATACTATTTATTACAAAAAAAATGTTCTTAATAAAAACAAATGCTAAAGTATATTACCTAGTTTTGGAGCATTTTCAGGGATTATCTCTCTAGGTTTAACCCAATCAGCTGCAATCTTCCATGGATCATCATCAGCTTGACAATATTCTGATCTTAACATGTATTTCTCCTCCAAAATCTTCAACAGTTGTCTACCTTCCCTTGATGCTGAAGAAGGTAATGGGTTATCTCCCCATACATCTTCATCTTCAGGTTGTAAGATTTTAAATGAAACAAAAAAGATGAAGAAAATATTGAACAAAACTATAATTTTCCATTTTAACTTCATATCCTAAATACTGCTGTTCAATAAATCCTATACATGAGATTCTTTTGATCATTGCTGTAGCTTGCATCAACCTATAAAAAAAAAATTATATTATCAAAAATATTCAAATTAACATATGGTTCTAAATACATGTAAGGCCAATTAAAATTAATTGATAGATTTTCATCCCCGCCCGCCCCTCTGAAATCGCCCCGCCTCGATTTTTTTATTTTCAAAAATTTACGATTTCCGGATTTTGTTCATTTCCGTTTCCGGTAACCGTCAAAAATTTCGTTTCATTCAAAACTTCCTGTTTCAAATTTCGGTTTTCATATTTCTTCCGAGTAATTTAAAATGATTCTGCAGCTCTATGGTGACAAAATCATCTACCGAGAATAGAGATTGATTACAAGAAGGGCATGAAATATTCAGGATTCAAGTAATACGCTTGAAGAACGTTCAAGAACGCAAATCGCGGCATGACAAACATTTCTGTGATTAGAACCGTTGATTATTTTATTGATAAAATGACTTTGTGTCAGGAATTTTTGACTATCATGAATTATATCCAAAGAGCAAGAATCGTGGAACACATTGGTACAAAAACATAACTAGATTAAACCAATTGACACAAGCACAAACTTGTTAGATTTATGACAGTATATTGAGTTCAAAAAGTCGGCAAACATACACTTAGATTTACCCATGGCTATTGTCTTTTTGTTGACAAAAAGCAAACACCTTCTGTCCCAATACCTTTAATAGAGTCATTAAACAACTTCTTTTTTGTTTAGTTCATGTTTTACATATTAATTATATTTGCATCTATAAGAAGAATCATAAAAGCACCAACCCTATTATTTTCAAAACTGTTTGAGTTTTCATTTTACTCTGTACTCATAATTCTTGTGTTGCATACCAATGCATATTTGTTCCATTTTATGGAGACAAAAAAACACAAATTTGGTGAAGGAAGTCCAACTGAAGAGAGCATTTCTCATATGTTTATGCTGTTTAGTAAAAATAGGTTTCTAAAGCAGCAATTACATGTAGAACTGTGAGTGAGTGCCAACACTAGATTTTTGTTTAAGATTTGAAAAATTATGTACGATTCCTTGTAAATACATGTATATACATGATATAAGCTTATTATTACACTTTTGATATGAAGAACATGTCACAAGAGAGTTTCATAAGAAATAAAAAATAAAAAATAAAATCCTCCCACCCGCCCCATTTTTTTCAAAAATTTGGATGAAAATTTACTAATTAATTTTAGTTGGCCTAAAGGCTAATTAAATTTTTAACAAAACATTTTTTTTTCCTTTCAGGAAAGCAGGTGTCTTTAATTTCCACCTTGACATATTTGAATGTACATGTATTATAAAGAGTTATGTATAATGTAATGTCATCATTTTTAGTTATAAAAAAAAATCAAAGAATTTTCTTTTGTGGACAATTTACATGATTTAGAACAAGAGCAAGAGTTGCAGAGTTTTCATAAAAAAAAACCAAGATGTGTCAAATCGGCACGAATGGCCCCGTCTCAAAAAGTTGATAAAATCTGCAATTTCAATAACACATGTGGACACAAACATGATGGAAGTCTAACATATAAAAAATCAGCTCAAAATATGGAGGCGTATAGAAAAACAGTGATTTTCAACAATTTTCAAAGTTGTAAACTTGAAATTTTGGCTAAAATTAGCCGAGCGGAACGGAACTTGATCTGTAACTCATCATGAGTAACTCACATACCAAAAATCAGCCCAATATCTGAAAGCGTTGAGAAAAAAAGTCTGTATAATGGTTTGTTGCAGAAAAAGTGTAGGCTAATGCCACTACAAGGCAGCACTCGCACCCGCAAAGTGAAAAGGGATTAATATAAGTTGCAAAACTTGTTTCCCAATCCACTATAAATAAATATGTTTAAACTAAGAAATATTAGGCTGTTAGTTTTCTAATTTGAATTGTTTTTACACTTGTCATTGTAAGGCCTTTTATAGCTACATTTGTACAATGTAGCTACAATGTATGTGATGAAGGTTTTGCTCATTGTTGAAGGCCATACTGAGTGACCTTATACATGTAGTGTTGCTAAATTTTATGACATTTGGTCTATGGCGTAGAGTTGTCTCATTTGGAAATCATATCACATCCTCTTTCAGTTGGAGCCAGACAAAATTGCCAGCTTCTATTATAGACTATATTTTGGCGCCAGTTTTGAAAACTTGGAGCAAACTTTCATATGCACTCAGCCTACACTTTACATCATTTAACATGTAATACTAAGTAAGTTATTGCATAGGGTTTTTATACATACAACAAAACAACACATGTGTACTTTATTTTCTTTTGTCAGTATTTCATATGTACAAGAATCAGCTTATGGTTTGTATATGCTACAGAATAGAGAAAATGTCTGAATTAAAATATAAAGAATAGGAAAAAAATGGCTTATTGAATGAAGAAAACAAAATAAGGGGTATTTAACTTTACAGAATAATGAAAAATTTGTATAAAAAATAAAAAATCTGCAATACTTAACATTTTCTCCAAATGCCAGCCTAGAACCCAAACAATTTCCCATGGCCCAGTAGATTTTTTTTAGGCTCTACCAACTTTTTTCTACTACAGGTACATGTACATACTTATAAATAGTCTAGAATGTTTTTATAAAGGCAATACTATATGTTTGAAATATACCTTATACATGTAGCTTGTTTCTGATTATGATGGAAATAATAAAGGATTTAATAAATCACATTGAGTGTTTCAGAATTAAAATCCATTTAACCATGTCTTTTCAGACTGGTTAACTTAACTTAACGATGTCAAAAGGTAAAATGTATACTGCAAAAGGTTTACTTTTTATTTTTCACGGAAGCATATTTGAAAGCTGTGTAAGGATATAATATTTATCATTTAAACAATTTAAACAAATGAAATAGACAAAATCCGGACTGACCATTTCCATTGAATTAATTAATGTGGATGATCATTAATGACCCATCCAATAAATGGATTACCTGTAACAACAGATTATGACAACCGTTGTAACTGTTGATTAGCTTGGGGTCGTAAACGAAGTCATAAACTTGTCGCTAGGTAAAATTTTGTACAATTTATTTTATTAACTTTTACCAGTGAAAATGAAGATCGATATTGTCAAAAAATGAAAATTTTTACATAAAAAAATGTTATGTTGGCGCCAGAAATATCGCCAGCACCGGTATTTTGTCGCCAGATGAAATAAAAAATTGCAAATTGCGACATTGGCGACTTACAGCGCGGTCCCTGCTCTTCTATTTATAAAACACTTATACATGATTTTTCATGGTTTTTGTTAGTTGAAGAAATGATCTAATTAAGTATGAACCAAACATTAATTAGATATAGGAAGATGTGGTGTGAGTGCCAATGAGACAACTCTCCATCCAAATAACAATTTAAAAAAGTAAACCATTATAGGTCAATGTACGGCCTTCAACATGGAGCCTTGGCTCACACCGAACAACAAGCTATAAAGGGCCCCAAAAATACTAGTGTAAAACCATTCAAACAGGAAAACCAACAGTCTAATCTATATACTAGTATATATAAATAAAAACACTATATTTGATCATATTGATTCAATACTTCATGAAAATGAGGTCAAGGTCAGATGTGAATTTCATCATGAAAACAAGGTCAAGGTCAAAATTAGTTGAACCCTGCATTGAAAATGATTGACATGAACACTTTAATATCATTTCAAACACCATGTACACATTCTTGCTTACATGTACAAATGTACCAGAAAGGAACTAAAGACAAAACTTAAGCATTGAAAATGATTGACAAAAAAAAGTAGCACAAATCAAGGACGTATAACTAACAAATATGTCTAATATACGTCCTTGCACAAATACAATGAAATAATCATGACATTTAAGAATGCAATTTTTTTCCCCTACAACCTAGATGTTATAATTATGTTGATTAAAAAAAGACATGAAAATCAGAGAAACTGTGTTATTCAATATGGCACCCCTATTGAATAAACTGGAGAGTGTCATGGTGTTTTATTAGTATGATGGTGTCAAATTATCCTGTTTTTACTGCTCTGCTATCTTTGTTTTGAATAAACAATACCCTATATACTAGTCCAAATAATTATGACGTCTGGCAAGGCTATTTGAATTTTTTTCTGGGACGCCTTCCGTCGTAGGAAAGGCGTCCCAGAAAAAAATTAAAATAGCCTTGCCAGACGTCATAATTATTTGGACTACCTATATATATACATACATGCTATAATTTATCTGGAACCTCAGCTAGCATCATTGACATTGCTCATGTTCATGTCTTATGTGCATTAACCCAAATAATTATGACATCTGGCAAGGCTATTTTAATTTTTTTTTCTGGGACGCCTTCACGTCATAATTATTTGGACTATATCTGTACATATGTGTATATGTGCATATGATTTACTCTTATTTCTTTCAAGAAAAAAAAATTTTCAGTGGAAATACTATTATGATATCCAAGAATAACTCTTCTACAATTTGAGCTTATATTTATAATTGTAAACATATATGCATGGTATTAAAAGGAACTTCTATTCCATGTGATGACAACTCCCCCTTTTTCCTTCACACTTGATCTCTTGATACATAGACGAAACTCTGTCAAAATATTCTTACCCTGGCTAACCATTAGACTGAAGCGTGAAACACAACAAACATCCACTTAGTCAATAGTATTGTATTACAACTCCAAATCAATAAAATTACTCCTCTGACTGGTGAATCAGAAATAATCAGTTTGACAGTAAATCAGGTCAAGTGAAAATAAGAATTTAAAAATATGAATAAAACAAAACGAAACTATGTAATGACTTTTTACTTGGTACAAGATCGTCGTAAATGAGTTGTAATATAAGAAACAAGCTTTTAAACGTTTTTATAAAAAAATGTTTATCATGTTTTCATTTTAAAGTTCGCGCCGTATTTACAACATAGTAAACAAAATTCAATAATGTACCATTGCTCCTCTTCTTTCGGTTTGCATTAAAATTTGCTAAATAACTTCACCTAGATACATGATGCTGAAATGATGATCAGAGGATAAAAAAATGGAAAGTGATGTTTTATCAACAGTGCCACCGTTACCCCCGAGATACAGATTTAGAGACTTAGTGTGGGGAGAATATGGAGATCATGACAGGTTTAAAAATTATGCAGTTATTCTTTTTTTTTAACAATAATTAAATTATCTATTTTCAGATCAGGTAAAAAAAAAACTATCAATATTTGTATGTTTGGGTGTTGTTTTTTTTGTTTACTTTGCTTACATTGATCAACTTTCAGATGATTCCCCTATAATGAATATAAAAACCGTCTTTGTGACCTAAGATATTGGACCTTATTTTACTGCAAATTATAAGTTGAATTATATTTAAATGATTATTTTGTTTGAACGCTTCACTTAATTTATCATGCTGTTCATTTTGTTTACAAACAGCAGAGTCAATTTATATTAAAATGTGTTAGTCAATAAGTCGTGCAAAATATACAGTATACTGTTATACAAAATACAATGTTTATTTGCACAAACACATTTTCATTAAACATGTTAAATCATAAATGGTTTTATTGCATGAAATACGAACAAATAAACTGATGGTTGTATAGTGGAATTTAAGGTGACCTTCATATGATAATTGATTTTTTTATGACATCAAAATGAACAAATATTTATGTATTTTTACAAGGTCAATGTCTTATAATCATTTTAATGTTCATGTACATTAATCTGTACAAATGCTATTAAGTATTTATTTCACAAGACTAAAAGACAATCATTTATAATCAGTCAGAGCTCAGACATAAACAAGTCGATTTTTGTTTTTGACTTAAATAAGTCGAAACATGTATTTATTATAAAAATGTAGTTTCAATTTTAGACTTATCTAAGTCAGAAAATGACAGACTTGTTTAGGTCTATTTATGTTGGTGAAAAAACTTAATGTTACTTTGTGGCCAAACTACACCACCTATGACAGCAAAAACCTGTATGAGAGTTCACAAGGACTTGAGCTATCTATATTTAATAATTTAATTGAACATCCTTACTAAACACAGATGTTTTTCCTCATTAAGTGTGATTCCAGGTGGTTGCATTGTAAGGTTAATTAACATTATCTCCGATTTTTTAGACTCTCATTCATATTTTTCTTTAGAAGACAAAGCATTGGCTTTCAATGTTGTCATTATTTGATTTAGATGCATGACCTCCTTATAAGTATGCGTGGGTCTTGAAGTTAACCAATTTCGATCACTCATCGACTTGTAGGAGTCGATATTTGCAACTTTTTGATTCTGGTCAATTATTTCTTGTTTAACAATATTGGACTTATTCAAGTCGTAATTTGTCTGACATTAAAGGGAGACAAATCCTAAAACTTACAAGTTTAGACCTCTATGAGTTAAAAGCAGATTCAGACTTATTTATGTCTGAGCTCTGACTGATAATAATATTACTGTATTTATTCAATGATTTTTGAAATGACTATTGAACCAATGCTCAATTACACTGTGGACATACACTGTAGACATGTTAGGGATATTAATACTATTATGAACTTACTCATTTTGATTTAGTGTTAAGTTGTTGTATATAATAAGGGATTGCGAGGACAGACTAAGAAGAAATGGTATTACATGCTTAATTTCTTCCCAGTTGCAAGACAGGCAATTTAATTATTTGCAAGAGAATAGACACTGACTTAAGATTTTCTGAGAACCAGATACTCTCTAAAAAGAACTGATATCCAGTTTGTTTGTGAGGCTGATAATAACCCATTGAAACAGCCCTGTATTTAAATTGGTTTGAAAGGTTCTCTTCTGTTTACGAAATACATAGATATAGGAAGATGTGGTATGAGTACCAATGAGACAACTCTCCATCCAAGTCACAATTTTTAAAGTAAAATCCATTATAGGTCAAAGTCGATCTTCTACACATAGCCTAGGCTCACACTGAACAGCAAGCTATAAAGGGCCCCAAAAATTACTACAGTAGTGTAAAACCAAACGGGAAAACCAAGGGTCTAATCTATATAGAAAACGAGAAAGGAGAAATACTTTATATGAACCACATAAACAGATGACATCTACTGAACATCAGACTCCTGACTTAGGACAGGTGCAAACAATTGCAGCTGGATTAAACGTTTAAATGGAACCAAACCTTCTCCCTTTTCTGAAACAAAAGTAAAACATAACAACATAGAAAGACACACTATAAAATATCAATTGGAAAGGCTTAACTCAATCAAAAAACGTAAATATATATATATATCAGCAATTCAAACAACCATTGCATCTTACGAAAACATGCATATCTATCTATCCTGGCATATATGCAAACATAAATGATGTAGTATTAGGATGTCTGCTGAGTATTTGATTTGATTAGTAAATTTTGAAATAATATGCAAATGTAAATTTAGTGACTTAAAAGCCAAATGTGCTTATACATTATGCCAAAAAAATCAATTTTATTAACAGCAATAAATAGTGTTGTGCTGCTTCTATAATCATTTGATACTTAGACAAAGTTAAGATTATATAGATTCCACCACTGCAACAAGTGTATTACGATATTTCTCCACTCGAGCCAGTAAAATTTTAATATTTAAAGCGTGAGGCTTGCCGAGCTTTTTAAATAATTAAAATTTAACTGTTGAGAGTGGGGAAATATCGTAATACACGAGTTAAAGTCTGTTTCTCTAATGATTTTTATCCTTCGTTTTCAAAGATTTGAGTTGTGTACTTTTCATGTTACGTCATCAGACATGGTCGCCTTTTTTCATGACGTCACAATAAGAAAATTCACAATTAAATTTCAACCAATCATTTGCTGAGAACAGATTTTTCACTAGTGAATAGAAATATTTTTCTCACACCGGTCAGGAAATGTGAAAATAGCACAAAAATTAGAGAAAAAGATTTCTAGGATAAGCCATGTTCACAAGATTTTATTTTTACATTTTCCCCCACCTTATTCGATCTTTACAGGATTTAGTGAGGTTTCCTTGGATAATAGATCCTATTTTGATCACCAAATTATCAAAAAATAAACCCTTGCAATAATTCCCCCCTCCCTCTTCCTCTTTGTTGACCATAGTACATGTTTGAAAACAAAACAAAAAAGATGAGAGATATTAGTAAAGTAATACTGTTTCTTTTGTTTTTTTGTATTTTTTGCTGTGTACATGTATGTACTTATTTGTGTCAAGGACGGTTTCCCAACATTCTTTCTTTTCTATCATATATATATATTATATATTACAATTTTTTTTTATCACAAAGATGAAAATGAGTAGCAATATAAATGAATATACGATATTGATTAGGTCAGAGACATATAATACATGTATTATATGTCTCTGATTAGGTATATAGAAGGATTTTATAGGTGATGTGTATTGTCATCTCTTGTCAGATACAGTCCAGTCTTCTAATTGTATTCTTTACATCTTTTATCCTCCATATAATTCTGGCATGATTTCCATCAATTAAATGTCTGTAACATCTATAGGATTAATTATAAAGTCTTTATTTGTCAGAGCCAAAGCTTTTGATATTTCCCCTAGGTAATTAAGCAATATAACATTTTAAGTTGTGAGGATTTGTTTGTCTGTATCACAATTTGTATGATGAAATTGATAGTGCTTTATTTCCATACATTGTACATAATATCTGTAAAGTAAGATGCAGTAAAGGGTTTAAGGGCAGCAATATGTTGGAGATGACCTAACAGTAGAATGAACCCTAACACTCAAGTACCTTAATTTAATATGCTTAAAACTAACCATAAGATGATTTAATACAAAGCATAACCCTAACAGTAGAATGTGTAAGACATAATAATGAACCCTAACACTCAAGTACAAGTTAAGTGACCACTGAATTAATGTAAAAGAAGGATAACTTATTCTTTATTATTTTCAGTCATGCTTCAATGAATCCCTATATAATCAACAAAATTTTTCCCACCAGGCCCCTCCCTGGATCTGCCTATGAACTATTCAAAAGAGCCAGAGTCAGAATATGTGAAAAGTGTTAAATTGTCAGAATCAAAACAGAATATCCTAGGATTTAAACTGTCAGAATCAAAACAGAATATCCTAGGATTTAAACTGTCAGAATCAAAACAGAATATCCTAGGATTTAAACTGTCAGAATCAAAACAGAATATCCTAGGATTTAAATTGTCAGAATCAAAACAGAATATCCTAGGATTTAAACTGTCAGAATCAAAACAGAATATCCTAGGATTTAAACTGTCAGAATCAAAACAGAATATCCTAGGATTTAAACTGTCAAAGTCTGTACAGAATGTCACATATTTATACTAACAGTGTCACAGCATTATTATAATGTATGAAAAACTACTGAACATGTCGATTTATCATTTCACTGAAGACTAATTTCAATCTGTAAAGAGGTTTAAGGTCTAATTTCAATCTGTATAGAGGTCTAAGGACTACTTTCAATCTCTTTATGCATGTAGGTCTAAGGACTACTTTCAATCTGTAAAGAGGTCTAATTTCAATCTATTCAGAGGTCTAAGGACTAATTTAAATCTGTAAAGAGGTCTAAGGACTAATTTTATTCTGTAAAGATTGAGGTCTAAGCCGGACTTATTTCATTCTGTATGGAGGTCTAAGGACTAATTTTATTCTGTGAAGAGGTCTAAGGACTAATTTCATTCTGTATGGAGGTCTAAAGACTAATTTTATTCTGTATGGAGGTCTAAGGACTAATTTCATTCTGTATGGAGGTCTAAGGACAGTCAAGTTGTTATACGTATTGATCCTTATTCCTTTATTTGTAGAAAAGTCTGGCATATTTACTGTTGTTTGTTAAATGCAGAGAGAATTCAATAAAGTAGTTTGATCGTTTCCTAATGGTAGTGAATGAAATTATATGTCTTTTCAATGCTGTCTTCTTGCTTGTCATTGCCTTGTCAATTTATTGGTTTTGTTCACAGTTCACAGAAAACAAATCTATAGCTAATTTTATTGGTCTCTTAACAGAAAAATGTTCTTGAATAAAACATTTAATTACTGTGGAGAGACTTAAAAGTTAACAGATTTGTTTTAGTTGTTATGTATTTGTATTGACGGCAAGGACAGCATTAAACATTTGTATGTGTAGATAATTAGTAATCAATGTAGATGGGAAGAAAAAATAGGTTTATGTGATGTAAATGATTATCTTAAAAGGTTTACGCAGAGTGTAAAATACAAATAATTAAAATGTCTATAATAAAGTCCATTAAAAACTATATATAAAAAAAAAATATTCAATGAAGCAGCAACCCAAAAATACAATAAAAAAAGTATATCTCAGTGGGGGATTTGATGAAGAATCATAAAAAAAAAAGAAATTGATTTAAAATTATAAATAAATAAAAGATTTGTATTGAATGTCACACTTTTAAAGTTGACATTCTATTCCTTTTAATAGCTGAACATGCATTGTTTTATACTTAAAGTATCTCTAGCTAAGGGTATAATTGAAGTCACACTTTTAAAGTTGACATTCTATTCCTTTTAATAGCTGAACATGTATTGTTTATACTTAAAGTATCTCTAGCTAAGGGTATGAATTGAAGGTCACCTTTTAAAGTTGACATTCTATTCCTTTTAATAGCTGAACATTGCATTGTTTATACTTAAAGTATCTCTAGCTAAGGTAGAATTGAAGGTCACACTTTTAAAGTTGACATTCTATTCCTTTAATATGAAATGATTGTTTAACTTAAATATCTAGCTAAGGGAGAACTAATGTCAATTTTAAAGTTGACATTCTATCTTTTAATCTGAACAGATGTTCTTAAAGTATCTCTAGCTAAGGTAGTGAATTGAAGGTCACACTTTTAAAAGTTAGAACATTCTATTCCTTTAATAGCTGAACATGTATTGTTTATACTTAAAGTATCTCTAGCTAAGGGTATAATTGAAGGTCACACTTTATTAAAGTTAAGTTCATTCCATTTTAATAGCTGAACATGATTGTTTATACTTAAAGTATCTAAACAAGGGTATGAATTGAAGGTAAACAATCTTAAAGTTGAATTCTATTCATTTTAATAGCTGAACATGTATTGTTTATACTTAAAGTATCTCTACTAAGGTTTGATTGAAGTCACACTTTTAAAGTTAGACATTCTATTCTTTTAATAGCTGAACATGTATTGTTTATTTAACTTAAAGTACTCTAGTTAGGGTAGGAATTGAAGTCACACTTTTTAAAGTTGACATTCTATTCCTTTAATAGACTGAACATGTATTGTTTATACTTAAAGTATCTCTAGCTAAGGGTATAATTGAAGGTCACAACTTTTAAAGTTGACATCTATTCCTTTTAATAGCTGAACATGTCATTGTTTATTACTTAAAGTATCTACTAGCTAAGGGTATGAATTGAAGGTCACACTTTTAAAGTTGACATTCTATTCCTTTTAATAGCTGAACAGAATTGTTTAATACTTAAAGTATCTTAGCTAAGGTATGAATTGAAGTCACACTTTTAAAGTTGACATTCTATTCCTTTTAATAGCTGAACATGCATTGTTTATACTTAAAGTATCTCTAGCTAAGGGTATGAATTGAAGGTCACACTTTTAAAGTTGACATTCTATTCCTTTTAATAGCTGAACATGATTGTTTATACTTAAAGTATCTCTAGCTAAGGGTATGAATTGAAGTCACACTTTTAAAGTTAACATTCTATTCCTTTTAATAGCTGAACATGTATTGTTTATACTTAAAGTATCTCTAGCTAAGGGTATAATTGAAGGTCACACTTTTAAAGTTGACATTCTATTCCTTTTAATAGCTGAACATGTATTGTTTATACTTAAAGTATCTCTAGCTAAGGGTATAATTGAAGGTCACACTTTTAAAGTTGACATTCTATTCCTTTTAATAGCTGAACATGTATTGTTTATACTTAAAGTATCTCTAGCTAAGGGTAGGAATTGAAGGTCACACTTTTAAAGTTGACATTCTATTCCTTTTAATAGCTGAACATGTATTGTTTATACTTAAAGTATCTCTAGCTAAGGGTATGAATTGAAGGTCACACTTTTAAAGTTGACATTCTATTCCTTTTAATAGCTGAACATGTATTGTTTATACTTAAAGTATCTCTAGCTAAGGGTATGAATTGAAGGTCACACTTTTAAAGTTGACATTCTATTCCTTTTAATAGCTGAACATGTATTGTTTATACTTAAAGTATCTCTAGCTAAGGGTATGAATTGAAGGTCACACTTTTAAAGTTGACATTCTATTCCTTTTAATAGCTGAACATGTATTGTTTATACTTAAAGTATCTCTAGCTAAGGGTATTATTGAATGTCACACTTTTAAAGTTGACATTTATTCCTTTTAATAGCTGAACATGCATTGTTTATACTTAAAGTATCTCTAGCTAAGGGTATAATTGAAGGTCACACTTTTAAAGTTGACATTCTATTCCTTTTAATAGCTGAACATGATTGTTTATACTTAAAGTATCTCTAGCTAAGGGTATGAATTGAAGGTCACACTTTTAAAGTTGACATTCTATTCCTTTTAATAGCTGAACATGTATTGTTTATACTTAAAGTATCTCTAGCTAAGGGTATGAATTGAATGTCACACTTTTAAAGTTGACATTCTATTCCTTTTAATAGCTGAACATGATTGTTTATACTTAAAGTATCTCTAGCTAAGGGTATAATTGAAGGTCACACTTTTAAAGTTGACATTCTATTCCTTTTAATAGCTGAACATGTATTGTTTATACTTAAAGTATCTCTAGCTAAGGGTATAATTGAAGGTCACACTTTTAAAGTTGACATTCTATTCCTTTTAATAGCTGAACATGTATTGTTTATACTTAAAGTATCTCTAGCTAAGGGTATGAATTGAAGGTCACACTTTTAAAGTTGACATTCTATTCCTTTTAATAGCTGAACATGATTGTTTATACTTAAAGTATCTCTAGCTAAGGGTATGAATTGAAGGTCACACTTTTAAAGTTGACATTCTTTTCCCTTTTAATAGCTGAACATGATTGTTTATACTTAAAGTATCTCTAGCTAAGGGTATAATTGAAGGTCACACTTTTAAAGTTGACATTCTATTCCTTTTAATAGCTGAACATGCATTGTTTATACTTAAAGTATCTCTAGCTAAGGGTATAATTGAAGGTCACACTTTTAAAGTTGACATTCTATTCCTTTTAATAGCTGAACATGCATTGTTTATACTTAAAGTATCTCTAGCTAAGGGTATGTAATTGAAGTCACACTTTTAAAGTTGACATTCTATTCCTTTTAATAGCTGAAATGCATTGTTTATACTTAAAGTATCTCTAGCTAAGGGTATAATTGAAGGTCACACTTTTAAAGTTGACATTCTATTCCTTTTAATAGCTGAACATGCATTGTTTATACTTAAAGTATCTCTAGCTAAGGGTATGAATTGAAGGTCACACTTTTAAAGTTGACATTCTATTCCTTTAATAGCTGAACATGCATTGTTTATACTTAAAGTATCTCTAGCTAAGGGTATAAATTGAAGGTCACACTTTTAAAGTTGACATTCTATTCCTTTTATAGCTGAACATGCATTGTTTATACTTAAAGTATCTCTAGCTAAGGGTATGAATTGAAGGTCACACTTTAAAGTTGACATTCTATTCCATTTAATAGCTGAACATGCATTGTTTATACTTAAAGTATCTCTAGCTAAGGGTATGATTGAAGGTCACACTTTTAAAGTTGACATTCTATTCCTTTTAATAGCTGAACATGCATTGTTTATACTTAAAGTATCTCTAGCTAAGGGTATGATTGAAGGTCACACTTTTAAAGTTGACATTCTATTCCATTTTAATAGCTGAACATGCATTGTTTATACTTAAAGTATCTCTAGCTAAGGGTATGAATTGAAGGTCACACTTTTAAAGTTGACATTCTATTCCTTTTAATAGCTGAACATGCATTGTTTATACTTAAAGTATCTCTAGCTAAGGGTATGAATTGAAGGTCACACTTTTAAAGTTGACATTCTATTCCTTTTAATAGCTGAACATGCATTGTTTATACTTAAAGTATCTCTACTAAGGGTATGAATTGAAGGTCACACTTTTAAAGTTGACATTCTATTCCATTTAATAGATGAACATGCATTGTTTATACTTAAAGTATCTCTAGCTAAGGGTATGAATTGAATGTCACACTTTTAAAGTTGACATTCTATTCCTTTTAATAGCTGAACATGCATTGTTTATACTTAAAGTATCTCTAGCTAAGGGTATGAATTGAAGGTCACACTTTTAAAGTTGACATTCTATTCCTTTAATAGCTGAACATGCATTGTTTATACTTAAAGTATCTCTAGCTAAGGGTATGATTGAATGTCACACTTTTAAAGTTGACATTCTATTCCTTTTAATAGCTGAACATGCATTGTTTATACTTAAAGTATCTCTAGCTAAGGGTATGAATTGAAGGTCACACTTTTAAAGTTGACATTCTATTCCTTTTAATAGCTGAACATGCATTGTTTTATACTTAAAGTATCTCTAGCTAAGGGTAGGAATTGAAGGTCACACTTTTAAAGTTGACATTCTATTCCATTTAATAGCTGAACATGCATTGTTTATACTTAAAGTATCTCTAGCTAAGGGTATAATTGAAGGTCACACTTTTAAAGTTGACATTCTATTCCTTTTAATAGATGAACATGCATTGTTTATACTTAAAGTATCTCTACCTAAGGGTATAATTGAAGGTCACACTTTTAAAGTTGACATTCTATTCCATTTAATAGCTGAACATGCATTGTTTATACTTAAAGTATCTCTAGCTAAGGGTATGAATTGAAGGTCACACTTTTAAAGTTGACATTCTATTCCTTTTAATAGATGAACATGCATTGTTTATACTTAAAGTATCTCTAGCTAAGGGTATAATTGAATGTCACACTTTTAAAGTTGACATTCTATTCCTTTTAATAGCTGAACATGCATTGTTTATACTTAAAGTATCTCTAGCTAAGGGTATAATTGAATGTCACACTTTTAAAGTTGACATTCTATTCCTTTTAATAGCTGAACATGCATTGTTTATACTTAAAGTATCTCTAGCTAAGGGTATAATTGAAGGTCACACTTTTAAAGTTAACATTCTATTCCTTTTAATAGCTGAACATGTATTGTTTATACTTAAAGTATCTCTAGCTAAGGGTAGGAATTGAAGGTCACACTTTTAAAGTTGACATTCTATTCCTTTTAATAGCTGAACATGTATTGTTTATACTTAAAGTATCTCTAGCTAAGGGTATAATTGAATGTCACACTTTTAAAGTTGACATTCTATTCCTTTTAATAGCTGAACATGCATTGTTTATACTTAAAGTATCTCTAGCTAAGGGTATAATTGAATGTCACACTTTTAAAGTTGACATTCTATTCCTTTTAATAGATGAACATGCATTGTTTATACTTAAAGTATCTCTAGCTAAGGGTATAATTGAATGTCACACTTTTAAAGTTGACATTCTATTCCTTTTAATAGCTGAACATGCATTGTTTATACTTAAAGTATCTCTAGCTAAGGGTATAATTGAATGTCACACTTTTAAAGTTGACATTCTATTCCTTTTAATAGCTGAACATGCATTGTTTATACTTAAAGTATCTCTAGCTAAGGGTATAATTGAAGGTCACACTTTTAAAGTTGACATTCTATTCCTTTTAATAGCTGAACATGCATTGTTTATACTTAAAGTATCTCTAGCTAAGGGTAGGAATTGAATGTCACACTTTTAAAGTTAACATTCTATTCCTTTTAATAGCTGAACATGTATTGTTTATACTTAAAGTATCTCTAGCTAAGGGTATAATTGAAGGTCACACTTTTAAAGTTGACATTCTATTCCTTTTAATAGCTGAACATGCATTGTTTATACTTAAAGTATCTCTAGCTAAGGGTAGGAATTGAAGGTCACACTTTTAAAGTTGACATTATATTCCTTTTAATAGCTGAACATGTATTGTTTATACTTAAAGTATCTCTAGCTAAGGGTAGGAATTGAAGGTCACACTTTTAAAGTTGACATTCTATTCCTTTTAATAGCTGAACATGTATTGTTTATACTTAAAGTATCTCTAGCTAAGGGTAGGAATTGAAGGTCACACTTTTAAAGTTAACATTCTATTCCTTTTAATAGCTGAACATGTATTGTTTATACTTAAAGTATCTCTAGCTAAGGGTATAATTGAATGTCACACTTTTAAAGTTGACATTCTATTCCTTTTAATAGCTGAACATGCATTGTTTATACTTAAAGTATCTCTAGCTAAGGGTAGGAATTGAAGGTCACACTTTTAAAGTTAACATTCTATTCCTTTTAATAGCTGAACATGTATTGTTTATACTTAAAGTATCTCTAGCTAAGGGTATGAATTGAATGTCACACTTTTAAAGTTGACATTCTATTCCTTTTAATAGCTGAACATGCATTGTTTATACTTAAAGTATCTCTAGCTAAGGGTATGAATTGAAGGTCACACTTTTAAAGTTGACATTCTATTCCTTTTAATAGCTGAACATGCATTGTTTATACTTAAAGTATCTCTAGCTAAGGGTATAATTGAAGGTCACATGAATACTGATTCAATGAGGTCGAATTATTCATTTCCAAGTAATGCAAGTGAATAATCGGGAATGCTCAAAGCCAAACATTTGAAATCCGAAGATATATAAATGATTGAACGAAAAGCAAAATTTTTTTTTTTATCTCTTAGTTCATGCCCCTTTAATCATTTTTAATTGGTTAAATCATCAATACTTTTATTATTATAATATTGATGAAAACAAATAATAATAAGAAAAAGAACAAGAAACTTGATCTTTCAGCTACATATGGACAGATTGAAAGTTCTGGAAAAAAAAGAATGAATAAGAATAGACAGAATGATATGTATAGGAATAATTCCATAATAAACAGTATTCATGGATCAGGACAATATGAGGAAATTCAGTCAACAGAATATAGTGCCTTAATATGATACATATAGACATTTATAAAGCCCGGCACCGAGTCTGAAATATGAAAAATAAAGTATATAATGCAAAAAAATATATAAATGTTCATAATGTACAAACAAAGAAAAGAAACAGTATTAAGTACATATATTTTAAAATCTATTTTAATCTCATTTAAAAATCACTACTGATACCAAATTATTTTATTTTATTTTATAATTACTGCAATATTTGAATAAAGTGAATATAAGACATATATATTTTAAAGGAAATATCTTCACAGTTAACATCCCTAACCACCTTATTTAAAAAAAAAAATTATCTTTTATAGTTTTAAATCACCAAATCCATTAGGGATTTTACATTAGTATGAAATTGCTACTTAATATATTACAACGGATTTAACCAGTTTTTAGCACATTTGATCATATTTTACTTAATTTTATCGCTTAACAATAAATGGTTTACTTTTATTCTAGACTTATATAAAGCAATAATAACAGATTTTTAACATAAACATGGATAATATAGTTTTAAAAAAACACCCAAGTCCCTGTATATATGCCATGTAAAAAAAAAACCAACAATTTCTTTCTTTTATATGCATGTGCTGTACATATTTTTAATGTGTTACAAATTTTAAGACATTAAGGGTATATACTCCATTACGGAGGTGCTCCTACTTAATGGAGGCTAATACACAGAGAAGAAGAAAAAATAACCAAAAAAAAAGCCTAGAATAATGATAATGGCTGGCCATTTTTCTTTTTACATTAAGGATGTTGATAGAATAAAAAGCTCAGGATCACAAGGGACAAACGCTATTATAAGTGCTATTAATGTAGCACATATTACATGAAGCCTGAAGCATTTCTTACTTTAACTTAAAGTGTACCAGATCACTTGCTTCCCTATTCCTATGACTTCTAATTGAACTAAAGAAACGTTTGCTATAAGTGTTTACTCACTTTAAAATCAAACCCATCCAACTCCGTCAGTGATGATACACATGAAGTGTAAGAAACTAAAATTTCAATTCAAAGAGCCAATAAACAATTGATATTTAATTTCCAGAGGAACCAATGTTTAATAATATTAAAAATTCTTAAATATAGAGTTGAATTGAGTGCTTCTTTTTAACATAGAAATACTGAGTACATCAGTCTGTCTATTCGTCTGTCCATCCAGTCTTGTTTGTGCACTGATATGTACAATTAGGGCTAGATTTTTATAAAACTTATATCATAGGTTTCTTTTAGCATTAGAAAATCAGTGCTAATCAATTATTCTTGAAAGAGTTATTCCCCTCAAAAACATCAATTAAATTGATAATTGTATTGTTAGCAATTAAATAAATGTCAGATTTTTATACGACCACAAATATTTTTTTACATCGTATAATGCTATCATGTGCTGCGTCTGCATCGTTGTCCGAAGACACATTTAGTGTTTGGACAATAACTTTATTTTTAGTGAATGGATCTCTATAAGTTTTTACCAGAAGGTTCAATATCACTAAAGGAAGGTTGGGATTGATTTTGGGGGTTATGGTTCCAATAATTTAGGAATTAGGGGCAAAAAAGGGGTCCAAAATAAGCATTTTTGTAGTTTTCAAACAATAACTTGTGTGTTTAAGTGTATGAATCTCTCTAAAACTATATACCACAAGTTTACATACCATAATGGTTAGTATTTACTTTGGGGGGTTAAGGCTCAAAATGTTTTGGAATTAGTATATGGGCAAATAAAGGGGAAAAACTAGGTTTTTTCTGGTCAAAGGACAGTTGAGACAATTTATAAAGCAGTGTAAGGGAGGTAATTCAAAAACATTTAACATACAATGTTGGGTATGTTCGGATTTACCTCCCTTACCCTACTTGTATGTTGTTACTAAATTATGTATAAAGAAATGTTAGGTTTTGACTATTTCAAAATAAGGGCTGAGTGCAATCAAATATTTGTCCGTGCATTAACTCATGAACCGTTCAACCAAAGCTTTTTTAAAATGTTGTTACTGGACAATAAATGAAGGTCAAGTTCAATAATGGCGATTTTGACTTTACCGTTCAGGAGTTATGGTTCTTGAAAGATTGATAAATGGAGTTTCCAGTCGTGTCCGTGCATTTACGCATGAACTGTTTTACCTAAGCTTCCCAAATTTTAATATGTTGTTACTGAACAACTAAATGAGATCAAGTTTAATAATGGCGATTTTGACTTTTACCGTTCAGGAGTTATGGTTCTTGAAATATTGAAAAATGGTGTTTCCAGTCGTGTCCGTGCATTTACGCATGAACTGTTCTACCTAAGCTTTTCAAATTTTAATATGTTGTTACTATGGACAAAATGGAGGTCAAGTTCAATAATGGCGATTTTGACTTTTACCGTTCAGGAGTTATGGTTCTTGAAAGATTGAAAAATGGGTTTCCAGTCGTGTCCGTGCATTTACACATGAACTGTTTTACCAAAGCTTCCCAAATTTTAATATGTTGTTACTGATGACAAAATAGAGGTCAAGTTTCAATAATGGAGATTTTGACTTTTACCGTTCAGGAGTTATGGTTCTTGAAAAATTGAAAAATGGTGTTTCCAGTCGTGTCTGTGCATTTTCTCATGAACCATTCAACCAAAGCTTTTGAAATTTTTATATGTTGTTACTGATGGCAAATTAGAGGTCAAGTTCAATAATGACGATTTTGACTTTTACCGTTCAGGAGTTATGGTTCTTGAAAGATTGTGAAATGGCATTTCCATTCACGTGTTGCATTTACTCATGAACCATTCAATCTAAGCTTTTCAAATTTTAAGATGTTGATACTGATGACAAAATGGAGGTCAAATTTGATATTGAGATTTTCACTTTCACCATTCATCAGTATGGTTTTGTGATATTGCCAGGACACAAATAAATATTAATAAATCCGGTTTGCTGTCTTGTGACAGCCTCTTGTAAAGAGTTATATCAAGTTTTTCGAATGCCTTATTTTAACATCATGTCACAGATAGCATGTGCAGGAATAACTGTACGGAAACAAAATATGATATTGGAGTGCCTTGCGATTATTATCAGCCAATCAAAATTCTAGATTCTAACTACACATACATTAATACTTAGTATAATTATAGCTAATTAAAACCATAATATCTGATATTGATCACATCTTTGATGGAATACACTTCCTGATACTGAGGACATTATCTGTAAGAAAGTACATTTTGAAAATATAAAATGAACGTTTATTAAGGGATAATTATGACATATACTTAGTCATATTATGGTTTTATAGGGTTTGATATCATATCCATTATATAAAACCTGACATAAAGACGTCAATGTGGGTTTGTAATGTTTTATTACAGTCCCCTGTCACACAATCGGTTATATTATACAATATGCTGGTTTTCTGGTTTGAATTGTTTTGCATGGGAAAATGGAATAGGACCAGTCTATCTCATAGTCAGAGGAAATATAAAGGTCCCAGTGAATAAACTACACAGAGAACAACAGCTACAGTATTAATTAAATATGACAAAAGAACTTACAAAGTTTAGATAGAAGATGAATCTGTGGGAAAGGTCTATTTTGTTTCGTAATAAGAACGCCTTTATTTGACATAATTTTTAAATTTGTCAAACACAAAACATATAATTCAAAAGGAACTATATGTTAATTTTTTTTTCAGAAATCAGCTTTTAATAATTTACATCACTGTTTAGATTAAAAATATTTTATTGATATTGAATAAATACAACATCAAATACTGGTTTGTGAGTAAAAACATGTATTTTCATCTTTAAGAAGGTAATATTTTTTATTCAGGTAAATAAACCAATTCGATTTCTCTCAGAAGAAATCTTAAGATCCCATTGAAAAAACTAGACAGAGAACAATAGCTACTATTGTATTTATTCAATGTCACAATAGAACTGACAAAAGTCTAAATAGATTGACCATTAGGAGATAACTCTGTGGAAAAGTTTTATCTGGTTCGGAATAAACTGTTAATTTGAAAATTGCACAGTGAAGTTTAATGTGTCAATTTATGCAGATAATAGTTGCCATATTTCATTGCAATTGCAGATCAGAACGTGATATATAGCCCAATGGTGATAATGTCAGTTTCGTGTAAATGTTTTAATGCAATAATGGTTCTTATCATGAATTCTTTATTAAAACTAATCCTGTTATGACACAAAATGGAAAATATATGTAAATGCATTTTCTGTAATTATTCATTAACTGTTATTGTGCAACACATAATTAACTTGTGAAGAGCATATATATATCTTGTTGATTTGCAATACTGGTAGCTATAGGTTCCATGGGCTTCTTTCTCCAGAAGTCCCATTGAATATATTTGAAAACATTTCACTTGAGTTACTTTTTATCTCTTGCACAATTAAATGTGCAGCTTTACAAATTATGCATTAATTTTATTAATTTATTTATTGTCTTTCTGTAAGTAGTCATTAATATTCATCTGTATTGTGTCTGTCTGGTCCATTCCACTGAACATTGATATACAACACAGTGGCGGATCCAGGGGGGGGGGGGGGTTCCGGGGGTTGGAACCCCCCCTTTTTTTTGGACGATCAATGCATTTGAATGGGGACATATAGTTGGAACCCCCCCCTTTGTCCTGGGTTGGGAACCCCCCCCTTTTTCAAATGGCTGGATCTGCCACTGCAACAAATTATTATTCAAATTTAAACCAAGAATTCCAAAAGACAACATTCTGATTGGATGAAATTAAGGGTATTTGAATGTGACCCCTAACTGGGTTCCTCCAGATCGTTCATCCTCCATACTGGAGATAACAGTATGTGACAACAAGGCAAGATCTCCTTTTTGATCAGATTGTGGTGTTAACCAATCAAATCATCCAAATATAAAAAAGAAGATGTGGTATGATTGCCAAAGTGACTACTCGCCACAAGAGACCAAATGACACAGAAATTAACAACTATTGGTCACTGTAGAGCCTTCAACATGAGCAAAGCCCATACCGCATAATCAGCTATGAAAGGTCCTGAAATGACAATTAATGTAAAACAATTCAAATGAGAAAACTAACGGCCTAATTTATGTCTAAAGTCTGACATGCATGGTTCGTGGTCTAGTTTTTCACTATTTTTGTGTGACTTCATTTCTGAAATGATTTGAGTGTAGAATCTTGCAACAATCTATCAGAATATTTATTAATATGTATTTCAATAATATCAACCTATACTCCAAAAGTAAACTTCAGAATAAGGCCTATATGAAATAGATTCACTTTGATACATGTTCTTATTCCCACCAAAGAGCACCTGTTAGTAATTAACAAAGACAATACACAGCATCCACTAATTGGTACCGACTAATCCCCAATTATAATTATTACTACCATGAATTCCTCTCTGTATCTTACAATCACTATTAATAAGATAAAGATAAATATATCTGTGTGTTTTACCTGTTGAGGACAGTTTATTGGTTGATGGCCTATTGATTTCTACAACTAGTGTTATATATCGCTAAGATAGGTTCGTTTTTCAAGTCAATAGCTGATTGCTCTGTTTCAATAGAAAATAATTTTTCACAACAGTCTTCATATAACATAGAGGTTAATAATGGATACCTGATATTTTTTAAGCAAGATGTCTATACTATTGATTGTTAGTTTTAGATATAAACACATGTTACATTGTTTATTGTGAAAATGGGTAAAACAGATTCTGTTGATCAAGAAATTAAGAGGAAATACAAAATACAACTTGATTCCAGAGTTTTAAATGATTTGGATATTAACAAATCAACAAATTGATTGGATGACTGTCACGAAAGTATAAATATTTAATTATGATGTTTAATTATTAACTGTTGTTGCTGTTTTAAACAATGTATTGTACTGTTATTGATTTACCAAGTGCAGTTTTCATGGTTTTATGTAAACTTTGCACCAAATTATGCAAGAATGGATAATTTAAAAGTCAGGACAACATTACGTAATGTCAAACCCATGGATATACCACCACAAATATTCTAACGAACAAAATATGAACAATCGAAGGAGGCGATCGCCACATAGAAACAGCGGAGTTCTTAAACTATCTGCTACTTCTGATAATATTCCTCCACCACCAAAGTAAGTTTGTTTTTTTAACATCACATTGTCCCTATTGTTTTACGATTTCACATATCACCAGATCTGACTTTAAATACTCATTAAATAAGTCAACATCTGCCATTGCCAATGCCATAGATTAATGTATTTTTCATGTTATTTTAATTTTTCTTTGAACAAAGTTATGTCTCTGTGAACTAATATGGAAGTTAATTGCAATTAGAGTTGAAAATCGGAAATCTTTTATGTAAAAACATCATTTTCTGTATAAAATTGTGATGAAATGAATGTTCCATGTGAATGTTATTCAAAGCAGGTTAACTGCAAAATTTGCATGCAAAGTATTCTTTCAGAATCAATGCATTCAGGTTGAGATCCTAAAATTTTTTAAAATGAATATTTTTTTTTCTAGTGATTCACCTTTACATGTATCTATATAATTCATGAACCATGAAGATTAATTTCTGACTTTTTGCTCAAGAAATTCAAAAGTTGTTTATTTTACATAGGGTAATGTTTGAAAATTATCAACAAAACTAACTATAAATAAGCAGTGACCATGACAGCATCTAGTCAGTTAACAATTGTAATTTAAATATGATGGTCAAATGCTTATCATTTGTATTTCAATGAATGATATTGTTAGTGACAAGTTTGTTGAGACAATAAAATGTACATCCCTCATATAAGTGATATACAATTGAATATCTTAATAAAGCTTTACTGAGTGACCTATAATTGCTTACATCCAATTCATTTTGACTCTGCTGGATAGTAACCTCTCTTTGACAATCATACCACACATTCTTATTTATACATCATACCATGTGGCATTGACTAGACAACTTTTAGTTATTACCAAATATTGATGTTTGGAACTGGGAATTTATGATTTATTCTTAAAAGATGTATAGAACTTGAAACAAGCTTATTTACCTTGAATTTCTATTTTTAAAGGATATGTTTATATACCTGTCATTATAAGGAGGAAATTTGGAGAAATCTCAAAACTCGTTTTATTCCTAGAATGTCAAAGATTTTAGGAGAATTACATCTTGACATTATGGTATAGACATTTTTAAATTGATGAAGATTATATGTTGACCTGAGGTTGTTTTTGTTATGTTGCTATCTCACATGTAATGACTATTTTCTTGTGATATTTTAAATGGATGGTTATTTTGACTGATGAAGTGACCTCAGGATCCTATATTAGAAGCATATATATTACACTCATTTAAAATATTTGTATATATACATTGTTAAATATTTGTATTGTAATTTGTAGCATTGATGGTCTTATTAAATAGTATTTTACATTAAAGATTTATACATTGATTAATTTCATCTAGACTATTAAATTGAGATACAAGAAATTTTAAACTAGAATTAGACACAAAAGACTATAGACACACAAAGACTCCCCCCCCAAAAAAAAAAAAAACCCAATGCAATTAAACAAAAACACAACAAACACAACACAAAACAACACAAAAAACAACAAGCATAAAAAATAAAAAAATAACAATAAACAACAGAAAACAAACAAGCATGCAAGACATCCATTATCACTGAACTATTTTTTCATAGTATACATATTTGTTTAGGGGCCAGCTGAAGGACGCCTCCGCTGCGTAAGTTTCTCGCTACATTGAAGACCTCCTTGCGAACATTACATACTGTTTAGTTTTGCATTTGAGAAACATTTGGGTCAATTGCTTCTTTTAGTATCTGTATGCTCAGAATATGCACCTGACTAACAATGTTTTATGATATTTTTCAGAGTGAGAGTAGAATTTTTCACCAATGAGAAGTCATTAAAGGAGAAGTTACAGCTATATTTCATCAAAAACCAAAGATCAAGTAAGATATCATTCTACGATTGTTGTGTTTTGTATGTGTTGGTAGTGTCTATTAGTAAACCAGTTATCTCCCTTGACAATAACATCCTTGAAACAATTCTAAATTTCTTCTTTCTGACATCCTTCAAAATAATGGGACCTATTTCATCTACGAAATAAAAGAAATTTGGTGAAATTTGACATATCTGAATTTCAACAAATTAAGGTCAAGGTAACATAAGAGTACAGGGTTAAACAAACAAATTAGTCAATTAAGCAATGTTATTTGTTATAAGGGGGTCTCATTGGGGGGGGGGGGTTCCGATCCCGGATCCCGCTTACTGTTTTGTCAGATTCCCGTATCCCGCTTACACTATGTACGTAAGCAATTCTCATTTTTTTGTCATTTCCCGGGTCCCGCTAGACCTCATTTCCCGTTTTCACGACACAATAATTTGACTTTCACGTGTCACGCTTACAAAAAATCGGCAATCCCGTGTCACGCTTAGACCCAAATGAGACCCACTTATAACAAAAGTACTGTCACAAATGGAAATTTACATGTTTTCATAGAATTTGTTGGAAGATTGAAATTGATGCTAATTTTGACGTCATGAAAACAAAGTAAATTAGAAAAATGAAGAAAAAAAATTGTTATTATTCTAATTATCACTTGATTTAATTACTATCAGCCATTTACTACTAATTTTGAGATTTAACTAAATAAAAGAGCCCATAATTTGGTCTTATGAATGTACTTCTGTGATTGTGAAATAAATGACACAAATGCCAAGTGATTATTCAGAGCACTTCAGAGATATCTACCAGTTTCTTTTGAGTATTTGACACCATATAGAAGTTGAATTCCCAGGCTACAAACATGGGTAATTACATAATGAATACCGTAATGTTGTCTGCTGATAAGCTGCAGTTATTGGGGATAGCTAAATTGACTTTAGACACTAAGGTCCAAAGTTCTCAAACTAAAGCTGCGATAAAAGATCAAATACAGCTTAAAGAACATTGGTTTGTTAACACTGTAAAAGGCTAATCAGAATTTTGTCATCTTTACGCTAACTTCTAGACATTCAGTAATGAATACACTTTCCCATCCAATAATATGTAACCTACCTTTGATTGATGCCAATTCCATTGTATACAGTTTTCATAGCAAAAATAAGTCGCAGTAATGTTGTTTGTGAGGTTTACGTTTTCAAAATCTAACTTTGACCGGTAAATGATGAAACTCCTACACAAATAATGAGACAGACAACTTTCCACCAGAATTCAAATGAAATGGATTAACTATTAATTTACATAAAGATTCTAAAGGAGGATAGGTCTCACCGTCTGTTTATATGTTCTTTCTGTTAATAATTGGGTTGCTGTCTCATTCAAGTATACATATTTTCCACTATCTATTATTCATATTATACATTCTTTTTTATTGGAACTTCTTTTGCATCTTTTATTAAATCAGTTTACTTTTGTTAATACAGACGATATTTATTCTATATATTTAGATTATTGTCTTGTGAACATCTACTCGAGAATAATTTGATTATTGTCATACAAAGAATAGAAGAGAAATAAATTGGTATTTACAATGGGAATAAAAAAACAAATGATATCTAGTGATTGTTCAATGACCTGTCCTTTGTCTTTGTCTCATTGTCAATCATACCACATCTGTTTTATTTTTCTACTGTAGCTGTTTTTTATCCTTGGTCTTTGTGTATAATTGTCTAGTTGGCAATCATACAACATCTTTTTTAATTTTCTACTGTAGCTGTTTATATTCTTGACTTTTATAGTCCTTGAATGGAAGTTGGTTCATTGGCAATCATACTGTGTAACCTCATATTGTATAAAAGTCTTTTATTAGACAAGTACTGTTCATTCAGAAAATTTGCAATAATTATATTAATGCAAAATATGCAACATCATTAGATTGGCATTAATAAAACTCATTCATAACAGTTTTAAGATCTGGTTATTTAGATTTAATTTTGATAGGGGTCAAGGTTTGGCAATAATAAAATGTGTGCATTAAATTCTGAATTTATGGTATCTAAAATTACAACATTTCCAAGCTGTTTATAATTCAGAATCTAGAAATATGATTATACATTTGTAAGAATGGGTTAGTCGTTTTGTCATAAACCTATTTTTTTTTGGTTTGAATTATTTTGCATTTTCTTTTATCAGTATCATGGCCTTTTATACCTGATTCGATGGTATGGGATTTGCTCATTGTTGGCTGCCACATTGTGGCCTATTATAGTAATGTTGAAATCCACATTAGTTGGATAATTGTTTCATTTGTAATCATTCAACATCTATTTTAAACCATTCTTAAATCAAACTTCTCAGGGCTGCTGTTTTCTAATATGTCATGTGATCGTCAGGTTTCGATGATTGATTGATTGATTGGTGTTTGCTTTATGCCGCATGAGCACAAAATGGCTATATTGCGGCGAGACAATCAGATACCGTCGTAGTTCTGATCATAAAGGATGCCAACTAGAGATCAGCTGTTGAAAGACCCTTCCTAAACTATTAAAAACTATCATGCTGCATTGATGATAATATCTTGGTGTAAATTAGATACCGTATAGAGGGTTTTTTTCGCGGGTGTAAATTTTCGCTTATTTTTGCGGAGAGAAAAAATCTCTAAAAATTAATTCCGCCAATTTAAAAGCCCACATGCCAAGGTAATGATAAATGTTTTGAATCCGCAAAATTAATAACCGCCAAAATATTTCGTATACCTTATTCAATGAAATCATGAAATTTTCCACCCGTGAAAATAACCAGCTTTACAGTATATAACCATTTGGGGTAACCCCCCTAAAGGTGTATCTAATACTAGAAGCCGTTTTTTAGAGTTAGGTCAATAATTGTTATTATATAATCATAAACACTTATTTAACAATTGATCAACAACGATATTATCAGTTTGATTAACAGGTTATAATAACCGTTATTACAAATATTTTTTTTTCATTCCCGTTATTGACTTTTCAAACCAAAATGTTATTTTTACTGATAATAGAAGTTAAACATGGAGTTAATGGAAAATTATGACAATATGTGCTCAATTAAATCTCTTTTAAAATATGCATTTTACGTATCATAAATCCATTTGGAAAAAAAGAATTTTAGCCTTTTTGTGAATAATGTAAATTCAGAAGTTATTGCAATGCTTTTATTAAAATGATAAATGTGCCAGTATCATATTCATAATAATAAGTTTTCTATTATCTATTTGCGATTTTCTTTTTTATCATTTATGTAATCACAGTAGTTAAATTTCATGTTTTTTCCCAGTATTCGAGGATTCTTCCTAATGAATGCACACATTAATTTTTAATCAATAGTACTTAAAACTGATCTTCAAATTGTGCTAATACATGTACTACTGTACATTGTAATAAGTCACTCCCAGCATGAGCTCAATACTATAACAGTGGCCGATCCAGAGGGGCGGGGGTCCAGTGGTTGGAACCCCCATTTTTTTTTATGATCAATGCATTTGAATGGGGACATATGGTTGGAAACCCCCCCTCTTTATCCTGGGTTGGAACCCCCCTTTTGAAAATGGCTGGATTGGTCCATGTATAGCAATACTAGGATATTGTATAATAATTGTATGTCATCTATGTTAATTGACTGTATTCAGAAACAGCTGTAGTCCAGCATACTGGTCAGTTTTCTCAGATTATTATTGATTGTCTTTAATTGATATTGATATTAATATCAACTATCATAATATCACAATAATATAACACAGATACTGGCCCACATAAAAGAATTTTATGTATTTAATGTCGTAGGACCAGGAAAAATTAACCATTTATATGCTCCAGGGTTAAAATGTTGATTTATAGGGTTTTGAGTTCAAAGATCTTATATATTTACATGCAATACAAGATAAAGTATGTGTTACAATTATTATCTACAAGAGTCTTATGTAACCCTGACCCATGAGAATTTGCTTAGCTTATATTTTATGGTTAACTAGCTACTAACTGCTCATTATTGAAAGCTATATAATGACCTTGGGGAGAGTCTTATTGGCTTTCACACTAAATCTTCTTATTTTTATGCCCCATTTATTATGCCCCATTTATGGGCATTATGTCTTCTGGTTTATGCGTTCGTTCGTTCGTCCGTTTGTTCATCTGTCCGTCTGTCCTGCATCGGGTTAAAGTTTTTGGTTGAGGTAGTTTTTTTTATGAAGATGAAGTCCAACCCGTACAGAAATTGCTAACAAAAGCACATAAGTTTCACATGTGAAGCACATGAGATGCAAGTAAGAATTGTATGCAAATCAGGTTGCTCATATGTGCAATTTGGTAGTTCATATGTGCCCACAAAAATCTAACATAATGCTCACATGTGCAATTCAAACCTCAGGTGAGCTTTTATCATCAATGTTAGTTTTATGTTAGTTTTGTACCTTGAAAAGTTTTTTCATTCTTCTAACCATTCAAAACTAACCTACATCATTGCTCATATGAGCTTTTTCAAAATGACATGCCCAGTCATGTACTTCCTGTAAATTCAAATTCATGAAAAGCATGCAATAAATGGAGGTAGATGGATATGGAAAATGTTAAGTCCTATATTGTGCTATTTGAAGAAAGGCATTGTTGAAATCTGATAAAACCAGTGTGGCTGTAGTTAATTATTTGTAAGTTATCATTTCTATTTCTTTATTTTAATTTTTGTGTCAGATTTTGAAATATATTACAATTTTAAGTCCTTTATGGGAATATATATACAGGTTGCTTCTAAATAAGTACTACATGTATAAAGATTTTTATACGACCGCAAAATTTGAAAAAATTTTCGTCGTATATTGCTATCACGTTGGCGTCGGCGTCGTCGTCGTCCGGCGTCCGAATACTTTTAGTTTTCGCACTCTAACTTTAGTAAAAGTGAATGGAAATCTATGAAATTTTAACACAAGGTTTATGACCACAAAAGGAAGGTTGGTATTGATTATGGGAGTTTTGGTCCCAACATTTTAGGAATTAGGGGCCAAAAAGGGCCCAAATAAGCATTTTCTTGGTTTTCACACTATAACTTTAGTTTAAGTTAATAGAAATCTATGAAATTTTGACACAAGGTTTATGACCACAAAAGAAAGGTTGGGATTGATTTTGGGAGTTTTGGTTCCAACAGTTTAGGAATTAGGGGCCAAAAAAGGGCCCAAATAAGCATTATTCCAGGTTTTCACACAATAACTTTAGTTTAAGTAAATAGAAATCAATGAAATTTAAACACAATGTTTATGACCACAAAAGGAAGGTTGGTAATGATTTTGGGAGTTTTGGTCCTAACAGTTTAGGAATAAGGGGCCCAAAGGGTCCAAAATTGAACTTTGTGTGATTTCATCAAAAATTGAATAATTGGGGTTCTTTGATATGCCGAATCTAACTATGTATGTAGATTCTTAACTTTTGGTCCCGTTTTCAAATTGGTCTACATTAAGGTCCAAAGGGTCCAAAATTAAACTTAGTTTGATTTTAACAAAAATTGAATCCTTGGGGTTCTTTGATATGCTGAATTTAAAAATGTACTTAGATTTTTAATTATTGGCCTAGTTTTCAAGTTGGTCCAAATGGGGGTCTAAAATTAAACTTTGTTTGATTTCATCAAAAATTGAATAAATGGGTTCTTTGATATGCAAAATCTAACTGTGTATGTAGATTCTTAATTTTTGGTCCAGTTTTCAAATTGGTCTACATTAAGGTCCAAAGGGTCCAAAATTAAACTAAGTTTGATTTTAACAAAAATTAAATTCTTGGGCTTATTTGATATGCTTTATCTAAATATGTACTTTGATTTTTGATTATGGGCCCAGTTTTCAAGTTGGTCCAAATCAGGATTCCATATGAAATATTGTGCAATAGCAAGAAATTTTCAATTGCACAGTATTGCACAATAGCAAGAAATATCTAATTGCACAATATTGTGTAATAGCAATTAATTTTCAATTGGAGTTATCTTTCTTTGTATAGAATAGTAGTTGATAATATATGTTGGAAATTTGCCAGACATGACTATGATGTCATTTTCTATTTTTATTTGCCAATAACTTTATGTAAATGACTTCATTGGAAATTTGCCAATATAAAATGTTGCTGATGAAGCTTTTTTTCCTTATCTTATCTAAAATGTTTTTAGATAATGTATGTTGGACATTTGCCAGACATGACTATGATGTCATTTTCTATTTTTATTTGCCAATAACTTTATGTAAATAACTTCATTGGAAATTTGCCAATATAAAATGTTGCTGATGAAGTTTTTTTTATTGTTTTATACAATAAACAATGTATATTCACTTTTACTACCAACCAATCTTTACCATTCAGTGATAACAAGCACTTTATTTTACATTTTAATATTTTATGATGTATTTAAAAGAGTAGTTATTGTTGCAAACTCCATTAGAAATTTGAATTGATATCAGTTTTGGAAAAAGGGAAACGGGGATGTGAAAAAAAGGGGGGGGGGGTTAAATTTTTCTCATTTCAGATTTCATAAATAAAAAGAAAATTTCTTCAAACATTTTTTTGAGAGGATTAATATTCAACAGCATAGTGAATTGCTCAAAGGCAAAAAAAAACTTTTAAGTTCATTAGACCACATTCGTTCTGTGTCAGAAACCTATGCTGTGTCATGATCAACTATTTAATTTTAGATTTAAAAAGTTTGAAGAAGAAATCTTTAATTGATTTGTAAAATCTTGACATTTGTTTTGTGTAAAAAAAAAACATGTAATGTCAAAAATTTGATCACAATCCAAATTCAGAGCTGTATCACGCTTGAATGTTTTGTCCATACTTGCCCCAACTGTTCAGGGTTCGACCTCTGCGGTCGTATAAAGCTGCGCCCTGCGGAGCACCTGGTTCCATTTTAAACTTTTTGAAATACAGTACTTCTTAATCAAAGACATTCATTGTGTACTAAACTTGCAAGTCCCTCAATTAGTTTTATAATGTATTGTAATGTTATGTTTTTAGTCATGATCATGATTATTGTTTAAATAAAAAAAAAAAAAAAATCATATGAAAATCATAATTAACTGACAATAATTAAAGAATAACTCTTTTAACATGATGTATCAGTTATTTTATTTTCAACTGAATTATTTAAGATTTTCATTTAAATTTGAAAAATATTCCTTTTTTAAAGCAGCCATTTTGTTTTGGTCAACTATAATATTCACGTGTGCAACATGTGAGCAACTGCTCATATGAGCAATCTAATAAAATGCACATGTGAAACAAAAGCTCATATGAGCAGTTGCACGTGAGGTTTTTAACATGCAAATTAGGTTAATTTCATATGTGCAATTTTTTTGCTCACAAAATGCTCACCTAATTTGCATGTTAAAAAACTCGTGTGCAATCATGTTAGTTTCTAACGTGAGCATCTTATGTGCAACTTATGTGCAACATGTTAGCACTTTTTGGTAAGGGAATCAACTTGAAACTTAGTACACATGTTCCCTATGATATGATCTTTCCAATTTTAACGCCAAATTAGAGCCCAATTTCACGGTTCAATGAACATAGAAAATGACAGTGCGGATGGGGCATCCGTGTACTTTGAACACATTCTTGTTAGATTTTCATTTTTAGACATTTCGTATATTCTTGGAGGCTTCAAATGCGATTGTTATCTTTGCGATATTGAGAAAAATCCTGTTTAATCACATAAAAAAATTCAAAATGCAAGTTTAAGTTATTGCGATGATAGCCTGTAACATTTTTTGCAATAATAAAACCATCACAATAATTTCTGAATTTACAGTAACCTCAAAAATATTTTTCATTACAATACTGACCTTATAGAGACATAAGAATGAAACAAAGTTAAGTTTGATTACCATATGTTACCATGAAGTGATAGCTTAATTCAATCTTCACCAAAATTGTATTAGTGCATATCTTCAAAAGTATTGCTATAAAATTAAGGATCTATAATATCGACCAGTCTGAAAGTCAAAATGATTTGGTTATAAGCACCATAGGTCACTATAAAGCATTCATCAATGAGCAAAACCCATACAGTTATTGTTTATATAAGCAATTATTAGTCTGCCAGTATCAAAGTTTTTTTTATATATGTAACCTGAATAATTCAGCCAATATAGTTCTGCATTGGCTATATTAATGTCTGAAGGCCTTGTCAATTGAAAATCGTCAATTAATTATTTGGAATTAGCTCTGGATTTACCTATTTTGAAAACATTAAGCTTATTTCACCCAGTGAGCACCAACCAAAATCTTTGAATTGCAACGTTTTTTTTTATCGTATAAAGAGTGCAGGCCCTGGCGAGTGGGAGCAGACCTGACATATATTTAGTTGATAATAAGATAATTTGAACAGGTGATAATTAGTCTTTAGTTTAGAGTACTTATAATGTTCGAGGTAATCATATTCTGTACTTGTTTTTAAATGATTGTTTTGTACTGTTATTATTATTGTTCAGGTAATAACAATATGAAAGTAGATATTACAATTTATATTTGTAGGTCTGTAGATCATTTCATGGATACTGTACATTTAGAAATAATTATGTGCATTTAGTATTGCAATTTTGTCATTTCAGTCTAAAATAGGATTTTAATTTTTGCGATACTGAGAAAAATTGTGTTTTATCATATATACAAAATTTCAAAATACGATTTAGATTATTGCGATTATAAACCTGTTGCATTTTTAGCATGAATGAAAACATCACAATAATTTCTGAATGCAGTATTACAATTCTATATTTGTAGGCTTGCGGATCAGAATCTTTAATCTGCTGATCAAGCTTCTGTCATGTGTACTTTACTTAGTCCGAGTTGGCTTTGATACAGTGGAAATTTGGTAAGTTGTTATATGAAACTCTAAAACTATGGTAAAATATATTTTGGAAAATATGTCTTATTGCCATATCAGCCATTCCTTTAACATATATTGTTTTTACAGTTTTAATAAAAGTATTCCTGAAGAAGGCAATTTATAAAAAACCTATTATTGGTTGTTAACCCTTTCCTCCATAATGACGCTTTTTGACGCCACCCCCTTTACTCCATAATGACGCCTTTTGACACCTGTGTAGTACCTCAGTTGAAACGCTTTGACTACAAAATGTCTGCATCAGACTTAAAAAAATTAGCATCCAATATTAAAAGGATATTCATAAGAATATCTGATTTGAATTTCATTGATGAAATATTCATTTTCACAATGCATTAATACTTTAAACCCGATGATTTTTTTTTTATTAAAAAAATCCTATGCAAATCAAGTATGTAAGAAAAAATATTTCCATGGAGGAAAGGGTTAAGCTTAACATACATGCATTTCATTTTCAAGGAGAATAAGAACCTGTTACCTATCAATCATGCTTCATTGGTTTGGGAAGTTTAATTTTAAAAATAATAAGATGTGGTATGATTGCCCATGAGACAACTCTCCACAAGAGACCAACATGACACAGAAGTAAACAACTATAGGTAACTGTATGACGTTCAAAAATGTGCTAAACTTATACTGCATAGTCATAGCCCTGAAAAGACATATATATACTAATTCAAACAAGAAAACTAACGGCCTGAATTATGGACAAAACTTTAAACGAAAAACAAACATGATAAACAAACGACAACCACTGAATTACAGGCTCTTTAAGTTTGTTCAAATATCAAGATATGAGGAAGTTCTTTCAATAGACCATTGATTTTTGTCATGTGTGCTGTTCAATTAGCATACCTGTATCAGTTTAAAAGGTATTAATTAAGCAGAGACTATCAGTCAAGCTTTATCAATGTATAATTTGTTCTTTGCTAAAATTGCTGATGAAGCATAACCTAGGATTGGTGATCATTGATAAGATGTGAATGCTGTTGACTGTTGTATTAACTTAAGAACATTGTTAGAACATTGTTTGACCTCCTCTTCAGTTAAGCTCTATTGAGTTCTGTCTAATTGCTTAGTGTAAAGTTTTCTGATCCAGGAAACTTAATTGAGATGTATTTGATAAATGATATTCACATCCATATACAGAGATTGCAATTATTGGTTGTTATCCAGTATTAAACTTAGACTTCCTTAAAGGATTCTATATTCAGAACATGATTTTCTGATTGTGCTGCCCACTGAATGGCCCTGAGGACAGAATCTTCATCTCTTCAATATATAAATGATAAAAAATGTATTGAGATTTATATCTGCAACAAAAAAAATGTTTTATACCCTTTCATTTTTTGATGTTTTGATTGTCATAAATCTTGACAACTTGTTTTCTTTGCTTGTTCATACTGAATTTAATATATAGATTTGATATTGAAGCAGATATACACGTCTTAAGGTTACACATATCCTTTTATAATGGTTAAACAAGGCACTAGTATGAGTGATCAGTAAATTATATACATGTCTATACTGTTCCCAAGCTAACCACTACTGTGGACAATTCTAATTGATAGGTATATATTATATATACATCTCGTTTGACAGGGATACTTTATTGTGTTTTCTGATTCTAATTAATACACAAAACCTTCTGGCCAATATTGATACTTAAAATTTCTATAGATGCCAGAAAATTATTGTCTTTGTGGTTGTTCACATAATGTTGCATGATTAAGATTTATGTACCCTTCTGTAGCCATTGGATTTTCTATAAAAATCTTGATTTATTTGCCACAAAGTCCTCTTTTTCTATCAAATGCAATGAAACAGTAAAAAATAATGCTTTACATCAAGTTTCCCCTTGGAACATGTACTAAATGGCCTATCTCTATTATTTATTATATCTTTAGTTTTGATACAATTGAGGTTTGAAAAATTCGTACAAAAATGGCTACAGAAGGGTACATAAACCTTAAACAGAATCAGGTATCATATCACCATCAATAATTAATCAGTTTAGAACCATTAAATATTTTTATCTATCCAAGTATGGAGAATTTATGATGTAAGACTTAATCATATGCACATCAAATACCCGATTCCATTCTTAGCATTCTTAGCATAGGAAATGACTTTAAGCTCTCACGTGGCTAAGATTTCACATGGCTTAGCTTTCACATCATGTGACATTAATACCTGATTCCATACTAAGCATAGGAAATGACGTTTAGCTCTAACATGGCTAAGATTTCACTTGGCTTAGCCTTCACATCCCGATTCCATACTAAGTATATAGGAAATGAGGTTAAGCTCTAATATGGCTAAGATTTCACTTGGCTTAGCTTTCACATCCCGATTCCATACTAAGTATAGGAAATGACGTTAAGCTCTAATATGGCTAAGATTGCACTTGGCTTAGGTTTTACATCCCGATTCCATACTAAGCATAGGATATGACGTTAAGCTCTAATATGGCTAAGATTGCACTTGGCTTAGGTTTTACATCCCGATTCCATACTAAGTATAGGAAATGACGTTAAGCTCTAATATGGCTAAGATTGCACTTGGCTTAGGTTTTACATCCCGATTCCATACTAAGTATAGGAAATGACGTTAAGCTCTAATATGGCTAAGATTGCACTTGGCTTAGGTTTTACATCCCGATTCCATACTAAGTATAGGAAATGACGTTAAGCTCTAATATGGCTAAGATTTCACTTGGCTTAGCCTTCACATCCCGATTCCATACTAAGTATATAGGAAATGAGGTTAAGCTCTAATATGGCTAAGATTTCACTTGGCTTAGCTTTCACATCCCGATTCCATACTAAGTATAGGAAATGACGTTAAGCTCTAATATGGCTAAGATTGCACTTGGCTTAGCTTTCACATCCCGATTCCATACTAAGTATAGGAAATGACGTTAAGCTCTAATATGGCTAAGATTGCACTTGGCTTAGGTTTTACATCCCGATTCCATACTAAGCATAGGATATGACGTTAAGCTCTAATATGGCTAAGATTGCACTTGGCTTAGGTTTTACATCCCGATTCCATACTAAGCATAGGATATGACGTTAAGCTCTCATATGGCTAAGATTTCACTTGGCTTAGCTTTTACATTCCGATTCCATACTAAGCATAAGAAATGACTTTAAGCTCTCACATGGCTAAGATTTCACATCATGTAACATGGCTTATCTCTCACATGGCTATATAGCTATAAGCTTTCAAATAACTCATACAGTTCTAAGCTCTCAAAAGGCTTTAATGTGAATAGCTGAACCATGTGACTTTAAAAGTAACTTACACTTGAGCTTGAACATTATATAATTTAGAGAGCGAGAAATATGCATTATATAGTATATAAGCAGTGGAAGCTAATTCTTATACATGATAGCAATTTTGATAGGTCCAATTTCATAGACAATACATAATTCTCATAGACAATACATAATTCTCATAGACAATACATAATTCTCATAGACAATACATAATTCATGAAAATAAGTACAGTTACAGTTCATTTTGTTAAACAAATTGTATTCTTAATTGAAAATTGAAAAACAGAAGATTTATATTTGAGTCAAGTCCAAAAAAGCTCTCTAGCTAGAATTGTATTTGCCTTGTCAGAATGTAGACATTTTGTCATCCAAATCTAATCATTGGTTAGGAAATTAAAATATTGTGGTGAGACGAACAATAGATCATTTCAATCTTATTTTACTTTGATAGCAAGATCAGATAAACCCCTCAGAATAATTAGTTTTAGGTCTTGTTGCTATGACATTTCTTTAAGCCTTCAGTAAAATTGCTTTTTCGATTATTTTCTGAAATCTTCACCATTCACGAAAAACATGGACAGGATAATTAGCATGTAACTTGGTATACATTTAAATTGTTATATCAGCCAAATGCTGATCTAACCTTATCCTTTTTTCTTATCAAATATTGAGAACTTAAAGTCCTAATTAACTAAAAGCATCTTTGAACCTTTGATAGGTTTTGGAAAATATAATAAAGATTCTGAGTACTCAAATAGTACTACACAGATATTGACTACTGAAAACTAACATATCTCCTTAGATATTTTGTTTCACGTTTTATCGACCCTAAAGCCCACTTTAATAATTGCTGCACAAATTTCAAATTTTCTTGAAATAGTTGAATAAGGAAAAATAAAAGTTTTTCATATTTTTTTATTATTTGATTAGTTGATTTACAGTACACAGAAGAGCCAAAACCTTCGTATTATACAAATATAGCCTTTGTATGAGGTCGATACAAGGATATATTGACCTGAAAGAAGTATATTGACTGAGGACGAAGTCCGAAGTCGATATACTTCTTTGGGTCGATATATTCTGTACTGACCTCATACAAAGGCTATATTTGTTATATTATTAATTTCCGACCATGTTTGTATCAAAATCGTCATTTAGGTTTGTTGGAACTTTATAGATATTACATTGTCTCCTTGACAATAACAACATATTAGTTGTTATTTCATTTACTTATTATCAAGGAGACAATGTAATATCTATAAAATTCCAACAAACCTAAATGACGATTTTGATACAAATATGGTCAGAAATTAATAATATAACAAATATAGCCTTTGTATGAGGTCAATACAGGATATATCGACCCAAAGAAGTATATCGACCTCGGACTTCGTCCTCAGTCAATAAAATTAACGGTACCAATTTTCTCAATATATCCTTGTATCGACCTCATACAAAGGCTATATTTGTATAATATTATTAATTCGTATATTTTATCAAATTTGATTCGTTTAGAGATAGTCACATGTTAAACTATATTTTCGAAGGTAGAGAGAAAACGGCGGATAGAAAAAAGCATATTGACCGGCAAAAAGCATATTGCACGGTTATTTTTAGAATATCTAAAAACCGATATACTTTGTGACGTCATGTAATGAATTTCAGGATATTGTTTAACGTTTTGAAACAAATGATATCTGTGATCGATTATTTGACGAAAAAAAATATCTTCAAATACATAAGATGTCAAAAAAAAGTAAATGAAATAACAACTAATATTTTGTTATTGTCAAGGAGACAATTAATGTAATATCTATAAAGTTCCAACAAACCTAAATGACGATTTTGATACAATTATGGTCGGAAATTAATAATATATCAAATATAGCCTTTGTATGAGGTCAATACAGGATATATCGACCCAAAGAAGTATATCGACCTCGGACTTCGTCCTCAGTCAATATACTTCTTTCAGGTCAATATATCCTTGTATCGACCTCATACAAAGGCTGTATTTGTATAATACATTTTGTAGAACTAGTTAATTTTGCATTTTTCATGTGAGTACTGTAAATATAGAAATTATTACGTTCATTTATTATTGAGATTTTGAAAAAAACTGCATAAGATCTATGTTTCAGTTACCGGTATCAGAATGCAATTTCTTATTATTGCGATAGCCATCCAGTTGTATTATTGGAATTAATAAAAACCTCTCAATAATTTCTGAATTTACAGTTCCCTGATGAAATTGTCTGGTCAATCTTCTATCACACGATATTTATGAGCTTCCTAACCCTTTTATTAAGAATTTGATGTATAAAAATGATATGAATTGAGTACCATGATATGTCCATGGATGTATATTGTGTTTCCGTGACAGAGGATCCCATATAATCCTATCAATTTGTTTCAGTAAATGTCAGAGCTCTAATTTTAGTTGAGGATTAACTTTTATTTATAAGTTCTTACAGTCAATCATTTCTCAATAATAAAAGATCTATATAACAAATCACTGTCTATATTATTTGAGTTAAATTCACAATTTCTTTTTTTAAATTCAGTCAAAAACAATTATAAATATGTTTTATCATGTCAAAAGATAAGACATTAGTCTTGTAGCATATTCTAAGTAAAGTTAACATCTAAAAATATATGATTTAGCAATCAGTCTCTGTTGTTATAACGTCATTATAAGGGGTCTCATTGGGGGGGGGGGGTTCCAATCCCGGATCCCGCTTACTGTTTTGTCAGATTCCCGTATCCCGCTTACACTTTATATATGTAAGCAATTCTAAAATTTTTTGTCATTTCCTGGGTTCCGCTAAACTTCATTTCCTGTTTTCACGACACAATAATTTGACTTTCACATGTCACCCTTACAAAAAATGGGCAATCCCACGTCAAACTTAGACTCCATTGAGATCCACATTATATAAACCAATGGATAATTAATGTGCATTGAACATTCATCATTGTGTCAAGGATATATCTCTCTTAAAACCTTCTGGAAATAATGGTAGAAACATTATTTTGCTTGTAATCCCTCATACATATTCTTGTAGTTGATGTCAAAAGTCTGATGTTTAAAAGAAAGTTTATACATCTTTAAATGGTTATGTAATGTTGAACAATTCAAAAAATTCATGGTTCCTCCTGAAGCAGCGTAATCTACGAAAAATTGTTATCTAACTAATAATAGAATTAATCTACAGTACATTAAAACTCAATTTAATAAAAAATATAAGTAATCCAAGAAACTGGAAAATATTGAAAAATATTCAACTCAGACAATATTGATAATTGACAAATGCACTTTGTGCATTCGTGTATTACTACAGTATGTTGTTTGGTTGCTGCTTGAGCATTTTTTAACATTCAAATTCTTGATTCTTTGATAAGTTATACATTCCTAGTCTCTATTCATATTTAAACACAAAAAAACAAAATATGTGGGGGTTTAAATATATTTTGAATTTCCAATAGCTGGAATTGAATATAAATAATATCAAAAAAATATAGCCTACAAATGGAGCTATTGTTATCATTAGTATACTCAATTATAACAATTATTGAATATTAAGGGCATACGATACAGTTTTGATCCTGTATTTACAGTTTGATGAAAATTTCCATATAGGCTAGTTTTTGCCTGCTTCAATCAAATATGTAATAAAAAATATACCTTCATGTGCTACTTTTCGAGTTAAATGAGGTCGAAATTTTGTATATTTGCTCAAAATTCGGATTTGTGGCCGTATTTTCCCTTTTGAAAGAATGCCATAACTTTTTTGTTTTAAAAGATAAACACAAATTGTTTTTTGTTAGATAATTTGTATTTTTTGTATTTTAAAAGTATCCTAAAAAATTATGCCTTTTTCTTTCAGAAATAACTCATATTTATCAAATGGTCATGAATTAAGAAAAAATCGCATTTTTTTGCTGTATATTTATCAAAATTAAAAAAAATCCTCTATTTACAGTTTTATAAAATTTGGTCCACATAATCTCCTTGCAAAATGAAACAAAATGTCGTTTTACAAAATAGGGGTCCATGCACTCGTTTTCAAATTAAATCAGTTTGAATGATAAAAAATAGTCGAAAAATGCATCTTTTCCCGATATGTCATAGTTTGACGTCGCGAAAATAACATTTTACGTTAGCAACGTCATTACCTTCTCTGTAACTGTATCGTATGCCCTTAAGGTAACTATGTAGCTACAATGTATGTTTGATAAAGGATATCCTCAATTAAAACATTTATCTAATGTCATAAAAACACACTGAATGTTTAGTTAATGATAAAGCAATAATAGGAATGCTTGATACACTGTATTATAATAAACCAAATACAAATTGTGTTTTTGTAGGATTATCTTATATTTCATTCATTAAGTTATATTAGATTGATGTTAAACCAAGATAGAGGGTCTTATCATTACCAGAAAACTTGATAAAGTGTCATCTCATTTTATTAAAACCTGATAAAGTGTCATCTCATTTACACAAATTGATAAAGTGTAATCACATTACACCAAACCTAGAAAAAGTATCACCTTATTACACAAAACCTAGATAAAGTATCACTTTATTACACTAAATCTAAATAAAATAACACCACATGACCACAAAACGTGATAAAATATTATTTCATTACACCAAAACTTGATTAATGTGTCACCTTATTACACCAAAACTTGAAATCAAAGTGTCACCTCATTACACAAAACCTAGACAATGGGTCACCTTATTACACCAAAACTTGAAATCAAAGTGTCACCTCATTACACAAAACCTAGATAAAGTGTCATGTCACTACACCAAAACTTGATAAAGTGTCATCTCATTACACCAAACCTAGATAAAGGCCAGTACTCAAAAAGCTTAAATTAGACCCCTGCCTCATTACCACAAATCTTGATTAAATTTCACTTTATTACACCAAAAATTGAGAAAGGGTAACCTTATTGCCCTAAAACTTGAAACTGAAGTGTCATCTCATTACACAAAACCTAGTTAGAATGTCATCACACGACACCAAACCTAATTTATGTGTTACATAATTACATGAACTCAAAATAAATGTCCCTTTATTAAACCAAACCTAGATTAAAGTATCACTCCAATTCACCAAACTTTGATAAAGTGTCATCTCATTACACAAAACCTTCAAATAGAGTGTCATCTGGTTCACCAAATTTTTGTAAAAGATAATCTCATTACAGAAAACCTAGATAAAGGGTCATCCATTTCATCAAATTTGATAAAGTGTCACCTCATTACACAAAACTTAGATAATGTGTCACCCAATTCACCAAACTTTTATAAAAGGTAACCTCATTACACCAAACTAAGATACAGTGTCACCCAATTCACCAAACTTTTATAAAAGGTAACCTCATTACACCAAACTAAGATACAGTGTCACCCAATTCACCAAACTTTTATAAAAGGTAACCTCATTACACCAAACTAAGATACAGTGTCACCCAATTCACCAAACTTTTATAAAAGGTAACCTCATTACACCAAACTAAGATACAGTGTCATCTCAGTACAACAAAAACAAAGATAAAATGTCTTAATTAAAATTTTATTGGATTGAGTAAAAAAATTGTATTGTTTGTGTTTCAAGTCAGTTTGAAAAGAAATAGAAAATCAAATCAACAAAGCTTTTACTGTTAAGTGCCAAAAAAGTTATGGTTTTAAACTTAATGAAAGTTTCATCATGATGAAATGAAATAAAGCAAATGGCCTCAAAATTCCAAAGATTTCAAAAGTTTAAGTAAATAGAAATCTTCTGTGCATTGAACCTCTATAATGGATAAAACTAACTTTGTTTTGTGAATAACATATGGAAGACTTACAGATTATTAACATAGACATCTTGTCATAAATCTCTTCATGGCTTCTGTTTTTCCATTTCCTATTAAAACCTATCAATTCTTCCATTAGAAAGCTTTATACTAATGACCTGTAAGTATATATTGAAAACCTTGTCAAAACGATGTTATATCAAGATTACGAAATCTTATAAAAATCAGAAAAATAAGTCACTCATGGTAGAACTTTCTGGGCTTTGCTATTTTTTGTCAATTAGAGAGCCAAATATAGCCAGAATGTCATTAGCTTGAGGACTGATATTATTCAAAGAGAATAACCGATTTTACACTCAGATACATTATGTTTTTTTGGTATATGATTTTCAACAACAAAAAGATTCTGGATTATAACACTTTTTACATCAAATTCTTCTGGTACATTACACTGTTAAATATATTTATGTTTACTTATTTTCTTAGTACTGATAAGTTCACTTTGAATATTAATATTAATATTTACCTTGGGGAAACAGCTTCCTATTTCTTAATTACCTCGTTTACCTGAATTTTGTTACATTTTCTTAGGGACGACATCAAAAGTTCAATGTAGGATAAAAAACTTAATTCACATAGTTTTTCCACTGACCCCCCCACCCCCCCTCTTAACTTAATTTGGGAAAAATTGATTTACCAATAGGGATATATGTAAAAATCGATTTTAGATATACAAAACTTGCAGAATTTTAACCCCCCCCCCCCACCCCCAAACTATTTGATTTAAGTTTTTTATCCTACATCGATCTTTTGATGTCGTCCCTTAGGAACAATTTTGGTTCAATATTAAATTCTTTAAAATAGCATTTAATGAAATTTGAATATTTGATCACAATGCAAAAAAATTGTTGAACTAACTTTAAGAAATGTTTAAGTTCATCTGAAATGCTGTTCTTTTATTCTTAAAGAAGTATTGCTACCTCAGGTAATCACTGGGTTTTAATTTTTACTGTCATATTTCGATTTCAGTTATCTTCCAGTGATGAACATTTATTTGTATAAATATCCCTTAGTAGTTATGGTTGTGAATTTGATATCAGAGAAAAACCTCCCATCAGCTTAATCGATTACCATAGTGCTGTAAAAAAAATTGGCTTGATTAGAAATTGTCATCTGATGTGTTTTTGTTATGAGACAGTCAGTGGTTTATTTTATGTGTCTACCCACCTTCTAACCTTGAGAAAAAACTTGTTTTCTTTTTTGTAGTCTCAATTTGCATCCCTATTTTGTAGACTTCATTGTTTTGTCATGATCAGGGTAATATAATCATTCTTGACTGCTTTTATTATTTGAAGACTTTTATATCCTCTTGATATTTTTGTTGTTGATTAATTTAGCTGTGTCAGTTTTGGTTGATTGTAAATTGAGATTCCTGGCAATTTTTTTTCACTGGTAGAAAAATAATATGAATATACCGGTACTGTGGATTTATTATTATTTGTTGGATAAGTGAACCTCGAAATGAAATGCTCAACGAATGTAAAAAAATCTATAGGCATGTATGCAAATTTTGTCAAAACCTCAAATTAAATCTCCATGAAAATTTAAGTTTTCAACGAAAATTGGTACCAATAAGTGAATCCACAGTACAAATGTATTTTGTTGCAAATGTGTAAAACATTATCTTTAATCATTTTTTTCATGTTTTATCCCATTCTAGAATTACGGTCATCTTTTTTCAAATTTATATAAATTTGAAAAAAGATGACCGTGAAGTGGGCTAGAATGGGATAAAACATGAAAAAAAAGTACCCAGAAAATAAGCTAGTATACAGTAAGATCCCAATATTTTAGTAAGACTACAAAACAGTCATATTCATAAACTAAATTTATTTGACGTTAACATTCTAAAGATTGAATGTCAGCTTTATGTTTCTGCCAGACTAATTTCAGATTGAACAATAGAATAGTGAGTCTGGGATACTACAGACTTAATTTATGACCTCTCTGTCACTCAATAAGCCAATTGAAGTCTATAGAGAAAGGTTGGACAAGTGAAATCAAATTAAACAAGCACTAATAGGTGTTATTTTCTATACAATCTAATTTGGAAAATTTCTTTCTAAATGTCATCTGAAAAATTGCTATAATTTGTGATAAACTGATGGCAAAAAAAGAAAATGTATGTGACGTAACCCTTTTCTGTTTATGATGATTTGATCTTTAATGAGGCAGTTCTTCCCCGATTAGAGTTGTCATATTGTTTGATGTAAAACATCACATACTGATCAACTATTTGTCACAATACACGTTGATGAAAATGTACGGAGCTTGTATGGAACACGGATAAAATATTCATTAACATTGATTCCCTGTACACTTGCTTTACTCTTTTTCATTGAGGTGTTTTGTGTTAATGAAATTAACTTTCATAATTAATGTTGTCGTGAGACTTTCCAAGAGGGATTTATGTTATGATCTAGAGGCAACATTGCGTAATGTCAGTTTGAAAATTTTATAATCTTTATCGCTTCTTCTGGATAATACTGAACTTTAAGGTCCTTCTGGATAATACTGAACTTTAAGGTCCTTCTGAATAATAACTTTAAGGTCCTTCTGGATAATACTGAACTTTAAGGTCCTTCTGAATAATACTGAACTTTAAGGTCCTTCTGGATAATACTGAACTTTAAGGTCCTAATCTGGATAATACTGAACTTTAAGGTCCTTCTGAATAATACTGAACTTTAAGGTCCTTCTTGATAATACTGAACTTTAAGGTCCTTCTGTATAATACTGAACTTTAAGGTCCTTCTGGATAATACTGAACTTTAAGGTCCTTCTGAATAATACTGAACTTTAAGGTCCTTCTTGATAATACTGAACTTTAAAGTCCTTCTGGATAATACTGAACTTTAAGGTCCTTCTGAATAATACTGAACTTTAAGGTCCTTCTTGATAATACTGAACTTTAAGGTCCTTCTGAATAATACTGAACTTTAAGGTCCTTCTGGATAATACTGAACTTTAAGGTCCTTCTGAATAATACTGAACTTTAAGGTCCTTCTGGATAATACTGAACTTTAAGGTCCTTCTGAATAATACTGAACTTTAAGGTCCTAATCTGGATAATACTGAACTTTAAGGTCCTTCTGAATAATACTGAACTTTAAGGTCCTTCTGAATAATACTGAACTTTAAGGTCCTTCTTGATAATACTGAACTTTAAAGTCCTCCTGGATAATACTAAACTTTAAGGTCCTTCTGAATAATACTGAACTTCAAGGTCCTTCTGGATAATACTGAACTTTAAGGTCCTTCTGAATAATACTGAACTTTAAGGTCCTTCTTGATAATACTGAACTTTAAAGTCCTCCTGGATAATACTAAACTTTAAGGTCCTTCTGAATAATACTGAACTTCAATGTCCTTCTGGATAATACTGAACTTTAAGGTCCTTCTGAATAATACTGAACTTTAAGGTCCTTCTGGATAATACTGAACTTTAAGGTCCTTCTGGATAATACTGAACTTTAAGGTCCTTCTGGATAATACTGAACTTTAAGGTCCTTCTGGATAATACTGAACTTTAAGGTCCTTCTGGATAATACTGAACTTTAAGGTCCTTCTTGATAATACTGAACTTTAAAGTCCTGGATAATACTGAACTTTAAGGTCCTTCTGAATAATACTGAACTTCAAGGTCCTTCTGGATAATACTGAACTTTAAGGTCCATTTTGATAATACTGAACTTTAAGGTCCTAATCTGGATAATACTGAACTTTAAGGTCCTTCTGAATAATACTGAACTTTAAGGTCCTTCTGGATAATACTGAACTTTAAGGTCCTTCTGGATAATACTGAACTTTAAGGTCCTTCTGGATAATACTGAACTTTAAGGTCCTTCTGGATAATACTGAACTTTAAGGTCCATTTTGATAATACTGAACTTTAAAGTCCTTCTGGATAATACTGAACTTTAAGGTCCTTCTGAATAATACTGAACTTTAAGGTCCTTCTGGATAATACTGAACTTTAAGGTCCTTCTGGATAATACTGAACTTTAAGGTCCTTCTGGATAATACTGAACTTTAAGGTCCTTCTTGATAATACTGAACTTTAAAGTCCTTCTGGATAATACTGAACTTTAAGGTCCTTCTGAATAATACTGAACTTCAAGGGTCCTTCTGGATAATACTGAACTTTAAGGTCCTTCTGAATAATACTGAACTTTAAGGTCCTAATCTGGATAATACTGAACTTTAAGGTCCTTCTGAATAATACTGAACTTTAAGGTCCTTCTGGATAATACTGAACTTTAAGGTCCTTCTGAATAATACTGAACTTTAAGGTCCTTCTGTATAATACTGAACTTTAAGATCCTTCTGGATAATACTGAACTTTAAGGTCCTTCTGGATAATACTGAACTTTAAGGTCCTTCTGAATAATACTGAACTTTAAGGTCCTTCTTGATAATACTGAACTTTAAGGTCCTTCTGTATAATACTGAACTTTAAGTAATAAATTTGTTTGTCATATAATGCTGAATCAACCATTGTAAGTGTGAGTCATCAGGTAAATCAAAGGGAAGTTTAATATTTTTTTGTAAACTCAGAACCATATATTTTAGAGCAGTATATGTCTATTCACTTGGAAATCTATTTACTAATAGCAGTTATAACCATATACAAGCTAATGGGACTCCTTAGTCATAATATATATAGTCCCACCATGTGTCATGTTGGGACTATATATTTTTGCAGATATGAATATAGGAAACCTGATAAAGGTCCTATCCCCTCATTTAATAATAGCAGTTATAACCATATACAAGCCATTAAGACTTCTTAGTCATAATAGTCCCACCATGTGTCATGTTTGCAGATATGAATATAGGAAACCCGATAAAGGTCCTATCCCCCTCATTTAATAATAGCAGTTATAACCATAAACAAGCCATTAAGACTTCTTAGTCATAATAGTCCCACCATGTGTCATGTTTGCAGATATGAATATAGGAAACCGATAAATAAATCTGTTTAAAATAAAACAATGGGTCTGTCCTGTATGCAGACAAATTCTTTGAATATTTCATTGAATTCCACTCAGTTGTTATAAATAGGATGTCCAATGATTTATGGAAACTTAATGCCATCTCCCATTATGTCATGTTTGCTTAAGTCATTTCTATTGGAAAACCCCAAATTTATTTAAATAAAAAGTTTTAAGGGCATATGTTACAATTACAGGGGAGGTAATGACGTTGCTAACGTAAAATGTTATTTTTTGCGACATCAAACTGTGACATATCGGGAAAAGATGCATTTTTATGTTTGAATTTCTCACTTATTATGAGAAATGGGATTACTATATGTGGTATATGTGATCCATTGAACGTCTACATGTCCATCAGCTATGGGTGCAATCAACAGTTTTTTACGTGACGTCATTCTGTAACAGGGCATGTAATAGTGGACCCATCATGCAGAAGTCAGATATTCATAGTTATATAGATATCTATACATCAATGGAAAGATAATTCTATGAACTTTCTGAATAAATAAAAAAAAATCCAACATCTCTTGTTTAAACATGCAAATTGGTACAAGTTATCAGCTGGAAATTAGGCATTTTCCCCCTAAAAAACCTTAAAAACAGACCACCTTTGGACACACGGATCAGTAACCTGTGCATATATTTGAGATTTCTTATAATATGCATTTCGAAGAGCTTATCCGGCTGATTTAAGAAAATGTAGTTTCAGCCTACGTTCGCCTGCTCCGAAAGGAGCTATCTTACCTGACAAATCAAAGTGCTTTTTGCAACAGGTGAAAATCAGCTGTTTATGGAGTTGCCTCCCATATAGTAGGAAGTCACAAAAACATTTTTTTTTTTTAAATCTTGACAAAAGTGGCATTTTAATTGAACTTCAATATATGTTTTTCACATTGAACATAAAAAACAATCAACTTTTTCATTTAGTGGTATATAAATAGCAGGGAATTCCATCAGTATGTAAATCTCACTGGGGAAATACCCCTAGTTTTTAGTACGAAACTGTTTATAGCACCCTTAAGCAAAACCTTGTATGCGATATATAAAAAATTCTCAGCTTTTCTGAATCTGTACACTATACCGATTAAAATGAGGTCTTACTTGAAGGATTGTGACCACAAATAGTGAAACTACAGCTCTTTTTTATGTCGCGCAGTAGTGGCATATTGGCCAGTGGCAAACAGTTTAACTGGCAAATCCCAAACATTTCCTGTATCACATTTTCATCAGTTTTACAAAGAAAATAAATCATAAAATAGGGTTTCTTTTAAATAAATAGAATAAAAACTATGAAATAGGCATGAATAAAGTTACTTTAAATAGATTTTGTTCCTAGTACTATATGAACTAAGTTATAGCTGAGTTGAGAAAATATTGAAATAGTGTTTTTCTTAGGAATGGCATGTGTACCTTTTTGACTATAAAAAGTACCAAATATATATTATAATGAATAAAACTTTATGTAACACTGATCAGGAGTAAAGGTCAAAGTAGAAAAAATCTACACTTTTCATATGCAACTTTTGGTTCCAAATATATGAGAGATTGAATAAAAATATCATGACGTCGCTAAAAATTAAAAAACTTCAATATTCGCACAGAGTCTGGTTTTCTTATATCTGGTTGCTATGTACAAATCTGTAATATTTGCATTAAATATACCAAACTGATGCTTTTAAATTAATGTATACATGCCGTACAATATTTTTCAGAATTATTTTACTCCATTCGCAAACACATTTCTATGCTAAAACATCACTAATATTTTGTATTTGTCCCTTAAGGGTGCAATCAACAGTTTTTTACGTGACGTCATTCTGTAACAGGGCATGTAATAGTGGACCCATCATGCAGAAGTCAGATATTCATAGTTATATAGATATCTATACATCAATGGAAAGATAATTCTATGAACTTTCTGAATAAATAAAAAAAAATCCAACATCTCTTGTTTAAACATGCAAATTGGTACAAGTTATCAGCTGGAAATTAGGCATTTTCCCCCTAAAAAACCTTAAAAACAGACCACCTTTGGACACACGGATCAGTAACCTGTGCATATATTTGAGATTTCTTATAATATGCATTTCGAAGAGCTTATCCGGCTGATTTAAGAAAATGTAGTTTCAGCCTACGTTCGCCTGCTCCGAAAGGAGCTATCTTACCTGACAAATCAAAGTGCTTTTTGCAACAGGTGAAAATCAGCTGTTTATGGAGTTGCCTCCCATATAGTAGGAAGTCACAAAAACATTTTTTTTTTTTAAATCTTGACAAAAGTGGCATTTTAATTGAACTTCAATATATGTTTTTCACATTGAACATAAAAAACAATCAACTTTTTCATTTAGTGGTATATAAATAGCAGGGAATTCCATCAGTATGTAAATCTCACTGGGGAAATACCCCTAGTTTTTAGTACGAAACTGTTTATAGTCCATCAGCTATGGTTTGACTGATATAGACCTAATTGATATATATAGAACAACTATATATGGTGTATGGAATAATTGTAAGGTGTAATTGTCGGTCTAACAGGATTTATCATGGATCTTTAAAAATGTTACGTTTATGTGATACTTGTAGTAAAACTATTATCTTTAAGACCTTCAACATAAAATCTATGGCCAGTTTAAAGCATGTGAGACATTTCAGGGTGCACACTCTTGTTTGAGGGGGGGCAAGGGGGGTCCCAATAACAGCAAAACAGCAAATTGATTTGGCTCATAACAGATAACAAGGAATTAAAATGGACAAAAACAGATAACAGTAAATGAAATATTGAAATAATTCAGTCTTTGACAAATCAGTATTTCTTATTACGGATATAATCCTTTGTAATGCATTCAATTTTTTATAACTATGTTTTTAGTATTAATTTATGTATCTAGAATGTGTTTAAATTACTACTCAATATATTATAATATTTTTTTTTACGCTCATTTACGGAACGTATTATGGTATACTGTTGTCCGTCTGTTGCCAACATGTCGGACATTAACTCAAAAACTCTTTAACCATTTGCATTAAACTTTGGGAAATTGTTTATATCTATTGACGTGAGCTCCCTTTTTTTTTTTTTTTTTTTTTTTTTATAAATTTTAGATTTTAAGTTTCTGGGTACGTTGGGGTAATGGGTTTTTATTCAATAAAATTGGTGGTTTTTTTCAGTTTTCTGATAATATCTCAAAAATGCTTTCACAAAGCAAGGAATTTTGGTTAATTGTTTATGTCTATAAACATGAGGTAACTTTCAACATGTTCAATTTTTATAAATTTTAGATTTTACGTTTCTGAGTTAACGGGTTTTATTAATTAAAAAGGGGTGATTTTCCAGTTTTCAGACATTAACACAAAAATGTTTTCAGCAGTTCTCATGAAACGTTGGTGTATTGTTTATATATATATTGACTGAAGCTCCCTTTGTTGCTAATAAAAAAAGTGACCTAAAAGAGTTTGAATATTCTGACTTTTTCTAAATGACTAGTTAATGAGGTGTGTGAATTTTTCTTAATAAAACTATAAGGCAAAGTGGTATATAGGGTAGAAAAATCAAAAGCACCAATTATAAGCATGCAATTTATCAAGTACTTCGAACGAATTTTGACACTCTAAAAGCAATTTATTCCACTATTTTCAAAGGCCTTATTTGAACATTTTTTTATCAGCTGAGGTTTTTGATTGTACCAAGTGTACTAGTAAGTAGAATACATAGTTTAGTAGGGAAACAATGGCTTGACACAAAATAAATCTTTGTAATGAGTTATGTGCAGCTTCGGACCCAAGTACATGGTTGGAACTTTCATTGTACAATGCATTTGGTTCTGCTTTGAAAAGAATTACAGAGCTGAGTCCATGTACCATATTATATAAAAGGTTAAGTGGTTGTTAGGACCTAGTCCTTAATTGAGATCCTTGTCAGATGAGATATTCCTGGCCATATGTTTTCCTTTTTGTCATATTAAGAATTGTTTTAATTTAATATGTTCGTACGGAAAACAAGGAACATTATTCTCATACAAAAAATTAAGATAATTCTAAATACTCATTCATTAAAAAAATGGAATTTATTACAAAGGATAATCATAAGATATACTTGAATTGTCCTGGACCTCACTTCTGTGATGGGTAAATGTTAATGGAATCCTTCTCTGAATACGGGACAAACATAGTAGTAGTGGTAGACCCCAATGGCCAATGATCTTCAATCTATACCGAATATTGACTGTCAAAAAAAATGCTAACATTCCAATTTTCAATAACAGTTAACAGCAAATACATTATCACAATAACAGATAACAAAAAAACTAAAAGCCCAATAACAGCTAACAAGGAATAAGACAATAACAGCTAACAGCAAATATATTTTCAAAATAACAGATAACAAAGAATTAAATTGCCCCATAACAGCATAACAGTTAAACCCCTTGCCCCCCCTCTTGTTTTTTTTAATGAAAACAATTTTTTCTCAGTCAAATGATATATACTATTTTGGAATATCTGTAGAGGAATATGTCTGTTGTGCAATATTATGCAGACTGTGAAGCTAATTATTAATTATCTATATGCATGTAATTATTTCACCATTATAACAAGAAAAAAATAAGGAAAAACCACCTAAGTACTCAATGATAGTGCACTCCAATCATCAGTTTGTCTGGTAGTAATTAACTATGTTTCCCGTATTAATTAAGACAAGTTATTCAAATTACAGAATAGAAAGTTGATAGTAATTAGGTATTGATGTTTTTGTAAGATTTCTGTGTTAATATCTTAATTCACCAGGAAAATTGAAACTCAAGTGTCATCTGTTCATAGTAGAACATGTTTGTACATTTGAACAGCTGATTAGTACATATATACTGAATTTCTATACATACAGAAAGTTGAACTATGAAATATTGCACTTAATGTATTTTACAATGTTCTTTTATCCTAATCATCATGTATCATGATATATTTTGTATTTTTTTTTTACTTCTTCTATTCAGTATTAGTGAGGCTCCATTTATGTAGTCTGTATTTGTCTAATTTGAAGGAATGTAATATGGCTTGCTAATGGTGGATGTATTTTTATGGCTTTGCAATTACCCTTTCATGAATCCCATTTCTGAAGAAGTCATTTAACTGCCTTTCTATTTTGGTGTTTGCAAACCATTTTCAAAGTGAAATTTTTATTGGTCCTTTAATAACAGGAAATCAGACATCTAAGTCATTCAGTTAAGGTTGCAAAGAGACATTTAGTCCATTTTTACAAAAATGGTCAGCTGGCTTTGCCATGTAGATGGTTTTGTCTGATTGTTTACATTCATATAGATATCTGATGTAAAGTGTACCTTTACTTTAATCTTTTCCCTTTGTTGCCATCATCTGCCTGTCAGTTCCATCATAGATGTAATACCGTTATATACATCTAGGATCCCACATTCAGCTGTGTACACCAGATGTAACAAATATAACTTTTGTCTGTTAAGTTTGTCTTTACTTTATGTCCAGATATGACATAATCATTTATTACATGACATTGTGTTTAGAAGTATGAAAAGCTTAAAACTCTAATGGAGTATTTGATAAAACATTTTTTTTCTTCTTTAAAAATTGTTCAACAGCTGACAGTCATATCTCATGATGCAGTTGATTTCATTTGACTAGTCTCAGGAATAAGATAGCCTTATTCTATCACACAACTAATGGTCACATTAAAAAAAAAAATTTGAAAGAAAACTTTGACTGAAAAATATTCATAAATTTTTTGGTATCATCTGCATTCTGTTTTAAGCTTGATCAGCAAAAAAAAAGCATACTAATACAACTTCATGAATTTATTATATTTTCAATAAATTGAAATGGGGAATGAGTCAAAAAGAAAACAACCAGACAAAAAAGCAGAAAACAGCCTAAGGCCACCAATGGGTCTTCAACAGAGAAAATTCATAGAAATCCTGAAGATCCAGACAATATCAAAGTTAAACATTGTGTTATTTTATTTATTATATACTTAGTAGTAAATACAGATAAATTGTATGTGTAATACAATCATTGGCAAGCGTGCTGTATCAGCCACACGTGATGATACCCTTACCAAAAAGTGCTAACATGTTGCACATAAGTTGCACATATGATGCTCACGTTAGAAACTAACATGATTGCACATGAGTTTTTTAACATGCAAATTAGGTGAGCATTTTGTGAGCAAAAAAATTGCACATATGAAACTAACCTAATTTGCATGTTAAAAACCTCACGTGCAACTGCTCATATGAGCTTTTGTTTCACATGTGCATTTTATTAGATTGCTCATATGAGCAGTTGCACACATGAATATTATAGTTGACCAAAACAAAATGGCTGCTTCAAAATAGGAATATTTTTCAAATTTAAATGAAAATCTTAAATATTATTCAGTTGAAAATAAAATAACTGATACATCATGTTAGAAGAGTTATTCTTTAATTATTGTCAGTTAATTATGATTTTCATATCATTTGGTCTTTTATTTATTTAAACAATAATCATGATAATGACTAAAAACATAACATAACATTGTGTGCTTCACATGTGAAACTTATGTGCTTTTGTTAGCAATTTCTGTAAGGGAATCGATATCAGCACGGTTTGCAAAGGCTTTATCACACCCCTTATCTGTATGACGTCATGTCAAACCTATAATCTGTATGACGTCATTTCAAATCTCCTTATCTGTATGACGTCATTTCAAACCTCCTTATCTGTATGACGTCATTTCAAACCTCCTTATCTGTATGACGTCATTTCAAACCTTCTTATCTGTATGACGTCATTTCAAACCTCCTTATCTGTATGACGTCATGTCACATAAAAAAATCTACGTGAAGTCTATATATATAATAAAGTGTATTGATATGGCTTTTTCAATATCACACACCGTATCAACCCTCAACCAATATAATCCCTCGAGCAGAGCTCATGGGATTATATTGGTGTCTCGGGTTGATACGGCTGTGATATTGAAAAAGCCATATGATATTCTCTATTTAACTCACAAAAAAAACTTCATAACTTGTGACTCAGAGCATTAATATGTAAAAAATGAGATAATTGGATCCTATTACAAATGGCATGCAATGGGTATATTGCTAATACAAATTAGGCTATTTTTTTATACATTGCATGACATAGCCTAATCTAATAAGTATTTAATTATTGGAAGATGTAAATACCTCATAGGGCATATATATTTGCGCAACAAGTGATTTTGATTTATATGTTTAAACAATGTAGAAATGAAATACATGAAGTTTTTTTTTATTGCAGTAATGACAATGAATCAGCTAGTGCTAATGTCTCTTCACCATGTCATCGACTTATAGACCCTTCTGAATTCAGACACAATCCTGTTATTAACTGGTAAGTCAAGGTCATCTCAAAAGTTTGATATATTTATAAATTGTCAGTTGTCATATTGTCTCATTGGCTATCATGCTACATCTTCTGATTCCTTCATACTACCTCTTATTTTCATGTCATTTTTTTATAGACCATTCTGAATTTAGAAATAATCCTGTTACTACTAGGGCTCAACTGTTAATGTTTCTCTTCACTACAATTAACAGTCAAGGTCACAATAGGTGTTAAGTCAAGGTCATCTGAACTGGCTGTTGATTGGGTAGATATCCAGTGTTAAATGTTGATTTGTATATATATTGACATATAGACTTAGGGGTACATGCCTATATAATTTGTTACACAGTCCTGACATTAACTAATAAATACCATTGAACATTGTTCTGGAATTTTTTCCGTGGTGGTCCTCACTATTATCTCTATTGCAAAATAACCAAAATTGTGTCAATCCTTTGCAAAATTTGGCGGTCAAAACATTTGGACATCTACTTTTTGAGAACACTGATTTAAGAGACTATAACATTACATTTCAAGACTTTTTTTAAGTCCTTGTGATTTCATATTAAATTTAATTTACTGAATTATATTGCTTTTCAATGGTTTTTGATTCGCTTGACGGAGTAAAAAAGCGAGACATTGGTATGCTGTTTCCGGCTACGGCGGTGTCAACAGTGTATAAGTTTGTGATTAGGTCTAGTTTATGGTTAACTATTAGTGGTAAGTCAAAGATATTTGGTATGCAGTTGTATAAGTATTGGCACATCTCATTACCATGGAGATTATTTGACCCCGCCCCCTCAGTTATGGTCTATTGACTTTGAAACTTTTACTTAGTTTTCATGTATTAGTTTGTGATAAGGTCAGTTTATGGGGAACCACTAGTGGTAAAGTAATGATAATTGGTATGCAGTTGTATAAACATAAGCATATCTCATTTCCATGGAGATTATTTTGCCCCACCCCCTCAGTCATGGTCTATTGACTTTGAAAATTTTGCTTAGTTTTCATGTATTAGTTTGTGATTAGGTCAGTTTATGGGAAACCACTAGTCGCAGTTTAATGATAATTGGTATGCAGTTGTATAAGCATTGGCAAACCTAATTTCCATGGAGATTATTTGGCCACGCCCCCTCAGTCATGGTCTATTGACTTTGAAACTTTTGCTTAGTTTTCATGTATTAGTTTGTGATAAGGTCAATTTATGGGGAACCAGTAGTGGTAGGTCATTGATACTTGGTATACAGTTGCATTAATATAGGCACATCTCATTACCATGGAAATTTTTTTACCCTCCTCAGTTATGGTTTATTGACTTTGAAATTTTGCTTAGTTTACATGTATTAGTTTGTGTTTAGTTTTATTTAAAGAGAACTACTTATGATAAGTCAATGATATTTGTTGTATTAGCATTGGCACATCTCATTTCCATGGAGATTGTATAGCCATGTACCTTCAGTCATAGTTCATTGATTTTGAATATTTGCTAAACTTACATGTTAAAGTGTTGCTGTTTTTTATTTCAACATTTGCATTATCGAAATTACAAAAAAGCGAGACATATCTCTGTGATAACAGTTTGTTTTATACTTTGTATGGTTGGTTTGCAGTCTTATTGGTTTATAACCGACATCTTAATACTATAAGATATGTATTTCAAATTTGTTCATTTTGTATTTAATTCAAACATGAATCACATATACAATATGATGTGTCGTGGACTGATGTTCAAATAGTATCAGCCTGAAAGAGACAGTCCAAGTTATTAACACATGATAATATTTTTAATATTGATTTTGTATGATATATTACTGACATGTAATTAATCTTTCTATGGCATCAATGTAAACATTTCCTTCACAAACAAATGACAGAGACAAGATTGAGACTACAGTCATTTCATCCATTTAATACCAACAGATCGTGCAGATACCAATTATGGTATAGAGAATATATATGTTTTATTTTGTGATATATTGGATAAATAATCTAACCTATAGAGTTGATACTGAATATATGAATGAAGAAGATGTGGGATCAATGGCAATGACACAGTTTCACCAAAAACTGTTACCTCAAGGGTTCAGCATATGTTCTTCAGTTATTGACAAGTACATGATAGACATTAGAAAGCATTGATATATTTGTCCTCTTCCAAATATCTTAATTATATTCTTGTTTTAGTTGAAACCATTTAACCAAATTTCCAAAAAGAACTAGCTTATGTAGCCCAAAAACCCTACTTCCCCCAGCGCCCCTCCTTACCTAAAGGTAAACTATAATATCAGGAACCTTGTTTATTTTTTTGGTGAAATGTATACCGGTAATCAAAATTGTTATTGTGCTAAAAAAGTTGGATTTTGGCATTTGATGTTCTTTAGATATTTTGGGGGCTTTGTAGTGTTTTTAGTCAAGGTCTCATAGACATATACCACATATCTTCTTTCATTCATACACAATTTGGTACCTACTATATGCACGTTTATTTTGTATACTTTCTTTACAACAGGAATCACATACTTTTTGTAAACAGAGACGATGTATTGTGGGCTGTTCAAGTTAGTGTTGCATGTATCAGTCTGGCAGAGACAATCCTTGTTCAATATCTCAGCTATAAGGTATGTTCATGTTTAAGTCTGGATGAGACAATATCTCAGCTTTTTCTACACCGTGGCATAGATGGCCTGAGATTTGGCACAAATTTAAAACAAAATTGATTTGTCATGCTCTTTAACTTTGTAATTGAATAGCCCTTTTAACTGTGTTGGGGTATTAAATATAAACCTTGTATTTGTGATGAGTTTTTCCAAGCTAACAGTCAGTCGCAAGTATCAGTATGGCAGAAATGTTCATTATCTTAACTAACAATGGATTATATGTCATTTTGTAAAAGAAATTCAAATAGTTTTCTTGAAATTTTGAATAAAGGTGGCTATAGTTATCAACCCTTAGATAGATACATCATTCAGCCATACAGACTAAAGGTGGCTATAGTTATCAACCCTTAGATAGATACATCATTCAGCCATACAGAGACAACCCATTTGGTTTGTGTGGCTCATCTGTAAGGTCATACTGTTATTTCCAATTCAGGTTTGAAATAATTCCCGACATCAACTTTGTGATTTATAAGTAGGTTTCAGTTCATACGACAGAAACAGATAATGCTGTCTCTTTTCTACCTAGACTATACCTAATGAAAAAAAATGTTGCACTTTATGTTAAAACAATGTTTTTGTATTCTAATAGCATTAATGCAGATTTTCAAATAGGATTGAATTACATTTACTCAAGATCATGAAGGTAATGGATGAAGGTTGTTCCAGTAAAATATGTTTTGTCCACTGAAATCATTACAGTTTTTTTCTACACAATTTTCATGAATGTTTCAGCTGTTTACTGTTTCCTCAATGATTTGATATCTTAAGCCATTGTTTATTTGGCAGATTGAATTGCTGTTGATCTGTCAAATATGAGTGATTGTAATATCTTGTGACAGCTCAAAACTTAATTGTGGTTTCAGTAGTACATATAACCTAATACGACACAGAACATTGTTTTTGCTCAAACACAATTTATTATTTAATCACAGTAAAGCAGGGAAAATACCATCAAAAGTTTGACTTACATTTGTACTGTTAAAGTTTACGAATATTAAGTGTACAGATACGAATGGAGTACTGTAATCACGGAATAACTTAAGACATCTAGAATGCAGCTTCATTCTTGTACAAAAAATAGATGTCTGTTCAAAATGTCACACTCTAAATCATTGTATATAATAGGAAAGTAAACTAAGCAAAACAAAACAAATATCTCACTCAGTACCCCATTTTACCAAATAGAGAAAAAATATTAAGATACAGGTTTGACATACAACTATAACCTACCAGGTTCCTGACTAGGGTTCAGTAACATGATATCTATATTTCTTGTGCATTCTTTATGTAACAATTTTTTCCTTGGCTAAAATTTACAGTCAAATTCACAATTGACATTGCAATAATTCAAAAATGTTCGATTAATACAATATAATAAAAAAATATGACATTACTTACCTTAAATGGCTGTTTCAATGAGATTTTATTCAAAATTTGTATTGTACAAGTAATGAAATAATAATGGTTTGAACATTTTTAGGACATAATGTTTTCTATTTCTATTTTAACTTTTACCTTTTAAGTCTGATTTGTTCACGCATCGTTGTAAATATAATGCAATTTGATGCAACAGTCATACAAGTGAGAGTTTAAGCCCTATAAAACCACGGTTCAATCCACTATTTTCTACATTTGAAAATGCCTGTACCAAGTCAGGAATATGACAGTTGTTGTCCATTCGTTTGATGTGTTTTATCATTTGATTTTGCCATTTGATTAGGGACTTTCCATTATGAATTTTCCTCTGAGTTCAATATTTTTGTGATTTTACTTTTATTTTTTTTATAAAAAAGTTTCACTGAATTTTATTTTATTAAATTTATGCATGTTTACAAACTATAATGTACAATTCCATTAAAATAGCAATAATAGTACAGTGTGGGTCTCATTTAGACCTAAGCATGACGCGGGATTGCAGATTTTTTGTAAGCGTGACATGGGAAAGTCAAATTATTGTGCCGTGAATACAGGTGAAGTCTAGCGGGACACTTGAAATAAAAAAAAAATGAGAATTGCATACGTACATAGTGTAAGCGGGATACAGGAATCTGACAAAACAGTAATTGGGATCCGGGGTCAGAACCCCCCAATGAGACCCCCTACAGTAGTGAAAGGGTTGTCGCCTCAATTGGGATTTTATGGTCACAGATATCCCTTTTACTGGGTTCAGTTTGTGTTGCCAGTACAACTGCAGTTAAGTCTATCAAATCATCAATTGACGGCTCCAAATTGATTCAACTTCAGTACTGTTATATGTTTAGTATATGAAGACTTTTTGAGTATTTACACGAATTTAGTAAGTGTTATAAACTGTAACAAATTGTATTTTTGAATGCAACAAAGAATATTTGATAAGAGTGATTTCTGTTTACAAGAGTTATTGAAAATTGGGTTGATTTTAGCAACAAATGATTTTTTCATTGAATGAAATATTGAAAAATGAAAGTCATCATTAGGCCATTGACTGCTAGAAATGATTCCGTTGTGTAAATAAGGGATTGATGAAATCATTGCCAGAGTAAACAGACAAAACCAGTAACTTCCTATAACATCAAACCTGTGCATAGAAACACCAAACATGGAGTTATGTAAATATTGATAAAATAGAAATGGGAAACTGATTTTCAATATAACCAACTTTAAGCATGGAATCAGTATTAGTTTTTAAAACAAACTGATTGAGAATGGTATGATTGATTAAAAGAACAATCAGTTGATGTTTTAAGTTAATGATTCTGTATAATCTAAATACGGAAGCTTGATTTGTTTGAATAAGTTTTTATAGATTAAAATACAAATAAATATTATCAGGCCATTAGCACAGATATGTATCATACAATTTATTGTCAAGCCCTTTTTGTTCCATTTGATAACAGGCAGATTTATCTATAAAAATAAAAAACAATGAAGAAAGCATATTTAGTTGTATTGATCCAAATACATGTTACAACCAAAACCATACATATTATACAATTTATTAACCAATTTGATGGTTGTTAAGTCCATTTTGTTTTGATTCCAAACAAACATCTTTCATTACTATATATAGAGTTGGCAATATATCCAAGGATTTGTTATTATTAGGTTATTTATCAATAAATGTAAAACCAATAAACTTCCTTGGTTCTGGTTTTTTTGTTGTTGATTTTCTGGAAAAATAAACTGTTTTAAAAACACATTATATAGTATTTTGATTTAAAATTAGCAAATGGAAAAAATAAACCTTCTTACTTTTAAGACCTGTTGGACATTTGGGATTTTGTTGACAAAAAATATGTTCCAAAAAATTGTACAATTCTTTCTGCTCTGTCCTCTGTTTTAATCATTTATTTGTCACAAATCAAGTTTAATTTTTGGATTTTGGTAGTTTACCATAAATTTGTGCTGACATCAGCCTTATTATAAACATTAAACACATGTTTATTATATGCACTCTTAGAAATATATGCCAAATATATTAACCAAAATTGAAAGCAATAACTGGTATTGGTTTGTTCTGTTTCATTGAGCCAGTCAATATTGTCTGGAAACAGAAACCAATTCTACATGCAAATATGTTCTTGTTTGATAATAGAAGATTTCTCTGATAGCACATTTAACATTACTGCTAGTAACTAATCTTTTAGTAGGCTTTTAAAATATTGTAACAATTCTTGGTTTTCCACAGCAAATTTGAATTCCCATGAATGACATGTATTGTTTATGTTATTTTAAAATGAACCAAAAAGCTAATGAAAATTAACATCTTTGATTATATTATTCTTAATTAGAAGCCCATTGAATAATTATTCTTTATTTTGAACAATATGAACAGGTTTTATAGAATTTGAATTTGTTGGTGTATGAATAATTTGTAATTTCTCTTTTAATATGATGTATGATGGCATTACGTAACAGTAAGGAGTTTATGACTGCTACATATCCTTTGGAAATTAAAAGTACATTAGCAGCTAGATTTTATGTAATAGTTTTCAAATTCACATTGGTTTCTGTTAAAAGTTCAAATTCAAAATTGATTTTCAGAACATCAATCTTTTTCATTAGTTCTATCTTTATGAATTAGTAAGTGATTTCAGACTATCTGAGGAAAACTGTACTCAGTCATGAAGGTAGAAATGCCCATTACCATCAAATGTCAAATGTCAATTTTCTGCAGCCGTTAGCATCAAATTGGTTAAAAATTTACAGTGATTTGTCAAAATATCCTTTATTGTGATTTGTCAAAAGTGTCAAATAATTATTGTTACCGTAATTTTTTGGGAAAAAATTAGTATGATTCATAAAAAAAAAGTTATCGTCTAAAAGAAAGTGTTGTACATTATATGTTCATGCACCAAAAACTACCTTTAATGTCATTTGGCAAGAATTTGTACTGTTATTTGTCATAGAGGTAAACCGGCATTACAACTTCTGGACATAAGCTGAATTTTAGGGGCGATCCTTTACAAGATCTTCACTGATAATACAGTTCTATTTCTTGCCATTCTCCTGACAACCTTGTTATTCTTATAGACACTAATTCCTTGTGGTTCCTGAATGAAAATGTTTGCCATGACAAATATTCAATATCCTTGGTATAAGTATTAACTGACCACAAATTGCAAATGAAATTTTATTTCCAATATTAAGAAAAGTGCTACCATTTTGGTGTTTACCTTCAAGTAATTGTCATCTTGATAAGTCATTATTTAATTCTTCCGCAGCTAGAACATGTATGATATTAAGTTTATATATTGAACATTCTTCTGATCTAACATGGTTGTATGTAGTAATATATTTTTTATATTTTTCTTTTAAGGGTAATATTCTTCAGCAGATCATATCAGTGGAGTTTATTCTGGAGTTGATAAACACTGTTCCATTCTTTGTCACAGTAAGTGGACATCTTCGTATTGATGATAGTTTTATCTTTATTATATATTGTTTTGTTTTTTATCTCTTAACGAATTGTTGCGGAACATTTAGAATTGATTGGATGACGGATCGACAAATAGATTAGCATTCACCTGGCCATGACAATCTCTCCTAAGGTTTAAAAAGTAGGAAGACAGTATTTGTGTTTTTTAATTATAAAAGACATAAAAATATTCTTAAGAGGCCAATGACAATACCGTTCAATTAAGAACGGTTTTTGTTTGAAATAATGACAAAAAACTGCATTACTCTTCCATTGTTTTGTATAATATTACTTTGTGTTATGTGTTTACACCTAAGCTCTCATGAGTAATTTTGTTCCAATGAGTAGGCGCCTCATAAAAAATTTATAACCTATTATACGATGCTCCTTGTGGATAGTTAGTTATAGACTAATGTCAACCTTTTATACTTTCACAAAGATGATCTCTCACAATGAAATTTAATCTTGCCAGGTTTTTTTTATAAAGATATATTGTCATATTTTTTTAATTACAAAATTCTACTCAGCTTCAAAATTAATCCATTGATGGATAAATTAATCTGTTAAAGTGATATGTTTGATAGATCTCTTGGGCAGTTTATATATCATATAAAACACTTGTCACAGTAAATTGTCAATTTTGACATTTTCATTTGCAACTAAAAAGTTTGTAGGAAAGTAAGGACTACTGACTAACATCCTTAAGAGGAAACTGCTTCCAACTTTGATTTCTTTTATGTTATCTTGTAAGAATTATTGTTGATGTAGGTTGGCCTGGTTTCAATATTGTTAGCTGGTTACAGCAGACAAATATAGATCTGTATTACATGTACTAGCTATATAGTTTTAGCAAGTTATATGCATAGAAACTAGATGAGCAAATCAGGCTTTAGCTCAATACCTTAAACTTAAAGAGATCCCATACAAAATTGTCAGCAGTATCTTGTCAGACATAAATGAACATTAATGCAAACATGAAAATTTTAGTGAGGGTTACTTTGCTTAATTCTCAATTACATAGAATTTAATATCTTTGGGAAAAGTTTGCATATTGAAATTGCAAAAATATCCCGGTTTACAGTAGTGATATTAGCAGAAAATACAACATTTAGTTTGAAGCTTTGTCCTTAATGGCATATGAAAGCATAAATATGTCAATTTTGGTGCCAACTAACTCAATAACCTATAATAAAGATCACTGTGGCGTTATAGATTAGAACTATGATTGTCTAATGCTCAGTGACTAATTATTGAAGCTAAGGTTTACTGACATTTGGAATATTGTAAAGAACATAGATGGTTAGACAAAAAACAAGGCAGAATTGATTAGGAACGCATGTCTATTGATGAAAAATTAAAAAAAACACAAACATTTCATTATCTTCAGATGGAAAGAAGATTATGTATTGCATTGCCAAAGAATATGTTTTTTCGTAGTAGTTCAATAATTGGTTGTTTACATTTTCTTTTAGATGGTATCACCAGAACTCAGAAATCTGTTTATTCCAGTGTTTTTCAACTGTTGGCTTGCCAAATCAGCTTTACAGAATATGTTTGTATGTATTTATCTGTTTGTCAAATCAGTTTTACAGAATACGTTTGTATGTATTTATCTGTTTTGTCAAATCAGTTTTACAGAATACGTTTGTATGTATTTATCTGTTTTGTCAAATCAGTTTTACAGAATACGTTTGTATGTATTTATCTGTTTTGTCAAATCAGTTTTACAGAATACGTATGTATGTATTTATCTGTTTTGTCAAATCAGTTTTACAGAATACGTTTGTATGTATTTATCTGTTTTGTCAAATCAGTTTTACAGAATACGTTTGTATGTATTTATCTGTTTTGTCAAGCTATAGATAAGACCATTATAATGTAATCACTATAGTTTAGTATTGGAGAATTCCCACATGTCAGCATTTCCATTTATAATGTTAACTTTTGATTAAAAAAAAAGAGTTACTTAATCACCATAAATGTAATGTCTGATTTAAGATAATGGTAATGTAATACATTTAAAGACATTGGATAATTAAATAAATCTTTGTTTAGTTGTCCCTGCAGGAGTGTCAGAAGATTCTTTAAGATTCCAGTAATGCAATATATTATAGACTTTAGATGAATAAATAAATTCTTGCTTAGCTCCATGCTGGTGTGGCAGAAAGAATCTTGCAAGTATTTTCCAAAGACTTCATAATGTTCCAATGAAGAACATTCTGAGCCTATATATCTGGTCAAAAGGACACTTTGCTAGGTTTGCACTTTGTACATGCTTTTGCATGCTGGGGAAAGGAATCTGTTATCTTTGAATTCCAAAACAAAATAAAATTCATTTTTTTCCAGAATGATTTACATAGAGTGATGATGAAAGCACACTCAGCTCTTGCTCAACAGTTAATGATATTATGTGCTACAATTCTGTGCCTTGTCTTCACTAGGTAAGTATAGACAACAGTTAATGATATTATGTGCTACAATTCTGTGCTTTGTTTTCACTAGGTAAGTATAGACAACAGTTAATGATATTATGTGCTACAATTCTGTGCCTTGTTTTCACTAGGTAAATATAAACAACAGTTAATGATATTATGTGCTACAATTCTGTGCCTTGTCTTCACTAGGTAAATATAAACAACAGTCAAGAAATATAAATTACATTTTAGAAGTTTCTGATCTAAACACTGATAATCAATCAGTATTATTTTATGTACATATTAATAAAAGGATGTGGGTAGATTTCGATGAAACAGCAACCCAAATGATACAAATGACCTAAAGACACCTAGAGAGCAATATAAAGTCTTCAAAAACAAAAAAAAGTTTTCTTTACCATATAGAAATCTCAAAACTATCATAAGTTCAAAGGCAAATTCAGCATTTTTAGCACTAGATTTGATAATATGATATGTGAACTGGATGTCCAAACTAATGATTGAAAAATAATCGTTTTCAAGGGTAATTCACAGGTGTGACCTGACAGATGGCAGATATTCTTACACAAATGCATACTTTACACAGCCTAATATGGTAGTCTTTTTTAAAAGATCATTCCTAATGAAAATCATGCATATTATCATTGTTAAGTAATTTCATTTCAACACCGTGGTTTGCTCCTTATAAATACATACAATAAGTTGTAATGGTTTCTTTGAAAATGATACAAGTTGAGATTTGTTCATTTTTTTTTGTATCAATAAAAGCTGTAATTCAAAAGCATCTATATGTAAAACACAAATTCATTATACATGTATCACATTTTATTTTGAATTTATACAAAACCTAACACAATTTGCATAAAATAAACACAAAACTCCTTAATTTAAAAAGCCATTATGCTTATTCTCTCAACAGATAAGTTTTGGGAAAAGTGGTCTGATGGGATTCTAGAAAATTTACATACATTGCATTTATTTTGGAAGCAAAGCTTTTAATTGGTTACAGTTATGATATTTTAGCATAATTTATTACTAGATTGCTTATTACTTATTTTTCAGTGTTTGTGGTATTCAGCACCTTCAGAGGGGAGGTAATCAACAGTTTAATTTGGTAGATTCCATTTGGTTTGTGGTTGTGACATTTTCTACAGTAGGGTACGGAGATATATACCCAGATATATGGATCAGTCAGATGTATATGATTATAATGATAGGAGCTGCTCTTATAGTTCTGCCTACACAGGTATAATATTTTTTTGTGTTGTTTGTGAATAGTCCTCGTCATGGGATAACTATGTCACCTCTCTGGGTCTAGTGTGATATGACAGTTTGGAATAACTTCGTCCTTGTTATATTTTGATAATCAGATATATGATTGTAGAAACGTCTTGCCGAAATTCAACCGAACTTACACAGGTTCTTATACATAATATGAAATAGTGCATTAGATAGCAGGGGGTATTTAAATATTAGTTTTCTGATGGATGTGCAACCCCCCCCTCCTCCCCCCCCCCTTTTCCAATAACTATGGACTGAGAAAAATAAATACTGATATAGCATTTCCACTTTTTTTAAAAGAAAGGAATGTAATGCACCTTTTATTTCATTTTTTAGCCAATCAAATTGAGGGATGGCCTTATACAAAACATACAGTCATTTTGAGCAGTTATTCATGCCAAAAAATTCAAAGCTTTATCAACAGACAACACAATTGAAGGTGTGCATCTTTTTGTATAGGTTAATAAGCGTTGATTCTATTTTAGAATCAGATAAACTGAATTCTGGTTTATTTGAGTGTTATAGGAAGAACCTACAACTGTCAAAGGAGTAGATTCAGTAAGACCCCTTTTTGGCCCCAAAATATAGCAGTTTTACAAAATTGTTAAAAGGTAAACCTTTAGTTATTTATTGGACAGTAGAATGCTTCTGCTACATAAATATGGGCTGTGTTTGACAATACAATGCACATATATCCGGTACTTAAGCACCATTTAGTCATGCTAAATTACTGAAATCCTCATCATTCTAGCATTTTAGTTAAATTTTAGACGGTTTTCGTTTAAAACGAAAGTGACCGCATTCGTGTTCATCCTTAATATTGAAATGTAAGTTGTATTTTATGATAATACATAACATATATAAAGGTTGAGGATGAACACGGATGCGGCCACTTTCATTTTTACCAAAAACCATCTGAAAAGTGACATTTTTCGGCATATTACTAGGTAGATTTTTCATATTTGAGCTTGAATCGGATCGTTTTTAATGACTAAATCTGTTAAAATCTTTCACATAAAATAATTAATTCAAATAAAATAGACACTTAAGTGTTTAAAAAGTGGTCAAAATCTTTCGTCAGATGAACCTTACCGGACCTACTCCTTTTGCAAAGAAAGAATTATTCATCTCAAATGTCCATGTATCGATGAATATTTAATCAGCCTAATAGAAGTTCCCCTGGAATCTTTGTTATTAACAATATGCCATAGGATCTGTTTGAGCAAATATTCTACACTCTTTATTCTGTAAGGAACAATTCTATATTATTTTTTCCACTGAAACAAATATAACATAATAGTTCTTCCATTTGGAACTTCTATTATGAAGGAAACAGCTAGTGATATTAAAATCGTGACACTGATAATAATTCTACATGTTTGTCAATATTGTGGAGCTTTGTAGCTTTGATAAGAAAGTTGTTGAACATAATTTAATTGACAAATCCAATAATGACTAAAGTTGTTACTGATGTGGTACAAATTACTTTGCTGATGAATTTGTAGAGATTTGGTTTAACTTGTTCAGAACAGAAAGCATTAATTAATCTAGGAGGAAGTAATTTGATATTCTCCGGAGAATCATCTCATGTTTTCTGGTGTTATTTACCGACCAGATAATACATCGATCACAACAGAAGGAATTTTACATGTGTTGAAGGAAAGAATTGATTCTATTGCATTTTTTATGCAGAATTTTTAATAAAATTAAAATCATCGTAATGTATCTGAAAGTTTTCAAAGTTTAATATCTTCTTAAAATGTCACCATATGCTTAATGCTAAAGTTTTTATATTCCATTGATGAAGAATCTTGTAATCAGGGATTGCACTGAGAATCCATTAGTGGAAAAACCCCACTCTTGTGATCAGGCTGTGATTAGAGTGATGATCTTGCTTTTCATGGATTTGAAAATGAGTCATCATACTTTAAATCGTATTTGTCATTTAAAATATAAGTTTCGGTTTGTTTGTTTTTTTGGGGGGGGGGGGGGGGATGATTGCTTGACAATCTTTATTTTATCTTTAACATCGGCTACTCAGTAGCATCGAATTCCTCCATTTATTTTCTTTAAGATTTTGATTTTTTTCTTTTCAGATTGAAAATTTAGGATATACTTGGTTAGAAAGACAAAAGCAAGGTGGAGCTTACAGTAGCCATCGTGCACAGACAGAAAAACATGTGGTAGTGGTAGCCACGACATTACAATCAGACACAATCATGGACTTTTTACATGAATTTTATGCTCATCCTGCTCTTCAGGTAAACAAAATGGACAAAATTTTACATGACTTTCAATGTGCATACATTTGTTTTTTAGAGAAATTATAAATAAACCAATTGTTACTTTGAATTAAAAAAGATTCATAGCTGTTTTCAAGTATTGCATATCAAGGCACTGGTATTATTTTCACTTTTTGGTTGAATCCAGAAAGGTTAGATTATACTGTAGTAAATTTAAGGTAAAGTCACCTTACAGAGCCTTTTACAAATTGTGACTTGGATGAAGATTTGTCTCATTGGCACTCATACCACATCTTCTTATATCTATTGATATTATAAATTTCAATATTTGCACAAAAAAATTAAAATGTGCAGTAAAAACATTCCAACAACATGTCATTGTTTAAAATTATTCTCCAATAGTTTCAAGCTTCCACACTGCACTCTTTCACCCCCAAAACTGACATGAAATTTGAATAAACTACAAAAAGTACTTTTAAAAACAAACAAACTGAAATGAGAACACTGCATGATGTCTTTTAAATGAAAATGGTACAGCACCAATTAAAACATGAATTATACCACATAACTGTAAAATATTTATTACTTTCCTGCTTAACAATTCTCAGCCGAAAAGATTCAAAGGATTTCGAACATTTGTATCATAAGATAATTTTCCAGCTGTAATATTAATTTTAAATTATTTATTTAGCTTAATTGTTTTATGTTATTCAACTGCAAAAAATTGATTGTTGCATGCAAATCAATGATTTAAACCATCGTCTATTTGAAAGTTGTCGACATTATTGAATTCTTTTTAAAAGATATGGATTTCACTAGCAAAGAACGTCAAGCTGAGACTGAACAAGAAAATGCAGGGATTAATATTTTACTCATTTTGAAAACAATTTTTGTATCTAGGCACTTAAAATAAAGAAAAAGCTATATAGATATCTATGTTTTTGCAGTGTCACATTCTAGAGACCTTAATACATGAAGCTGAAATAACCACTTACAGGGAAATTTCTCAATAATTTATCTTGCATCAGGTTTAGAACCACAAATTCAACATTATGTAATATTTAAAATTTTGTCATAAGATAACATAGGCCTTGTGATCAAATAAATTCTGTTTTCAGACTTAAATGGGGTAGAATTTATCATAATTTTTTTTTATGGTAGATGGGGCAAAATTATATGTGTACTATTCTTTAAATCTTGATCTACATACATTTTGTACATATATAGAGTAATGTTTATATATATTTTGGTTTTTTCAGAGCTATTTTGTTGTATTATTATCACCTTGTGAATTAGATCCGACAATGAAAATGTTACTACAAGTACCTATATGGTCACAGAGAGTTATATACATACAGGGGTCAGCAGTAAAAGATACTGACCTCATCAGATGCAGGTAAGTTATAGTCATAATAATCTGCTTAGGTATGTAGTAAATAACTATGACTGACCTTGACAGTGAAAGGTCATTGATAGGGTCATTAACTTTCTCAGATTTGCAATTAGAGGTACTGACCTTGACAGTTGAAGGTGAATGATATGGTCATATATATGTTACAGTGAATTTGCATAATCAGGGATTATGTATAATCACTAGAAAAAACGTCAGGGATTATACATAATAACTGAAATGAAGAAATAGTTTTATTTATAAAGAAAATGAATAAAAGGCAAATAATTTATGCAATGAAATAATGCTAAAACAGCATTACACTGTATAAACATAAATGGTAAAATGTTAAGCACAAAATATCAAAATGATAACCCTATCTTTTTAAATGTAAGGCACAATATATTAAAATAGTATGCTTCACATCTGATTTTATCACAATATCCACATTTCAGAAAATATTTTCCTTCACATTTTATGACCCACCTAAGAGAAATAAAGGGTTCACTCAAAACATCTGTAGGTACCCCCCCTCCCCCCAAAAAAAGGGAATTAGTAACTTCGAACTGGTTCGAGTAAGATACCATGTTTTTTTTAGCTAGGCGATATCCTTTTTATACGACCGCAAAAATTTTAATTTTTCGTCGTATATTGCTATCACGTTGTCGTCGTCCGAATACTTTTAGTTTTCGCACTCTAACTTTAGTAAAAGTGAATAGAAATCAATGAAATTTTAACACAAGGTTTATGACCACAAAAGGAAGGTTGGGATTGATTTTGGGAGTTTTGGTCCCAACATTTTAGGAATTAGGGGCCAAAAAGGGCCCAAATAAGCATTTTCTTGGTTTTCGCACTATAACTTTAGTTTAAGTGAATAGAAATCTATGAAATTTTGACACAAGGTTTATGACCACAAAAAGAAGGTTGGGATTGATTTTGGGAGTTTTGGTTCCAACAGTTTAGGAATTAGGGGCCAAAAAAGGGCCCAAATAAGCATTATTCTTGGTTTTCGCACAATAACTTTAGTATAAGTAAATAGAAATCTATGAAATTTAAACACAAGGTTTATGACCATTAGGGAAGGTTGGGTTTGATTTTGGGAGTTTTGGTCCCAACAGTTTACAGTGATCGGGAAGGACGTGCGCCTTGCGCCTATAGCGCATATTGACCAGAAATGGTGCATACAGTGCCAAATATAAGCGCCCACGTGGCGCACAATATTTTTCACTTCGTTTCGAAATGTTTAGATATCGTCAAATGAATTTCCGATCGTGTTCTGTGCCGCCATGTGTGTGTACACAACTGTGTAATGTTCCTCCAATAATAGGAGCACCTATATATTTTTGGGACGTTTTTGGTGTTTCCCTATCATAATAGAACCATGCGATTTAACGTCTCGGTGTTTTCCTATTGTAATAATAGAACCTTGCGGTCTAACTGATAACCAGAAAAACGTAATTAGCCATCATTCATGATATATTTGTTTATAAACAACTTTAAATTTGTGAAATTTGGCTAGTACAGACGAGATTTAACTCTAATAATAATCTCATTTAGTTTAGCTTGCTATTATTTCGATTGAAGAACCCAAGACTTTTTAGGAATATAGTTTTTGTCTCCATAAAAGACGCCTAACTGTCCTTGTCATTTTTTGGTCTTTGACTCGTTTTCACATTTTGTAAACATGACTTCAGCGATTTGTTGTTATGTTCTATGAATTAATGGTACTCTATACTGTTATTCTTGTCACAGTGATGAAGTTATAATAATACAAGAAGTGCAGAGGAAATGCCTGAAATGTCCTCTGATACGGAACGTCTAGAATAAGTATGGTATCGACGAAGACCCAAATTTAATGTACAAAAAAAACCCATGAACATGAACAAGGCAACAGTACCAGTTTAAACATTGTAAATAAAGGTTGACTAAAATATTGTTGGGGTTGGAAGAAGTTATTGTATATTCATTGAAATTGAAATTATAAAATCACAGGAACAATATCCATGATTGTATTTAAAATCATAAAGGTAAGTATCAACACCTCTTTGCCAAAATATACTGATAATTTTTTTTTTACAGAAGTCAATTAAAATGGCCCACTCATTTGACAACATGGCTCATTATTTTTTTAAATGGCCCATTGAATTTATTTTTGAGGGGCCCTGGGCCCATAGTGAAAAAAACCTTCCAGATCACTGAGTTTAGGAATAAGGGGCCCAAAGGGTCCAAAATTGAACTTTGTTTGATTTCATCAAAAATTGAATAATTGGGGTTCTTTGATATGCCAAATCTAACTGTGTATGTAGATTCTTAATTTTTGGTCCCGTTTTCAAATTGGTCTACATTAAGGTCCAAAGGGTCCAAAATTAAACTTAGTTTGATTTTAACAAAAATTGAATCCTTGGGGTTCTTTGATATTCTGAATCTAAAATGTACTCAGATTTTTTATTATTGGCCCAGTTTTCAAGTTGGTCCAAATCGGGGTCCAAAATTAAACTTTGTTTGATTTTCATCAAAAATTGAATACTTGGGGTTCTTTGATATGCCAAATCTAACTGTGTATGTAGATTCTTAATTTTTGGTCCCGTTACCAAATTGGTCTACATTAAAGTCCAAAGGGTCCAAAATTAAACTAAGTTTGATTTTAACAAAAATTGAATTCTTGGGCTTTTTTGATATGCTGAATCTAAACATGAACTTAGATTTTTGATTATGGGCCCAGTTTTCAAGTTGGTTCAAATCAGGATCCAAATTATTATATTAAGTTTTGTGCAATAGCAAGAAATTTTCAATTGCACAGTATTCACCAATAGCAAGAAATCTTCAATTGCACAGTATTGTGCAATAGCAAGAAATTTTCAATTGCACAATATTGCGCAATAGCAAGAAATCTTCAATTGCACAGTATTGTGCAATAGCAAATATTTTCAATTACTCAGTATTGCGCGATAGCAAGAAATATCTAATTGCAATTTCAATTGGAGTTATCTTTCTTTGTCCAGAATAGTAATTGAATCAACTTAAATCTTTGTTTTATACAATACAGATATATAATTAATATTTAAATTGGAGTTATCTTTCTTTGTCCAGAATAGTAGTTGAATCAACTTAAATCATTGTTTTATACAATATTCAATGTATATTCACTTTTTCTACCAACTGATAAATTAAAACAATCTTTACCATTCAGTGATAACAAGCACTTTATTTTACATTTTAATATTTTATGATGTATTTAAATGAGTAGTTATTGTTGCAAACTCCATTAGAAATTTGAATTGAGATCAGTTTTGGAAAAAGGGAAAGGGGGATGTGAAAACAAATGGGGGTGGGGGGTTAAATTTTTCTCATTTCAGATTTCATAAATAAAAAGAAAATTTCTTCAAACATTTTTTTGAGAGGATTAATATTCAACAGCATAGTGAATTGCTCAAAGGCAAAAAAAAAATATTTTAAGTTCATTAGACCACATTCATTCTGTGTCAGAAACCTATGCTGTGTCAACTATTTAATCCCCTTACCAAAAAGTGCTAACATGTTGCACATAAGTTGCACATAAGATGCTCACGTTAGAAACTAACATGATTGCACACAAGTTTTTTAACATGCAAATTAGGTGAGCATTTTGTGAGCAAAAAAATTGCACATATGAAACTAACCTAATTTGCATGTTAAAAACCTCACGTGCAACTGCTCATATGAGCTTTTCTTTCACATGTGCATTTTATTAGATTGCTCATATGAGCAGTTGCTCACATGTTGCTTACGTGAATATTATAGTTGACCAAAACAAAATGGCTGCTTTAAAAAAGGAATATTTTTCAAATTTAAATGAAAATCTTAAATAATCAGTTGAAAATAAAATAACTGATACATCATGTTAAAAGAGTTATTCTTTAATTATTGTCAGTTAATTATGATTTTCATATCATTTTTTTATTTTTTTTATTTAAACAATAATCATGATCATGACAAAAAACATAACATTACATTATAAAACTAATAGAGGGACTTGCAAGTTTAGTACACAATGAATGTCTTTGATTAATAAGTACAAATCTTTATACATGTAGTACTTATTTTGAAGCAACCTGTATATATATTCCCATAAAGGACTTGAAATTGTAATATATTTCAAAATCTGACACAAAAATGAAAATAATGAAATAGAAATGATAACTTACAAATAATAAACCACAGCCACACTGGTTTTATCAGATTTCAACAATGCCTTTCTTCAAATAGCACAATATAGGACTTAACATTTTCCATATCCAACTACCTCCATTTATTGCATGCTTTTCATGAATTTGAATTTACAGGAAGTACATGACTGGGCATGTCATTTTGAAAAAGCTCATATGAGCAATGATGTAGGTTAGTTTTGAATGGTTAGAAGAATGGAAAAACTTTTCAAAGTACAAAACTAACATAAAACTAACATAGATGATAAAAGCTCACCTGAGGTTTGAATTGCACATGTGAGCATTATGTTAGATTTTTGTGGGCACATATGAACTACCAAACTGCACATATGAGCAACCTGATTTGCATACAATTCTTACTTGCATCTCATGTGCTTCACATGTGAAACTTATGTGCTTTTGTTAGCAATTTCTGTACGGGTCACAATCCAAATTTAGAGCTGAATCCAGCTTGAATGTTGTGTCCATACTTGCCCCAACCGTTCAGGGTTCAACCTCTGCGGTCGTATAAAGCTGCGCCCTGTGGAACATCTGGTTCAGACTTTAGGTGAACAATTACCATTATGTTTTTTGGGATTCCCTTTCCTTTTTACCCTGTGGAATTGCTATGAGAATATTACACCAAATGCCAGCTTCCTCTTAAATTTTCTTCCAATTGTCAATCCTTAGTTTTTCTATAAATTTAGATGCGTAAGTTCTCTCTGTTTTAATGTCTTGTTCATTTGAACAAAAACAAACCCAAGAAAAACCAGATGTTCCATAATCTTCTTCACAATTTGGTTTACATGTACCACAAATAACATGCTTGGGGATTTACAAATAGAACATGTACATGAATATCCATATGAAGCTGGCTTTTAATAAACAAACAATACATGTAAAGTTACCGCTATAAAGGAAATCTTGATATTATTGAAAGCAAAATTATTTCATCTGGCAAGCAATATGAAAGTACAAATTATCATTTGTCTATATTATTTTTATTTTTTTTTATCAAACGAAGGACCTTGAATTATTCATAATCCCTGAAATTATATTAGGGAATTTGTAGAATAATTATTTAAATGTTCAGTGATTATGTAAAATCACTGGTAATTTTCAGGGATTATATATAATTACTAATGATGTTAGTTATTCTACATATTCCCTGAAAAATCAGGGATTCTACATAATCCCTGATTATACAAATTCACTGTAACATATATACACAGACCTGTAGTTATAAAATACTAACCCTGACGTTCAAAGGTGGATGAATAAGACATAAGCAAACATTTCTTCATAGCATATTATTTCAAGAAATTTGACCATCAACAATCTTAAGATTTCAATTTAAATGGCATCAAATATAAAGGAGTGAAATTAGAAAAATATATTTATAGCTAATTTATTTTTGGTTACTATGCTTGTATTTAATAATGTGTTAGAAGAGACTGAATTTTGGTTTATTTCTAAAACCTTATATTTTGTTTCCTAGAGTCCAGGATGCCTTAGCCTGTTTTATTCTGGCAGCCAGGAATTATGTAGATAAAGGAGCTGCAGTAAGTTATTGTATATTCTAGTGGAATCAAACTTTATGAAAAAATCAGCCACTTTTTTTCAGATTGTTACTTTCATTAGTTTAGATTGTTTACAAGATAAAGTTACTTTATAAAAAGAACTAAGTTTATCAACTTGCAAGGAAAGCAATGTTACCTGCTCACAACACTGCTGCCAATGGTATGGGCATTATTTAGATTTCAATATTAAAAAGAAAAAAAAAGGTTGCAACCATAAAACTAAATCAATAGTCATTTTTCTGATTGGTCAGGCCAGCATATAACCTTAAGTTATTGTAAACCATCAATAGATATTTGTTTATCTTAACAGTAAATTTTGAATATGCTATTGATTTTATTTCAGGATCAGCATACAATCCTCAGGTCATGGGCCATCAAAGATTTCGCCCCAGACTGTCCACAATATGTACAGATCTTCAGACCAGAAAATAAATTCCATGTTAAATTTGCAGGTTTGTAAGATAAAAGTATGAAAGATAGAATCTCAATGATATACAAGAACTAGACAATTAGATAAAATTTAAAAGAGTAATGGGAAATGTATCAAAGAGCAAACCAAAAGCAACCAATGGGTTTTCAATACAGCAATAAAATCCTTCCATAAAGGCATGCTTCAGCTGGCCCCTAAACAAAAATGTGTACTATTTCAGTGATAATGGAGGCCATACTAAACCCCAAAACATATAAATGAACTAGAATAAAATCATACAAGACTAACAAAGGGAAGAGGCTCCTGACTTGCATTTTGGGACAAGTGAAAAATGTGGTGAGGGTTAAACATGTTTTGTAAGATCTTAGATTAGATTAATTTAAACATAAACATTTTTATCTAAATTTTTACTTGGCATGAAAATTAGAAAAAAATGAAAAAAAAATTGTCTTCAATACTTGTTATGGCCAAGAATGTTGATGTTTTTGTGTATTAATAAAGAAACATGCTTATTTTTCAGAACATGTTGTGTGTGAAGATGAATTTAAATATGCTTTACTTGCCAATAATTGTTTGTGTGCAGCCACATCAACTTTAGTAACGTTACTGATACATACATCTAGAGGACAGTAAGTTGTCTCCCTTCATTTAAGTTAGTAATTCTTTGTGAGCAGTGATATTTTCCTTCGTCAAACTTTAAAAAAACAAATGTTTCAAGATGACAGTAACTTATCCTTTTGGATTATGCCATGCTTCACGTCAGGTCATTATACTTATGTTGTGTTATCTATCTTTAAACCATCAATTAGATCGTTTCTTTGACAAGTGACAATCATTTTTTGATGCCCTTGTTGTCTTCAGAGGGGGCATTAAATTGGTTTCTCTTGTCTAGCTTTTGTTTGACTCGTCTAAATGTTATGAAACTTACACACAAAGCTAATACCACAAAACAAATCAGGTACAAATTTGGGTGGCATCACTTTTGTAGTTCTAGAGTTATGTCCCTTTATAAAGTTTATACGCCATACTAACTAGGACATGGTGCTCTAATTTTTTCACTTCATTAGTTGGAAAGAAATCACAATACATTACCTGTCACTTTATTTGCAATAAGATATGCACTGTTTACAGTATTGAATAGTTTGGAATATAGGTGTTGAAATAGGGAAATTAATATAATAAGAGGGTCATATAGTCCAACTTATTGAATAGATTTGATATAACATACTTTTAATCTCTGAATTTCTGATTCAAATTCTAATTGTAGAGAAGGTCAGACATCATCAGAAGAATGGCAGCAGTTATATGGTGAACGCTCAGGAAATGAAATATACAGCATTAAATTAGAGGACAGTACGAAATTCTTCAGAGAATATGAAGGAAAAAGCTTTACATATGCTTCATTCCATGCTCATAGAAGGTATGTTACAAGTTTATAGATGATTACATCTTTATCACAAACTACATGTAAATGGAATTTTTCCATCCTTAATTTTGTTTTTAAGGGGAGATTATTATTGTTTAAAAAATTATAACTTCTAATGTAAAGAAATACTGGTAATTAAAATGCATATTTTTACTATACCGGTACTTGTCTCATAGATTTATCACCCCTTTTGTTTGATGTTTGCCTTAATGATGTGCTCCAGTGATTACATTTGCAAAATATAATTTTTGATGCTTATTTTCAGGTTTGGTGTTAGCCTTGTAGGAGTTCAGCAGGATCTTCCAGATGCCACAATACAGCTCAATCCTGGCCCGCGTCATATCATGAAAAAATCGGATATTTGTTTTTATATGAACATTACCAAAGAAGAAAATACACAGACATTCCATGTGAACCATTCAGTGGAGGATATTTCAGCCAAAGCAGATACAATTAGTCTACCAGGTGGCACCAAACAAGCATCTAAAGTGGCATCAGTTGTTGGTAAGTGTGTTACTTATGTTCTTTTAAAGAAAGTTGGTCTCCTGATCAACTTTGATAAAAAAAGGTTTAAGCTGTGATGCACAGCCAGGTCAAACAAAAGTCTTTTTACATTTGACATTTACTGCTCCTTTACCAAGAGCTCATCACTTGAATAAAATCAAAGATTGGTCCAAAGCTTGGAGTCAGAATGATTGTCTGAGTAAATTAACTTTTCTTCCTGCTGGGCAAAATCCTTAACCACTTACTGGACTGGTTCACCAAATGGCTACAAGATGCTTTACATACGTCAAACTAGTCCATGATTAAATTACAAATATGAAGCGAATAAGATGTAGAATGGAAACGTGAATGTGTAAAAGAGACAGAAACCCGACTAAAGAGCTTAAAACAACCCAAGACCCCAAAGCTCTTTTTTTTTTTTTTTATTGTAGAATGATTGAAGTTGATAGTAAATATTTATGCATTAATCATAAACTCCATTCATTTTCATTAATTATAAGAAAATCTGATACTTTATTGTAATAGGACCTTCCAAGGATATGAAGAAGAACCAAAGCACATCACAATCATCTCCTGCTGACCTTGCTCGAGTACCCAGTAGAAGACTTCACCTTGACCTTCCTAAAGGTTTGACCAGTCGTAACTTACAGAAACGACCCAGTATAGCCCCTGTTCCTGCCATGTTAGAAGCCAATGACATACGACTCCAACTTTGTAGTTCTGACGTAGAATCTGATGAGGAAGAAGATTTTGTGTTTGCTGATGAAGAGAAGGAGACTGATCGATTTCCAGAGTGAGTACAGTGTTATCTCCCCCTAAACATCACAACATAACATAGTTGATTTTAAAAAGTTGCTTATGCATTGGTTGCTTATGAGATCGTAAAGTGTGTATACCAAATATATAAATTATATTATGAAATGAATTTAATTACTTCAATAGCGCCAGGAAAGTAATGCTCGTGTATCAGCTCTTGCAAAATTCATGGCAAATACTTGCTTGAAGTTTTCTTTAATTGATTAGAGTTTGGAATGATAATTACAAAGTGCATTCACTAAACTTGATATGATACAAAATATATTCTGATATATATAATGTTTTTAGTTCAATACCTAATTGTCTTTTAATAAACAAACTGTAATGTCCAAGGATTTATTACTTTTCATCAAAACCAAGCCATTCCTACAGTTTTCTTCTTCTTATTTTTTTTTAATTTATAGCCATATACATCTAAAACTTGAAATCAGATACTCCTTATAGCACATGAGTCTGACATGACCGACATTTTGACCTATGTCTATATTTTATAGTTATATCCGAGGATTTCCGCCTGTCACACCTTACATTGGTACAAGTCCAACACTTTGTCATCTAATGGAAGAAAAGAGGGAATTTTGTTGTTTACGATTAAATAAAGTAAGTTTATAAAAAATCAAAGCATATAAAACTCTACTAGTATATAGATATAAGAAGATGTGGTATAAAGTGCCAATGAGACATCCAAGGCACAGTTAGTGTTTGTAAACCATCTAGATTATTAGTTTTATTACAGGAGTTATACAATGTATGTTGAATATAAAATAGAATGCCATAATGCTCTGTACAATCACACATGTTGTTTCTGTTTATCTTAGAATTAGTTTGACAACAAGCTTGATAACCAATTACACTAGAATAGGAAAAAATATTCATCTCAATATTGGCCAATGTCATCTTATATTTTACAGTCACAAATATGTATCTTGAAAATGAAAAAAGAAATTTGCTAATTCAGTAATTGATGCAGATTTGATTTCATTACTGGGTTTTTAGCTGGTTTTTTTTTTTTAATTATATGATCTTCACTGGGCATGATGTCTGCTAGCCTTATTACTGCTTTAATATGTCATGATTATTTATGATACCATGGTTACCTTTGTAGACCTGTGAGCACTGTAGCTATAGTAACGCCAATGAATATAACTGGCACAACAGAACCATTATCCTGGCCGCTGACAATGCTAGTAATGGTATCTATAACTTTATAGTACCGCTAAGGTCACATGCTAGACCAAAATCTGCAATTAATCCTATTGTTCTTCTTCTAGAAAAAGAGTAAGTAGACATTATTTTAAGAAGATAAAATTATAGGGTTTAATAAATTTCTATGTGTGTCACTTATGTAAATGAGCAGTTGCCATTTGTTTTTGTCAGGGAAATATGGTAGACCTTTATGGACCGGATTGGTGTTTAACTCAGGATTCAGATGACCTTTGATCCGGAATCTTTTATCGGATTTGGGACTCGATTACTTATTAAAGTTGGATGGATTATTGTTTTGAGTCGATTTGATCAGACCCTCCTACCCTCAATTGGATTTAACTCTAGAGACAGCAACCAATACATAATCAAAGTTGATAAATTTCATCATTCAATTAGATTTAGTATATGAACATAAATAGACCTTCCAAAAAATTTCTATTACTGCAATACTAACTTAACTTTTATATATGAGTTTCTTAGAAAGTGTTGAAATAATATTTTTTTAAGCACTTTTAAACAGTCAATGAGGGTAAAGCTCTATAGAAATTTGGGTTTTTTTCTGCTAGTTATAATACAAATGAATCTATTTTTTTTCAGTCCTGCTTCCACATTCCTAGAGACAATCTGCCATTTCCCTATGGTTTACTGGATGAAAGGTTCTATAGAATGGTAAATATAAATCATTTTTGTCCTAAAGAGAAGGAGTGACAATGTGTACAGGATCACTGTATCTGACATTTTTTAATATTGATAAGTAAATTTGTGTACTGTTAAAGTTTGCAAATGATAGAATTGGAGAATTTAGAGTAATGGCTTCCTTTTCATGTCCATTTTAGAATTACAATAAACATTAAGTTATATTACTTGACAGGTAATTATTGTTTCGTAAGTAGTCTTTTGACATTTTCATGAATGTATAAAAAATTGTCAGTATATTCCTCTGAAACCAAAAGAACAATGATCTGATGTTGCAATGTTCTTATAAAAAATGACACAGTGGCTGGTTCACAATAATAAAACTTTGTATTCATAAGTTCAGTAGTGATTTTACTTCATACATTTTTTGTATTTGTCTTCAAATCACACATTTATTAGTCACCTGACCTGAAGTTAAATTGAGCTTTTTTCAATTTACTGCTCTGTTCCGATTGTACTTCATTGTTGCTGTCCGTAAACTTTACAAAAATCTTCACTCTAATACTCGGCCAAATTTAACAAACTTGGCACAATCATCTTGGGTAATTTAGTTTAAAATTAATCCAAGATGGCCGTCATGGTAAAATTGAACACAGGGTTAAAATTATATTATTGATGTATGTTTAATTAACCTGAAATTTAGAGCAAATCTGCATGGGAGTAAAAGTTGATCAGTCAAACATCTGACCCTCGAAATTTCAGACAAATCTAGCAATTGTATTTTGGGTTGCTGTCCCAATTTAGTATTTTAAGGTAAATTTCTAGATTTTAGTTATTATCTTAATACTGTGTTTAGAAGATATTACAGGTAATGCAATAATTTCTAGAAATAGCTTCAATTAAGTAAATGAAAAATTCCAGTCAACCTTAAGGGATTTTGCCTTTATGCAATTTTAAAGAGTTTCGTCATTTTTTGTAACTAGTACAAAATCATTCTCTCTTAACTACGACCAATTTAAACTACTTGGCACTATAATTATTTGGTATAATGTTTAAAAATGTGTCGATGACCACCTACCTACTAAATGCTCGACATGGTGTCTAAAATTGAACTAAGTGTAAAATGCAGTTTTTGCTTATATCCTTGATAACTAAGACTTTTAGGCCCAAATCCTTAAGTATTTAAATCCATCAGCATATATTTCCCTCACAAATTTTAGATTTAACAATCTGTTGTTGGTGTCTGCTAAAATTGTATTTTAAGGATTAAGAAATTTTGCAGTTTTTGATATTATTTTGATACTATTATGATAGAAGATAAACTGTAAACACAATAATGTCAAAAGTCAGTCTACAATTTAGACTTCAATGACCAAAATTGACAGAGAACCTTAAGAGTTATTGTCCTTTATAGTCAATATTGACAACTTTTCGCATTTTGTAACTTGTAAAAAATCTTCTTTTCTAAAACATGGCCAAATTTAACAAACTTTGGCACATACATTACTTAGTTCTATTTTGAAAAGTCCTAATTGCCATAAAACCAAGTGCCGACGTAATAATTACAGTAAAGGTAGCGACACAGCTCTTCAGACTCTGTTCGTAACTAGTAATTTGGATATGCACAATAAATGTGCACATTGATTCATTTACAGCACATCTTGAAGTTTACAAGTACATTATTTATGATGGTTCTGTGTCTAGCCTAAAATGTACAAAAAAAAGCTTTATTTCGTGGCTAAATACATTGTCATAGAGTTGTGAGAAGAATTTTGATTATTAGAGCATTGTAGTAAAATTTGTAGTTTGGTAGGAGTTCTAGATGGTAAACAAGTATATGTGACTGTTGTCAACATGGAGTATCATATAGAACTCAGAATGAAGGATGATATTTTAAAAAGCTTTTTTGAAATACTAGTCAAGCCTGTTCAGATAGTCAATTACATTGGTTAGATTTTCAGCCAGATTGTAATACTATTGTAGCTGTTCAGACAATATTCAGGTTAGTGACCACTTTGATATACTACTGACCAAGAAAAAGGAGGTAGTTCTCACAAAACCAGTGTAATATATATAGACATACCACCAAGTCAAAGGTTATCAGTGTTACTGTAGCAGTTTATCATTTTCTGGTTATAAGATGTTTTTTGTAGACTAGACATCAACTCTGCTAGTTTCCTCTTAACTCGTGCATGATTTGTCTTGTATTGACTTGAAGGTTTCAGAGGATATGGTGTTGACACTTGTCCATGTTTGAAGACTGTTTTGTTGGCCCATCTATATGTATATTTGATATATGTCTTATATGGTGATGTGAAAAATAAGTTTTAAGTTTAAACTTCTGTTTTCTTGGTATTAATACTGTCTAGTATGTTGATGGATAATCAGTATTTTTTGTTATTACGGTATGCTCAAAATTGGAATTTATTGTACTGATATGATAGGCTAAAAGTAACTTTGATTTGAATGATTCACACACTGCAAAAGTTCAGCACATTATTTTCTCTCTGTTCAATTATATATCATCAATTAATATTAGTCTATCTTGATGCTTTATTGATCAAGGCATATAAATCATTTTAATGCATTTATTGTATTATTATTTTTTAGACTGTTCCCAAGTGCCAATATAATAACAGAACTGTCCCAGTCCTTCTAATATGAGGTTCATGCAGTTTAGACCCAACGATCAGTACTCATTTACTCTTGCCAAACTAGAAAAAGTGAGTATGTCACAGAATTCCTGAAAAAAAACCAGTTTTATCCTATTTCAACTAATTTGTATAAGGTTTCAACCTGCACCTACAGCCTAAGAAAGATACCAAAAAAAGACTTAGTTTGTGGGAACATGCATCAATTTCAAAACATATATCTTACATTTTACCTCTTACAGTATTTAGAGCCATTGAAGCCAAAAACAGTATTTTGGGTAGTGAGCATATTATAGCTCCAGCACAGCAAGGGTTAATACTTTGCCAACTTTGAATTTTCATAAAATGAATCGGTGATGAATGTAATGAAAGTAGGTTTTAAAAAATATGCTTTTCTTTTCAGAAAGAAAAATCCAGAGGATCAAACCTGTCGTATATGTTCCGAATACCATTTGCTGCAGGGAATGTGTTCAGCGCCAGTATGTTAGATACAATATTATATCAGGTATGGAATGATACAGTAAAACCAGTTAAATAATATACTACCAATACATGGTCTTAAAATATGGCTGGTTTGGATTAATGTTTAATGTTCAGTGGCATATATTACAACCATATGAATACCAGAATATGTCAATGGAGTAGATTTTGCTAGAAGTCATGTACACATTAGTTTGACTTGCAGCTAACCAGTCTTTGCTTCTATTTGCTGGTTGCTTAGCAGACCGACAACAAACAATGATTTTCCTGTTTTTTTTGTTTTTTTTAATGCCTCACCGTGGTGCATTATGTGTATCAGTCTGTGTGTCTAATCATTTGACTGCTCGTCTGTCCATCAATCAAGTTAGATTTTTATGAAGTTGAAGTCAGATAAACATAATCTTCTCTTTGATATGATATTTCTAATCTTAATGCCAAATTAGAGTTTGGACCCCAATTTCATGGTCCACTGAACATAGAAACTATAGTGTGATGGGGCATCTGTGTCCAGATCTGTTTACTTAGGACACATTCTTGTTTCCCTGGATTTTGATCGAACCCATAACATCTGCCACTCATTTATGACTATTCCATATGTAAAGACCTCAATTCACTTTCTTTTTAGACTTGTTGTTGCACAACTTAAGGGAGTTCGCTTATCGGTTTCAAAGTAATTAACTTTTCAAAACACTAGTTTATATTGATAGGGGATTAATAAAGGAATCCAAAGAGCAAAAAAATTATATAGGTCAGCGTGCTTGTTTTCGAGATATTAGCCATTGAAATTTTGGCGGGAAAATATTCTCTCTTGACTTTTCATAGCTTTATCATTGACAAGTTTAAGTTCTCAAAAACTATTAAAAAATAATTTAAATTTTATAAGACTTTTACAGATGGCTTATCATTATACATGTAAAAGATTTACAAAAAGAAAAATGGGGGTCACCGGGCAAATTTTTTCAAGGCATTCAAATGGATAAAACCAGAGGATTCCGAAAATCTGACAAAAAATCCAAAACATGACAAGCCAGCTTCCTTAAGAAGATAAAGTTTTTTTTTTAATTTTATGATTGGTATTTGTGTTATGTCCAGTGGCAAATATTTCATGCACATCCTCAACATGCATGAAATATTTATGAATATTAGTAAACACCAATCATTAATATTTAAGAATTGAATGCTTCTTTTTGTAACTTCATTGGGGTGTAAAAGCGTTGACCGAAGTACATTTTGTATGAACCGCGGAAGCACTTCATTCTAAAAATGTGCGCACAGTCAACACTTTTACAACCCTATGAAGTTACAAAAAGAATCATTCAATACTTATAATTACATTTTTTAGCTAGGATCATGAAACACGAATTTTATCAATTTGTTATTTAATTTACTTGTGCACTTTATTGTGGGACCTCGTGTTATCATGAATAAAAAGTTTTATTGAGTAATGCAATTGCTTAAGGAATAACATGTGATGTGTAGTTAGCCAATCAGAATAACGTATTGTAGTGAAACATACATCTAATGTAAATATTTGTTAATACATGTATGTTTTTATTTGAAAGTTATTTTAATTAGTTTTTGGTTTAATTTCAAACTGTTCATTTAGTGCAAGATAAAGAATAAATATATATATTTATCAACATTACGCTATTTTTCCAGGCCTTTGTGAAACCGTATGTGATAACCTTCACCCGATTGTTACTTGGTGTAGATCAAGCTGTTGGATCGGGTCATTTATCTGTAGTAAGTATGATTGTCATAAGGTCAAGGTTAAACCGTATGTGATAACCTTCACCAGATTGTTACTTGGGGTACCGGTAGATCAAGCTGTTGGATCAGGTCATTTATCTGGAGTAAGTATGATTGTCATAAGGTCAAGGGTTAAACCGTAAGTGATAACCTTCACCAGATTGTTACTTGGTGTAGATCAAGCTGTTGGATCAGGTCATTTATCTGTAGTAAGTATGATTGTCATAAGGTCAAGGGTTAAACCGTAAGTGATAACCTTCATCAGATTGTTACTTGGTGTAGATCAAGCTGTTGGATCGGGTCATTTATCTGTAGTAAGTATGATTGTCATAAGGTCAAGGGTTAAACCGTATGTGATAACCTTCACCAGATTGTTACTTGGGGTACCGGTAGATCAAGCTGTTGGATCAGGTCATTTATCTGGAGTAAGTATGATTGTCATAAGGTCAAGGGTTAAACCGTAAGTGATAACCTTCATCAGATTGTTACTTGGTGTAGATCAAGCTGTTGGATCGGGTCATTTATCTGTAGTAAGTATGATTGTCATAAGGTCAAGGGTTAAACCGTAAGTGATAACCTTCATCAGATTGTTACTTGGTGTAGATCAAGCTGTCGGATCGGGTCATTTATCTGTAGTAAGTATGATTGTCATAAGGTCAAGGGTTAAACTTATATTAATCATTTAAGAGCTGACGATAAGAATTTCAATAAATTGCTAAAAATCAGGATTTCAATAAACTGTGAAGATCAGGATTTCAATAAACTGTGAAGATCAGGATTTCAATAAACTTTGAAGATCAGGATTTCAATAAACTGTGAAGATCAGGATTTCAATAAACTGTGAAGATCAGGATTTCAATAAACTGAGAAGGAAATGTGGGATATATGTAAATAAGACAGTTACCCAACAACAAAAACTAAAAAGATATACAGAGGTCAACCCACAGTCTTTAACATATAGGTTTCTATACATTATATTTAATTCTTTATCATATGGAGTCTATTAAAGTATTTATAAATTTAACAGAAACTATCAAAAATCTGAATTCTTCAAATAACAAAAATTATCATTAAAATATACCATAAGACAACCACTTATAAGGTTTGTGACTTGACACATACCTTTGAATATGTGGTGGAGTCGAAGTTTTTATTTAAATCTCCACCCTCCCCCTTTTTTTTAACCTTAATGAGTTAACTTTTCACATAAATAGAACATATTTAAGCGTATTATTATTATACTGGTGTGACTGCATTTGAAATGATATATTTAAACTTCAGTTCATTCAGTTAATTATTTGCATGTTTATTTTCAGATGAAGATAAAGAAGGAAGATTTATGGATTAGAACATATGGAAGATTATACCAAAAGTTTTGCTCTACAACTTGTGAAATACCTATAGCTATATATAGAACTCAGTTACAGAGTAGTGGGGAAAAAACTCCTGTAAGTCTATTTTTAAAGGAGACTCCAGTCTATATTTAGAACCAAGTTGTATGTAGAAATGTTAACATACTCATAAGTTTCATTCAGAACCTATATACTACCTTTCATCCAGAACCTATATATCTAAAAAAAAAAATGTGATTTTTATAGATATATAGAAAGCTGTTTCTTTATAAGTAAACATGATTTTACAGATATTAAATAATCACAGATTTTTTCTTTCACCTATGAAAATTAATCTATAGATAAAAGATCTTGGTTTTTTTTTTCATAACTTTATGAACAGCTTGTCATAAAACAAAAACTTGTTTGATAAGGGAAAAAAATGTGAATATTTGCGTTAAAATTATTATTTTTATATCCTATTTAAAACTTTTAACTATGTTTAATTTAAAAGTGAATTATCACCTAAGAACATTAATTCAATAGAAGGAGTGACAAATTTTGATATTTTTGAGGGCATTTTCCTTGGGGTTTTTTTTTTTATTAATTTTTTTCCAGGTTTTCTATTGTATAAAATACACTTGTAACACTCATAATAATTACTGTGGATTTATTATTGTTCGTTGGATACCAATTTTCATTGGTTTCGTGGGTGAAGGTGAACCACAAATACGAATGTTCAACGAATGACAAAAATTCATAGGTTTTGTGTGCAGAGATTGGCAAAACCACGAAATAAATTCCCACGAAGTTTTAATCAATGAAAATTGATACCCATGAAAATAAATGAATCCACAGTAAATTTATAACTGTAATTGTTTTGACGTAAAGAGATATACAATTTTTTTTTATATCATGATTCAAAAAGTCTTGAAATAATTACATTTAGATACTGAAAATTCAGAAGTTATTGTGAGGTTTTCATTAATGGTAAAAATATGACAGCAGCAGGAGCCGGTTAGTAACTATTTAAACTCCCATTCATAGTTTCATTAGTGGTTTTCTTTAAACAAAAAGAATTCAATAGCATAAATTCGATCTTGCATTTCTACCAGTAATCAGTGACTTGCAATGATAAATCCATGCAATTAATTCCTGAATATTCAGTATCTATCAATTATATTATCTGCCATATTATGGGATGATGCTTACTATGTACTGTGGTTTCATTTATTTTTATGGATACTAAATATTTTGATTTAGACAAACTAGAAATTTTGGGGAAACTTGATTTTGTGGTTTGCCAAAGTCTAACTAATCTCATCAAAGATAATGTGTAATTCATCAAACATTTAAATTCTTAATTTAACAAGAAATCCATTAAAATTGTAATCTCACGAATAATAAGCATCAACATATATAAAGCCCATGTATAGATGTATGTAGCATTATACATGTATTTGGTTTGCTGATATTATTAACCTTACTGTAGTGGTATGCTGACAGCTTTTTTATTTTTGTTTTTATCCTACATAGAGCTCAACGTTTGCAGGGCGAGATCAGTCTGCACTCAACTTAGCATTTAGAAACTCAGTTGTAAGTAGCAAAACATGTTTTTAGTTGATTATTTTAGTGCTTAAACCCATATTTCTTTTTGTTATTGTATAAGGCACATTAAGGGGAACGGAAAGGGAGAAAAAGAAAAAAATGGACAGGGATTGATCCTGAAGTTAAGAATAATTCTATGAATGTGTAGGCATGTTTTGAAATTTTAAAACTTTGGTAATGCAATCTCCCTTACTGTCCACCAATAAAAAAGAAATTTTAGAATTTTCTAACGTGAAAAAAGTCATGAGTAAAAATATTTCCTACAAATCTTGCATGGATATTTTAATATCAAGGTCCTAAAATCATCACTTCTATCTTTTCATTTTGTTGTAATGTTTTTCTCATACTTATCATCTGTATGCAAGATTTTATACAATAGTTTTCTTATAGAAATGTATAGCTCCTTTGTAGATTGTCACAAGAAATATTTATCTTCCAGACTTTAGGGCATAAATGTGTACATGATGATATTGACAGCACCCTTTACTAAAGTTTTCGCTGAAGTGTCCAAACTGAAGCATAACTAACAATGTTAGTTATCAAATGATCACCCCTTACCAAAAAGTGCTAACATGTTGCACACAAGTTGCACATAAGATGCTCACGTTAGAAACTAACATGATTGCACACAAGTTTTTTAACATGCAAATTAGGTGAGCATTTTGTGAGCAAAAAAATTGCACATATGAAACTAACCTAATTTGCATGTTAAAAACCTCACGTGCAACTGCTCATATGAGCTTTTGTTTCACATGTGCATTTTATTAGATTGCTCATATGAGCAGTTGCTCACATGTTGCACACGTGAATATTATAGTTGACCAAAACAAAATGACTGCTTTAAAAAAGGAATATTTTTCAAATTTAAATGAAAATCTTAAATATTCAGTTGAAAATAAAATAACTGATACATCATGTTAAAAGAGTTATTCTTTAATTATTGTCAGTTAATTATTGTTTTTCATATCATTTTTTTTTATTTAAACAATAATCATGATCATGACTAAAAACATAACATTACATTATAAAACTAATAGAGGGACTTGCAAGTTTAGTACACAATGAATGTCTTTGATTAATAAGTACTGTATTTCAAAAAGTTTAAAAAGAAAAAATCTTTATACATGTAGTACTTATTTTGAAGCAAGTTACCTGTATATATATTCCCATAAAGGACTTAAAATTGTAATATATTTCAAAATCTGACACAAAAATGAAAATAATGAAATAGAAATGATAACTTACAAATAAATATAACCACAGCCACACTGGTTTTATCAGATTTCAACAATGCCTTTCTTCAAATAGCACAATATAGGACTTAACATTTTCCATATCCATCTACCTCCATTTATTGCATGCTTTTCATGAATTTGAATTTACAGGAAGTACATGACTGGGCATGTCATTTTGAAAAAGCTCATATGAGCAATGATGTAGGTTAGTTTTGAATGGTTAGAAGAATGGAAAAACTTTTCAAAAAACAAAACTAACATAAAACTAACATGGATGATAAAAGCTCACCTGAGGTTTGAATTGCACATGTGAGCATTATGTTAGATTTTTGAGGGCACATATGAACTACCAAACTGCACATATGAGCAACCTGATTTGCATACAATTCTTACTTGCATCTTATGTGCTTCACATGTGAAACTTATGTGCTTTTGTTAGCAATTTCTGTACGGGACACTTAAAATAAAAAAAGATGTTTGCTTTGGTTATTGTGTTGCTCTTTTTGAATTGAAATATTTGGTATTATATATAAAAACATGAGTTAAATGCTGAATTATTTGTTTTTATGTCCCATTTATGGGCATTATGTTTTCTGGTCTGTGCGTCTGTCCGTCTGTTCGTCCAGCTTCAGGTAAAAGTTTTTGGTCGAGGTAGTTTTTGATGAAGTTAAAGTCCAATCAACTTGAAACTTAGAACACATGTACCCTATGATATGATCTTTCTAATTTTAATGCCAAATTAGTGATTTTTCCCCATTTTCATGGTTTACTGAACATAGGAAATGATAGTGCGGATGGGGCATCCGTGTACTGGGGACACATTCTTGTTATCATTTAAATTGCCATGGTTATTCATACTCTGTTATGATTGTTTTGTAAGAATGGTGATTTATACTATAAGACATATTGCCTGTTTTCTTTAGAAACGAAGAAGACCAGAACCATCGAAATCACAACCAGAAGTAGGCTTAGCATGGTTTTACTCTTTCTTATCTTTATCTAGTTATAGGGGCTAGTATATTTTATCTGCATTTAGAGAGAAACATCTTTAGTCTGCCTTTAGAAGCAAATAGAGTTTGATTTTTAATAAAAAAAATCTCTCTTCTATGTTTTTAAGTTTTTTGTTTTTTTTTCTCATTGTTGTCTTATTAACATATATTTTCCAAAACATTTTGCTCACAATTGTAATTATAAGATTCAGCTTAGCACACATTCTTTTCATTTCATTTAATTATTTGGGACTAATTTTTAAATGTTATTGCCGACTCACTATGATAAAATATATTAGCCCTAACCATTCATTATATAACCCATTAGAGTGAATGCAGATTTAGAAACACTAATCAAGTTGTTGGAAGAATGTTTATTTTTTTAGAAATTTGATATATATGATATATATATACCTAATTTTGTGTATGTCTGCATATTACTGGACACAGGCTATATTACTTTTGCTTTATTTTTCACAGCTTGAGGTGTATTTTACCTTTCACAGATTGGCTGCTCTGTATATAATATATGTATATATAGGTGTAATCATTTATAAACTGTCACTTTTATTTATATGAATGATCCATAAAATCTTCTATAAGCACCATCTATTTATTTTATACTGTTTGTTTTTTCTTTGCCAAATAAGTAATATTAAAAGTTAAGTTTAATTCTCTCCCTGATACTGTCTCCTTATTTCAAGTATATTCAAAGGTTGAATCCATGGTTTGAGGAAAGGCAGTTGAATCTTTTGTTATTAATATGAATAAATTTAAAATGATTAATGCCAAACATTAATTGTATATGATCAAAAGAGGTGATTATGCACTCTGTCTCCACCTGAATCGACTGCTTGTGTGTTAGGTAAATTGTCTTTTAAACATCAACCACCCTATTTTTTCTTCCTCCAATGAGAAAACAACCTATGAAAGAAAATATAATAGAAGCAAGCAACCTGAGTACTCAGTCATTTGGTAATAGAAGCAAGACGACCTGAGTACTCAGTCATTTGGTAATAGAAGCAAGACGACCTGAGTACTCAGTCATTTGCTATTCAACAAGTTCCACTAACAACTGTGACTATTTGATGTGTGTTTTTGTACTTTGTTTGGCTTTTTAACTTTTTTGGATTCGAGCGTCACTGATGAGTCTTTTGTAGACGAAACGCGCGTCTGGCGTATATACAAAATTTAGTCCGGGTATCTATGATGAGTTTATTTATGGCAGTGTCTGCGCGTACCCGCATGTGGGTACGAATAGCAAAATTGCCGTTCGTAGGCTACGCGTACCCACATCCGGTTTTATAATAAATTGCCATCGGATCGGGAATTAAACGTAAAATATATACAGAAATTATCGCAATTAGTGAATAAAATTGATCAACTACTTAGAAGTTTTGTAAACATTTATGTAAGTGAACAGTTTTTCTCGGTTAATAAATATTCTTAAAATGGGAAAAGAGTGATAGATACATGTTGGGCAGACATTTCAAAGTTATCATTAAATTAAATTGGAACAATTTGTTCAAAAGTATCAGTCGATTAATTTTATACAATTGTATATAAAAACAAACTCAGAATCAATTGCACCTGCAGAGAAAAAAAGAACTGGAAACACAAAAAATAAAGAGTAAATCAAGTTATACAGAATAATTTGTTCCTGTATTCACGGAGGCAAAAAATTCTAAACAAGTTCGCCCAGTAAAAATGAAGGCCTAATACATTATTTCTGAAAAACAAAGGCCGATGCCAATAATCTTCTATGAAAGCTTCGTTAATAAATAACAAAATGTTTGACGAAAATGTAAACATTCAGCGCATCAAAAAATATTTTGCCTCTGAGGCGTGGAAGCAACTTAAAATTCGGATATTATATATTATAGGACTATAGTTTACAGGGACTGTATATTTCATTTTCAATCAGTGTGCATTTAATTTGCAAGGTTTATTATATATTATTAACTTATAAATACAATTCGAAAATATTATTTGTCATACCCTTCACTCGTTCTACTCGAAATCCCCATATTATTGATAACTTCTGTATATATTTCACGTTTAATTCCCGATTTGATTGCATTTTATTATAAAACCGGATGTGGGTACGCGTAGCCTACGAATGTCAATTTGACTATTCGTACCCACATGCGGGTACGCGCAGACACTGCCTTTATTTATATGTTTGGCTTTCTTGATTTTGCTTTAGGTTAAAGACCCTTATAAAAATACATGATAAACTTTTAACAATAAAACAATCTATGTCTAAATTTTTATGAAATTTATAAATTTATATTTTTGTTATTTGAGTTTAAAAGAATTTGCAAGAAAATCTTTTTTTCAAAATATACATGATGAATGCTTACAAGGTTAAAAACATATTGTACAATGTCATGTCATTGCAGTGGTTTTGGTTTGTGTGTAATATAGATAGATAGTCTTGTTATGAAAGATGCATTATTGTGTTTAGGGTAGAAAAGAATATATATACTGCATGTATACTATCAGGGCAAATGTATGAAGGAACTGCATGAGTGTTTCAGTTAAAATACATTTAATTTAAAAAAAAATACAGACATTTTAAGATAATTGGTGAATATATTATTTAAATATGATTGAATAATTTCAAATTTTTATTTTATTTTTAAAAACTATTATTATAAAATGCTTGAAATAGCATATTATCTTCTTTTACTCTCTTTATTGTGAATTGATGATATATTTTTTTAAACAAATGAATGAAAAGATTGTTAAGATAGAAAAATATTTAAAAGATGGATTTTATAGAAGTCAATTAAAAAATGCCTATGGGGTTCATTTGGCCAATTTAACATGTAATTTTCTTGTAGGTGTCACTAAGTTTGATTGGACTAGACAGTGACGAGGAAGGGAGCCGATCTCACATGACCCCTGAGAGGCATGAGATTTGTCAGATGGTGCGATGTAGAATGCAAAGTCTTAAACAACCTCTAAATGATTATGGTGAGTAGTTAACTGTTTTCACAGTCAATTAGCAGAAAGCATATCTTACACAGTAAAGTTAATTGGATACAACATTTCTTGCAAGCTATTTAAACAAGGTCTATAAGAGATCCATTTGAACAAGTTATCTCCTTTGTATAAGGAACATAAAAACAGTTGGTATTTGTCAAGTAGACCATTCATGTATACAAAATGATTTTTTTCAGATGCAGCAAGTGACAAGAGAAACACCATATCTTATGTGATTATAAACCCAAGTTATGATCTACGTCTGAAGGAGGACGATATAATGTAAGTAAATTATTTGATCTGGTCTTAAAAGGGTTTCGCTAAAAAGCTAAGATTTCAGAATTTTTACATGAACTTCTGATGCTAGTACCTGATGAATGTGCAGTATAATGTCAAAAACCGTGCATATTTATGTAACAAAAGTATTCTCCTTTCAAATAAATAGCTGGATAATTTACATTTTTAACAAACTTTTGAAATGCTATATTTAGGACCAAAAGGGGGTCTTATCAGGCCTTCTCCTATCATCACAGTCCAACATTACCTTTCATGTCAAATGTGAAAACAGAGTCTAAAAGAACAATGAAATCCAACAAACTTTCATATTTCTGACTTGGTATATAAAGGCATTTCCACAAGAAAATTAATGGCATGTTCTAACTTCACCTATATTTTTATTAGTTTATTCTTTTGATTTTATAAAACAGAATTTTTAAAAGGATGAATTATGGTTTTGTGTATAGCAGGGAAAAGCGTTATGTTATTATTTATTTTAAGATACCTCATTAAACCAAGTTCCCTTTCACCTCAACCATCACCTTTAATTGACGAGAGGAAAAAAATGCAGTCACAACCACGAGAAGAACCAACAGGGGCAGATAACTGTGATATAGAGGCAACTAGTCCTGTAATCAGCACTGATAGTAGAACAGACGGAGATACGCCAGGAGCAGATTCATCTCATGGAAACTGTAAGGTAGGTGTCTTATCAGGGGTAGATAACTATGATATAGAGGCTGCTAGTCCTGTAATAAGCAGTGATAGTAGAACTGACGGAGATACGCCAGGAGCAGATTCCTCTTATGGAAACTGTAAGGTAGGTGTCTTATCAGGGGTAGATAACTGTGATGTAGAGGCTGCTAGTCCTGTAATAAGCAGTGATAGTAGAACTGACGGAGATACGCCAGGAGCAGATTCCTCTTATGGAAACTGTAAGGTAGGTGTCTTATCAGAGGTAGATAACTATGATATAGAGGCTGCTAGTCCTGTAATAAGCAGTGATAGTAGAACTGACGGGGATACACCTGTAGCAGATTCCTCTTATGGAAACTGTAAGGTAGGTGTCTAATCAGGGGCAGATAACTGTGCCAATGCGACATCTCTCCAACAGAGACCAAAGGGCATAGAAGTTAACAATTGTAGGTCACCTTACAGCCTTCCACAATAAGCAAAACTCGTACCGCATAGTTAGCTATTTTAAAAGACCTAGAAATGACATATGTAAAACAAGAACTAACATCTCGATTTATGTCAAAAACTATGATAAAAAAAAAAACAAATATGATATACAGCAACAAACATCAACCACTGAATTAAAGGCTCCTGACTAAGGTCAGACACATACAGAATGTGTGTGTGTGTGTGTGTGGGGGGGGGGGGGGGGGGGGGGGTAAAACATCAAGCACTGAATTAAAGGCTCCTGACTTAGGTCAGACACATACACAACCACTGACCACTGAATTAAAGGTTCCTGACTTAGGTCAAACACATACACAACCACTGAATTAAAGGTTCCTGACTTAGGTCAAACACATACACAACCACTGAATTAAAGGTTCCTGACTTAGGTCAAACACATACACAACCACTGAATTAAAGGCTCCTGACTTAGGTCAAACACATACAAGACCACTGAATTAAAGGCTCCTGACTTAGGTCAAACACATACACAACCACTGAATTAAAGGCTCCTGACTTAGGTCAGACACATACACAACCACTGAATTAAAGGCTCCTGACTTAGGTCAGACACATACACAACCACTGAATTAAAGGCTCCAGACTTAGGTCAGACACATACACAACCACTGACCACTGAATTAAAGGTTCCTGACTTAGGTCAAACACATACACAACCACTGAATTAAAGGTTCCTGACTTAGGTCAAACACATACACAACCACTGAATTAAAGGCTCCTGACTTAGGTCAAACACATACAAGACCACTGAATTAAAGGCTCCTGACTTAGGTCAAACACATACACAACCACTGAATTAAAGGCTCCTGACTTAGGTCAGACACATACACAACCACTGAATTAAAGGCTCCTGACTTAGGTCAGACACATACACAACCACTGAATTAAAGGCTCCTGACTTAGGTCAGACACATACACAACCACTGAATTAAAGGCTCCTGACTTAGGTCAGACACATACACAACCACTGAATTAAAGGCTCCTGACTTAGGTCAAACACATACACAACCACTGAATTAAAGGCTCCTGACTTAGGACAGACACATACACAACCACTGAATTAAAGGCTCCTGACTTAGGTCAAACACATACACAACCACTGAATTAAAGGCTCCTGACTTAGGTCAGACACATACACAACCACTGAATTAAAGGCTCCTGACTTAGGTCAGACACATACACAACCACTGAATTAAAGGCTCCAGACTTAGGTCAGACACATACACAACCACTGACCACTGAATTAAAGGTTCCTGACTTAGGTCAAACACATACACAACCACTGAATTAAAGGTTCCTGACTTAGGTCAAACACATACACAACCACTGAATTAAAGGCTCCTGACTTAGGTCAAACACATACAAGACCACTGAATTAAAGGCTCCTGACTTAGGTCAAACACATACACAACCACTGAATTAAAGGCTCCTGACTTAGGTCAGACACATACACAACCACTGAATTAAAGGCTCCTGACTTAGGTCAGACACATACACAACCACTGAATTAAAGGCTCCTGACTTAGGTCAGACACATACACAACCACTGAATTAAAGGCTCCTGACTTAGGTCAGACACATACACAACCACTGAATTAAAGGCTCCTGACTTAGGTCAGACACATACACAACCACTGAATTAAAGGCTCCTGACTTAGGTCAAACACATACACAACCACTGAATTAAAGGCTCCTGACTTAGGACAGACACATACACAACCACTGAATTAAAGGCTCCTGACTTAGGTCAAACACATACACAACCACTGAATTAAAGGCTCCTGACTTAGGACAGACACATACACAACCACTGAATTAAAGGCTCCTGACTTAGGTCAAACACATACACAACCACTGAATTAAAGGCTCCTGACTTAGGTTAGACACATACAGAATGTGGCAGGGTAAAACATCAATCACTGAATTAAAGCCTCCTGACTTAGGTCAGACACATACAGAATGTGGCGGGGTAAGACATATAAGGAGATTTCAGCTGAAAAACTCATCAGATCTATACAAAGCAGAAATACAAGTTACAAAAACAGACCAGACATGATAGGATATTCACACATCCCTACAACAAAAAAGTACAGATCTGAGAATACTTTCAGTTAAAACATTATTATAATTATTGATTTGTATTTTATAACATACAGTGGATTCAGTATTATTCATGGGATACCAATTTAAGTAGATTTCATCAATCAGGTGAACCCTAAATTTAAAAAGTACTAAATGCCTATAAACTTGTATGTAAAACAATGAAGATGAAGTCAAATATCCATCAATATGCTTTTTTTCTTTTAGCTACAAACTTGTTACCCATGAAGATAATTAAATCCACTGTGAAATATTATATTTAGAATGAATCTATCATATAGTTGATATATTTTCAGCCGATTCCAGTGGTATTTGTGGGTGACAGTGAAGATGAGACATATTCACCCACCACCAACTCTGTGCCACATTTTCATCTTGGTAGTGCCAAGGATCAGGCTGTTTACAGAAAACAAAAAGGCTCAGTACCAGAACTCTATAACAATCATGAGGAGTTCAGTTACAAAAAACCGCTGGTCAGCAAAAAGTCTGCTCCTGAATTAAGAACTCCAAACTCTGCAGGGCTTAAAGGCACAGTTGTGTGAATGGTATTTTGTATTGAATCACTATCTCCACTTTTGGAGTGCTGCACTGGACTCAAGATTGGAATTGTCTGTGCTCATAAACCAAGTATTCACTTAATCATGTATGACATGAGAGACAGTTACCCTGGTGTAACATCAATAAATGTCCGCAGAGGAAAATTACTAAACCGCTGCAGAGAGACAGCTATAAGATTGAAAATAAGTGCATTAAATCTTAAAACTTAGAGCCTTTTTAAGATGGTTGTGAAAAACTTAAACAAGAATTCCTGAGCTTTCTTGTCTCTGGATGTCTCTGTGTTTATAGAAATAGCAAATAAAAAAGCGCCTGAACCAACAATTCTACTTTGTCTCAACGAGACCGGAGTGAGAGGCATCAATGATGTGTCCAAACTAGAACTTTGTGCATATTACAGATAACTCATTCACTAGGCTACTTGTGTTTATATCATAATTGACTTTATATGAACAATTGTGATACTTTTATAAGCTGCATTTGATATCACATTTTTGTGTACAATGTTTCTCTTTTGTTATATTGTATTCTGAACATTAAGCTAGCAACAATCAATCAATCATGTTATATTATAAATCTTTTATTGGTGTCATGTTTTTATAATGGCCTTAATCGCCAGTGTCTGTGTCAAGGTTATATATATATATATATATCGTTGTTGAAGAACATTTCGGAAAAATGAAAATGGAAAAATTTATGATTCATACTACTTTCTTTCTTTATTTGAAGATTTAAAAATTACTCTTTTTGTTGAGTCTTCCATAATAAAAAAGGGCCTTAGTGGCCAAGTGGTCTAAATAGTTCCACTCCTGTAATAACTAGCCAGTCAAGTTGAGTCAACACTGAGGTTGTGAGGTCGAATCCCACCTGTGCGGGTGCACTTGACTCCAGTCTTAATTGACTAGGATTGTCAGTTTACCTATCTCAGGTCAGTGCTTTACTCTGAGCACTCTGGCTTCCTCTCCCAATAAAAAGTGACCTCCATGAAATAGTCTAAAAGTGGCGTTAAAACACCAACAAACAATCAATCCATTATAAAAATAAAAAACAAATTTTCAACGTAATAATTGGTTACTAGGGGAATGGACAGGGGTGGTTGAAGTATGTGTTTTTGCGAAATTGATTTAAGGATGTCATGCAGAATTTGAAGTAAGTAAATGAGGAAGAAAGTGGGAGGATTAAGGACAGGAATGAGAATTACTGTTCCCATGTCCACCCCTTACCGGTAATATTAAATTGTCAACTGATTTACCCATAAAAAGTGTAATGTCCATCACAAACAAATATCAAAGGAAGAAAAGGGGACAGGTATAATAATATGCTTAAATTCATAGCTTTCGCACATATCAATTTTAACTTGTTTTACACATTTAAAGATTATATACAATGTATATATATTGAAAACCAATATATTGTTTCTGTGTTATTTTACATGGCTGTTAAAATGTGTGACTGTATGATGGTATATGTTTGTAACTAACAAGATAAATTTTTACTTGATCAGTTTTAACGGAGGAAATCTATTTTAAAATGCAGATCACAGTAGACAAAATAGGAAATTTTTATTGCCCTTAAAAGGTCATGCAGTCCTTTACTTTTGTATTTTAAGATATAAAAAAATGTTTGTTTGTTACAGTCATCTAATGCTAGGCACGACAGATGTTATTTATTCATGTTATTTGGTGCTGATAATGTTGTATTGTTGTGCTAAGTACAGAGCATGTTTTCCTGGGTGTTGTATACTTAAAATTTCATGTTGGTTGTAACAAAATAAAGTGAAGTATCTCTTTATTGTCTAAAACCTAAAAATGTGTTTTAGAAAATGTATAACTTTTTTTGTCTAAAATCTAAAAATGTGTTTAAGAAAATGTAAGAATTGTATTTATCGTTGTGAATACTATTGGAATAAAATTTCCATAAATCCTAATGGATTAAAAATACATAAGAGTGCAAGTAAACATTTAAGGATGTGTAATGCTATTTCTTGACTTGTGTAGTTGTATATAAAGGTTTACTGCACATTCACTCATCTATTAAACATTCTAGTCATTTTAATCAGTTTATTTACTTATGAGATTGACAGTTATTTTTATCAATTATAAAGCAAGGCCAGTAACTAGCTATTCATTATAGATAATTAAACACAAAAGCAATTTTCTGTCCTGTTACTTGTTTAAAATTTTAGTTCTATTTTAAGTGGCATTACAATCTGGGGTATATGTAAAACATCTGTATTTATAATTGACAGAAGAAAATTTAGGGGGAGGAATTGTTCTTGCAGAAGAATATTTGTCCGATGAATAAATTTGTCCATCATGGTCTTCTTTTTTAAATGTGATTACAAATAATAACTAGTTGTTGCAAATGATTTTTTACTCCACTTTATTATTAAAATGTTTATTTATATGAAAAGTTTAAATATACAGTTCATAATATTTTGCATATTTCATCATATTTACAGAGAATCTCGGTTTTATTTAATGTTTTGTCAGTACAATGTTTTTTTATTGTGATTTACGAGTTTTGTTTGTTTATTTATTTACCTTTGTTGTATTTATTTTTGTTTTGTTATTGCTGTACAATCGCTTTAACTGGTATTACCAGTATGTATATTTTATATTACTATTTATTATCTTCTTTATTGAGAGATACAAAAGGTTTTTATCTCCCTTTATTTTGGTGATTAATAGTTTTTATCTTCCTTTTGAATAAGTGAATTGATCATGATAGTTTATCTTTCTTTTAAAGAGAGATACAATATTTTATTGTCCTCTTGTTAGCTGATATTTAAAGATTATTGTTGATTATCTCAACAAGATTGATTTTCTCCCTAGAGCCGGTACAGAGAATGTGAGAAAAGCAATCGAGTTGAGATGATCAATGATAATCTGTTTATCCCTATTTTACCTTTTGACGATGTTGTTAATTTCATTGACAACAGTGTGTGTGCCCTTAGTTTCTAGCGATAATTCTTCCTATCACTCTACTGTGCTGAGAAAGGAAATTATCAGTCAGAAAGATCAAAGGAAAATTTCATAAATAGCGATAAACCAGTTTTATCTTCTTCTTTTTTGGATTCAAATGATTTTCAGTAGATTTCTCCAAAGAGGAACTAATATGAAACTAAGGTAAGGTGTGATCCAGTTTGGCACTGTGTTAATATGAATTAAATATTCAAACGTGAATGAATTTTTGCAATTTTGTAGCTTTTGATTATATTTAAAATTTTACTAGTGAAAAGTACTACCAGTAGTGGTGATTTTATAGGATCAATCAAGATTTAGATATTTAGTGGAATAGGATTCAAACCAGTCCGCTATACAGAAAAATATTTCTACTTTTCTTAAATAAGATGAAATTTTGATTGTCTGTATTTGTACTGCATCACTTATTACTATTACATATACAGATATTTTATATTTTGTGTTATTATTTTTTTCTAATGTTACAAATAAAAAAATAAAATTTGTTTGAACTTTTTTAAATGATTTGCCCTTTCAGTTTAGGCATAGATAAGTGTCTGTTATGGAAGACTAAATGTTATCCTATTATCATGATTATGTCTTTTAGTTACTTGTGTCGTTGGGTTGTTGTCTCTTTCGTGTTTATCACCACTGATCCATACAGAAATTGTTGCTAAAGATATTTGTATGTACAATTAATTTGTGTTTGTATGATGATAGGGTGTCTTGGCAACAGTCTATATCCATTGTTGATTCACAATTCAATCATTTTATAATCCACTGGATTTTTAAAAAAATTTACTCATTCAGGTAAATGAGGTGCCTGTAATTTTAGTGGTTGTCGTTTATTGCTGTACATCAAATATTTTTTGGTTGTTTATTTTTTACATAAATCAGGACGTCAGTTTTCTCATTTGAATTGTTTTACACTTGTTATTTTGTGGCCATTTGTAACCAACCAACTATGCTTGTTGTTCGGTGTGAGCCAAGGCTCCGTGTTGAAGGCCGTACATTGACCTATAATGGTTTACTTTTTTAAATTGTTATTTGAATGGAGAGTTGTCTCATTGGCACTCACACCACATCTTCCTATATCTACATATAGGTTTTGTGCATCATGCTCATTGTTAAATGTCTTACTGTGACATGTATTTGTTGACTTCCATGTCCTTTGGTCTCTTGAAGAGTATTGTCTCATTGTCAATCATACCACCTCAAATTAGTTTTAAAGTTGTCCTACAGTTGTATTGGCTATTTTGTATATGCCTTCTAGATTGTGTTGCTCTTAATAATTGCATATTTTTTGCTTTCTCAACGTTGGATTGATCAATTGATTGATTGTTGGTCCAGTGGCAAATATTTCATGCATGTTCAAGACCATTTTTTTTAACACAAGCCTATCTGATGAAGTTTAACTGGTAGCAGGTGTTAAAAATTGTGTACACAGATCTAGACACCAGATCATGTTTTGGATACATCCTCCTCAGGGATTCAAAACCACGACTTAAAAATTGTATTTGCTTTGCATTCATTGTAAGAGTAGACTTGATTGGCTCAGTCATAATCATGTGCAAGTAGGATAACATGTCTTGTTACCTTGTGAACTAGCTTTCTTATAATTCTGCTTAGCCTGCCAGTCTTTACAAAGCATGGTTCATATTCATATGACATTAAGAGAGGCAGAAGATACCAAATTGATATTCATAAGGGAGCTACCATTTGATTTTTATGGGGGGGCTAGGATGAAATTTGAAAAAAATAGGCAGGACAGGAGTTTTGAGTAAAAAAAAAGGCAGGATGAGACACTTTGCAAAAAAAAAAGGCAGGATGACAATTTAGGTAAAAAAAGTCAGGATAAACTAATAAAAAAAAAGGCAGGACCGAATAGAGTGAAAAATAAAAAGGCAGGACAGAGATTACAACTAAAAAAAAATGCAGGACAAAATTTTTCATCCTAGCCCCCCCATAAAAATCAAATGGTAGCTCCCTAAGTCAACAAACATGACAAACTGACCATAATATGGCAAAAAACAAAAAATCAAGACTAACAAGAGTTACAAAACACAACATAGAAAATAAACACTTGACCTAATGAGAAGTTTTTAAATTGAGTCTTTCAGCAACTCTGTATTTATAGGAAATATTTTAACAAAATATGTTTTCTTCCTGAGTATGCTTATAATTACCCATCGGGTATTAAACAGTCATACCAGTAACCTTATCATCATGACATGCATGTAATATTTGTCACTGGACATTACACAACAATTTTTTCTGCCTTATCATACACTAAGGTTGTAAAATTAGCTTACACACTACAACTCAACATTGCCATGCTCCATTCCAAATATAAAACATTTCATTCCATCATGTCCATAGAAGCCAAGATAAGTTTTCTACCCAAGGTATTTCAGACAGACAGACAGAGTGGAGAGGTCAATTGACCTCCTTTTTGCAACACAGATAAAAAAAAAACCAGCTGTGAAACAATTAAAGTAACAAACTGTATTTTAAAAACAAACAACAACATAAACTCATGCCCAATATACACTTGAAAAACCAAAGAAATGTTCAGGAAATCTCATTGCTGTTGCTTTACCCTTTTTCTTGTGCATTTCAACAAAGTGAACTAAATGTTGCGGTAGATGATCACGAAGTTCTATCTTATTGTTCACAATTACATTTGATGCCAGACACTGAAGGGTGCGATTTGATACTTTACATAGAGGATATTCTGATATTTCAGATTTCTCAATTGGAGTACTATCTGAATAATCAACACTATCTGGATGAGCACCACCGTGTAAAAGAGTTTTGACTACATCTTCTGGACTATTTACGCCAATTGACTCATCCTCATTTTCAGTGTCATCAAAATGATCATACATTAACGTAAAGCAATAATGAAGAGATGTCTTGCCCATGTCATCGTAGGCATTTGGGTCTGCTCCGAAAGCTAGCAACAGTTTAATCATTTCAACAGATCCAGAAAAATGACATATTAAAGGACTTCTTTCATACGACATGCATGTATCGACTGTGTCTTTTGACAAGGTAGGTACTGTGTAATGTAACAATGTTTGACCGTATAAATTCCTTAGATCAGCTTTTAAAACAATCTTCATAAACTCTGAAAATCTTCCACTCTCTAATGCTGTTTTATTCCTTCTAGACATTATCTTCATCATCACAAGCAATGATGCAAATTCTAGAAATTTCCTCTGGTTTCTTGGTGTGACACAGCATTCTAGGAAACAACACTTCCAGATTGCCATCAGGAGGTCAAAGGTCAACTGTGAACTCTTATTGACAACAACCTTAATCAATCTTGCAATTATCTTACTTAAGTATAACTTTTTGTCAAAGATACTTAGACTGTCTTCATTTGGAAGGTGCTTTACAAAGTACGGGAAACTGTATGTTACCATTGCTACATAGGCCTGGGTTCTCTCCCTTTTGTATAATTCATCTGCCAAACATTTAAATGCTTTGAATGTACCGAAATTTCCAAATCCCATCAAACATTGAAAAAATGATGCATTTCTCAGCATCAGTAGCATTTCTGTATCCACCATAAAATCTTCCTCAGCTTCCTTCATATGGTTTTCTAGAAGTGATATGAATGTGATTTTTGGTGAATTTACAGTGAAATCTGGAACCTTATCCTGCCGCACTAGATAATCATAGCAGTGATTCACAATATGTATGGCCTTATCTACCGTATCCCCGAAATACTTTGACAATGCATTACCATTAGGTGCAACAGGAACGGCATCTTCATCTGTGTCTCCTTTTTCAAAGATGGACGTATTTTTCTGATAAGTATGAATCCTTGTATGGTATGTTCTGTTCCTTGTCATGCGTAGACATCTTAATTGTCTGATCTTTTTTGCAGAATTCCAGCAGCGAATTGCATACAAAGATTGCATATGGTCATGGCAATATGTTCCCAACATTTCTAAACTGTTCAGCTTAGCTTCAAAAGGTATTTCTGGCATCTCTAGAAGTTTTAAGTAACAAGAGAAACTTCCATCAGATGCTAAATACATAAGTATATGAACGTATATTGGCTTCTCCTTAGGAGAATTTTTAATTTGACATGGACATGCTTCATTGGTTTCCTTATCAATAACAAATGATTTTAACACAGCGTCTACATTGTTTTCAATGTTATCAGAATTTTCAGAAACAAAGTAGAATCGGAGAACATTTGCTGTGTTAATATTGTTGACATTTTCTAGGTAGGGTTTCAGAAATTCTGTCAACATGGTGAAACTTTTGTGAATCATTTCATATCCTAATATAGTCATGCCGTCTGCATTCCTAATGTTACCAAAGTCGGGAATTTTGTCAATTAAAATCTTCTGTGAAGAATTGGGTATAAATAATTCTTCCTCAAACATTGAAATTAATATGTAAAATATCTGAGCTTTAGTACATTTTTCAATTGCCCCTTTATCAACAAGCATTTTCACGATTTCAGTTTTATGAATCATTTGATTAAAAAGTTTCTGTTTATCTTTTTTGTCTTCTTCATGTTGTTTGAAGTCACGAATAGCTTCATAGCCAAAGGTACCAAATTTTTCTTCAGGGAATAGTTTTAAAGCAAGCATCAGCAAATTGTAGTTTGGAGCATATTGAATGTTGATATTTGCATTACATTCAAGTAAATAGTGGACTATATCTTCATCCCCATTTGTCACAGCACAAAGTAATGGCCTTCCTCTACAGCCTTCACCATTTACATCGGCTTGACAATGTTCCACAAAAAACTTGACCAAGTCCAGATTTCTCAGTTTACAGGCTAAAGTTAGTGGATTATATATACTTTCTTTAACTTTCATTAACTCTCTCCTCTGATCAATGCTACAAACACTTAATATAGTCACTAAATAATGCTGAGCATCATGGGAAAATTCACCAGCTTTACTAATAGCCAAGATGAAACCAAATATTTTGTCCTTTAAAACTTCCACTGTTTCTGGTTCAAAACCATCACCATAATTAAAAGTGTCTTCATAGTCTTCATAATAACCATAGTGATAATTGTCATTTTCAGCATTCTCAGAAACACACTCATCTAAGCTTTGAATTTCATTGCATGCCTCAAACTCTGCAAGAGTACTGTCTTCTTCCCTTGACAACTGACACAACTGATCAGCAGTTTTGTCCAACTTTACTTTTCTATCCCTTTTCTGTCTTTTTGATTTTCTTGCTGATTCCATTTTATCATAAGTTCCTAGCTAATTATATAATTATACTTCATTCTGAAAATATAAATAACAGTTATACAATAGAATGTACACGAAGGGGGAATCAGATTAGATGATGGTGACATTTAACAGTCAACTGTGTTCTCCACAGGATTTTTTTTATAGCGCTGTGGTTAGATTGTTATGTGTTTGCAATGTGATGTAAGATTTTTACTGTCATGCATGTTGTATATATATAAGATAAAAAAACATGTTTTTCTGATGATTGTGACGGTGGCTGATTTAATGAAATAATCACCAGCAAACATCCTGTTTCACAGTGTCAATCAACATAATCAAGAGTGACGTTTACCAGCATTTATCATGGGCATATACTATAATGATTTTATGAACTTCATAAGGCAGCTGGTCATTTATCTTGTTTAATTGACTATATGAGATTTTTCTATATAATTTTTATCAACCAACAGTTCAAATTATCTCTGTTTGTTTAATGTGTTGACCATAGTACATAGATGCCCCGCTCACACCACAATTTTCTATGTACAGTGGACTGTGAAATTGTGGTCAAAATTCTAATTTGGCATTTAAATCACTCAATAGGGGGGGGGGAGGGGTTAAAGACAATTTTTTATTGGATGCAGCCATTTACAACAACAACCAATTAAAATCCTTAGCTGGTACATGCATGACATGTAATGCTTGTGGATCTGAAATTTTTCCTTAATCCCCCAAAGGTTTAGAGGAGGGAACTTGAGACCCTTGGCTAGCGAAGATGAGGACAGTGCCAGTGGTGCTACAACATACTGTACAGTGGGTTATTTACACGGGTGTAAATTTTCGCTTATTTTCCTGGATGATTCCTGGATCATGGATAGGACAATATCGTCAAAATAAATTCAGCCAATTTAGAAGTGTACATGCAAAGGTATTGAGGAGATTTTTGAATCCGCCCAAAATAATAACCGCCAAAATTTTTGTATACCATATTTAAGGTTAATCACGAAATTTTACACCCGCAAAAATAATCCGCTTTACAACTTTACAAAACAATAAATGAAAAACAAATACATGTATGATAAAGTTAAAGAGAAAACAAGCATAAACAAGGGGGAGGGGGTGGGGGAGCAGAACCTTTTTCGTGATGTCGGGATCAGGTGTTTTTAAGCTCAGGATTTTGGTATTCATCCTTTCAGGATGCGGGAATTCTTTTTTAATGTTTTTCGAATTTCGACATTTAAATTTCGAGACCTCGTGATTTCATGTCTTAAGCCCGGGATTTCAGGATCATTACTGTGTCCTCAATATGCATATTAATTTGCGGATGGATCATTAAACCTGTCAAAGAAATTTCACTTAGGGTGCTATAAACAGTTTCGGAGCAGGCGAACGTACCCTGAAGCATGAATTTTTTGAAGGACCAGGTAAAAATCTATGAAATTCATACAACTTTGATTATGAAAAATGTGCAGGTATCATGTCTTCAGGGGTGTGCACATGACCTGATTTCAGGTTTTTTAAGCTTAAATTAGGCAATGTTTTTCCCAGTTTCTCTGGATAAAACTTTTTTATACTGTTAAAAGAACACTTTTTTTATTCCATTATAAACTAGAGAACATACACCTTATCGCTATTTGTCCGCCATTGCTGGAAATCACACAGGTTCCCGTAAAATTTTGACGTCATAAAACAAAATGTCTGACGCCACAATGGAAAAGTGATTGTTGTTGACGTCAAAAGTTCAAGCGGACGGGTCAGCCGGGAATAGCGATAAGGTGTATTCTGATTCCAGTGATATCTAGTTTTATACAAGTGTCTTTATTAATCAGTCCACCACTAAGGGTCACTTACATATGGTCCCTCAAAATATGACGTCATAGAAAAAAACCTGTTGATTGCACCCTTAGTCTCAGTCAGATCTGCTGAGCCTGAATTCGAAGCAGCAGGAAAATTATAAACATATTTTAGGCCTAGTTGTAGTGTAGCCAACAATATTCACTTTTATATGAGCCTTTTTAAGTATTTGGTATAAACTACGTACACAAGCGTCTATTTGAAGAAACTTCTTCCCTTTTCAGCTCCCTTCTTTCCTTTTTTCAATGAAAATCTGTGAAAATTTCCGAAATTTAAAGGGCGCTGACATTTTGAATTTGACAAAATGTGTTATAACAGTCCCGCACTCGTCTTGGATCGGAAACCAGACGTTTTGGCCATGGAGCCAGTTCGGCCTTGGTTGTTTCGGCCTTGGTCGTTTCGGCCATGTACATTTACGGCCATGTAATAAAAGTACGGTTACAGTCATACCTTTAATTTAGATTAAAAGAGATCTTGCTGTATATGCATTTTTTTTTTACCTTTTATAACTTTAAATAAATTGCTTCGCCGATCGTAGCTGGATACGACCGCAGAGGTCCAACCCTGAACATTTGGGGCAAAAATAGATACAATATTCGCACATGATACAGGTCTGAATTTGGATTGTAATTAAATATTTGACACATAATAGGTTTCTGACACAGAATAACTGTAGTCAAATAAATTTAGAATTGGTTATATGATTAGAATTTATATATTCAATTTTTTGCTTTTGTGCAACATGTGCAATACACTATGCTGTTGCAAATTGACATACTCCCCTCTCAAAAAATGATTGACCACCACCCCCTCATTTTTTTGGCTAAAAATTGCCCCTCCCCCCCTTTTCCAATTGATATTTTTACCTCCCCCTCTTTCCCAAAATTAAATCTTTCCATCAAGATATGGTCATAATCTCAATTCAAATTTCCAATGGATTTTGCTACCATACTTACCCATTTAAATACAGTCATTATAAAAGTCTTAAAATAGAAAATGGCATATTCATGGCTTTAAGGGGCACTAGCTGTCAAATTCGTGGTCACCGATTTGACTCAAATTCTCATATTTGATTTATAATAATGTAAAACATTTATCCAAACTACCAAAAGTCTAAAATAAGCAGTTTACAGAGCATGGGGTAGATAATATGTAGGTTCGTTTCGTGTGTATTTTAGTCCAGACGCTATCTAATTAATTATCGATTTGACCTCAGATGACCATATAAGCGATGTAAACATGAATAAAGATATGAATAGATTAAACCAACATGTGCAATTGGATTTGTTTTGGTCTGTTTGAGTGTATTTTATAGATTAAAAATATATGTTTCTCATTGTTTTTAACCGTATAAGAATGATTTTATATGGATCGAATCAGTAATCAAATGATTTACCGTAGTTTCACTGTCATTGTTGACATTCTTTTTCTTTAAATAACCAGTACACGTACAATGCATGCGTTGTCAATCTCTAGCAAGGGGTTAAATAGAAGTTCACATGAATACGGATTTAATGAGGTTGACTAATTCACTTGCAAGTGAATGAGTAATTATAAATGTTTCTTCGCTTAATTTGACAAAATTGAACCATATTGGCTGCTAAAAGCGAATTATCATTTCACTATTTCACTTTCATTATTGATTGAACAAAAACAAATCTTACTTTAGTTTTTTATATATCTCTTAGCTAGTGCCCCTTTACATGGAATTTCATGGCATCTGGTTGTTTGAAATCGTGATTGCATTTTCACTAAGTAATGTGAAGACTTTGGTTTGAGCAACAAGAACTCTTCAATGGAGTTGAACTATATGTGCTTTATAAGACTAAGCCGTTTCTGACCCACTAACAGCACCTGCAGTACGTGTTCGTCCCTCAAGCTGGAAGAAGTAAATCCATTTATCAATCTCATTAGAAAAGAGGGGCTAAAGATACCAGAGGGACATTCAAACTCATAGATAAAAAAAAAGAAAAAGACAAACAGACAAATAATAGTACAAAAGACACAACATAGAAAACGAAAGCAAGACGAAACGCACCAAAAACTGGGGTGATCTCAGGTGCTCCGGAAGAGTAAGCAGATCCGACTCCACATGTGGCACCCGTGGTGTTGCTCAAATTATTACAAACCCGGTATATAGTCGAATTCGGTAGGTAACATTCGTGAAAAGGAAACGGGATTGTAGTAACGACATAAGGAACATATCCGCATCTGTCAAACTGGTATTCCATTACGGTCAACCAAATCGTGATGGCTTCCGTAAAATTTACGAAGGGATGGTTTCAACTTCACCATTTAGAACTCTTGGTTTAATAGCTTCCTTGTGAGCAGCAACCCTTAATCAAGGAAATCTTCATAGGAAATAGAGAATCACGTATCAATTGGGAGATATATATTCTGTATGCAGTCGCTGCTGGAATGTTGCTACATAATATAAATGGAAAGTTTACAGTTGGGAAGCTGAAATCATCAGTTTTGTCTTCAACCGATCCTCATTGACAATTTCTAGATGTTAGTTAAAATATGAGGCTAACTTCTTTTGTTTCTTCCTAAGAAGTTCCTGTGTGAAGTCAGCCTCATAAAAATAAAGGAACAATCAAGAAGAGGGGCACGATTGGTTCCCATGGGAATGTCAATAGTTTGGTGAAAAACACGTCCTCCAAACATAACAAATATGTTGTCAATCACTTGTGTTTGAATCAGAGTGATTCTTTACAAAGTAGGATAATATACTTGCAATCAATTTGTCTTTTAGTTTGGATGGGAAATACTTTTGTAAAGTGTAGAAAAGTCAAATGTTTTAATACTATTGCAAGATGAAAGAGTCTTAGATTGTATGTACTTTAAAAGATCTTTGGATTGTTTAGTATCCACATTTGATTCACGCCACCTCTAGAATAGGCAGTTTCACAATAACTTTGAAGCCAGGTTTTGATTGCTGATAAAATAGGTGTTAATAATTGAAAAAGAGGTTCCAGAAACATACTGTAGTTTGTAAGGACATTTATGTATTTTAGGTATCCAAAACAGTGATGGAAGATCCATTAAGTGATGATGTCAAAATCCTGGATTGTTATATAGTGTTCACCTTACTGCTCTATGATGCTTGTGTTCTCAAAGACAGAGATCAATTCAGTGACAAGAGGATTTTATTTGTGTTTTATGCTTTTTGTCAATAATTTACTTGGCAGTTAGTTGCATTCCAAATATTGAAATTCCATCAGAATTTATTCTTCATAATATGCCTCATGATGTCTTTTTAGAATATGTTGGATTTTTATCTCATTGACATATACATGGAATTGTCTCATTGGCAATCATACCACATCTTCTTTTTCAATGTTGAAAAATTTTGTTCTGCATTCTGTTGTTGTAATCTTTATCCGGCCTTTTTATTTTTCACTCTATTCTGTCCTGCCTTTTTTATGAGTTTATCCTGACTTTTTTTCATAAATTGTCATCCTGCCTTTTTTTTGCACGGTGTCTCATCCTGCCCATTTTTAGCTCACCTGGCCGGAAGGGCCAAGTGAGCTTTTCCCATCACTTGGCGTCCGGTGTCCGGCGTCGTCCTGTGTCGTCCGTCGTTGTTAACTTTTACAAAAATATTCTCCTCTGAAACTACTGAGCCAAATTAATACAAATTTGGCCACAATCATCATTGGGGTATCTAGTTTAAAAAATGTGTCCGGTGACCCGGCCAACCAACAAAGATGGCTGCCATGGCTAAAAATAGAACATAGGGGTAAAATGTAGATTTTGGCTTATAACTCTAAAACCAAAGCGTTTAGAGCAAATCTGACATGGGGTAAAATAATCTATTAGGTCAAGATCTATCTGCCCTGAAATTTTCAGACAAAACAGATAACCTGCTGTTGGGTTGCTGCCCCAGAATTAGTAATATTAAGGAAATTTTGCAGTTTTTGGTTATTATCTTGAATATTATAATAGATAGAGATAAACTGTAGATTGCAATAATGTTCAGCAAAATAAGATCTACAAATAAGTCAAACATGACCAAAATTGTCAGTTTACCCCTTAAGGAGTTATTGCCCTTTATAGTCATTTTTAACAGTTTTCATAAATTTTTGTAAATTTTTGTAAATTTTTAGAATATATTTTCCACTGTAATTACTGGGCCAAGTTCATTATAGATAGAGATAATTGTAGCAAGAAGAATGTCCAGTAAAGTAAGATCTACAAACACATCATGATCACCAAAACACAATTTTGTCATAAATTTATCTGTGTCCATTGTTTGATATGCACATAGACCAAGGTGAGCGACACAGGCTCTTGAGAGCCTCTAGTTTTTTAATCAAAACTCCATCCCTGCTTTTTTATTTCAAATTTCATCCTAGCCCCCTCCCCCTCCATAAAAATCAATTGGTAGCTCCCTTGGTAAACTATAGTTGCCTTTAATTACACTGTTGCCACAATAATAAAATAACACCAAGCCTAACCTTGGTCAACTTTGGTTTCTGAAACAGATGCAATGATTATATGGTCATGTAAAATTGCTTTAAAAAGATCACATCCTGCATCCTGAAATGGATTGTCTTCCTCATATCAGTTTCAAATATCATGGGTTGATCAATTTGTCCCCATCCCCAACCACCACTGAATTCTAACCAAAGTTGGTTGCTATCATGTTTACTTGGTCAAAGAGTTTACCAGGAGTTCTAGGATTAGACTTTTATTCCCAAAACTAGATGGGTAACTCAGTGATTAGGAGAAAGGAATAAAAAATAGTAAAATGTTATTACGTTAGAGTAAATTTTCAACAAAGAAAGCCCATCTGCATGATAATTTTTATTAATAGTGAATATAAATAACATTTGAACATTTGCTTGCAAACTTTTCTGTCTTTTTTAATTCATGCCATAGCAATAGATAATTTAAAACTACAAGTAATTGAACGAGGAATTATAATGACAGACTTTATTACACAACACTTTATTTGAGAAATAATATAATATTGAATAGTTCACATTCATTTGTAACTAAAAAATCGTTTTTTTAATTTTGATTCATTTCTCTAACAATTTGAAAACTTTATTTAATGATTTATCAGAGACTTCATGTATGGGAACACTTAAAATCTACTGTAATTTTTTTTTCAGATTTTTGGGTATTTATGTAACAGAAATTAAATTGAAGTGTTGGTTAATTATAGTCGTTCAGTATAATTTATTCCATATATCCTTAAGGTGGTACCCAACACTTGAACTAAAATTAATTTGGCTCGTTTAATTTTCTTAAAATTTTGACAAAGTATTTACTTTGACCCTTTTACAAAAATATAAAAATTTCAAAAAATTGGAACCAACGGTTTTATCAGAAAAATTACACTGGTTATATAGCAGTTTGACAAACACTTATTTTGATCATTGAGAAGCTTGATATTCCCTTAACAACACAACGTAATTAAAACGTTTAGCTGATTTTAAAGAGTTATCTCCCTGTAGTATTAGGTACCACCTTAAATCTGATTTATGTGTGACATAAATATAAACATGATTAAGAAATGAAGAAAATAACAATCATTTGAAATATAAACATCTGTATAATATTTAATACTAGGAACTTTACAGACATATGTTAATACTATGTAATAAAATAGCTAACATAAATCACAAAAAAATACAGCTCATATTTAGGTATAAATAACTCATCATAGATACCAGGATAAATTTAGTATATACGCCAGACGCGCGTTAGGATGTACCTGTACATACATTCACAAAAATAATAATCATGTAAACTTAAAGAGAAATTCAACAATGTACTAGAAAAATCTATTTTAGTCTGTGCACATCTAAGATGTCTTTAAAGTACATTGTGTATCTTTGTGTATAAAAAATCCTGACATACAATGACATATAGGGGGGGTGTGGAGAATATGATAGACAATGAATTCTAACACAGTTGATCTAGTCTCATCACTGACCTAGTTATAAATGTCATTCTTACAGATTCCAATAAAACCAATTAAGATGTCCCCATTACTTCATTTTGGTAGTCTCTCCATCAATGTAGATGACCTCGGAACTATTAAACATATAGTTTCAGGACCAAAATCAAAAGCAGTGATGTTCCTAAAATGCAACAGCATTTCAATAAGACCAATATATGACATGATTGCAACCTGTCAATACTTGAAAACAAATTATCTTCAACAAATTTCAATCAAACATGTATCAAAATCAAAAAGTTAAAATATACTTTTTGCAAATTGTGGTCATCTATTACCATTCAATCAATTTATATAATCTTATGTCTAAGGCCAAATATTTAAAACAACCATCGGCTGGCATCCATTATGACAATTATGACAATCAGTTCATCTATTAACCTTTAACCCAGGCTAGCAAACAAAGGACACAATACTTGACACTGTGCATGTTATACATGTTAGGGAGCTACCATTTGATTTTTATGGGGGGGCTAGGATGAAATTTGAAAAAAAATAGGCAGGACAGGAGTTTTGAGTAAAAAAAAAGGCAGGATGTGACACTTGCAAAAAAAAAATGTCAGGACGACAATTTAGGTAAAAAAAGTGAGGATAAACTAAAAAAAAAAAAGGCAGGACCGATTAGAGTGAAAAATAAAAAGGCAGGACAGAGATTACAGCTAAAAAAAAGGCAGGACAAAATTTTTCATCCTAGCCCCCCCATCAAAATCAAATGGTAGCTCCCTTATACACAAATAAAATTCATAAACAGCCAATTAAATTATTCTTACAATTGTTCAGAAAAGTTCTGTGACTTGTATTAAATTATCAAAACAATTGTTCAGGAAAGTTCTGTGACTTGTATTAAATTATCAAAACAATTGTTCAGGAAAGTTCTGTGACTTGTATTAAATTATCAAAACAATTGTTCAGAAAAGTTCTGTGACTTGTATTAAATTATCAAAACAATTGTTCAGGAAAGTTCTGTGACTTGTATTAAATTATCAAAACAATTGTTCAGGAAAGTTCTGTGACTTGTATTAAATTATCAAAACAATTGTTCAGGAAAGTTCTGTGACTTGTATTAAATTATCAAAACAATTGTTCAGGAAAGTTCTGTGACTTGTATTAAATTATCAAAACAATTGTTCAGGAAAGTTCTGTGACTTGTATTAAATTATCAAAACAATTGTTCAGGAAAGTTCTGTGACTTGTATTAAATTATCAAAACAATTGTTCAGGAAAGTTCTGTGACTTGTATTAAATTATCAAAACAATTGTTCAGGAAAGTTCTGTGACTTGTATTAAATTATCAAAACAATTGTTCAGGAAAGTTCTGTGACTTGTATTAAATTATCAAAACAATTGTTCAGGAAAGTTCTGTGACTTGTATTAAATTATCAAAACAATTGTTCAGGAAAGTTCTGTGACTTGTATTAAATTATCAAAACAATTGTTCAGGAAAGTTCTGTGACTTGTATTAAAATTATCAAAAACAATTGTTCAGGAAAGTTCTGTGACTTGTATTAAATTATCAAAACAATTGTTCAGAAAAGTTCTGTGACTTGTATTAAATTATCAAAACAATTGTTCAGGAAAGTTCTGTGACTTGTATTAAATTATCAAAACAATTGTTCAGGAAAGTTCTGTGACCAATCAAATTATCCAAATACTTGTTCAGGAAAGTTCTGTGACCAATCAAATTATCCAAACAATTGTTCAGGAAAGTTCTGTGACCAATCAAATTATCAAAACAATTGTTCTGGAAAGTTCTGTGACTTGTATTAAATTATCAAAACAATTGTTCAGGAAAGTTCTGTGACCAATCAAATTATCCAAATACTTGTTCAGGAAAGTTCTGTGACCAATCAAATTATCCAAACAATTGTTCAGGAAAGTTCTGTGACCAATCAAATTATCAAAACAATTGTTCTGGAAAGTTCTGTGACTTGTATTAAATTATCAAAACAATTGTTCAGGAAAGTTCTGTGACTTGTATTAAATTATCAAAACAATTGTTCAGGAAAGTTCTGTGACTTGTATTAAATTATCAAAACAATTGTTCAGGAAAGTTCTGTGACTTGTATTAAATTATCAAAACAATTGTTCAGGAAAGTTCTGTGACTTGTATTAAATTATCAAAACAATTGTTCAGGAAAGTTCTGTGACTTGTATTAAATTATCAAAACAATTGTTCAGGAAAGTTCTGTGACTTGTATTAAATTATCAAAACAATTGTTCAGGAAAGTTCTGTGACTTGTATTAAATTATCAAAACAATTGTTCAGGAAAGTTCTGTGACCAATCAAATTATCCAAAATACTTGTTCAGGAAAGTTCTGTGACCAATCAAATTATCAAAACAATTGTTCTGGAAAGTTCTGTGACTTGTATTAAATTATCAAAACAATTGTTCAGGAAAGTTCTGTGACTTGTATTAAATTATCAAAACAATTGTTCAGGAAAGTTCTGTGACTTGTATTAAATTATCAAAACAATTGTTCAGGAAAGTTCTGTGACTTGTATTAAATTATCAAAACAATTGTTCAGGAAAGTTCTGTGACTTGTATTAAATTATCAAAACAATTGTTCAGGAAAGTTCTGTGACTTGTATTAAATTATCAAAACAATTGTTCAGGAAAGTTCTGTGACTTGTATTAAATTATCAAAACAATTGTTCAGAAAAGTTCTGTGACTTGTATTAAATTATCAAAACATCAAAACAATTGTTCAGAAAAGTTCTGTGACTTGTATTAAATTATCAAAACAATTGTTCAGGAAAGTTCTGTGACTTGTATTAAATTATCAAAACAATTGTTCAGGAAAGTTCTGTGACCAATCAAATTATCCAAATACTTGTTCAGGAAAGTTCTGTGACCAATCAAATTATCCAAACAATTGTTCAGGAAAGTTCTGTGACCAATCAAATTATCAAAACAATTGTTCTGGAAAGTTCTGTGACTTGTATTAAATTATCAAAACAATTGTTCAGGAAAGTTCTGTGACTTGTATTAAATTATCAAAACAATTGTTCAGGAAAGTTCTGTGACTTGTATTAAATTATCAAAACAATTGTTCAGGAAAGTTCTGTGACCAATCAAATTATCCAAATACTTGTTCAGGAAAGTTCTGTGTAGTTGGCCTTCCATGTTTTTTATGCAACTCAACAAATTTAACGAGATGTGGCGGTAAATCTGAATGAAATGATAACCCTTTGTTTAGAATGGCATTTGATGCAAGGCACTGTAGTGTTTGATGAGAAACTGGACACAGAGGTACTAATGATTGCTGAGAACTCTCAATGGCTGAACGCTTGCTAAAATCGGCACAATCTGGATGAGCTCCACCCTCCAAGAGAGTCTGCACAATCTCTACAGGTTTACCTATACCACTTTCTTCATTATTGTCCAACATTAAAAAGTAACAAAAATGAAGAGGCGTCATACCCACATCATCGAAAGCATTAGGATCTGCTCCGTATGTCAGCAGAAGTTTGATCATTTCCACAGATCCTGAGAATTCATAAATTAAGGGACTTTTGTCGTTGGGGGACATCAACATGTCGATTGTGTTATTTGATAACGAAGGTACTGTATAATGTAATAGAGATTGGCCATATAAGTTCCTTAGATCAGTTTTTATAACTTTCTTCATAAACTCGGAAAATCTTTGATATTCTTCAGCTGTCTTTTCTCGTCTCGCCATTCTCTTCATCATCACAAGCAATGACGCAAATTCTAGAAATTTCCTTTGACACCTTGGTGTGACACAACATTCCAGGAAAAAACATTTCCATATTGCCATTGAAAGGTCAAAGGTTAATTTTGAATGTAAACTGTCAATCAAAACAATGTCTATCAATGGTGATATGAAATTTTTCAAGGCATTCTTTTTGTCCCAACTGGCAATGACGGATAAATTGACTTCATTTGGTAGATGCTTCACAAAATATGGATAGCTGTAAGTCACCAGTGCTGCACATTCTAATATTTTACCTTTCGCATAAAGCTCATTTGCAAGAGATTCAAACGCACCCAATGTATTGAAATCTCCATATCCAATCATACGTTCATGAACTAAAGCATTTTTAATTAGAATCAGAGTATATGCTTCCATTGGTGTGGTATTGTCCTTGATATACTTTTCAACATGTGACATGAATGAGCAGACTTCTGTATTGATAGTTAAATCTGGCATTACTCCCGTTCGTACATGAGTGATGTAGCTTTGGGTCACTTCCTCTATTGTCTTTTGTGAGGTGTCTGTGAAAATCTTTGATATAACATGAGTCATATCCACAACATATGCTTGGAGAGGAACTGTGCGAGCTACCTCCTCCAAAGATATATCTTCTTCCCATTTCAATATGTTATTAGAGGAGAAGTAGGTTTTATTTCGTGTCTTACGGAGACATCGATGCTGTCTCAATTTGTTGGCAGCATTCCAACAAAGCACAGCATGTAGATAATACCTATGAGTTAGACAGTATGTCCCTATCATCTCCAAACCATTGACCTTGGCATCAAAAGGAACTCCAGGCATCTGTAAACATTTCATGTAGTATGTTATATTCCCTGTGCAGGCTAAATATACAAGTGGATGGACATACTTCGTACATGTATTGTCTGACTCTTCAGATAAACAAATATTGTTTGATTCTTTGCTGATAGTAAAAGACTCTAGCACAAAGTCCACATTGTTTTCTATGCTATTAGACTTTTCCCAGAATGGAACAACATGAAATTTCAGGAAGTTTGCTTCATTTATATCCTTGGCATTCTCGAAGTATGGATCAAAAAATTCTGACATGTGAAAACTTCGATGAAGTATTTCATATCCAAGTACTGACATGCCATCTGCATTCCTAACGTTGTAAAAGTTAGGAATTTTATCAACTAAAAGTTGAAGTGACTCCTTGGAAACACCTAATGATCTATTAAAAACTGAGGTCAAGATGTAAAAGATCTGTTCTTTTGTGCATTTCTCTATAGCTCCTTTATCAATGAGCAGTTTTACAATCTCAAATTTATGAGGCATTTTCAAGGTGAGTGTTTCTTTTAGATGGTCAATTTCATCCTGGTTTTCAAAATTCTCATTTGATTTATAGCCAAACGACTTAAATATTTCTTGAGGAAACAGCTGCAAGGAAAGCATCAACATATTGTAGTTTTCTGCAAAACTTATGTTAAAATCTGCATTACATTCAAGTAAATAGTGGACAATATCTTCATCACCATTGGCCACAGAACAAAGTAATGGTCTGCCATTATGATTTTCACCATTTACTTCTGCTTGACAGTGTTCTACAAAAAACTTGACCATGTTTAGATTTGTCATTTTACAAGCTAAAGTTAGTGGCTCATATACATTCTTTTTAACTTGCATTACTTCCTTTCTTTGTTCTATACTACATACACCTAAAACGGCTGCCAAATATTTCTCTGCATCGTGACAAATTATGTCAGACTTTTGTGTGGCTTTGATTAAATCAAATATTTTGTGCTTCAAAAATTGAAGTGTTTCTGGTTCAACACCATCTCCGTAATTGTATGTTTCTTCACAGTAACCATAGTAATCAAAATATATATCCAAGTTTTCTTCATTCTGGGAATATTATCGACAGGTGTGTCTACAAAACTTTCATTTTGATTATTTTCATTAAATTCAGTATCTATGCTGAGTTTGGCTTTCTTCTTTCGATAGGTCGTCTTGTTGGAGGTTTCCTTTTTACATCTCCTTTTCCTTTTTGCACGTCTTGTGTTATCCATTTTATTCCAACTTGACTGTCAACACCAGCTTAACTTCATTCTGAAATGTAAATTAATAAATAAGTTGGTTATTAGTCAAATATTTTATATATATATATCATAAAGTTTAGTCTGCAAACAAATCTTTTCCAACTACTAGCCCCAAGACCAATATTCCAGCACTTTACTTATCTGTATAAACAAACTCTTACAAATACTTACTAATTTGAATAAAATGTTACTTGTCTGGAGCAGGCAGGTACTGTAGGTTGACTATGCCCATGATGCCTGAGGGCAAATAATCTCCATGGAAATGAATTATGCTTTTAAAGTGCATGTCAAATATCAAATACCTACCCAAAGTTTTTCCCTAAAAACTGATCTTATTACGAACTTTAAGGAGGCTCGAGGGTATAAAAATTTCAGAAAAAAATCAAACATTTGTGTTTCATTACAAATTTTATTTATTTCCTTTTGTAGTTGATACTTTATCATATGGTACAAAATCATTCAAAACAATCAATTCGTGTTGGCCCCAGATGACTTTCAAAATGTACACATCATTGAAAAAGTTCCAAATTATCTCCCTTTGGTGGAAAAATGCCATTTTTTGGCTCTAAAATTGAAATATCTTTTTCATCTCATCGGTGACCTATCTTTTTTAATATAATTTCGATATAAGCAGTACTTAAACTAAATTATTGTAAAATTTTAGCGATTTCTGTAATAAATTTCTTTTTTTTATTTCGATATTACCTTTCTTTCTCCTATTACTTCAACAGAAAAAAAACACCATTACAAAAATGTATGCTTCTTTCGAAGGCAGATTGTGAACGCAAATGAACGGTGACCCCACTTTTTTATTTTATTTTTCTATTAACTATAAGATAAAGTTCATTTATAGAAAAATATAGATAATTCCTATATAAATGATTTAGACCCGCGAACCCCCTTAAAAGGATCAAATTAAACTAAGCAAAAGTTTAAAAGTCAATGAACATGACTGAGGGGGCAATGCCAAATCATCTCCAACAAAAATGAGATGTGACAAGTTTATACCAAATATTATTGACCATACGAAAAGTGGTTCCCCCTTAAACTGCCTAATCACAAAATAATAATTCACTGTTGATGCTGTCACAGTCTACATGTAAGTCTCTCTTTTTCCACTTTGTTAGAGGGGAGATAATAAGTTTAAAAGTGCTAAGTCACTAAATTCATGTGCAGTTTAAAAGATGTACTTGAAAAGGTCCATAATTTAACTTGTCTTTGGGGAATCATTGATCATTGGTAATATTTCTTGCAGTCATAGACATATCGGTCAAATTTGGAAATAAGTGTACATTGAGTAAGGCAGATAATTTTCTATCTAGCGAGGCTTATTCTCAGGATTTAAAAACAGCGCCCTAACCTACTGAGACCAAGAAAATCTTATAATGTTTCCAGTTATACCTGTTAGTGTTAACTTTTATACAATGCTAATAATAAGGTTCATCATAACAAATGGACAAAATATGAGCACAACACACTTATTACAGGAAAAAAAAAAAAACTTTTAAGTTCACCGACGGTTGGACAAAGGACTGTTGTTTAGTGATGACAAGCTGGTTAGGCTAGCTAAATCTGATTGATTAAATAGAAATGTATTCCTTTTATAAACTCATTTTTAACAGTTAGAATGCAGAAAATCATAACTATTTTTTTTGTTCAGCATACCGATGTGTTTGTGTAACAGCCACTATGTTCCGTCAGTTACTTTGTTCCGGCGTAACTTTTCAACTAGTTGTTTTATTCCAAGTGCAGTCGAAAAGTTTAGGAAAAAAGTAACTAGTTGAAAAGTCCCAGAACAATGTAGCTAGTTGAATAGTTGAAAAAAAGGGACATGGAACTTTATTTTTGGGAAAATAATGAAAATGTATTTAAATTTTGATGTACTGAGAGGGAAGAACAAACTCCCCAGCAAAGTTTTAGTTGTATTTCATAGCTCACATAAAACAGAATAAGTTGCATTTTCATGCAAATTTAGTATTTATAGTTATATAGTTACAATGTAGTTGTTTCCCCTTTGAAAGATCCTATATAATATTTTGCGCTTTTACTTTGCATCAATTCTCCAAATGGAACTTTGTGACTGGTTGATAAGTTCCGTTGGAACTTTTGTGCTAATCCGTTAGTTCCGGTTTTGACTAATTTGGCAAAAGGAACTTTCTATTTAACTAGTTGGTGTGTTCCCCTGGAACTTTTCAACTAGTCACTTTGTTCTGGTGGAACTTTAAACCAGCAGTCAGGGGTCTTACTTAAATGATAGATTTTCTAAATCACCGATTCAAGTAACATTATTTCCATAAAGGTTGGAAGTAAGAGTTGTCTTTCTTTAATAATCCCCTATTTAAGTAGTACAAGTTAATCACTAGAAGAAGTGATTTAATTTTATTGTAGCTTTAAATATTATGTTTCTAAAATTATCAGAACCAACATATGTTTTGTCTAGGATGACCAGGTCATTTCAGGTGATGACCTAGTACTGAATCTAGGATAATGACATAACCAGATGCTCTGCAGGGTGTAGCTTTATATGACCGCAGAGGTTGAACCCTGAACGGTTGGGGCAAGTCTGGACACAACTTTCAAGCTGGATTCAGCTCTAAATTTTGACTGTGATTAAATAGTTGACACAGCATAGGTTTCTGACACAGAATGAATGTGGTCTAATGAACTTACAATGTTTGTTTTGCCTTTGAGCAATTCACTATGCTGTTGAATATTAATCTTGTCAAAAAAATTGAAGAAATAGCAATAACTTCTCATTTAAATACATCATAAAATATTAAAATGTAAAACAAGTGCTTGTTATCACTGAATGGTAAAGATTGTTTTAATTTATCAGTTGGTACATTTGTAGTAAAAGTGAATATACATTGTATATTGTATAAAACAATGATTTAAGTTGATTCAACTACTATTCTAAACAAAGAAAGATAACTCCAATCAATTGAAAATTTCTTGGTATTGCACAATATTTTGCAATTAGATATTTCTTGCTATTGCGCAATACTGTGCAATTGAAAATATTTCCTATTGCCAATACTGTGCAATTGAAGATTTCTTGCTATTGCTCAATACTATTTTATTGAAAATTTCTTGCTTTGCACAATACTGTGCAATTGAAAATTTCTTGCTATTGCTAAATACTCTGCAATTGAAAATTTCTTGCTATTGCACAATACTTAATATAATAATTTTGGATCCTGAAACTTGAAAACTGGGCCCATAATCAAAAATCTAAGTACATGTTTAGATTCAGAATATCAAAGAAGCCCAAGAATTCAATTTTTGTTAAAATCAAGCTAAGTTTAATTTTGGACCCTTTGGACCTTTATGTTGACCAATTTGAAAACGAGACCAAAAATTAAGAATCCACATACACAGTTAGAATCGGCATATCAAAGAACCCCAATTATTCAATTTATGATGAAATCAAACAAAGTTTAATTTTGGACCCTGATTTGGACCAACTTGAAAACTGGGCCAATAATCAAAAATCTAAGTACATTTTTAGATTCAGCATATCAAAGAACCCCAAGGATTCAATTTTTGTCAAAATCAAACAAAGTTTAATTTTGGACCCTTTGGACCTTAATGTAGACCAATTTGGAAACGGGACCAAAAATTTTATGGTCATAAACCTTGTGTTTAAATTTCATAGATTTCTATTTACTTATACTAAAGTTATGGTGCAAAAACCAAGAAAAATGCTTATTTGGGCCCCTTTTTGGCCCCTAATTCCTAAACTGTTCGGACCTCAACTCCCAAACAGTAGAATTTTATTACATAATCTAAAAGATGCAACCTTGAACTTTACAGGAAATATACTCGGATAACTCCCACTGCTGGGAAAAATCTGTTAAGTCTTAAAGAAAGTATCAGTTCATTATGTAAAGCCATTAACATAGCATTTTTTCAACTAAAATAGAATATTCAGCTAAATGAAAGAATCAAAGGCATAAACCTTGCTTCTTCAAAGAAGCAAAAAGTTCATTTTTTTTTCAATTTTACTAACATGACTAATGAAAAGAAATTATTTAAACCTAAGTGTTTAAAATTTTGTTAAAACTACAAAATCACAATTTGTGACAAAACTTTGAATTTGCTACTCAAATAAGTGATTTAAAAATCACTTATTTCAATAAGTCCCCTGACCATCTACCCCTGACTGGCCAGAGGAAGATTGATTGATTGTTGGTTGCTTAACATCCAGTGGCAAATATTTCATGCATATTCAGGACGAGAACAAGTTCACAATAAATACAATAGGTGGGTCTTGCCATAAAAGAGGTCATAAGGAATGATGGTCGGCGAAATTTCGACTGCCACTGGAAAATGAGGTAATATTGGATAGGGACAGAAATTTTGCCTTACAACAGGCTACCTGCGGGCCCTCAAAGAGTTGTTGTAAGGGTTCTTAACGTGGAAAGAGTGTGGCACTCTCTTTACACGAGACATCGGATTTAACGTCCCCATTCTGACCGGACGTGACTGCGAACTTGATACATGCCGCACAGCCAAACAGACGCCCCACTTCGGCAAGCGTTTTACTGCCAGTCGGGAGAAAACCAAGTGACCATATTTCTATGGCACTGGCTACGGTTACATGGAAATGTAACAATAAAAAATATATTATTGTTACATCGGAGACTAATTGCCGGAATGCAAAGTTGGGTAAGGAACCGATTAATTACGAATGTAACAATAATTATTGAGGCTACGGTAACATTGTGTTATTGTTACATGAAAAACAGCAATGTACGCTAGATTTATTAAATTTAGATTTTCTAAAATTTTGTTGTTGAAAACTCGGGCTGAGAAAAGTGTTCACTTTTTTAAGTATTGAACTGCACATCTACTCTTATTACTGTCATTATACTTTGAACAATGGATGAAGAGATTCCTATTACCAATTTTGTTTTGGATGAACATTTTTAAACTTGGGATGCCTTTGATACGAAACTGAAACAATATCAAGAAACAAAATTTCTTACAGCTATAGGAACAAACTCTGAAAAAAATGATACATCAAAAGCAAGGTTTGCTAACTGCTAAGTCTGCTAAGTTGGATACTGAAATTTGAGGTAAACCTAAAATCTGTAATGGACGGCAGTGCGATCATATTGAAAGACGACATGAAATTATACCACATGCTTTCAACCAAAATATTGGATGAGGAAGTATTTCTCACCAGAAGCATGGCAAACATTAAAGGTTGCCTTATCTTCTAAAAGGAATATTGCAGAATAGAATTGCACGGTTTGCAATACAGACGTTCGTAATGCGGCATCACTGGTGTGTGATGGCTGCTTGGAGTGGATTCATCAAAAATGCGTCGGACTTAAACATGCTCCAAAACCACTTACTCGGGATATGTAGAAACTGTCATTGTAAATACAAAAATAAAGAAATTGTATGTAATAATTGTATGTATTGTAAAAATAAAATAAACGTCATCAATTTTTATAAATTAGTACATATTACAAGTCCCATCGTACATTGCTGTTTCAAGTTCATGTAACAATAACGCTATGTAGCCGTAGCCTCAATATTTATTGTTACATTCGTAATTAATCAGGTTCTTACCCGACCATGCATTCCGGTATTTAGTCTCCAATGTAACAATAATATTTTTATTATTGTTACATTTCCATGTAACCGTAGCCAGTGCCTATTTCTATTCCCCAGTCACCCTTGGGGGTGGCCAGAGAAAGAACAGTGTAACTAGTTAATAAGTTCCTCTGGAACTTTTCAGCTAGTTAGTTCTTTCCAATGTCGAAACAAAAGGGCATTTACATTCGCACATATGTGTTGGCATATAGAGACTACACTCCTAGACAGTATCAATGCAAAATTTTTAAGATGTACAATGTATGTTTATTTTTTTACACCTTCTGTAGAAACGGAAAATAAGCCCAGCATAATTCAGAAAAGATTTTATCTTTCTGAAACACAAAATGCATATTATATAAGAAGTGGATGCCAGGCCTTTAAACTTTCAAATCTACACAGGTAACTACTCAGAGTAGTATTTGATTGTGTAAATACGGTCATGTTTGTCCATTTGTTATGATGAACCAAAGTACTCTCTCATTTATCAGTTTTATTGTTTTTAATTTAACAAGTATACATTCATATATTTGTTTATATGATCAGATCATTTTTTATTTGATTCATTTTCTCATTACTAGACGTACAGCTTCAAATTAAACACATCATTTTCTTTTGTTGTTCTTTTTGCTTCCCTCTACGGGCGCAGCCATCTTTGAATCTCAAAAGAAATCTGGCAGTCCCGTACCCGTCTCTCTTTTTATGAAACATTTACGCCTAAAAAGGTTATTCGGAATTAATGTATTACGATACTGGTCGTTAATTTCGTTAGTCCTTTAAAACAGTGCATTTAACTCAGTTTAACGAAACAAGAAGACAACTCATGTCAAATCTGATCAGGAACAATGTCAACTCGCCCCATCATCAAATCGCCCCTTACCTAATCGTACCACTTTTTCGCCAACTCGCTCCACAATCATACCACATCTTCTTTTTTATATTTACATCAAGATATAGATAGCATTGATAATGTACAAAGGAAGGCTCCCACCCGTTTTATTCGTAACAAATACAGAAACATCTCAAGCTTCGGTAACATGTTACAACAATTTGAAAGGCGCAGAGAGACAGAAGAAAAGATTCAAGATCATTAAATTTGGGTAATGCTATATAAAATAGAACACGAAAAAGGATGCAAAATTAATAATTAATAAAATAATTCCCAAAAAAAAGACAAACAAGACATTCAGCTTTTTCCGTCATTCAACTTGAACACAGGAGAGAAAAGATTTTTTTTCAATAAAGAACTATATTACTGATTCATGCTGAGTGAATCCCTCTATTATAAGACTTTTCACTAATTCATGCTGAGTTTACCCTTCTGATATTAGACTTCTAAATTATTCAAGCTGAGTTCATCCTCTGAAATCTGACTTCTATAAACTGATTCATGCCGAGTTCCCACCTTACCATACTGAGGTTACCTTTCTGATATCAGACATCTTACCGCTGATTCATGGTGAGTTTAACCCTCTAAATCAGACTTTTTATTGATTCATGCTGAGTTTACTCCCTCTGAATCAGACTTCTAACTGATTAATGCCGAGTTTCACCCTTAGCATGGAGGTCTCCCTTCTGATATCAGACCTACTGATTCATCCAGAGTTTACACCTCTGAATCAGACTTCTAACTGATTCATGCCGAGTTTCACCCTTAGCATGGAGGTCTCCCTTCTGATATCAGACCTACTGATTCATCCAGAGTTTACACCTCTGAATCAGACTTCTAACTGATTCATGCCGAGTTTCACCCTTAGCATGGAGGTCTCCCTTCTGATATCAGACCTACTGATTCATCCAGAGTTTACACCTCTGAATCAGACTTCTAACTGATTCATGCCGAGTTTATACCCTTCTGAAAATCAGATTTTTTTACCTGATTCTCATCACCGAGTTTACCTTCTGAAATCAGATTTTTCTGATTCATCGGTTTAACTTTGAAATCAGACTTCTTACTGATTCATGGTGAGTTAAACCTTTTGAAATCAGACTTCTTACTGATTCATGGTGAGTTAAACCTTTTGAAATCAGAATTCTTACTGATTCATGGTGAGTTAAACCTTTTGAAATCAGACTTCTTACTGATTCATGGTGAGTTAAACCTTTTGAAATCAGAATTCTTACTGATTCATGGTGAGTTAAATCTCTGAAATCGGACTTTTTACTGATTCATACTGAGTTTACCCCTCTGATATTAGACTTCACTGCTTCTTTCTGATTCATGCCAAGATAACACGTCTGAAATCAGACCTATTTTTTACTGATTCATGCTATTTTACCACTCTAAAATCGGTAATTTACTGATAAATGCCGAGTTTACCCCATCGCATACAGAAATTACCACTCTAAAATCAGACTTTTATATGATTCATGTTGATTTTACTCCCCAACATGTCGAGATCACTCCTCTGAAATTATACTTCTTACTGATTCATGGTGAGTTTACACATCTGAAATCAGACTTTTCACTGATGCAAACTGAGTTGACCCCTTAGAATTCTAACTTCTTGCTGATTCATGCCGAATTAACCATTCAGCATTTTGAGCTAACCCCCTCAAAAATCAGATTTTTTTCTGATTCATAGTGTTAACACATCTGAAATCATACTTTTCACTGACGCAGGCTGAATTACACCATTTGAAATCCTACTTTATACTGATTCATGCCGAATTAACTCCTCTGTAATCAAAATTCTTACCGATTCATGGTGAATATACCCCCTCAACATGCTGAATTTACCCCTCTGAAATTATACTTCTTACTGATTCATGCCGAGTTGACTCCTCTGAAATCAGACTTCCTGCTGATTTATGCTGAGTTGACCCTTCAGAATGCCGAATTGACTCCTCTGAAATCAGACTTCTTACCGATTCATGCTGAGTTTACCCCTCTGAAATTTCTTTCTTTACTGATACATGCCGATGTTACTTCTCTGAAATTAAGACTTCTATCTGATTCATGGGGATTTAACACATCTGAAATCAGACTTTTGAATAAAATATAACTTCTTATTGGTTCATGACGAGTTTACCGCTCAGTATGTTGAGTTTAACCCCTCATAAATCAGACTTTTTATTGATGATTTCCCCTCTGAAATCAGACTTTTTACTGATTCATACCGAATTCACTCCTCTGTAATCATACTTCTTACTGATTCATGGTGAATTTACCCCTCTGTTATCAGGCTTTTTACTGATTCCTGCCGAGTTTACCCCTCTGTAATCATACTTCTTACTTATTCATGCCGAGATGACTCATCAGAAATCAGACTTCTTATTGATCCATGCTGAGTTTACTCCTCTGAAATCAGACTTTTTACTGATTCATGCTGAGTTTACCCCTCTGACATCAGACTTTTTCATGTTTCATGCTGTAAACTGATCTGACATCAATTTTTATAGGTGTTGGTACATCAAATATTTATTTTCAGTGCAGTCTTATTTTGTAGCATTGGCATTTAAAAGTTCTAGGTCATTTCCCTTTACTATCATTTTTCAATGGGGTTACTGTGCTTTGCTCTGATTTCAGATAAGTGAATTCCCCTAGTTGAGAAAATAGATTTAATAAATGTTTCACCAACTTTAAAAGAAGAATGTTGCATTGTTGCAACTCAATTACTAGTATCCTAACTGTCAATAAACCTTATAATAACTGTCATACAAGTGAGTGGTTTATCTAGCTATAAACACAGGGTTAACACACCAGTTTCTTCTGGAAATTCCTGTGCCAAGTCAGGAATATGACAGTTTCTATCATTCATTCTGTTAGTTGATAACATTTGATTTGGACAGTCTTTATGGACTTCCCTAAGGAGCCTGTAATTCAGTCATTTAACACATTTGTTTAATGTGTTACATATTTGTTTTTTGTTCATTTTTTGTACATAAACAAGGCTGTTAGTTTTCTTGTTTGAACTGTTTTACATTGTCATTCCGGAGCCTTTTATAGCGGACTATGTGATATGGGCTTTGCTCATTTTTGAAGGCTGTATGGTGACCTATAGTTGTTAATTTTTGTGTCATTTTCTGTCTCTTGTAGAGAGTTATCTCATTGGCAATCATACCTCATCGTCTTTTTTTATATTCCTCCTTTTTGAATTTACCTTTGAGTTCAGTATCTTTGTTAAAATTTTATTTTATAAATAGAGTTATTTTCTATTTAGGGTCTGCGAATCAAAAGCTTTATTGGTAGCCTTTAACAGACTAGCAAGCCATTATTCCAAACCAGCTTAAAACTTGTAATCATCCTAGTTGTCTTGTCTCAAGGGATACATATAATGTATCAATTTCTGACAATTATTTTTATCAAGAGAATTATGTGACTTATGATGAAAGGGAATTGTCTAATTAGAACAACAAAATTCAATTTTCATATTTTTATTTCTCTTACCAGTGGCTCTGACATATATATTACATTTATTTACTAACAATTAACTTATAAAACATATCATAAATAATCTGTTTAGTTATTTTCACTGTAATCACACGCTTGCACTGAATCCTCAATTCACATTTTGGTATTGTCCTTTTCGAATGATTAAATTGATTATTCAACTCTTCCTTTAATTTCTGGTAAATCCATTTGGCTAAAATACTTTCTTTCATTCATATTTATTTGCAATAGGTAACTGATCTTAGCTTGCATACAAACTTCACAGCTTTTTTACATATCAGTGTAAATATATTTAGTTTGTACGTTACTTTTTGTATAATTTTTCTTGTATGCATTTATACCGTAGATTTATTATAATTCAGATAACAATTTTTGTGGATTTGGTGGTTTACGGTAAACCACCGATTTTATGTTCAAAGAAGTAAAAAAATTTCGTAGGTTTTTTCTATGCGGACTGTGGCAAAACCAGGAAATCAAATATCCACAATAATTTTAATCTCAATCCACAAAATTGGTATCCATAAAATAAATACATCCACAGTAGTTGACTTTGATTGAGCTTATACCAAAATGTGAACAGCTGTTCAATTATAAACAGAGTGTTGCTGTGAAAGAGATCAACAAAGACTAAATTAAACACATATCAATTATACATCACTCACAAGCACCTGTTTTATAGAAATCTGAAAATTCTTAAATATCACACTACATTGCTTACACTCAAGGGAATTCTAAGATTTCCACAGAACAAGTTAGGATATATATGTTTTAAGTACTGTACAGACCACTTCAATGTAGACAATTATAAACACATAACAATTTCCTCTAACAAACTGCAGATGTTGTCAAGTATCAAAACTTTGAAGACAACATAAAGTATAAGAAACTCTAGGACCGTGGAAATGAAAGACTCTATAAAAAGCATTTTCATTTGAAACAAAACTACAGGAAAGATGTATAGATTTAGATTTTAGTGATTTGAATTCTTTTATAAAAGGTTTAAGGCATTATTTCTGTATTTTTTGAAATTTTTGCTTAGACCTGCCAATATACACCACTACTATTCCTTAAACATTATGTGTTAATTAAAACATGAATAAAATATATATGATAATAATGATACATCTAAATGCTTGAGACTTGAATGATGATGATCATATAGTGAAATATTGCAAAATAAAAATGTTTATGTGTATACTAATTTTATATGATTTCAATCAAATTAATGTGAAATGCACTTTTTTTCATTTTCACAAATCACTCCGACATCATATCATTTAAAACGTGTCTTGCTTATTTAGAAAAAATAGCAGAAAACTAAGGGATAAAAGGAAAAGTCAAATGAAATGTGGAAATATTAAAAACATTTAAAACAACAGTTTTTGGTTCCAAATAAATACTAATTTAAATAATTCTCTAAAACTGTCATTTTTCCAAAATCATTTTTTGGATACAACAATTGTAATTTGTATATAATACCCACTGAAACAATCTTTGCAATAATACTTTAAATCGTCTATTTAACAACATCATATGTATGATAAAATAAATCAACACAATTTTAATGACACAAATAAAATAAATTAAGCACTTACAATCATCGCTAACTGAACATGTACAGCAAAAATATGAGTATATACACTAATCTGAAATGTCATAATATTTTCTATTATGTATAAAAACATTATATGTAATAAGTCGCCCAAAATCACATAAACAATTATCACATATCAAACCATGCACTTAATGAATATTTATAACTGAACACAAGCTAGAACTATATAAATAAAGGAGCAACACACAATTTACTCAATGTTTGACATGGTTACTCCCTTTTTTTAAGAAACCCATCATTTTGTCTTCTAAAGAATGTGATAACTTAAAGTGAATTGCAATTATTTTCACCAAAAAATAACAAGAAAAATACTAAAAAGTCATTCCATTTCAGTATGACATATTTTAATCATGTTTTGTTTTTGGTGAAAAGAGTAGCAGATTTATAGATATGTTTGGCTCTAGGTTATCTATTATTCAAATTCTTGAAAGTTTATCAAACTATAATGTCACTGACACTGTAAACCAACTTATTTACACGGATACTTTATTTCGCATTTGATCCTTTCTATTCCACTTGGCAGCTTTTTAATTTCCAATTTTCTAATTTACTTGGTGTGGAAAAGACTTTTTACATATTCGCTGCAATTCATTTACATGTTATTTTACTACTCGCGAAAATGATTTGCTTGCAAAAATAATTTGGTTTACAGTTTCCTTAATAAATATCAAAGACCTTATAAAAAAAGAAAAAGAAAAAGTTTTTACATTAAAACAAATATTTTGTAAACCACTGTTTACAGAAATTACAACATTTAAAGTTCATGCACAAGTAAAAGAGAAAATCTATCTTTAATATCTAGGAAAATAATATTTGGCATCTTAAATTTCTATACATTTGAAAGACTTACATAACAAATTCATAAAACAACAGTACAAAAGACAGTAGAAATAATATATTATTCTTTGAAAGGCATTTACAATGTACTATAGAATAACATAGATATATACACAGATACAACAAAGATTTTGTCAGTAGTTTGTAACGAAACTGCTAGCACATACTAATTTGTGTTTCCAAGAAGGAGTTAGAATTTTCCCTTCAACTAATAAAAAAAATTTAATTAAAAACTTGCAAAAGAACCCAACTTCTTGCCAAAGTATTACATCTTCCTATTTCATTGATTTAAGGGTTAACTGCTAACTGTTTACTTTTTCTCATTAAATATCTAATTTTCATGCAGTTTTGATTTAAAATGATTTTAATAATAAAGCTGCCCAAAGAAGAGACCCTTTCAACCAAGTCTCATCTTGCACTTTTTGGTTCAAAATATACAATTCACTACAAACCTTTAAACTGCTCTGTTGTAATTTCTTAGGAAGATATTCTATTTCTTCCCTTTATTTACCACCTAACATCAGATCAGATTTGCCACTATCTGATCATAGTGAAATAAAACAGTTTGATTAGTGAACAATTGCACAAATATTTCCAAGGATATACAAAATATAAACAGACATGTGAAATAGAGAATAACTAGTGAAGGACACCACACAAGAACTTCACACAACAATACGACATACACAGGAATGTTATAGGTTTATTCTGGACAAGGACATATCAAAGTCAATTGTGCCTCCATGAGTTCTAAAATAAAATTATGATATGGCACTTTATAGATGTTTAAATTTAGTTTTGGTTTAAAGGTATGTGTAAAGACTTGTGTAGATTATTTAGCCTTTAATATGCAATTCTAATAAATCTCTCAAAACAAAAATCGTCTGGTCTAAATATTTTGTTGGGATTAATCAGATTATAAAATATTCACTGCATGTAATGATATCAGATGTATATTATATAAACAGTGCTAATGTTAATAAAGTAGGTCACAGTGACATGAACATTTGTCTGATGCAATGATCTAGTGTATGAGTTTATGTTATTCATGGTTCTACCAAGACAGAACACAAATGTTCTACAAATCTACAACTACAGTTCCATAATTCCCAATGATCATTCAAAATATATATCAACTGTTTAAAATAAAATATGTAGATGGATTCTATTTATAAATGGTTTCCCTCAATACCATCAATGAATGACAAATTGTATGTGGTGACACAAAGCATTGTTTGTACTTTAAACTATTGCCTTTATATATTTGTATTCAGTCTTACTTCACATTCTTACAGAAGTTCTTACTCCCGAGATCAATACAATTATACTCTGCCACTTATAACATTAACAATAAACACTGCAATATGTTCCAGTAGCGATTTGAATGAATGATGTTAATAATTCAATGTTGACAGACTAGTCCTTGAAATGGCAGATCAAGGTCAACTGAGCACTTTTCATCAATAATATGGCATAGCATATAAAAAGACTAGAAAGGACTTGATCATGACTTTGGGTACAATCTTTGTTGATTATATCGTTTTAAACCAGGTTTTGTTGCTGAGGATGAAGATATTTGTGATGGATTGAATAACATAGGCATGGAAGGTGGTCCTGACGATGGAGGAGGCATCTCTGTTGATTCAGTCTGAAATTAGAAAACAATCCTTAAGTAGGTTTTTTAAAAATTCATTTCTCTTGTATAACTCTTAAAACTTACCTAGAAATTCTAAAATTGTTGCCTCAATATAACATCGATAGTTTTTCTTTGTAAATAAACTCATCACAGACATATAATATATGTTATCTGCACTTCATAGATTATGTGTTTTTCCTGACTTCAACCCAGGGTTTTTAATGTAAACTATTAAATTTAACATCTGTCAATTTTTGTTTTAAATTTTATATATGTCGTGTACATTTTATTATTTTGTACAGGTTAATACCTGTACAAAAACTTAGTAAGAGTAATTACTTGTATGATGCCATCATACAAGTTATTACTTGTTCAAATATAATTGTACGAGTAATTACCTGTACATTTTTTTTTGAGAAAAAGATTATAACTTGACACTTTGAGCATATTGGGTTGAACAACTAGGTGCCACTAAAATACAGACTACTGGTGCAAAGTGACAAAGTCATTGAAAGAAATAACTAAAATGATACTCTTCTTCCAATTATTTTGATTTATTATTTTTTCAATGGAGGGAAATATTCAATTGTTCTCTGACAGTTGGCTTTTAATTATAATTATTTATTTACTTGTTTTTTTTTTGTGGTTTTTTTTATGGAATTCCACAATTCTTAATCATTCAGACCAGTGTCAATTGTTCTTGTGTGTTCATGAAATCGTCATACTCTTTATGTCAGCATTCTATATTTTTACGGACACATGACTTTGAGGTGGAAGAGGTCTATCATACATAAATTAAAGTTCTAGCCAAAGAAGAAATTCCCTTCAATTAACACTATGCAGGATATGTGGAGCTCCAAAAAGTAAAAACAATGTCAGTGAGTTGGTAAGCCACTTCTGCCTTTTACGGGCACATTCCACTAATTTGGTACAGTGATCCTGATAGTACATGATTGATAATCATGAGGAGAGCCTAAATGTCCAAAATGACTCAATAACTAAATTGAAATCAAATTATATATGTACCAACTCTATATATGATGGCAAAAGTAGAGAGGACTTAATAAATATCATTAAACGTCTTGAATCTGAACTAGCAGTGAAAAAATGCAGTGAGCAATCAATACAAACTGAGTTATCAGCTGTTTCTGTTGAGTGCCAAACATCCCAATATGTCAACACTTGTGATGCATCAACCCAGACAAGACCAATTCCAGCTCCAAGACTTTCCAAGTTAAAACTCACAAAAGATCAATGCCGACCTGTCCTTGAGCCAAAATCCCAACAAGAAAACTCAAGTCCAAATCCAAAAACTATCAACAACCATAGTCCAGAGAAGGTAAAAAAATCAGGTGACAAAAATTTAATCATTGGATCATCAATTCTTAAAGGGATTAGAACTTCTGGCCTATCAAAGACCAACATAAGAACATTCAGAGGGGCACACATTGATAGAATAACAAAGGAAATTATGAATATGGATCTGAAAGCTTATAAGAATATTATTCTTCAAGTTGGTGGAAACGACATGAGTGGTGGAAAATCCTTGAAAGATTTTGAAAATGAATTTGAAAGTTTGCTCCTAGCAGCTCGTAGTTGTAGTAACTCTGACTGTAACATCATAGTCTCAGGACTCCCTCCCAGGATTGATGTAGATGTTTACAGGGCAAATGTAGCTTTAGAAAGATTATGTCAACACCTTGGACTAGTTTTTATAAGACAGTATGAAATGTATATGCGTGACAGCTTCGATCAAAACAATAATTTCTATGTTCATGATGGTATTCATTTCAATTCAAGAGGAACATCAAGATACATCAAAACAATCGATAACATAATAGGAATAATCAATACACATGATGAATGTGAGAACTGTGGTGAACTTAACCATAAAACATCCTTCTGTAGATTTAATATGAAAATTAAATGCTTCAAGTGTAATAGGTATGGACACAAACTAAAATTTTGTACTGCTTGAAAAAATGGCAAAGAAGAAAATGCCAATTTAATATCTGTTTCAAACAAATTTGATGTACTGACAATATTATGTTCTGAATGCAATTTATTTCCATGCATGTGTAAATTATTTTCTTTGACACAAGGGCTTCAGATTTCAGAGATAAAGAAAACTAAAAACACTAGAAAAACAATTAAAGAAAAGAATGAAAGTAATTTCTCACTTGACACAACCCAGGAAATGTCTACTGTCAAACTTTATAGTACTAATGATGGGTTGATTAATTCTGATATCTCTAACACTGAATCTCAGACATCTGGACAGGATACATTACTTGGTATTAAACAGCATGATACAAACTGTGTAATGTTTGATGACGAGTCTAATGTAGATAATTTATTATTACCTCTCCCTCAGGTCAATGTAATAATTGATGTGAAATTATCCTATGTCTCTGTGTTTATTTTAGCAATTAGTGTTTGTATATATTATATAATCAATTTAGAAAACCATGCATTGACAGCTAATGATAAGATTTTTAATTCTTATGGTTTTAGTAAATCAAAAGGTATTAGGATTTGTTCTCATAATGTTAATAGGATTGAAAGTAAATATGAAGAAATTAAACATAACCTTATGTTTTCTGATAACCAACCTGATGTATTAGGATTGTGTGAAACATTTTTAACAAAACACACTCCTGATAATGAATTACAAGTACCTGGTTATGTATTTGAAAGAAAGGACAGAACATCCCAAGGTGGGGGTGGTCTAATTGTTTACTTTTCTGAAACTATTAAATTTTTAAGAAAAAACAACATAGAAATAGGGGGTACGGAAACAATGTGGTTTGAAATTAAACCAGATTACAAAAAATCTTTTTTATTATGTTTTGTGTATAGGCCACCAAAGTCACTGATAGATTGGGTTGATGATTTTGAAAATGAAATAAGAGTGGCAATGACCATCAATTCAGATATAACAATTATGGGTGATTTTAATTTCAATTTTAAAGCACCAAACAAACCTCCTCAAAAATGGCTGAATATTTTAGAATCATATAATTTTCAACAACTGATTGAAGAAGCCACAAGGGTAACAAAAGATACTAGTACACTGATTGATCATATTTATGTCAATAATCCAAATATGGTAGAGGAATCACATGTGTGTAGATATGCAATTAGTGACCATTATCCTATCTGTTTAACAAGGAAAGAAGTCAACATAGGCAAAAAGAATACACACAGTACAATTACATATAGAAATTTCAAAAATTTCAACCAAAACAATTTTTTATTAGATCTGCAATCTACGCCTTTTCATGAAATTGAATTTGAAGAAAACCCCTCTGACTGTCTACAATTGTTTTATGATATGTTGAACAAGGCTTTAGATAAACATGCTCCTATTGTTAAAAAGAGAGTTAAAAGAGACAGACAGCCTGAATGGTATAATAGTGAAATCATTTACGCTAGGAATATGAGAGATAAATATAATGCACTTGGTTTATGGAGTGAGTATAGATTTTGGAGAAATAAAACTAAACAAATTATTGATAACTCAAAAAAGAATTATTATAAAAATATGGTAAAAGACTCAAATGACCCTAAAACATTATGGAAATGTCTTCACAGTCTGAACCCAAAAGTTAAAAATACACCATATGAGTTGGCCACAGAAGATAACAATACAACTAAAAGTAAAAAATGTATAGCTGATACTTTTAATAACTTTTTCACTTCCTGTGCGGAAAAACTAAGAGAACAAGGAAGTTATACACCTGTTAACAAAGCAGATTTTTGTAATCTTAGTAAATTTGTTAAAAATAAATTACATAAACATGAAAATTTTTCTATACCACCAGTGAATATGAATGAGCTATTTAATGAATTAGCAAAACTTGATATAAATAAAGCATCTGGTATGGATAATATTGGTCCAAAAATCCTAAGATTAAGTGCCCCTTTTATTGCATCACCTCTCACATATATATTTAACAGAATGATAGATACTGGTATATATCCTTCATTACTGAAGAATGCTAAGGTAACACCAGTTTTCAAGGATGGTGACAAGCTTTTAGCAACAAATTACAGACCTATATCTGTTCTTCCAACTTTATCAAAATTAATAGAAAAACATGTTTCTAATAAAATGTACAAATATTTATCTAAACTTAAACTTTTACACCCTACACAATCTGGTTTCAGGCCGCAGCATTCTTGTCAAACTGCACTTATCAATATCATTGACAAATGGTTGCAAGAAATGAATGATGGTAATTTAAATCTAGCAATTTTATTAGATTTTAAAAAAGCTTTTGATTTGGTAGATCATGATATTCTTTGTTTAAAGCTTGAAATTTATGGATTTAGTGAGGCTACTGTTAGTTTTTTTAAGTCATACCTCAATAACAGAAAACAGCAGGTAAACATTTGTAATGTTTATTCTGAACAACAACATATAAAATTTGGTGTCCCCCAAGGTTCTATACTTGGTCCCCTATTGTTTGTACTATTTATAAACGACCTTCCCTTATGTTTTGAAAATTGTGAAACAGACCTATATGCTGATGACACCACTCTTCATAAATCTGGGAAAAACATAGAAAACATACATGATGATGTTCAAGAAGATTTATACAGGGTTGAAGAGTGGTGTAAAATGAACAACATGTTCATTAATGCAAATAAAACAAAATGTTTGGTTACTGGAACAAAACAGAAACTATCAATTCAGACTTATCAACCAAACTTGATAATAAATTCAAAAGTCTTACAAAATTCTTCATGTGAAAAATTATTAGGTGTTAAAATTGACAGCACACTTAACTGGAAAAATCAAATTGACCAAGTTTGTGCTAATATATCATCCAGAATATACCTTCTTTCTAAAATAAAGAAGTTTTTAGATATAAATGCAAGGAAAACATATTACAATGGGTATATTCTTCCCTTAATTGACTACTGCTGTATTATTTGGGGTGAATGTAATAATGAAGGGAAAACAAGAATTTTAAAACTCCAAAAAAGAGCAGCAAGATTAATTCTAGATGCAGATCCTTTATCCCCCTCAGCCCCCTTATTTAAAAAACTTGGGTGGATGACAGTTGACAATAGAATAAATTACCACAAATATTTACTTCTATATAAATGTATGCGTATGGAAGCACCAATGTACCTAGTTCAAAAGTTTAAACTGAAATCAGATAATAATCCTTACTCCTTAAGAGGTGTCACTCAAGGTAATCTGATAGTTCCTAAGCCAAAAGCTGAACTATTTAAGAAATCCTTTGCTTATTCTGGATCAGTATTATGGAATGGACTACCACACAAAATGCGTAAGGCTCAAAACACTTTTACTTTTAAGCAAAGTATCAAGAAGTACCTAACACAATCCTGATAAGAAATATTTGCTACAATCATGACAATGCATTTGTAATGTATATTTTTTTTTAATTTTCATTTGATTTTTTTGACTACATGTATACTTCTTAAACAGCATTATATCTTATGTTAATAACAATACATTGAACTACATGACTGTAAATTAACTATGTGTAAATATCTGTTTTGATTGTATTGTAATTTGTATGTGAGGGCCTCAGGGAAGATTAGTTGATTGTAACTAACTGAGTTTACCCTCTTTAAATAAAGAATTTATTATTATTATTATTATTAATCAACATGGTCTACCTGACAGTAACCTCTTTGACTTTGACTTGAACTACAAGCATTAAAGACTGTAGTAATGATAGGATGAGCGAGCTTTTTCAAAATATTCACACATATGAGTGAAAATCCAGATAATTTCTCTGCTTATATTGGCAAATTGTGGTTTTTTAACTCCTTATAATTATTATTTGTATGCCTCCATGGCTAATTTTAACTCCAGAGTGTGCTGTTCTAATCAGAGGGTAAAGTTTATCAACTTTACAATAATAAATAATTTCGTCTCCTTTGCAAATGAGTTTATTAATTTAATTCCTGTTACATTCAAAACATCATGCCATCTTAAGAATTATTTTTGAAGTGCTGTCTTTTTGGAACTTAACTTGGCTTCCTTTACATTACTTAAAATATCTCTTTATCTTTCACAAGTGAATACTGAATTATTAGAAGATTTTGTTTGATGTTTTCCATTTTAATCCTTTAGTACCCTACTACGCTGTACAAATTGGCTACCATATTTATCAAATAAAAATTTCTAAAATATTTCAAGTTTACACTGATGCACTTGTAATAAATTATTTGTTTAAAGGGAAAGTTTTGTTGTAGTCAGGAAATATGCCAAGGTAGAATAATGATTTGTACAAGTTATTATCTTTTTCGTGATAAAAATTGTACAAGTAATAACTTGTCTGATGGCATCATACAAGTAATTACTTGTGCAAAATGTTTGTACAAGTAATAACCTGTACAAAATAATAACATGTACACGACATATACATATTTCACAATATGCTACTCAAACAGGTATTTTCTTTGTCCAACATAAGCTAATCAAGACTTAGCTTGTTTAAACATTAGAAATTTCAATCTGTTTAAACATTAGAAACTTATCAGTTCTTGTATGGGCTTCCCCAAATGTCTGAACTTATACTTATAAAGACAACACTAAGTTATTACAACTTCTTTGTTCATTAGATACAAGTTATCATATTTGAAGAATTTTTCTTTATAAAGATGTGCTATACATATAAAATATATCTGACATTTTTTTATGTTCCTAAAGAAGGTAAATTCATTTTCAAAATTACTTTTACTATCAGTTTTGTAACATGCGATCTGATAGAATAAATAACAACGATACACAATTATAGTAAATGTAGAATATTTAATACCTCTCCTGTATGAATTCTTTGGTCACTAGGCATGCTAGGGGGTCATTAGGTTGAGCAAGATTGACTTCTGGTTGACTAGAAACTGGGGTGTCTTTACTATGACCTATACAAATTGAATGATGTTTTAATAATACATAAACACATAAAAAAAGAGAAATAATTTCCTTTGGCACAGGGATTTTTGTGTAATCAATTACACTAATTTTACAATTGCCCATATAAATACAATCAATTTCTTTATAAAAAGAAATACCCATATAAAAACAAGAGTGCACACGCTGAAATGTCTCGCCTTCTATACTAATCATTGATATTATGTTGATAGTCCTAAGTATAAAGCTTAGTTTTATTACAACTGTCTCATAAACTTAACATTAACCAAGATAACTTAACAAAGACCAATGAACCTTGAAAATGAGGTCAAGGTCAGATGAACCATGCCAGGCAGACATGTACAGCTAACAATGCTTCTATACAACATATATAGTTGACCCATTACTTATAGTTTAAGAAAAATAGACCAAACGCAAAAACTTAACACTGTGCAATGAACTGTGAAAATGAGGTCACCGTCAAATAAAACCTGCGCGACTGACATAAAGATCATAAAATATTTCCATACACCAAATATAGTTGACCTATGGCATACAGTATTAGATAAAAAGACCAAAACTCAAAAACTTAACTTTGACCACTGAACCATGAAAATGAGGTCAAGGTCACATGACATCTGCCCGCTAGACATGTACACCTTACCATCATTCCATACAACAAATATAGTAGACCTATTGCATATAGTATGAGAAAAACAGACCAAAACACAAAAATTTAACTATAACCACTGAACCATGAAAATGAGGTCAAGGTCAGATGACACCTGCCAGTTGGACATGTACACCTTACAGTCCTTCCATACACCGAATATACTAGCCCTATTGCTTATAGTATCTGAGATATGGACTTGACCACCAAAACTTAACCTTGATCACTGATCCATGAAATGAGGTCGAGGTCAAGTGAAAACTGTCTGACAGACATGAGGACCTTGCAAGGTACGCACATACCAAATATAGTTATCCTATTTGTTATAATAAGAGAGAATTCAACATTACAAAAAATTTGGACTTTTTTTTCAAGTGGTCACTGAACCATGAAAATGAGGTCAAGGACATTGGACATGTGACTGATGGAAACTTCGTAACATGAAGCATCTATATACAAAGTATGAAGCATCCAGGTCTTCCACCTTCTGAAATATAAAGCTTTTAAGAAGTGAGCTAACACCGCCGCCGCCGGATCACTATCCCTATGTCGAGCTTTCTGCAACAAAAGTTGCAGGCTCGACAAAAATGTTGAACACCATTCTGCTTCTCAACATGTTTAAAACACAGATACTGTTTAAAAGATTTATTATCAATTTGTTGTAATTTGAATTTCCTTTTGATATTTCGTTAATTTACTTCAGTAGCAATGTGCATTATACTATCCATACAAGAATACATCCCATTATTAATGGAAAGTTGTTTTGAAGGACTAAACAAAAAGAGGTGCAGCATTTGTAACAAATTTATACTTTTCGTCAAACTATATACATTAAATAGAAGATCTTACTCGCTTTATAAATATATTTTTTTTCTTGTTTTCAAAATAATCAGTACAGTTTAAGATCTTACAATTTGGACGTGTGAGGATGAATATCCCTAAAGTATCTGCCACCTCTCTCTTACATCATTTTTATTAAATATATATGAGCCTCAACACTGGTTTACGTATAATAAAATAATTTCTAATGTTTCACTTGAGCTAAATATTGCAGGTAAAATAATTAGATTAATTTCTAAGATCTTACTTGGGCTAAATATTGCAGGTGATGATGCTGATGTAGGCATCACATTAAATATATTGGATGGTACTGATGCTGTTCCTCCTGTTGAAGATTTAGGGTTCATCACATCAACGTACTGGGTTCTCGCACCTGAAAATACAAATAAAAAATATTACGATACCATGTATATCTAAATCTTAATAATCCATCATGTGTTTCTTGAAAAGATTTCAGAAGTACAGACATTGTGAGACAATAGGAACTACTAGAGTTACCAATTACATTATTAAATACACTTTTAATACAGATAAAAGAATTATAAATAAATAAATCCATTTATACCAACTCTCTTATAATTGTTATAGAAAGAGTTACTGTTACTCTTAAACAGAACTAATTGGTAAAGTAACAAACCACATTTGAAAAAGTAAATTGATAGAATATAGTAGCATTAAGGGGACAAGTGTGTTGTAACTTAAATATTTGTTTTATTTAGTTCTTAACACACAAACAACTACCAGATATACACATATAAACCATTACCCACTACGTATACACAAAACCCAACTACACAACTGATATAACAACCTTTTAACACGTGTATTGCCTGTAGAACTAAAACAAGGCAGCGTCGTTAGTGGTTTGCTTCCCACATCTGCACCACTGTTGCATGTAATTGCTGATATTTTGGTAGATAATATCATGTTTGTAATGATATATATTTGCCAATGTAAGCCTAATTACCCTCTCATCTCAATAGTTTTCTAAAACTTCAATATCTAAATGTGATCAGGGGCACATTTAATAGCTGTAGTGAGGGGCACTGTCTTATAAAATTTGCCAAATAGCATGGTATTCTCATAAAAGAATTATGAAATATATTTTAAAATGGCTGTCTTACCAAACTTCTTTGCTCATTATTGAAGGCCATACAGTGACCTATAGTTGTTAATTTTTGTGTCATTTTTGGTCTCTAGTGGAGAGTTGTCTAATTGGCAATCATACCACATCTTCTTTTTTTATATTGTCATCAGAGTTTGGTAAAATTTTATTGTTTATTTGTCTGATTTTATTGTCCTTTAAAAGAAGAGGACTGCCAAAAACTAAATTGAAAACAAACTTATCGTATACAACAGAACATCAATATCAAGCAAACATATGTTTCTCCTTAATCATTTTGAAAAACACCAATATAAAAAGGTTAGCTTTCAATGTATGAAAAGTGGCAACATGGGAGTGCTATACACAACTGTAACATCCCCTTAACCAAACATGCATAAAGTTATCTTAACAACAAACCAATAGAATCTAAAAAGAAAGATGTCATTTCTTGTTAGTGCTATTTTTAACTGCACCTGATTTTAGACATTTTTAGTATCTCAAAATATTTGTTAGTAAATAGCTTCACAAATTAATATTTCTTGACCAATAAATACAAAATTTAAGTTTAATAATTTAAAAAAAAAATAAACACTGAAAACTATAAATAAAAGTCTTAAAAATTCTATATAGATAAAACTGAAAAGAAAAATTATGTATCTGTAGTTTTGATTAAAGAATAAAAACATAAAAAAAAATTGGTCACATTGAATAACCCTATACTATAAATTATGGTTAAAGTATGGTTTTAGGTCTCTAAATATTGATGTTTTAAATGTATGTGTATCTGAAATCAACAATTTGTGAGTTCAATATGTATTTCTATAAAAATATGTTCTCAATACATAAACCATATCATACCTCTGCCTCTTTGTCTGCCATATCTATTCCCTGCTGGGGGCCCCAGGGCAGGGGTTGGTGCTGAAGATGATGGCATTGGTGCTGAAAAAAATAATTTTACTTTGGTAGCTTAGATTAATGAATTCCTAACCTTTGAACTAGATGAATAACATAAGTTAATAAATGTCGGACACCATGAATTCATTTCAACATAACATAATTTTAGTTTTATCTGTGGATGTATTGATGCTATCTTTTTTCAATTTTTTTAAGAAAGGGTAGCAGTTGCATTATGATGTTAGTGCTGTACCTGCTGTGGAAGACAAGTCCATGTCTTTTGGAGGGGGAGGAGGTTGTTTATTATATAAATACTGTACCTGCTGAGGAAGACAAGTCCATGTCTTTAGGAGGGGGAGGTGGTGGTTTTTCATCTTCTTCCTCACCATCCTGGTTCATCCATTTCTTTTTGACAGGATCCCACACAATCTGTAATAAAATGAAACCTTTACAATTATGTTATCAAATGTGTGTTATTAATTTAAACTTTTATCAATTTAAAATTTTAAAGACATAGAGACAATCTTGGCTTCATGAAAATCCTTACATGAACATATTTGTAAGAAGTTAAGAGTTTTGCAACCAGATAAAGTGTAAGCTCTATTTTTTTATCAATGTTGAATCAAATTTTACGAATAACTTTTAAATTATCTAATAATTACTTTGCTTCAATTATCTCCCCTTTAAGATACTGGGTCATAATTACTTTGTTTCTTTTATCTCCCTTAAGATACTGGATTATAATTACTTTGCTTCAATTATCTCCCTTTAAGATACTGGTTTATAATTACTTTGCTTCAATTATCTCCCTTTAAGATACTGGATTATAATTACTTTGCTTCAATTATCTCCCTTTAAGATACTGGATTATAATTACTTTGCTTCAATTATCTGCCTTTAAGATACTGGATTATAATAACTTTGCTTCAATTATCTCCCTTTAAGATACTGGATTATAATTACTATGCTTCAATTATCTCCCTTTAAGATACTGGATTATAATTACTTTGCTTCAATTATCTCCCTTTAATTTACTGGATTATAATTACTTTGCTTCAATTATCTCCCTTTAAGATACTGGATTATAATTACTTTGCTTCAATTATCTCCCTTTAAGATACTGGATCATAATAACTTTGCTTCAATTATCCCCCTTTAAGATACTGGATCATAATTACTTTGCTTCAATTATCTCCCCTTCAAGGTACTGGATCATAATTATTTTGCTTCAATTATCTCTGCTCCAAGATACTGGATCATAATAACATTGCTTCATGAACAATTTCATATGGTCCAATATCTGTGTGTGTGTAGGTTGATTTAAATCCATCTGATGGTTAACAAGTTGTGTTCACAATGTTCATGGACACACAGACAGAAAGCTGGTTTGAAGGATAGGGTGTTTACAATGTTCATGGACACATAGACAGAAAGCTGGTTTGAAGGATAGGATGTTTACAATGTTCATGGACACATAGACAGAAATCTGGTTTGAAGGATAGGGTGTTTACAATGTTCATGGACACATGGACAGAAATCTGGTTTGATGGATAGGGTGTTTACAATGTTCATGGACACATGGACAGAAATCTGGTTTGATGGATAGGTTGTTTACAATGTTCATGGACAGACAGTCAGAAATCTGGTTTGAAGGATAGGATGTTTCCTACATAAAATCTTCTCTCAAACATTCTATTTTATTGATGTATTCAAATGTTACCAGAATTCCTTTAAATGATAGAGATAAAAAGTTAACTTACTGACGGTTTACTGTCATCAGGTAATTTCATTTCATTTTTAGATTTTGGCAACAGTTTACTGAAGACTCCACCAAACCAACCTTTACTCTGTAAGAAAACAAACATGAATAATAACAATAGTAAAAGAAAACAAGAGTGCACACCCTGAAATGTCTCGCCTTCTTTACAAACCATTGATTTTATGTTGATAGTCCTAAATATAAAGCTTCATTACAAGTATCACATTAACTTAACATGATCCAAGAAAATGAGGTTAAGCTATTACGAATATGAATACTTTATTTCTCATAAAACTACAATAACTTAGTTATAGAGAACATACATAAATATAACTATAAGGTACAATTATTACAAGCATGTGTGAACAATGCAATGAAATTAACTTGGAGGACTGACTTTCACATTTATAAAGTTTGATAAATTTACAAAGTTTAGAAGTTATCTGATGCTGCGGCTGCCGGATCACTATTCCTATGTCGAGCCTACTGCAACTAATGTTGCAGGCTTGACAAAAATGACCATACAAATCAGTGTTCTAGTCAACTTAAGTTTATCTATTTATTCAATAGTTTCTAGAATTTGATGCAAAATTATTCTTTGGTTTACATTTCTTCTTTTAAAATTATGGTTTCTAGTCATAGCTTTGTCCTTGTAATTTTTGTTGTTGTGTATATTAGTTTATGTTTTACACCTGTATGCAAAATTCTTTTTTTTTTTTTTTTTTTTTTTTTTTTTAACGATAACAAATATTTTTATTCAATTATTTCCTGCTATATAAATACCTAAGTAGCCCAGGTCGCATACTTAGGGACCCCTGCTTTTTAACAGCCTCACTTGACCAGGGAAAATATCAAATGAGTTTAAACTTCCCATAGTTTACATAAGTATACATTTAAAAATAACCAATACAATTGATTTTACCTGCTACGCATCACTGGCACTGTAATTCATAATAATTAACGTATATCCGGTTTACTGACTTACATTATACATGTGTTGATTTAAACGTGAAAACTATATATTTGATTGAAAAAATAATAATAGTTATAGTTAGAATTAGAAATTATTGAATTAATGTGAATGAACAAAAGTTGAAATGATTCTGTGACTGACGTATGGATTATAAAAGTATAAAGCACATGTGGTGAGTACTGATGTATAAGAAACGTGATATGTGTAATTTACAAATAAACATATTAATATGCACAGACATAGATTCAAATATCAATTACAGTACAAAAAAAACCAATACCAAACAAACATAGTGTTCCCTACGTTCTTCCTAAGATATAGTATTATTATTACATATGGAATCAAACACACCTTTAGTTTAGAGCAGTTGAACTAAAAATATTTACCTACATATTTCCGATAAAGAGTTCAATTTTTAATCTACATATATATTTTATATCTGACCGTAGTAAAAGTAATTTTAATTCGTTTTTCATATGCAATTTTAACAAAGCCTGTATAGACTGCATACTCAGTTTATTTTTTTCGAATTTGCATTTATTACGTATTTTCCAAATAGCCCATTTAAAATAAAGTATTATTGCGTTAACAATTATATTATTCGAATTATCTAAACAGATTCCTAATAGAATATCTTTTTCAACGAGTGCATCGTTATTTATTAAGTTACACAGTTGTAAATTTCTGATAACTGTTTCTATCAATGGTTTAACATTGTTACATTGGTAAAATAAATGCTCAAGAGTTTCAATGTTATTGTTTTCATCACATAAGTGACATTTTCCTTTTGACATACGCATTATTTGCAGTCTGTTTTCTGTATATATAATCCTGTGTATACATTTCCATTGAAACTCTTTAACTTTTCTATTAATATCCATTTTACTGAGATTTAGCCAAATTTTTTCCCAATTTATGTACTCGCTATACAAATTTTCCCATTTTGTTTGACATTTAGGGGTCTCAGTTATGTTTAAGTTTAACTGAAGATATTTTAATGTCAAATCTTTGATTTTAATGATTTTGTTATCTGGATTTATAAATTCAAAGTTTTCAGAAATTTTGATTTTGTAGTTTTTTAAAATTCTTTTTATGGATTAGAAACCATCTATGGACGCTGGACGTGCAGAAGTTGCTGAAGGAGACTAAAGGCCTATTATTTACCTGTCCTTGATTTTTCTTTCCAGAAAGATCTGATTTGGAGTCTGTCTTAGTACTAGGTTCTGATGAAGACTTTGATGTACTGTTATTAACTTGACTACTTTCTGATTCAGTTCTCTTCCTTAATCTTGGAGGTACTATTTTCTACAAAATATAAAACAATATTAGTTAAGGGTACACATCATGCTGTGCTTAGAATACCCAACTCATAATTCAGAGTATTAAAAAACCAGTAAGCAGGTGACTGACAGATCTGAAATAGACCTTTACAAATAATCACTACTGTGCTGCTTAACAGATAGGAGGTCATTTAGGTCAATAATATTTGATAAATGTGTGACGATTGATGTTTAGTTCTGCATATTAAAAATAATGTAAGTATCAGCAGACAGGAAGAAAGTATTTAAACTGGCAGATCCAAAATGAAAAGTATGAACACATTACAAATCATCACTGCCAAACTGCAAGCCATTATCTTTCATAGATACAGAGAGAAGTTGGATGATGTTAGAGAAACGGACAGCTGGACAAAGTGATTGCAGTAAAGCCATCACCTCTAAAGTAAGGGTTAATATATTTCAAATTCAAACATCTTTTTTTTTTGCATCAGAGTGAAATTTTAACATATTTGTCGATATTTGTCGACTTGTTTAGTAATCGAGTAAAATGAAGCAAAATTTTATTTGTTACAGACTACCAGCTGCTGAAATGTTCATTAAAAACCCTTTTTTTTTTTGTATTCTTATAAAACCATTATCTAATATATTATTTTGAAAAATTAATAAAGCAGTTCTCTATATCCTATGCTGCCATGTAAATAAATATTTATTTTTATGATAACATTAAGTTTAGTACATGATGTGTGCATCTACTCATTTACAGAGTCTTAAAAAAGAAAAAAAACAACTAATTCTTTAAGTACCTGTGTATTAGTAGCTGCTCCAAAGTAATCAAAGTCATTTTTTTGTGAGTTCCCCAGTCCTTCTTCATCATCAGTATCAGCGTGACTACTAACAGTACCAATAGATGACATACTGTTCCTGTGTCCTGCCTCGGACTGGAGACCTGCATTGTGGTACATACTGAAATCATTTGGCTGTGAGTAATGTTGCTGCTGCTGCTGCTGCTGTGGTGGTGGTTGATATGTAGTTGTCTCCCCTATAAATAATTTTTATTTTCAATTAGTTATTGATTTCCATGTGAGAAAAATTGAACCCTAAATGGGCTTTTTCACTTATGACACATTGATAAAATTTTCATGGATCTATAGGTAAACCATGGATTTAAATGTTCAACAAAGTACATATGTTTTATTCGCAGGTACAACTTTTTTTCTAAATGTATTGGTGTGTAAATTGAAACTTAGTTGGTTGAAATATTTTCTGACCTGTCTGGTTTTCTGTGTTGTATTCTTGATTCTGATTGGTTGTCTCTGGAACTGATGCAAGGTCATGAGGTTGGTACTGATAACCTTCAAAGAAGATAAAACACTACTAAAGTTAAATTACAAATAATACTGTATCAACAGAAAATATTTCATTGATACAATCCGCTACAAAAATAAATCAATCACTTAAAAAAGTTGGGTGAGGTTTTGAATGAGACATACCTGTTTGTCCTTCCTGGGCAGTGTATTGTTGATTCTGCTGATAATTCACCTGCTGATTCTGGTACACCTGTCCTTGATCTGTATAACCTTGACTTTGGTAAGTTTGACCTTGATCAACTGTCTGCTGTTGTTGTCCAGTTTGGTAACCCTGTGACTGGTCTCCACTATAGCCCTGATTTTCTACATGCTCACCATGCTGACTTTGATTTTGCATGGGATCAGGTGTACCCTGATTCTGAACCTGATTAGTCACATTTCCTTGGTACTGAGTCTGCTCACTTGCATACATTTGATTTTGAGTCTGATCAACACTATATCCTTGGTTGTACATCTGCTGACCTTGACCTTGAGGGTAAGGACTACTTCCTGTATAATGCCCTGACTGCATCATATTCATTTCAGTCAGTCCTGCTACCTCTCCACTAGCACTACTTGATCTGGTACCAGTAAAACAATATGGTGTGACACTTCCAGATAATGGCTGTATGGAACCATCCTGTTAAAACAAAACTAGGTCTTTAACAGTTAATCACTTTACTTACTACTATCAATTCAGAAATTAATGTGTGCATTTATTATTGTGATTTTTGAGAAGTTGACAAATAAGCCATACTAAATTATTACGATTTCAGGAAAATCTGCATACAGTAATTAGTATCAGTACCTAGAATACAAGGTCTAATAATTACAATACTTTACCATTCACATGTTTGCATTAATAATACCTTGCAATAATTTCGGAATTTACAGTTTATGGCAAGCAAACAGCTGTACAAATTTCTGATATGACTTTTACATCATTTACAGTTAACTTATAAATAATTCAATAAAAGCTTTATCAAAATCATTATTTAGACCTTAACACGTTGATACACATTCACTGCATACAAATGATCACTTTCATGTCTATAAAGACCCCTATAGAAAAGGAAAATAGAGGAAAAACTTATGGAGAATATTTAATGAATAGAGTATATATGATGTATACCTCATATCCCTGATTAATTCTGAATAAATGCTGTAACCACATTGGATCCTCTGCGTCCTCTCCAACTTGTTGCTGCTCCGGATCAAATTTCTTTAAACGACTGGCAAGCTAATAGGAAATGTAAATACACAAATGTCAATTCTTTGAAATTAAACCAGTTGCTTCAAATTATTTTTTATCTAATTTATTCTACTTCTTAGTACTGACAAAACGGTAAATACATGATTCCGAAATTTCTCTGGGGAGCATAAAGTACTATACATATTTCAAAATAGCAGAAAGCCCTAAAGGTTTACTTTGTATAATTTGCTAAAGATTCAGTTTCCCTCTTTGTTTGTCTATCTGTCAGTCTATTCATAGTTTGTAGTTGCATGTGTCCTTGTATGCATTTTATTTACCCCTGTCAAGGAAATTTTCAATTTAATTGATTTTTGGACACTATATATTAATGTCAGATCAGAGAATTTTTGATTGGCATCCTTTAAAGAAAAATACCATTTGGCAATAATGTAATCTACTTCTATTAAAGCTGACTTACCTCATAAACTAGTTTGACAAGTGTTGGTTGAAAGACTGTAGGTGAAATATTTATAAATTTGGCTATAACTTCACAATATTCCAATGCCTGCAAATGAAAGTACAGTATTTTTTAACAAAAATTCAAAGTTTAATACATGTATTTATAAATGCTAATAATATTTCAATAACTCACAATAAAGATGAGATAAATGAAGTTTATTTTTCAGAAATGTATTTAATTGATTATTACAAGCAATAATTGAATTTTGATTTTACATTAATGCAATATTTATTCTCTATCATTTTTTGCACCATTCAAACTAGAGGCTCTCAAGAGCCTGTGTCGCTCACCTTGGTCTATGTGCATATTAAACAATGGACACAGATAAGTTCATGACATAATTGTGTTTTGATGATGGTGATGTGTTTGTAGATCTTATTTTACTGAACATTCTTGTTGCTACAATTATCTCCATCTATAATGAACTTGGCCCAGTAATTACAATGGAAAATATTTCTAAAAATTTACAAAAATTTATGAAAAATGATAAAAATTGACTATAAAGGTCAATAACTCCTAAAAGGGTCAACTGACCATATTGGTCAATTGACTTATTTGTAAATCTTACTTTGCTGAACATTATTGCTGTTTACAGTTTATCATCTCTATCTATAATATATTCAAGATAATAACCAAAACAGCAAAAATGCCCTAAAATTACCAATTCAGGGGAAGCAACCCAACAACGGGTTGTCCAAATTCATCTGAAAATTTGAGGGCAGATAGATCTTGCCCTGTTAACAATTTAACCCCTGTCAGATTTGCTCTAAATGCTTTGGTTTTTGAGTTATAAGCCAAAAACTGCATTTACCCCTATGTTCTATTTTTAGCCATGGCGGCCATCTTTGTTGGTTGGCCGGGTCACACCACACATTTTTTAAACTAGATACCTAATGATGATTGTGGCCAAGTTTGGTTTAATTTGGCCCAGTAGTTTCAGAGGAGAAGATTTTTGTAAAAGATTACTAGATTTACGAAAAATGGTTAAAAATTGACTATAAAGGTCAATAACTCCTAAAAGGTCAACTGACCATATTGGTCAATTGACTTATTTGTAAATCTTACTTTGCTGAACATTATTGCTGTTTACAGTTTATCATCTCTATCTATAATAATATTCAAGATAATAACCAAAAACAGCAAAAATGCCCTAAAATTACCAATTCAGGGGCAGCAACCCAACAACGGTTGTCGGATTCATCTGAAAATTTCAGGGCAGATAGATCTTGACCTGATAAACAATTTTAACCCATGTAAGATTTGCTTTAAATGCTTTGGTTTTTGAGTTATAAGCCAAAAACTGCATTTTACCCCATTGTTCTATGTTTAGCCATGGCGGCCATCTTGGTTGGTTGGCCGGGTCACGCCACACATTTTTTAAACTAAATACCCTAATGATGATTGTGGCCAAGTTTGGTTTAATTTGGCCAGTAGTTTCAGAGGAGAAGATTTTTGTAACAGTTACGACGACGGACGCCAAGTGATGGGAAAAGCTCACTTGGCCCTTCGGGCCAGTGAGCTAAAAACAAACAACTAAGACCATAAACAGAATTTTTTTTATGAAGTTTCTACAAACAAATCTAGAATTTATATAGAACAATCTTCATTTAAATTCCAACATCAAGTTAAAGTTTTCTCTCACACATTTGAAATATTTCTCACATAGACAAATTACTAGAGGAATTTTTAAAAGCATTTGAAAAAGGTCATACCTGCTGAGCAAATCCACTTTCTGCCATTCTGCATGCATATAGATATTTAAAGTACTGAAAAATATGAATATGATAATAATACCTTGATTTGTACTTTCATGACAGATGTCACATATTGAGCAAAATCTGCTTACCCTTCCAGAGCACATGAGATCACCCATGGTTTTAAGTGGGGTTTGCATTGCTCAGTCTTTAATTTTCTATGAAGTGTTTTGTGTACTATTGTTTTTTGTCTATTTGTCTTTTGTCTTTTTTGGTTTTTTTTTAGCCTTGGCCTGGTCAGTTTAATTTGACTTATGATTTTGAATGTCCCTTTGGTATCTTTTGGCCTTGGCCTGGTCAGTTTATTTTGACTTATGATTTTGAATGTCCCTTTGGTATCTATTGGCTCTTTGATCATACTTTTTATCTTTTGCAAGATACAAATAATATTATTTTGTAAACTTTAAATATATTTTAAGTTAAATCTGAATATATTGGGGAAAAAACAAAACTTCATTTACATGAATCTTAATGAAAGTAACAAACATCAAACCTGTATTTTCTTTAGTTAATAATGATTGCTAGACTCTCAAACATAATATAAACTATTAATATGGTGTTTTTTTTTAAATCCTTCATTTTAAGAATCATTTTAAGAATCCTGCAAAGAGAGACATTTCAATTATTCAAAAATTCTTATATCCCTAATTTCATGTTTTCAATCGATTGTTGACAATAAGAAGTTACACAGAAACTTACATTTTAATTATTTGATTTATTTTTTATTTTTGGTGTTTTAAAACTATTTTTAAGCACCGCTTTTGGGCTATTTCTTGGCAGCCAGTTTTTTTATGGTGGAAGAAGCTGGAGTGCCCCAAGAAAACCACAACCTTCCATAGGAAAACTGACAGTTCTAGTCAATTAAGATTGGAGTCGAGTGCACCCACATGAGCAGAGTTTGACCTCATGACCTCTGTGTTGACTGGCTAGTGATTACAGAAGTTACTACTAAGACCACTCGGCTGCCAAGGTCCCTCTTAATTATTTGATGATGTTCATAGAATATAATACTTATACATACCTGTAAATTAGGTGAGAAGAATGAACTATTACCAAGAGACATGGCATATTCATACACTTCTGAACACTGTATAGCTTCACTAGTAGCAAACTCTGACAGCGACAAGCTATGGTTAGATCCTATCAGCACCATTTTAGAAGTCTTTTTATGATAGGAACCAAACCCTGCTTGTGCCATCAAGTAACAGAAGTGACTAGCATGTAAAAATCCTCTGGAGGCTGAAATAAATATCCATAACAATTTAAAAACCAAAGTACATTTCACTTTTATCTTAATAATAAGCATACAAACATAGATGATTGACTGATGGTTGGTTATTCATATGTAAAAAGCATATCCCTGGAAAAAATGGTGACCTCTAGTCATCAATTCCAGTTTTTACACTCAACTCTTAAATATTTTCTACTTTCAATTTATATATTAAAATCTTTATAAATTAATTATTTAAAATCAAGTTGAATTTAGATTTATTAAAGTTATAAAAATGTTTATTTCTTAAAATTCATTTGATCCTAACATGAACACTGTATGTAGCCAGAGGATCAATGAGCTAATTAACATACCTAATGTATCCCCCATTGTCATTATACATTTTCTGTCTAAGTCTGCTTTGTGTGTCTGGTTAGATAACATCATAGCTAAATGTGGTCTCCAATCTCCCCATTTCTCATCTGTTATACACTGTAATACAAATATGATATAAAAGTTATGATAAAAACTGTAAGTCAATAAATAATTTACACTTTAAAACCAAATGATTTCATGTTTTCCTTGTAAAGGAGTCATTTGAAAATTAACAGGTAAACTATTTGATTGTGTATTTAAAGAGTACATATAGTTTGTTAAGTGAACCCTGGTTAATTTTTCGGGGGTTGCACATGAAATAAAGTGTTTACACAGGTTCTATATTCTAATGATGGATTGCTTTTAATATCCAGTGGAAATTTCTGGATGAGAAAATTATAATGGGAAAATGAATTTTATTCCTGCATTGTTTTAGATTGGCACACTGATTTTTAAAAAGCTATATGTTAAGGTAACAGTCTGCAGAAAGATATGTCACCCTACCAGGTCACTTAAATCTGACTCTAGATCGATCAGTCTATGTTCTATATCATGAATTTTAGATGGGAATTCACTTATGAGACAAATTTGCACAATTTTTGACTGCATTTTGTATAGGCAACTTATACAATAACGAAAATGCGAGGGCTTTATAGCTAGTCAAGGTTGTTAAAAAGACCCATATAAAGTAAGTAAAGAAAACTTACAGAGACTGCAGCTGGTTGTCTTCCTGACATGAGTTGAAAACAAGTCTGTAAGGGGTCATTCATCTTCATAGCACTATTGGCAAACCTGAAATATAACAATACATCAAAATATATGTACAAAAATAAATCATTAAGCAGAAACAAATTCAATTGGAACATATGTTTGTCAAATACACATTAACAAAGTAACTAATTTCATCATTCTAGTTTGATTATTGTTACTTGAAGGTGGCAAATGCTAAATATACAGTTTGTCTCTATCATCAAACAAGATAAGTAGGTAATGTCCTTGATGTTTACCATAATTGTCTCATCTTCCTAATATACATGTTACAACATAGCATCTACTTGGCTTGTAGAATTTAATATAATTTCCTTGTGTACAAAAAATAAAAGCAATTTTGTCCTCATGAATTATATCCCTAACTGATCCTTCTCCATTCTAATCTTTACCTTGTCATCACATTAGCATGTGCTTTAGTGTCCATTTTACTAGCTAAGAATAAGGCATGGCCCCAGAGGTTGTTCTTCATAGCCCACTCTAATGCATCCTGTAATATACAAATATACCAGTGAACATTAGGGCTTATTCTAGTGGTCCACAAAGGATGAAAGAGTCTCATTCCTGTATTTCACTTATCTTTGCCCACTCCCAGGGTCCATATCCAGTCACCCTGCGGTTCTAACAGGCGCTCTTGTCATTGGTAAATTTCCATTCTGATGCAACAACTTTTCATTTATCAGTAAAAAAAACCCAAAAACCTAGGCAATCTATTTATAAGGAAACAAAGTAAAATGGTGGCATTGACTGATTATGTAATCAAAGGATAACAAGGTTTTATGTAAATCTATCATGATAATTTTGTTCACTTTAAGCAACTGTATAATTAGCTGTCTTTAAACGATTTTAATTCAGAAAATTTAATTTGTAACTTCACCAAACTATGATTGAAATTACATTTAAATAGTGTAAAAATTTGACACGTAAGTTTCTGCTTTAGTATAAGATTATAGATTGTAGTCCAGTCACCTTTAATATGTTTATATAAATATTTAAAATATCAATGACCTCTTTACTTTTCTACATTACCTTTTTCCTTCCATACAATAATAAATGTCTAAATCTATCTGTGACCTCTTCTCTTGACCTTTGTTTGTTGACAACAGATCTGTCCATAGTTACAGTTGATATATCATTGGTCTCGTCTAAATCATCTAAATTGTCCATACTGTTAGATATCTTCATTCCCATTATACTATATTCTACAGTGGTGGGTTCATGACCTGCTAACAACAAATCTGCTATATCTGTTCCTATAATCATCTGGAAGTAAATAACATTAGATATTGAGCTATAATTTCAAAGAAAAAAAGAGAGAGAAAAAGTTGGTCCTAATTAGACATGAAAACTAATATCAACTACAGGAGTTGAACAGAATAGATGAGGGGGCATAGGACCTTTATCGGGACTCCGGGATCGGGTGTTTTTAAGCTCGAGATTTCGGGATTGACCCTTTCGGGATCCGGGAATTCTATTTTTCGAATTTCAGGACCTCAGGATTTTGTGTTTTTAAGCCCGGGATTTCGGGATATTGCGTTTTTAAGCCTGGGATTTCGGGATCAGGACCCCTCCTACCCCCTCATAGATCCTGAAGATTTCAAACAAATATCATGCAAAAAACTGCAAAGAAGACTGAACTAATGTAATGTGAGAAAATTGGTATAGTCCTATAAATAGTTTCTCAATTGAGTTTGGTCAGTGCTTAAGTACTGTTTGTTATTTATTCTCAATGCAATTACTGTGATCTTTTTTGAGAAACAGAAAATAAAGATTATTTGGTGTTTAAGGCCACTTTTAACACTATAGTGCTATTTTGTAGCGGTCAGTTTTTATTTGTTTAGATCATTGAAGTGCCCAGAGAGAACCACTGACCTTGGGTAGAAAAATTGACATGAATACAAAGTTAGTGCTAATCTTATTGCACTTAAAGGGCCCTAGCTACGAGATATATGAACAAGAGGCTGTCACAACGACAGCAAACCGGATTTATTAACATTTATTTGTGTCCTGGCAATATCACAAGAACCATTACTGATGAATGGTGAAAGTGAAAATCGTCAATATCAAATTTGACCTCCATTTTCTCATCAGTATCAACATATTAAAATTTGAAAAGCTTAGATTGAATGGTTCATGAGTAAATGCAACAATGTGAATGGAAACGCCATTTTACGATCTTTCAAGAACCATAACTCCTGAACGGTAAAAGTCAAAATCGTCATTATTGAACTTGACCTCTATTTTGTCATCAGTAACAACATATTAAAATTTCAAAAGCTTTGGTTGAATGGTTCAAGAGAAAATGCACGGACACGACGGGAAACACCATTTTCCAATCTTTCAAGAACCATAACTCCTGAACGGTAAAAGTCAAAATCGACATTATTGAACTTGACCTTCGTATAGTTGTCAGTAATAACATATTAAAATTTCAAAAGCTTTGGTTGAACGGTTCAGGAGTTAATGCACGGACAACATTTGATTGCCGCCCGCCCGCCGTACATCCCCAAATCAATAACCAACATTTTTGTCACAAAAATCCGCTTAAAACCAATATATTATTTTTTTTGGCTCAATCTGTAATAAAATACGAATAGTGAAATAATAATTTCTTTTTAGTAGCCAATAAGGTTCAATTTTGTCAAAATAAGCAAAAAAACATTGATTGTGAATTATTCACTTGAAAGTGAAAAATTCCACCTCATTGAATCCGTATTCATGGGAACTTTAGTTTAACCCCTTAGCTTGAGATGGGTAACACGTGAATTGTATGTGTAAAGATATTTAAAAGAAGAGATTGTCAACATTGAAAGTGAAACAAAGGTAAATCATTTGATTGACTGATTCGATCCACAAATAAACACTCTAATGCAGGTAAAAACAATGATAAACATATATTTTTTATCTGTAATATGAAATTAAATAGATATAGAATAATTCAACAGCATGTGTTTGTTTAATATATTTATATCTATATTTATGTTTAAATCGCTTACCGTATATGGTCATCTGATGACTATAGAGGTAAACTCGATAAATAATTAGATGGGGTCTAGAATTAAATACACACGATACGAAGCTACGTGTTTTCATGCCTATGCCTTGTTTATTGTTTTATTTATACTTTTAATAGTTGGGATAAATGTTTTACATTGTTATAAATCAAGTATGAGAATTTGATTAGAATCAGTGAACATGAATTTGACAGCTAGTGCCCTCTTAATACTGAACTCACTCCATTTTGTTTAATTAATACTTCTAACAGCTTCCATATAAGTTCTGCAGAATCTCGGTCTGTCATGTTTATATTCTCTGAGCAAGCTTTAGCTTTCTGTTGACAGAATGATAACACATCATTTTTATGGGTGTCACCTCTGTAAGAAAAAGAGAAGAAGTAACATCATTATATATCATTTACTTGTATCTTATTATTCTCAAACTAGTACCATTAGGGAGACATTTGAAAATTTATGAGATATGTGTGGTAAGCAGTAAGGCTTTTTTGAAATCTTGACTAATTATTATTTGTGAGATAGCCTTTTTTTTTATTCTGTGGGTATAGGTGAACCACAAATTTCAATATTTGGCACTGTTCACATTTTTCCAATATTTTTTGTTCAGACTTTGGCAAAACTATAAAATCAAATATCAATGAAAATAAAACTTTTCTTTAATCCACAAAAACAGTACACACGACAATAAATAAATCTACAATAAGAAAACTAAAAAATAATTGCTTAGCTGCGTTACTAAGCTTAAATAAATGTTGATATGTAAAACAGGTGTTAATGGGACTCTTTATACATTTGTTTATTAACATGGTAGTCAATTTTATGCACAATTACCAAGGGTTATATGTCTTCCTCAATTTAATCTAAATCTCAAACTTGATCTCATAGGCTGAAGAATGTATAAGGTTCTAAAACTCATATCAATGTATTGAGGTGTACTGGCAGATGTGATTCAAAAACAACAAAATGACTGCATTAATAAACACATGTAGAGAGAATTTTGTACAAATACCAACCGAACAAGAGGTCCTGGGAAACATTTAAGTTCTTCGACTTCTGGTCTATCCTCTAACATCATACTGATGTCGTGTATTTCTACTGTAGCTGTCTGTCCTTCCTTTGGTCTGTTTGGCATTACTTTAATCAGGTGTCCACCAGGACCAAACCTGGCACACATGTGGGGGAGGGTGTATTTCTCTGGTGTCATCCTACCTGGGGGTTCAGCTGTTAAATGCAATATATGGCATATTACTTGTCATGTTACACAAAAATAAAAAAAGATCTCAAAATTTTGAACGATTTTAAATTTAAATACCGGGTAATCTGTAATTTTCTACATCTAACCAAAAGCAAGTGTATCTGATTCAGATAATATCAAGATTAATAGACTACTAAATTTGTACTATTCAGGGATCTCCATGACCTGCTTTATGATGGTGGCCCAACATCGTTAGAATTTCATCTGACATCGTCAAAAGATCACTGCCATCGTTAAATTATTTTAAGTACCCAGAATTAGCCTATGTCTAATAAGAAATTTACCAATACCCTTTCTTCTACCTTTTGTTAAACCGCATACTATATGTAGCCATATCAAATAGAACAGAACAGAACAGAACATATTTTATTTCCAATTAAGGGCCCACAAGGGGCATACAGAGCATACATGAATAAGGAAAAAGAATATATGAATTTTAGTGAACCATGGTGACTTTACTCACCACAGCAAGTCAGAATGATCATAGATGAGAAAATGTATCCTCCAGGTGACAATCACTAAATCAATTAACTTTACCATAGTTACAAGACAGACTTACGTTCAGCATAACTGTTGTTATAGTAATCTTGGTAACCATAGTAATATGGATCATATTGTCTATTATGATAATCCTCATAGCCTTGTCTACTCGATGATCTAGAAGCAGGATACCCAGCCCTAAAAAAAATTCTCTCATTTGTATTTTTCTAAAATTTTTATAGACAATATTTCTCTTATGACCGAAATATATTTTTTGTCCAGTTGTTTTGACCACAATAATTTACCTTTTTTTAATACCTGAATTTACCCAATCCCTCTAGTTATTTTATCATGTTTATGTAATATCCCTTTAGCTCTTTAGATTAATTATCTCAATGCCCATGTGATTTTTTTTGGCAAATAAAATACATATTTGAAGCAAACAATTAACATTGTTTCTCACATCCTTTTAAAGTTTAAATTTGGCATATTCCCTGATCCATGTATATTGAAAATCAAACAATCTATTCACAGATTTGATGCGTATGTTGCTGTATTGCCAAGCTTTTGCAAACAAATAATGGATGCCCCTACACTATGGTGGTCATGCCTTGGAATCTTTCTTCCAGAGATACCAGAGCTAGCACACTACTTTCAATACTGTAAAAGCATATGTTTCTATATAATAAGGAATCTTATAAACTATAGACTATTAGTTAGTTTTAGTAAAATGAATAATCTGGAGTATACTTTCTTTGTTACTTATAATCTTTAATCACCATACATTATTATCATGTGACATAGCAAGCATATAAATCATATCTTGTACACTGAATAGATGCTAACATTAGACTTGGTTTAACATTTTCTGGTCATTGAAAGATTGTTTTTCACTGACATACAATAATGTTAGCAAGTATTCAGTCTATTTAAGCTGGCACTGGCTTTAAAGCTAGCTATTGCCTTAAATGACTGTATGTGCTGCTGCAACTTTAAATGGGTTTGATACTTGGTTATATGAGATAATGATAAATGACTATTTATATAATGTATGTTGTGCAAGACAAAATATTAAATCATTTCAAATTCAATTTTTAACATGTGACTTTTTACACATACATGTACATTAATGTATACACAAAATCTCATCACCACAACCACATTCAATTATTGAGATATATAACTTGAAAAATCAATCATAACTGCATAAATCACCCATATGCATATACACCAATAACCAACACTTGCATCTTAACGTAACAGAATGTTTCAATTCTTTCAATTTGTTTCTTCTCACAAAAGGAGACAGAAGGGAGACAACTCATTGTGTCACCGGATTCTCTCCCCTACATATGTTTATCTAACACTTACGGTTGCTCGCCTGAATCTGATAATGGCGTATGAACCCGACTGCCACTTCTCTGACTGTACGTATCATCATGTCGACCATATTGGTCATAATACCTGGAAAAACATGCACATTGCACACATGCAATTGTTAATCAATTACCATAATGCCATTAATGATCGTCAGTGGATTTAAAATGTATATATGTATGATGATGGTTGAAAACAAAACAATGGTGGTACGATTCTCAGTAGCAGGTATCATTATAAAACATGCAATATAATGATATTTATTGGTGATGAAAATTAACCTGCTGTAAATAACCAATACTGTTGACTTTTGATTAATACATTGTCCTGGCTTAACTTGTATGTTATAAAAATAAGAAGATATGGTATGATTGCCCATAAGACAACCATTCATTATTTCACTAAAAATCACAAATATCAGATATATTAATTTTGAGTAAAAGAAGAATGTGTCCATGGAAAACGGCTGCCTGTGCATGACATTATGCAAAAATCAATGTACTAATTTAAACCTATTTTAGTTTAATTCAGTAATTATTCCGTTTATATATAACTAGAAAACTTTGAAAGTGATGCATTCCAAATTAGACCTTTATATGTGCTTGGTCATAATAAGCAGTGTGTACAAGTTTCTTAACATTTGGTTGAGGCAAACTAAAATTAGAGTGAGTAAAAGACAAACTCAGCTTTTTTCACAATTATTAAGGAGTTAACTGATATTTTTTTAGTGAAACAACAATATCTGAACCTAATCATAGCAAAGCTGACATGATGAATGCATTAAATGAAATTATTATTTTTCACATGACACATTTTAAGACTAAGATTATACAGAAATGAAACCGAATGTATATACAAAACAGGAAGGGGAATTTATAAACAACCATGCTCGACATAGAAAAGGCTTCTGATCTTTAAAATACTACAAACAAACAGATGTGTATTCTCAACTTTCCAATATTAGTTGCATTATCAAAGATTTACCCAAGTATCCATTCATTCTAAATATACAAAACTGAAAAGTATTTTGGAAAATAATCACAAAAACATGCAAAAGGGAAAATCAAAACTAAAAAGCAATGATATTAAAAAGCAAATGCAAGTGTAAAATCTATAATATTGAGATAAAATAAGTGAACTGCAACAACAGAATAAAACATTAAAACAAAGGAGAAGCAATGAGACGTTCTTACCCAGCTTGTTGCCATGTGTAATCGTAACGTGACATTCTGTCGTAACTGAAATTACGCCATTTAAAATATATTTTTGAAACTTTATTGTTGGGGGCATGTAGGTTAAACCTATTATATGTGACTAAGTTAGGACTTTGTTTAGACTTCTGCAGTAAACTTATAGAATTTTTTTACACATTCTAACCAAAAAAAACATACAAAAATAAGAAATAGAAAAAAAAAAAGTTGAATAAAATGTATCTTGCTCATAAGTTTATAAAAAAGATATTGCACAAAAGGGCTTGTGTTAACCTAAATATGTAAAAAATCTGTAAAAATGTTATTGTGCTTTCTGTAAGCAAAAAAAATATCTAAAATATATATATCCATACAAGATATAAGATATAGAATAAAGTGTATGAATTAATTTATAGAGTGTGAAAACAAATCATATAAACTATGAGCTGTGTCAGATATAAATCTACCTTATGCAAAGTATGTAAATGTTTCAAAATTGATTTAAATATAAGGACCCTACAAAATAGGCTTAATTCATTCTTTATGTCAAAATTCATATTTGATTGTTCGAAATTGAATCTAATACATGTCATGTAACTAGCAATATGCATAAGGTCAATTTCTACCTAACACATCTCACATACTGGATTGGATTATTTTACAATGTACATATTTATATACTGTATGAGAATGCTATACATATGTTTACTGTATGAGTACTATGTACACATGTGTTTATTGTATGAATAAAACATACATATGCGTTCTTGTTAATCAACTGTTAATCTATTGTCAGTGAATTAGTTAAAATGTTTTAATATGTACAAAATATCTAGGTTTTAACAGCATTTTCAAAACTGACTGTTATGTACTGTATCTCTCCCCTAAATTTATATAATTTGTGATAATTTCTGTTAAAACCCCAATGACATCCAATCATTAAAACTTACCGTAACTTTCATGTTATTGGCAAACAATTATTTAAAGGGAAACTACGCAAAAAAATTAAAAATTGATATTATGTTCATAAAAACGATATGTCTATAAACCACAAAGAAACAAAACTAAAGTAACCGATGTAGTCGTAATTGCGTGTCGATATCTTGTCAATCGTACGGTTGTTTTATCCGACTAACTAACTTGATACGAAAAATATTCTTACTTTTTTTAAATTACCATGGTCTGTTGTTTTTAAACTGTTGATATTGGAATTAGGTGAAAAGTCAAAGTTGAAATCATAAATAAGTGTTCCGTGAAAATTGTTTTCGAAAATCTAATTTGTTCATAATTCTTTAAAGTAATAAACAAATATATTTGATCTTCCCTCATCTGATCACCAGCATGGCTAAAGGTATTACTTCCAAAGGTATTGTGAGGGGTGTGAGGTGACACGTCCAGGTATTCAAGCGATTTCCTGTCGGGCTTGCAAGTTCATGCATCGTTTCACTTCTGCAGGTATTGATCAGTGTACACGGCTGATAACTTATAACTTATAACTTTCCATTTTGAACTATCAGATGAATGATATACAACTCTGTCTTACTTGTCATTACTAAACTCATACGCTTGTTTATAAATAACATTTCTGGTGTAAAGAATATAATTCATAAACATATAAATAATACCCAAAAAATAAGATTTGATGAAATTAAAATCTATTTAAATATTTTTTCCAAGGGTGAATTTGGGAAAATGTAATATATAGTCATTGTCAATAGTGAAGGACAGATTGGAACAGACCAGAAATATTGATTTAAAAAAAATGTACGCACTTGCCGACGATTCGTTTATACGACTGGATAGAAAGTTACGCAACTATAGCGCAATTTAAAATATATACATGTATACATTGAACATAAGAAAAAAACATATATTTTGAATAAATAGGGGTAAAAGTGTTGTAAATAGACTAGTCCACGTATGCCAACAGTATGTAATCATCGAATGTCGATAGACTATTGTATACCAGAAGAAGAAGAGAACCAATTTGACTTAAATACAGGTCGATGTATAACTTTTGCTTTGGTTCATTGAAGCTGTGGACCTAGTAAAATCACAGATTTATATTTCAATAAGATTGTTCTCGAACAAAGGAAGTAATTCGTCATCACAATTGTTATATATGCCACTGGACGAACACTAATTATCCCCAGGGAATGTGAATATTTTGCTGGGAAACTTTTGAGTATCAAAGTTTCAAATTAATTTCGGGATTTATTTTCTTTCTTGGTATTCAATAACAGAAAAAAGAATAAATTACTTGTTCGCTAAATAGGGGTATTCTTGTCAGATAAAAGACTTTTAGTTATATTTAAAAAATAGGGAAATATGACATTAAATTGGTACTGTATGAGTACTATGTACACATGTGTTTATTGTATGAATAAAACATACATATGCGTTCTTGTTAATCAACTGTTAATCTATTGTCAGTGAATTAGTTAAAATGTTTTAATATGTACAAAATATCTAGGTTTTAACAGCATTTTCAAAACTGACTGTTATGTACTGTATCTCTCCCCTAAATTTATATAATTTGTGATAATTTCTGTTAAAACCCCAATGACATCCAATCATTAAAACTTACCGTAACTTTCATGTTATTGGCAAACAATTATTTAAAGGGAAACTACGCAAAAAAATTAAAATTGATATTATGTTCATAAAAACGATATGTCTATAAACCACAAAGAAACAAAACTAAAGTAACCGATGTAGTCGTAATTGCGTGTCGATATCTTGTCAATCGTACGGTTGTTTTATCCGACTAACTAACTTGATACGAAAAATATTCTTACTTTTTTTAAATTACCATGGTCTGTTGTTTTTAAACTGTTGATATTGGAATTAGGTGAAAAGTCAAAGTTGAAATCATAAATAAGTGTTCCGTGAAAATTGTTTTCGAAAATCTAATTTGTTCATAATTCTTTAAAGTAATAAACAAATATATTTTGATCTTCCCTCATCTGATCACCAGCATGGCTAAAGGTATTACTTCCAAAGGTATTGTGAGGGGTGTGAGGTGACACGTCCAGGTATTCAAGCGATTTCCTGTCGGGCTTGCAAGTTCATGCATCGTTTCACTTCTGCAGGTATTGATCAGTGTACACGGCTGATAACTTATAACTTATAACTTTCCATTTTGAACTATCAGATGAATGATATACAACTCTGTCTTACTTGTCATTACTAAACTCATACGCTTGTTTATAAATAACATTTCTGGTGTAAAGAATATAATTCATAAACATATAATATAATACCCAAAAAATAAGATTTGATGAAATTAAAATCTATTTAAATATTTTTTCCAAGGGTGAATTTGGGAAAATGTAATATATAGTCATTGTCAATAGTGAAGGACAGATTGGAACAGACCAGAAATATTGATTTAAAAAAATGTACGCACTTGCCGACGATTCGTTTATACGACTGGATAGAAAGTTACGCAACTATAGCGCAATTTAAAATATATACATGTATACATTGAACATAAGAAAAAAACATATATTTTGAATAAATAGGGGTAAAAGTGTTGTAAATAGACTAGTCCACGTATGCCAACAGTATGTAATCATCGAATGTCGATAGACTATTGTATACCAGAAGAAGAAGAGAACCAATTTGACTTAAATACAGGTCGATGTATAACTTTTGCTTTGGTTCATTGAAGCTGTGGACCTAGTAAAATCACAGATTTATATTTCAATAAGATTGTTCTCGAACAAAGGAAGTAATTCGTCATCACAATTGTTATATATGCCACTGGACGAACACTAATTATCCCCAGGGAATGTGAATATTTTGCTGGGAAACTTTTGAGTATCAAAGTTTCAAATTAATTTCGGGATTTATTTTCTTTCTTGGTATTCAATAACAGAAAAAAGAATAAATTACTTGTTCGCTAAATAGGGGTATTCTTGTCAGATAAAAGACTTTTAGTTATATTTAAAAAATAGGGAAATATGACATTAAATTGGTTCTGTCTTTTTTTTAAACATCGTTAAAAAGATGTGTGTCTAAGGTGAACGCCACAAGAACCCTGTAATACTAGTACGAGAGTATAGCATGTAAACATTCCTTCTCAATAATATGGTTGTATTGGAAATCTTTTCATACAAATTGACAACTCATTGTCCGATATGCATGTAATATTTGCCACATGACGCCCATAGTTCTTTCTACCATCATCATCTTATTCTTTGATATTGCTGTAAACATCGATGGATCACACCCAAACAAAATGGGAGTAATGGACCTTCAGAGCTTCTCCGTGTTATACACTTGTGAAATATATAGACGAAATTTCTGTATTGAAATGAATCTACATCTCACAAACAGGATTTTCAAATAACGATTGTGAGTAATCACCTTACAAACCAATATAAACGTATGGCAAGATATAACCATGAAGGAATTTAGTTTTTGTCAGACGCAAGAACTCATCACTATATATATCATAAACGTATACGTATATATATGCATACAGTTTCAAATATTAAGAACAAGCGGTCGATGTCGATAGTCTGTTTTCTAACTGTTCAGAGTTAGACATGTCAGTTGTTCATTCTTGGAAGCCTTCATATTCCCCGTCTAACGATGGAAACTCTTTCTGATTGTGTTGACTATAAATGCTTGTATGGTAATTCTGTCGTTTATCTGTACAAGCGGTTGCATTTCCTCTCCTTTCCCAACAAACAAACGAACGAAACGCCACTTGTCTGATTTCTCTGGAGCTCATCCTCAATGGCTCTTATACGTCAGGAAACTTACATGTATACTAATAATGATTGTTTCAAGAACAACGATGTATGGACGAACTATTAAAAATTCGTCAATATCAGTTATGCATGACTAAAATATAACTTTTATTACAACTACTGTATTACTTATTTGGATTAATGACGGCTATCATGTTCAACATTGCACAAATATTATCATAGAATTTTAAAAAAAAATCCTCAAAAATCCTCAAAAGAAATAATGCCTTAGCTTAGATAATTGATATTCTTTTCACAAAAAGTTCGTGTAAATGATTGTCAAATGAATTTAATTATGTAAGAATAAAATGTTAAAAAGAAACTAAAAAAAATCATGCATGTTGTATGTTGTATTTTTTTGTCAATTAAAAACTTTAAAATTGCAATAGTTTTATTAGCATTTAAACACAGCCAGATTTGAATACAAGTTAAGAAATTCCGGTAAAGTCAATGATATCAAACAGATGTACAATGGTATATCAAATTGGGTAATATTGCATTTAGTTTTTATAAAAGATTAAAACTACTATTTTTGGCTTCATATTTGAATCTTTACGCCAATTGCCGCTAAGAAAGTAATCAAAAATTGTTTCCTTTTATTTTTATACACTTTCGGAATTACGAATCTGAATTTTATTTTCAATTAATTTACACAATTTAATTATTGTATCTTTATTCTCATCGTGTATTAAATCTTAGTGTATTAACATCGTGACAGCATACTCTTTCTAATCCTTTCTGTTTATCATTTCCAAATAACAACATTTATACCTGTGTACGCTTGAACTCACACCTGCGGCTAAATAGCTACAAGGTAAACGAATTGACCTCAAGCCGAGAAATATGCAGTGACCTTTACAAAATAATATACACACTCTGCTCACACATTAGTTGCATTGAAATGATTATCAAAACAATAACGGTAAATAGAACTGAAATAATTTCAGTTCAATATCAGTAAAAATGTTCAATAAATATTTTATGAAAAAAATCTCAACAATAATTAATTAAATTTATTTAAAAACATTTACTAGGGATAATTTATAGGAGTTTAATTCAATCAATCAAAACGGTATATGCATACAATTACATTTTCGTTATATTACTTATATTGTGTTACATTACTTCGACCATGTTCGTACAGCTTTGCGCTTTTAATTACGTTATATTGTCGATAAGCTATTAAGAGTTAACAGATTTAATATGTTTTTCCAGAATTCAATAATCGGGCTAATTACGTCAGACACTCGAGAATTCACCAAAAAGTTACAAATACTTGATTTTTCTCGTTTATTAAAGACATATAATTTAAAACTTTTGCAAACTATGTGTTTTTTATGTAAATAAAATTGAACATAATTTAGTGATAAGTAAAAAATCGCGAATTTCCCTTTAAGTAAAATGACAATTATATCTCTGAATGACATGAAAAAATTTAAGTAATAAAGTTAATCGCTGTGATATAGCCTTTTTGCACTGATGTGTGTAAAGCAAACATCACCCATTCGAAGAATAAACTGTTTGTGACTTACTTTTCAGGATACTGTCCGTTATAATACTCGTCATAGTAAGCTTTGCTATAGCGAGCATCACCATAGTAATCGGCATATCTTTGATCATAGTAACCATACTGTTTGTTGGTACCATAATAATCATAGTAACCTTCAAAATAGTAAACATTGTACTTTTTAAACTTCAGAAAATTAATTTATATGTGTAAAACATATGGCCTTAAACCATGGAGATGCATAAATAAAGTAAACCATGGAGATGCATAAATAAAGTTATATATTCAATCATAAGAAATGATAAACTTGGTTTAACCAAAATCATGACAAATGCCACATGATTTGCTTACCTTTCCAGAGCACATGAGATCATCCCTTTTCTTCATAGGTTGGTGTTGCTCAGACTTATTAATTCTAATTTATTTTTGTGTTTAGTTTACTGTTGTGTTTTATTTTTTTTTTATTTTTTAGCCATGGTGTCGTCAGTTTATTTAGACTTATGAGTTAGATTATCCCTTTGATATGTTTCGCCTTTCTTTTGAAATGTCCTTACAACCTCTTACTTGTAAATAATTACCTCGACCATATTTGTCCCGGGAGTAGGCATCCCTATCATATCTAGATTTGTCAGAACTCTGATCCTGTGGTCTGTCATCAACTGAAATAAACAAATGTATTTATATATACATCATAATAATACATGTAAATGGGGTAAGGTTATGCTAAAACACATAATCAATAGTGGGTGATAATGTCCTTCATAACCTTCTTCAGACGTAGAATGAAATATTAATATATGGTAATGTAAGAGTTTTTTTTGTCTCATGTCATGTTACTATTTTTTTCCAGATAAAACAGCAATCCATTTGTAACGTTTTGTCTCATTAATTATCCAGATTAGTATGCATATGATTCTTTTTAAAAGAAAGTGGTACATGTAAGTGTTATCTTTTTTTTATTTTTTTCTTATTTGCTGTTTAGTTATCTCATTTGATTTGTTTTACATGTATATTTGTCATTTTGGGGTCTTTTATAGCTGACTATGTGGCATAGGATTTGCTCATTTTTGAAGGCTATACAGTGACCCATAGATATGACCTTGTATGTCAATTGATCTCTGGTGGAGAGTTGTCTTATTGGAAATTATACAACATCTTCAATATCACAAGGTGACACCTTACTTTACTGAAAAATCTTAAGTGACAAAAAATTGAGTAGTCAGTGGTGGTGAGCCCTGCCTACAATGTTCATCACCTTTATACATGTTATAAGCAGAGTAAAATTTTAAAGAATATTTTAATAATATAATTCTAATGTGGAATACTTACTGGTTGACTGCCTTGATCTTGATCTCTCATATCTATCATCACTGTAGTAAGAATCCCTTGCCTTGTTATTCCGTTGATAATGAGCTTCGATTTGTCTTTCTCGTTCATACTCTCTTTCCCTGTCTCTGTCACGATAATCTCGGGTTTCACAATAGCGTTCGTCCTTGTATCGGTCATCTTGACCTGTGCCCCTGTAATTTCTATCATCTTTATAAGATCTTTCTCGACTGTTTTCCAGTACCCTTTCCCTATCTTCCATTCTTTTTGTCATTTCGATTTCTCTGTCAATGGAGGAATTCCTTTCATGTCTGTCCCTCTGTGTACTCTCTCGTCTGTCCCTTTCATTTGTTTTCAACTTACTTGTATCTTTTTCAGGTGAGTTCTCTCTAGACAGGTGATCACTCATACTTGTAATAAGATTTTGAACAGGGACAAGACCTCTCTTGTTCCACCACTACCTTTTGGAGCCACAATACCAAACACTGGAGTAGAACTTGTAGCCTGCATTGGAGCAGCAGGGGCAAGTAATATGTTACTCTTAGGAACAATATCATTATTAGCCCACAGTGAGGTTGCAGGTGAAATATTTTCCTTCTTTCGACGCTCAATAGCTCTTTGATATGCTGCATGTTCCATTCTTCGACTTGGTGTATTACGACCAGGTGTGGTCCTACCATTTGATGATTTTGTAGGTGTTGTTCTTCCTGTTGGTGGTTTAGTAGGAGTCAACCTATCACTTATACTTCTACTTGAACTTGAACTCAATGGTGAACGAGGTCTTTTTTCATCAATCCCACGATTTGAAAATTTACTATAATCAATGGAAGAATCCTTTTGTCGACCTGCTGATTGAGGAGGTAAAATAGAACCTATAGTTCGATCTGCTTTCATTGGTCCAGTTTTTCTATCGTGTCTATCCCCTGATTTCCTATCTATGTTGCTCTGATGGTGATCTGATGCACTGCCACCAACATGTCGAGGATCAGATATATTCTCGTCATCAAATGAATTACTGGACTGTGACAGATTTCTACGTCTAGGTGGTTGGAATGGGCTCTCCTTCCTTGGCATGATAGGACTTTGAGTAGGAGGATCCTGGGAATCCTCTGTCACAGGTTGTATAGGACTAGGAAATCCTGAATCGGCAGCTTTTATATCTAACTTTAGTCCCTCATTTTGAGAAATTGTCACAGGTTGACTTACATGTTCATTGTTCTTCAATATATTAGGACTACGGCTAGTCCTGTTATCAGAACCCTTTCCCTTTCTAAAGGGGTTCCCACCAGATGGCCCTAGTCCTGTTGGAGGTGGCTGGTTTATTGAGACTGATGGGGGACCAGTACTTTCAGCAATGTTATTTCTTGGGGGCATGGGAGATGAGGAATGTTTTGGTATTAGGTTATGTGGAGGTGAACCCTCTGCTGGTTTTTTCTCAGTATGACCTGTTTCTGCAGTATTTGGTGTCTCTGATGGTGATATATTAGTAGAGCCTATAAAAAATTGTACATTTGCACTGCTATCTGTAGAACCCTGACGGCTGTGATTACTAGGTGCTAGTAAATTGTGATCGGAAGGCACCAATTCCCAATCATCAGAAGTCTGTGAATTAACAGGAGAATCTTTTGACTCTGTTGACACCTTAGGATTGCTATCAACAGAGGAGCCTTGACCCTCTATTGCGGAATGATTTATGTCCTCCACCTTTCTATCACTTTCATTTGATTTTTCCTCAACATACATATTTCCCATTTGATTTTCAATTGATTGAACATTATCTTCGACAAGTTGTGTGCTAGAACTATTTAAAGTTACTAAACTTTCACTACTAATATCAGGTTGAGGTACACGTAAATTTGGGTCCAATTCTTTTGACAATCTAGCATCACTACTAGCTATATGTTGGTTATCTCCCCCTGATGAACTCAAGTCATTATTTACTTTTTCTGCATTAGATGCATTTAAGTTCTCAAACTCTGTTGAGTGAGTGTTTGTATAATTTTCATTATTAACATTTTTAGACTGGCTATCACTTTGAACATTAAAGTCAGGATTTTGGCTTGATTCTACAATATCTGTCCCAGCAGGTTGCTGGTCAGTTTCAGAATTATTCCAATCTTGTTGATATCCATAGTTATACTGATTCCATTCATAATTCTGGTTATTATACTGACCCTGTCCATCATAATTTTGATATGCCTGAGATCCATATGGTTGAAATGCCTGAGCTTCAGCATTCAACTGCTGAATGGGCTGTCCTTGCTGGTCAAATTGTTGAACAGCCGGTACTTGATTTGGGTCATACTGTTGTGCTTGATTTGGGTCATATGGTTGGAAAGACTGTGCTTGACTTGGGTCGTATGGTTGAAAAGGTTGTCCTTGGGGGTCATATGACAATTCTTGATTATAAGACTGTTGCTGTGGTATACCTGGGTTTAAATTATAAAATTGTTGAGAATTCTGATCTGGACCTTGATAGTCTACTTGACCTTGCTGACCTTGATCTGACTGCTGACCATTATATTGTCCATAATGATTGTCATTTCCCCATCCCTGGCTCCAACTGGATTGGTTATTATGGTCTGTCACAGTTGCATCAGTCTGTGATGGTCCATTTTGCTGAAATTCTGCTGGATTAAAAAGTTTGACATTTCCTTTTGCCCTTTCTGCACCACTGTTCCAGGGGTTAGTTGTGCTCATACTGAAAATACAATAATAATAAGTATACATGAACCTTTTTTTTGAAAAGAAAGTTAAATTCAAGTAGTCATGATAGTTATGAATAAAAGCTAGAAACAGAAATATAATAGTTTCTTTGAAAATACTTAAAAAGACATTCAATAATCTATGTAGTTAATCTATTTACTTATTATGACATAATTTTGTATAAATTTTTATATTTGAATTTCACATCTGAGCTTGGGGTTTACCTCAAAGTGTGATGTATCAATGAGCAACCCAGTGACACAAATGACATTTATCTTTGTAACCTTAAATAATATCCACCCCCCTTTTTCACTAAATTTCAACACTAAATCAATGTACATTTGTACATGTATCGCAATATTTCAGAAAAAAATCCAAGGTAAAATATAGTCAGTATTTTCTATCATTTTCTGTTTATCATTATTTGTGTAAGGGGTCCTATATATTCTTTTAACAAAGATATAAAATAAAACTTAAAAGTGAACATTTCCATGCTCAAATTTTATTACATTTTTTTACTTTTGAAAAACATGTTTATTTCTGAGAGAGAAAAAAAAAACCAAATAAAAGTGAAAGTGACATCTAAAGATTTCAAAACATATTACTCTCACCATAGATAGCCTTCTGCATATCTTACATTGTAAGATCATATGAAAAGGGAAACATTTGATGAAAGAATATAAACAAACGTGCATTGGAAGATAACAACTGTTAAGAAAAAGTCTATTTAACAAATGGGAATGCATAGAAAATTAAAATAAAAACAAAACAATCACAGATATCATCGCACTATTAAAATTCACTTATTTTCCATCTGCTCCATGGTCCTGTAAACTTTGGCTACAAACTTGAAAGTTAATTAGCTTGTGTTGAACAAACACTCAATAAAATTTCATTTGTCCTTAACATGTTAAAGGGGTATTAGCTATAAAATCCATGTCCACCAATTTGACTCTAATTCTCACAATTGATTTATAACATACTGAAGCGTATATTAAACTTACAAATGGTCTAAAATGAACAATTGACAATGCATGGACTAAATAATATGTAACAACATTTCGTGTGTATTGATCTACTTCATGTAATACAATAATCGAAACAACTACACACTGCGGATTATCTTCGAAAACAGTGGGTCAATGTAAGTGTTGCAGCTAAGAAAGTATTTATACATATCTGCCTGGGGAGAACACAGTTAATATATCCACTTTTATCAAATTATTCTCGATAGTTGAACATGGCTGTAACATATGCTGGGTTGGTTTACCTGCTTAGCTTTACCATCAATTTTTTATTAAAACTCGATTACCTATTTCATGTATATCTACATTATCTATCTGGATGTTTACAAATTTCAAATTTAATTTTATCAAACTACAAGTATCAGATTGAATTTAAAGCATGGTATTTACTAGTTCGAACACTGGTTAATTAAAAACATAAACAAACAGAAAGAAAGGGAAACAGCTGATGACATTCATTTTTCATCATCACTTAATTCGTTAATCCCTGACTTTCAGTTTGGATTCAATGCATTCTCTCATTATTATTCTCAAAAACTACCTTTTGACTTGTACAAATTAGTGTGTGCTGACAGAATACGTCATGAAAGCTGTCAAATTATTAAAGGCACAATGCTGCCATATTGCTTTCAGTGGTTACGTGTGACGTTCATGCGCACTTTCGTTACGTTCTTTTAACTGTTTTTTTCGTTTTTTTCTCTTCACAGTTATCTAGGGATTAAATGAGATCATGTTAATGTGTACTCAAATCTGTAGTTGTCTTACCTAAGAAACGAACAGTGACTTGCGATTTAAAAGGTTTTCAGTGAAACTTGCTGGGTGTCTGAACCGGAAGTACATTGTTTTGTTTACCGGAAGTGTCAAAATTATTTATCCGTCAAGCGCACCACGTCAGCTATACCATCATAACAAACTTCACATGCAGTCTTAGTATCATACATGTACATTAAACGAGTTCTTTGATATAATCGTTGCCAGAATGGTTTTAATGACCATGATCGCACGAGTTGCAGATGCACTGCCCTTAGCTGCATCAATGCAAGAGGATGAACAGGTTATTTTATTTCAAATAATGTTTTATAGACAACTGTGGTGTTGTCTGTCAAATGTCTCATATAGATTGGTTTTATCTCTGAAAGTACAAAATCTCCTAACACGTCAAAGTAAGCGATCACTCTGATCAGAACAAGTTACCCAACAGGTAGTCCGAGATTACTCTGACGTCCCACGGCCTAGCTTGTCTGGCAAAACAGCTGTTGGACGTCAGAGTAATCTCGGACTACCCAACAGGCAACGGGTTAGGTCCATGAATCGCAGATATACATACACCTTATTGCTATTTGTCCGTCATTACTGGATATCACACAGGTTCCCGTAAAACTTTGACGTCACAATACAAAATATATGACGCCACAATGGAAAAGTGATTGTTGTATGCGTCAATAGTTCAAGCGGCCGGGTCAGCCGGGATTAGCGATAAGGTGTATTGTATTGTAGCCTGGTGCAAAACAACTTGTTCCAAGCGACAACTTAGTCTTAGACTGTCAATAAGTAAATTTTTACCATCTACCAATCTACTAAGACCATACGTAATTCCATCGACTAAGACAAAGTATTAAATTCACAGACCTGCCAACTATCCTGAATACACCTTATCGCTATTTGTCTGCCATTACTGGACATCACAAAAGTTCCCGTAAAATTCTGATGTCATAATAGAAAAAAGTGGGAATAGTGATAAGGTGTATATGGCAATATCATGCTGATTTTCATGCCGCAACCCAATTTCAGGATCGTAAAACAAGTCAAAATCCCAATTACTGGTAGCACAAATTATACCAGAAAAAATTATTTAATACCTATTTTGAAGTTTATCAATTTCTATAAGTCTATCTTTTAACCTGGCAACAAAATTATGACAAGTTTGTCAATCAACAGTCACAACAGGTGTCATCATTTGTTGTTACATGTAAACCGATTATCTGATTGGTCATAACAATACTCTAAAATTAATTAATTTGTCAGTCATGCAGTCAGCATAATTTTAATTTTAATCAATTTATCCTACAATCACAATTTACAACGTTTACTGTAGCTAGTTTCATGACAAAATCGTAATAAATGAAAGGGGGGTCTTCACTCTGTTTTTTTTTTAGAAATTTAAACATTTACTTAAAGAGATTTAAGCACTCAAATATATCCATTGCTGATATTAATTAACATATAGTTATTTTATCATTACTTTGTCCTGAACTTTCCACTCTTTTTGATACAGGCAGGAAGAAGCTTAATGGACTACCAGGCACAAGCTAAACAACTTTTCCGTAAGATATCAACCGATCCACAGCCTCCAGGAAGATGTAGTTTAGAATCTGGACCATATATTTTTCAGTAAGTAAAACATAGTTTAAACATGCTAAACATATATTGTCATATTCATAGATAAAAGGAGATTTTAAATAATTTTTTATGATAAGCAACCCAAGAAAATCAAACATCAAGTGGTCAACATTCGTATACACATGTACCTTCTTCAAAGTTTATATTTAGACAGTTATCCAGGGTACATTAAGTTGTTTTTGTATAAGTATAAATTGTGGATAGTATTTACATAAACTTGATTCAGATATCATTATAAATATTACAGTACATAAAAATAATACTGACAGGAAATATATAATAAAAAACCAATGAGGAAAAACCCACTGTCACTGATAAACAACAATTACTTTAACACCTGAGCGATTGAACAAAACTTACTTTGTTAATTTTATGAAGGACCTTGTAAAAAATATTAGTAATTACATACATTTGTATAACACTTCCCTTGTAAAAGTTATATACAACTGACATTGTAAAAAAATAAAGAAAAATACCAGTAGGGTTTTCAAAAATCAAAAGTCCAAAGTCCAAAATCAGACAATACCATTTTCTTTCATCTAATATATCAAATAAAGTTCCTGCTCCAAATGTTACACATGTCATGTTGTTCAAGAAACTAGAAATCTAGTAATACGCTGCTTCTGCATGGGATAAAAAAAAATAACTTCATAGATTATCATAGTGTCTAAATTTAATGTACTCATTCAACTCAATTTCTATTTTATTCTAGTTAATTAAAATTTCCAACTCATATTATATTAAATATATGTTATCATGCAATAAATGATGAGATACAATGAGGATTCTGTTTTTCTAATGATTTATGGAAAATAGTTTTGCAATACATTTGTACTTTGCCGATCTTTTTTGATAACTTTAAAAACATGTTCTCTATGTAAAATGTCATCAGAAGACAAACACAAATTCAAATGAGAACAACCATTGTAGAAAAATAAAAAAACAGGTAAACAAAGAATTTGAAGAATGGAATGTAATTCTTCATAATTGATGTACATACAGTGTATGGATATTTACTAAATTTTGTAAATCAAGTTATACATGTTATATTTCCATACTCATACAGGCAGAGTGGCATAATTTTCTGACTTTTAGCAACATCAATTTCAGTATGTGACAATCTTGAAGTGCTAATTTTTAACTCCACATTTATATTTAATAGAAACTTATGTCAAATATTTTTCTTTTTAGTTATATTATAGAACGAGGTGTATGTTATCTTATACTTTGTGATAAATCATTCTCAAAGAGACTTGCATTCCAATATTTGGATGATTTACAAACAGAATTCTCATTGCAATATGGTGGTAGAGTAGAAACAGTATCTAGACCATACAGTTTTATAGAATTTGGTGAGTACATGTAGGGTAAACATTTATATACACAAATAAATTTTTTTATGTCCTTACTAGCTAAATTAGATCGGTGGTTCTTTCCTGACACTCTGCTTTCCTCGCCAAAAACTGATTGTCATGAAAGAGCACAATAGTGCCGAAAGTGAGCTGAAATCCCAATTAAACAAATCAATTAATTTAAGTCTTAATTAAAAAAGAAATGGGAAAGTATGCCATGGTATTGGAATAATGAATCCAAAGTAAATATAATACCCCTGAGACTGACATTGAAAACTACACTTCATATAACCAATAAAAAGTTCTGAATTAAGTTGTCCAATATTAATGTACTGTGTAAGGGCAACACGGCAATATGGGGAGACTTGTTATAAGATTAATTACTAACCATGGGAAACATGTCCAAAAAAAAGAACAAAAGCTGATTGACAGAACCTACATTGCATATTTAACCCTTTCTGTGAACAGATACATACATCCAGAAAGCACGGAAATCTTACATGGATTCTAGAGCAAGAAAGAATCTGAATAATATAAATACAGAACTCCAAGATGTGCATAGGATAATGGTACAGAATATTGATGATGTGTTACAGAGAGGAGAAACACTATCAGGTAATTTGTCATGTCATAGAACACACCAATCTCGGGAGACTAGGGCTTCAATTACCCCCCTTGTCTTGCACCAATAAATAATCTAAAGTCAGATGTTAATCTGTTTAAATATGGGTTATCTGTTATTTAATATTTTTAGTAAAAAAATTTCCAAAATTACTATTTAAAGCAATATGCCAAAAATAGTGGATTCTTGGGTACTTCTACTACTATTATTGCCTGACTTCTATTTCAGAGAAAAAACATGTACCCCAAATCTGAAGGTAACTGCCACTAGTATTGTTGAATATTTTCAAGTGGATTTGGAGAAATGCACAAACAAAACATATTTTATTATCTCATTTAATATTTTGTCATTCTGCAAACTTTATTTTATTATTCAGTTTATCAAAGGCTGTTTTTCACAGATTTTATAACCTTGTCATTTAAACTTTCTACTCCAGCTTGTAGAATAATATCAAGATCCTGGATTTATTTTTTCTTTTTGGAAAGAAATGAAGTGGTGCATCAATTTATGACACAAAATTTTGTAACACATTATTGCTGTTCTTCATCTCAATGTCACAGTAAGGTCTTCAACTCAATCTGATTTATAACCTGATATTTTACTCTGCTCTCTTACAAATGTTTGTTATTTGTGTAAGATCTGAAGGCATCCAATAAGTGATCATGTTTCAATGACCTTTTATGCAAATTTTAAATGAACCAATCATTTTGAGTGACACTCTGAGTCTTTGGTAAATTCATTTTGCTGAACATAATAATACACACAATTGTTATATTGATTAAATGATTTACACTCATGTTATGCAGTACCCTGACTTTTTTCATGGTCCTCTGCTGTATGTATAAATCAACAATAATGTTTTCCTGGGACCCATGATAATTCTTATAAATTTACCTGTTATAGCAGCTTATCTGATGTTCCCAGGAATTTAATGTTTGTAATGTGAATTACGCAATGAATGTTAATCTATATCTCAGCTGTTCCACACCTTTATAAAGGATATACACATGTGAAATCAATGATATGTGAAATTCATTTATTTTCTTTTTATATTTAACAGCTGTTTTATATGTAAACAATGGTTTGCTATTGAAATCCTTCATGTAAACACTATTTTTCTCCTAAAACAAATTTATAACAATGTCTACACAATATTGTCAATTATATGCATCATCAGAATTTATGTTTTATGATGCACATATTCTTTTTACTTATAATCATAAATAAATATCTTTAGTACTTAAAATGATGTTAAAAATGTATTATATATTTATTAAGTTTTCACTTGCTACAGATTGTGCAAGACTTTTATCTTCATAAAGAAGTCAAAATCATTTAACACCCCAGAAGTACACAGATCATGATGTACACCATTGGAATAAGAGCATAACCCCCTTAATCTATTTATAGACCCAAAAAAAAATTGATATCTTTTACTATGATGTGTTATATACAATCTTAGTTAGAAGTCAAGTTTTTTTTTTTTGCATTAATGCAAATGTGTACTAATATTATATAATGCCAAAAAAAACCTTGACTTCTAACCAAGATTATATAAAACCTCATAGTAAAACTATTATATAACACCTCATAGTAAAAGATTCAATAATTTTCAACCCTTTGCCATAAACTGATGACTGAGAATTGTTAGGACCTTAGTGATTATATCTAAGATATTTGATTTGTTTTACTGTATTGAATTCTTTTTATTTTCAGCACTAGATATGAAAGCCAGTAATTTATCTTCAGTGTCTCAGAAGTACAAGAAAGACTCTGCATATTTGAACTTAAGGTCATCTTATGCCAAAATAGCAGCCATTATTATTGTTGTCATTGTATTTTTATTATTTATTAAATTTTGGTGGTAAATAAATTATATTTATTGTAAAAGCATTGTACTGTGCATGTATTCTATTTTCATAATTCAACAAAGTTGAGTTACTGTTCTTAGCTTCCATTTTATGATGAGTTTCAACCTTTTGTTTTATTTTTTAATTCCACTTGACATTGAGGCAAACATTAAGTTCAGTGATAGTCAGATTAATTGATATACAACATTTAAAGTTCTAGTCAGCTTTTCATGGTCAACTGTAAAATGTGTGTATGGAGGGAAAAATGAAATGTTTATTTTCTGAATGAATCTTTAGGTATAGTCGTATTAATTACTGTGTGGAAGTGTTTTAATGGATGTTTAAAAGAAGATGTATTATTCCCAGCAAAAGTGCTTCTACATATATAAAAGTACCTGTTTTAATTTTCATGACAAATTTTCATCTATTTTGAGTAAATGTTTCTCATTGGTCAGGAAATGTAAGCATGAGTAAATGTACACATTGATTCCTATAAGTGTAATACAATGGATTCATTAATGTTTTTGTTGTTAACAATTTTTATGGAATGAGGAACATTTGTATATTGGCAGATACATGATGTCATGGTGGTTTTTTTTCAATAAAATTTTGCATACAGGCTTATTTGAAGTTTGTATTCTGATGAACATTTTAACTGATGGTTAACCTGTACCTATGAAATCCATAAAAATTATTACAAAAAAGTCCTACATTATCCTACAAATCACCACACTGCTTTTCACACATGTATATTTAACTGAATAGATGTTATGAAATTTTCATACTATTTATCCAAAGAGAGTCGAGTAAAGATCAGTAAATGCATTGCTTAATATTTATCAATTATCTCCCTTTAATTGTGAGCTGTAGACTATAAATTACATGTAGCAATTTGAGAGTCTGTTGCTGAAAAGGAATATTGAAGTAATTTGATGATACAGGTATACATATTTAAAGTTTTGTTAATTAAATTACAATAGTTTTGTCTGTACAGTTGTATTTTACTTTATGAAAAATATGAAGTAGGTCATCTCTCCACATATCAAAGGTAGCCCATCTCAGTCTTATTGGTGTTCCTGAAGAAAAATAATCAGAAATCATTCCTAGGGTCCCTGGCAAGTAGTCTAAATATCCTATTTGGTTTTTTTAAATTGACTTTCCTGTCCATTGCCATTTTACGTCAATTGCTTTTATGTCCTGTAAATGAAAATGTGATTCTCAAAGTATTATTTATTTACATGAAGTGCTCAACATGATGTGTTGTTCTACTTAATTGATTGGGTTTACTCTTATTTGGATGATGATTGGAAGAATAACTTTACTATAAATAATTTATTTCACAAATGTTAAATACATCTAAAAGATAATAATGTGAAATAGAGCACATTATCCACTAATTAATAAATGAACAAATACATTTTCTTTCAAGCAATCTCCAGCTTTGAAAGATTAAGAAATGGACACCAATGAATATGTCTAGTAAATTGTTCTTCATCCAAAGACTTTATAATTCTTAACAAAAACATAACTTTTTTTTAAGTAGATTTTAACAGAGCATGAATGATTTAGGTGTCCTACATGTTTTTTGTATTTGACAAAGAATTATTTAACCTTAATTGCATCAGTCATTCATATTGAAATATTTCAGAATTGCAGAAAACATAGAAATTGTTAGATATAGCTTTTGTAAGTTTAACCATGGAAACTTATTTAGACAACCTAGTGTAGAATAGAAATACTCTGACTTATGAAAAAAATATAAAGATTTAATTTTAATGAGTTTACTTCAAAATGAAACTGAACTTTAGAATTATATAGAACTTATCATGTTACAAGGTGAACAAAATGGAGGGGGTATTTCATTGAAAATTTGAAAGAATAAAATTATCAAAACCAAGAAGTCTACTGTTCTAAATTTTCTCTTGAAATATGGCATAAACTGTTTGCCACTATAAAGCAACTATTAAATGAACAATCAATCTTGAAATATTGCTGTGATATTCAAAAGAAATAAAAATTATTTTATCTTAAAAAAAAAAGGAATAAAACAGTATTTTCATAGATACTTTACTTTGTGGTTTTGCAAAAGATAAAAAAGAACTGCTCCAACAGTCATGAGAAGGAACGATTAAAGATGACACTCCTTTAATTTCGTGGACACCATCCTGAAATGGTTGATCTATAAGATCTGTTAATAAAACTTTACAAGATGCTTTTATTAAGTATGTACTGAATGAATATGCAATAACCCTTTTTTAGACTAAGTATCCATATAAGCCTGGAAACCATGTGGCCAGTCACATGTATGTCACAATGTTGAAATAACGACTTTTTGATAGATAGACGCATTAATTTTTAAAGAAGACATACATTTCATTGGTGTTGGGTGATTCAAACAGTCTATTTGAACACAAATGTACTGATTTTACAACAAAACACTTTTTTTTCTGTTTTAAATTTACAAATGACATAAGTTTAAAATCTGAAAAACTGATAGTTTAATTTGTCTACAACATACAACATGAGAAGCATGACAGTTTTCGAAGTAATTTACAAAATGACATCTAGTATAATGCATTTGATATGGAGCATTTATTATAATTATACTCGATAAAGCAGATCATTTTTAACCGGATTTTTGTGACAAAAATGTTGGTTATTGATTTGGGGATGTACGGCAGGCGGGTGGGTGGGCGGGCTAAGGGGCGGCAATCAAATGTTGTCCGTGCATTAACTCATGAACCGTTCAACCAAAGCTTTTAAAATTTTAATATGTTATTTCTGACAATTATACGAAGGTCAAGTTCAATAATGGCGATTTTGACTTTTACCGTTTAGGAGTTATGGTTCTTGAAAGATTGAAAAATGGAGTTTCCAGTCGTGTTAGTGCATTTACGCATGAACTGTTCTACCAAAGCTTCCCAAATTTTAATATGTTGTTACTAATGACAGAATGGAGGTCAAGTTCAATAATGACGATTTTGACTTTTACCGTTCAGGAGTTATGGTTCTTGAAAGATTGAAAAATGGAGTTTCCAGTCGTGTCCGTTCATTTATGCATGAACTGTTCTACCAAAGCTTCCGAAATTTTGATATGCTGTTACTGATAACAAAATGGAGGTCAAGTTCAATAATGACGATTTTGACTTTTACCGTTCAGGAGTTATGGTTCTTGAAAGATTGAAAAATGGTGTTTCCCGTCGTGTCCGTGCATTTTCTCTTGAACCATTCAACCAAAGCTTTTCAAATTTTAATATGTTGATACTGATGACAAAATGGAGGTCAAATTTGATATTGACGATTTTCACTTTCCCCAATCATCAGTAATGGTTCTTGTGATATTGCCAGGACACAAATAAATGTTAATAAATCCGGTTTGCTGTCGTTGTGACAGCCTCTTGTTAATTTAAAACCCATTAAGAACTTGTTTATCAATATAAGCAGGATACAGTATTTCAACTCCAACCAAAACAAATGCAAGAAATCTTCAGCATTTATGGCCAACAAAGAATGAAACCAAAGTAAAAATGGTATACCTTCTTTCCCAAATACACACAAACGTCAAGACATGTAATTCAGTATAGAAATAAATAAAATTAGACGTTACGTTCATTATATATAACGTATTTTCCTCACAATGACATTATACCTCCATAAATAAAGGCAACAGTAGTATACTGCTGTTAAAAGTCATAAACCAATTGAAAGAAAACAAACCCAGGTTGTAAACTAAAACCGAATGAAAACTCAAACTATGAAAGGAAAACAACGGAACAACAAAAAACAAACGCAAACATACATAATTTTTGGGCCCTTTTATAGCTTGCTGTTCGGTGCGAGCCAAGGCTCCGTGTTGAAGGCCGTCCCTTGACCTATAATAGCTTATATTTATAAATTGTTACTTGGATGGAGAGTTGTCTCAATGGCACTTGTACCACATCTTCCTATATCTATAAAACGGACTATTTGATAACAACTGCCATATTCCTGAATTGGAGAAGATATTTTAACAAAATGGTGGGTTGAATCTGGTTTTATGGCTGACCAAACTTTCCCACCAAAATAAGTCCAGAAATGTCATAAAGGGTCACGATTTATTTTCTACCAGGAAGACTCACATAGATCTCATAGTTCTGTTAACTTAATAATAGCAAATATAAACATGACTGGAATATTAATGGGAGTCTTGCTTTTAAGGTTCAACGTAGGGAGACGGGTTTTTATAAGTTTTTCCAAACTTGTTTCCGAAACGCATATTTGAACTTTATGTAACATTGTAATATTTTATCTCGTAATTTTTCATTGATAAATACTGTTTAAACAAAGGTTCATCATAACAAATGGACACATTATTTAATTTAAACATATTTATTTATAGTGGATTGGGAAACAAGTTTTGCAACTTATAATAATCCCTTTCCACTTTGCGGGTACGAGTGCTGCCTTGTAGCGGCATTAGCCTGCTCTTTTTTTAAATCTTCCAGGGTGTCTTTAACGTGCAAGAGATATGGCTCTCTCTTAACACGGGTCAGTCATTTATCGTCCCTTCCGACAGACTATCATTGTTTCCTCAAGACCATACTCGCAAATGGTGTCAAGGGAGAGCCGAAAATTCAGTCCCTGAAATTTTCATCCCAGACGGGAATCGAACCAGGAACCTTTGTGTTTGTAGTCCGATGCACTAACATCTAAATGGAAAAATATGGCCGTGTTTTCATCTCAAACACTACTCTGTATACAGACATTAGGTCATATTTACATAATTATATGTATTCGTCAACTTAGTGAATAAAAATCAAACTTAAGACCATGTATTTATTGATGCTTTATATCAATGCCAAAATTTAACACCAGATCATAATAGTTAATTTCAGCTGTTTTAAGGTGTGACACTTTTCTCATGAATGATTTTTTGGGGGTTTGAGGTGCTCAGTATTTGGTTTTCTATGTAATACTTTTATACTGTTGTTTGTCTTTGGTCGCTTTTTTTAGTAACTTTTTTAGTAACACGAACCCTTCCAAAATCGGAAACGATTTCAGTTGAAATTGGAAGCATTTCCTGCTCCAAATGTTACGCCTGTCGTTTTTCTCTTGGGTAATTAGGAATTGTGTCTAAAAGTGGGAAAGGGAGTGGGTTCGGTAAGGGCCGATTTTGGCCTCAAATTTCAGGTTCATCTGACGAAAGATTTTGGACACTTTTCAAACGCTTAAAAAGTAAAATTCAATTGTAGAAAATGGTGGATTAAACCTGGTTTTATAGCGCTAAACCTCTCACTTGTACGACAGTCGCATCAAATTTAATATTATTGATACTGATGCGTGAACAAAACAAACAGACACAATCGGTAAAAATGTCACAAATAAAGGTAAAAAGTCTTAATTCGGTAGGTCACATTCGCGAAAAGGGAACGGGATTGTAGTCATGACAAAAGGAACATATACGATATCATCTTTAAAACAGATATTCCATATCGGTCAACCAACTCGTGATGGCGTTCGTTAATTTCCGAAGTCATGATTTCAGCTTCCCAACGCTCCCTTATTAGGAAGCTGAAGTCAACTCTTTTGTCGTAAAGTTTTGTTTTCAACCGACCCTCATAGTCAATTAAGTGTCTATTTCAGTTGATTCAATTGGTGTATTTGAACGATTTTAACTGATTTAATCATTAAAATCGCTCTGTCCTGTGCGTGGTTTGGCTAGCCATAAAACAAGGTTCAATCCACTTTTTCTCTAAAAATGTCCTATACCAAGTCAGGAATATGGCAATTGTTTCCCTCAGTTTTGGTTTGTTACCCCCATTTTGTTTTTTGTCCAAAGATTTACGAGTTTTGAACAGCGGTATACTACTGTTGCCTTTATTTAGCAAATAGTTCGTTTCAATGGGTTTCGTTTAGTTGATATGATTTCCTCGTTTCTGGTTTGTTTGTGACTAGGATTTGTTTTCGCGTGGTCGATTTATGACTTTTGAATTGTGGTCAACTATTATTGCCTTTATTTATTCATTGTACTTCGTTTTTGTCGAGCCTGCAACTTTTGTTGCAGAAAGCTCGACATAGGGATAGTGATCCGGCGGCGGCGGCGGCGGTGTTAGCTAACTTCTTAAAAGCTTTATATTTTAGAAAGTGGAAGACCTGGATGCTTCATAATTTGTATATAGATGCCTCATGTTGCGAAGTTTCCGTCAGTCACATGTCTTATGTCCTTGACCTCATTTTCATGGTTCAGTGACCACTTGGAAAAAAAGTTCAAATTGTTTGTAATGTTGAATTCTCTCTTATTATAAGTAATAGGATAACTATATTTCATATGTGCGTACCTTGCAAGGTCCTCATGTCTGTCAGACAGTTTTCACTTGACCTCGACCTCATTTCATGGATCAGTGAACAAGGTTAAGTTTTGGTAGTCAAGTCCATATCTCAGATACTATAAGCAATAGGGCTAGTATATTCGGTGTATGGAAGGACTGTAAGGTGTACCTGTCCAACTGGCAGGTGTCATCTGACCTTGACCTCATTTTCATGGTTCAGTGGTTATAGTTAAATTTTTGTGTTTTGGTCTGTTGTTCTCATACTATATGCAATAGGTCTACTATATTTGTTGTATGGAATGATTATAAGGTGTACATGTCTAGCGGGCAGATGTCATGTGACCTTGACCTCATTTACATGGTTCAGTGGTCAATGTTAAGTTTTTGAGTTTTGGCCTTTTTATCTAATACTCTATGCTATAGGTCAACTATATTTGGTGTATGGAAATATTTTATGATCTTAATGTCAGTCGCGCAGGTTTTATTTGACCGTGACCTCATTTTCACGGTTCATTGCACAGTGTTAAGTTTTTGTGTTTTGGTCTATTTTTCTTAAACTATTAGTAATAGGTCAACTATATATGTTGTATAGAAGCATTGTTAGCTGTACATGTCTGCCTGGCATGGTTCATCTGACCTTGACCTCATTTTCAAGGTTCATTGGTCTTTATTTAGTTATCTTGGTTAATGTTAAGTTTATGTGACAGTTGTTATAATGCTTAACTTTATAGACTATCAACATAATATCAATGATTAGTATAGAAGGCGAGACATTTCAGCGTGTGCACTCTTGTTTATCTTGGTTTTGTTCTAATTTGCATTTCAGCGTTGAAAGATAACAGTTTTACATTTTGAATAGCCTTAATTACTAGCTGTAATCTAATGTGAAAAGTAATAGATTAAAAACCAGAATAATATGATTTCCATTATAAGTGCACGTTTCTGGAATAACCGTCAAAAGACACACATTGTACACACACTTTGGTATGCCATAGAAAGTAATTTGGTCGTTTAATAGCATGAAACACATAATAAACTAGTGAAAACCCTATAAAGATCATTTCAGTCATAGTAGAAATTCATGAACTGGTCAAAGAGAAAGCAATTGATTCAAAGATTGGGTTACTTCGACTTGTGAATAAAGTGAATAGAATGATAATAATTATAATGACAAAAACTCAAAAAAACAACAAAATTGATATAAATAGTTTTTTAAAGGGACATTGTGACAGGAAACTTATACTTTGGATTGGTGCTTTTCAAAAAAGCAATTATCAAAAACAAATAAAACTTCTATCTCTAATATCAAAAACATGAAAGGTGAGCGTTTAATTCTATAAAAAAAAGTTCAATGAAAAAATGTTACTTATCATATGCGAACCCAGTATACCGACGGCTATTGAGGTCAATGTACAAATAAAATTAATATGCAAGCACTAGATCAAACTAGACTAGGGGTTTATCTTTTGTTATACCAGCACTATCCATTATAAGATTCCTCAGTAAAACACAGTAACATATAGTAATTGGTACAAGTAGAACATCACAAAATCAGTTATATTGTTGCGATTTAATCATCGTACACAATATGTTGGCCAACCAATTCGTTAAAACGATATAAAAGTATGATGACGAATTCACTGCGCATGCCATATGTTTCTTGAATACCCTTCACCAGGTACGCTTGAGATTAAAAGTTGAGAGGTCAAGTATCCATCATTAGAATGCATCAGAACATTAAAAGACACCAAGGCCAACGATGCAATGTAAACCAAAGGAATTAAGACAGCGCAATGACGAACAACATTCTGATCAATTGATGTCGTTCGTCGTCACGCGTAAACTTACAAGCAATCTTCTACTTTGAACACACAACGCAAAATGTTTTGCATCTTTGAAGTAATTATGTTTATATGTCCTTTACAAGGATCCACTGTTTTTCAATATACATCATTTAGTTTCTAACTTAAAAGTCGTCTCATTGGCAATAATTCCACATTTCTTTATTCTATCATTAACGAACTAATTATAAACCATGGCGCCGAAATACTTCCTGTAAAATAAGATTGTTATAATTGTCTTGAATAGTTAACTTCATCATTCCCTTTTTTTCAGAAGACGACCGACTTCTTATAACAATTGATATGACACAGGACAAAAATACAATAGCAAAAGCTTATTTGGACCAAGCAAGTATCAAACGCTATCTAAAAAGTAAAATCACAAAAAATACTGAACTCAGAATCAAATCAAATCGGAAAGTCCCTAATCACGTGGCAAAATCAAATGACAAAATACATAAAAAACGAATAGACAACAACTGTCATATTCCTGACTTGGTACAGGCATTTTCAAATGTAGAAAATGGTGAATTAAACCTGGTCTTATAGCGCTAAACCTCTAACTTTGTACGACAGTCTCATCAAATTCCGTTATATTAAATAGACTAAAACGTATAACATAAGACTTAGAAACGTCTACTATACAATCGTTAATCCTTTATTAAACCAATCATAGAAAGGATTAAGATAACAGTAGTATACCACCACGAAATAGACTAAAATTGGCGCTAAAAAATGGCATTAAAATACAAACAATCAATCGATCATAAATCGATTAAGTGAAAAAAAAATCCAGGTTACACACCAAAACCAAGGTAAACACAATCAAAAGGTAAACATTAATCTACAAAAAAAAACAAAAAAACAAAAAAAAGAAAACCAAATACTGAGTTACACGAACTGCATCAAAAAGCCGGTAGGGGATTTTAGGTTGTCCGGAATCATTTTGTTTAATTTCATAGGAGTCGATACAATTTGGAATAAAAAAAACAAAAAATATAACAATTGGGGGTACATCTGCTTAAGCAACGTGCAACCTTAGCAAATTATATAATAATCTACTTAAATGAAGGACGAAAGATAGCAGGGAAATACTTTTAAACTGACATTATCAACATGCTTCAATTCTTCATCACCCCAAGGGTGACTGGGGTATAGAAATATGGTCACGTGGTCTTCTCCCGACCGGCAGTAAAACGCTTGCCGAAGTGGGGCGTCCGTTTCGTTGTGCGAAATGTATCAAGTTCGCAGTCACGTCCTGTCAGAAGGGGGACGTTAAATCCGATGCCTCTTGTAAAGAGAGTGCCATGCTCTTTGCACGTTAAGAACCTTTGCAACAACTCTTTGAGGGGTCCGTATGGCTGTTGCAAGGCAAAATTTCTGTCCCTATCCATTATACCCTCATTTTCCAGTGGCAGTTCAAATTTCCCCGACCATCATCCCAGATGGCCTCTTTTGTATCAACCTTCCTATTGTATTTATTGTGAACTTGTTCTCGTCCTGAATATGCATGAAATAATTGCCACTGGACGTTAAGCAACCAACAATCAAGCAATCAATCAATTCTTCATTGACAAACTTTTTTTTTAATTGCGGTGATTGTGTTTTGTTAACACAAAAATCCGTCTTTCCTTTTGTCGACATGTTCATTTGTTCATATGAGGCCTACTTTAAACTCAGCTTCCGAAGGGGGGCTAGGATGAAAAATTTTGTCCTGCATTTTTTTTTAGTTGTAATCTCTGTCCTGCCTTTTTATTTTTCACTCTATTCGGTCCTGCCATTTTTTTATTAGTTTATCCTGACTTTTTTTACCTAAATTGTCATCCTGCCTTTTTTTTTTGCAAAGTGTCTCATCCTGCCTTTTTTTTTTACTCAAAACTCCTGTCCTGCCTATTTTTTTTCAAATTTCATCCTAGCCCCCCCCCCCCCCCCCCATAAAAATCAAATGGTAGCTCCCTAAAGGCAAAATTAGTATACCGCTGTTCGAAAGTCATAAATCGATTGAGAGAAAAAAAATCCGTGTTACAAACTAAAACCGAGGGAAAACATCAACTATAAGAGGAAAACAACAAAACAACAGAAACACTGAAGTGAACAAAAAAAACCAAAACACAATGCAACACACATACACACCTACACACAAAAACACACAGAAACACACAGAAACGTACTATAAGTTGTCCATATGGACATCGAAAAGTGAACGCTAATTTGTAACTGGTTTGAAGAAGACCGTTATTCTTCTGAGATTAATGATTGATAAAGGTTGACATACTAGGTTCTTGTAATGTTGATAAAATAGAATTGTTCCAACGAAAATGGCAGTTTTGGGTTATCTCTTGATAATATTTCGTGTTTGTTTCCATTTTCTATATCTGAAAAAAAATCAGCTTCTAAAGCAACAGCGACGCTTACCTTGTTGACGTACCCGATTTCGCGACAGGAGTTCATGAGAATAAAATTTAAAAAAATACCGAAGTTCGAGGAAAAATCAAAACGGAAAGTACAAATCACAAGCTCAAACACATTACACGAATGTAAAAAAAAAACTGTCTAATTCCTGACTTGGTACAGACATTTTTGTATGTAGAAAATTGTGGATTGAACCTGATTTTTATAACTAGCTAATCCTCTCACTTGTATGATAGTCTCATAAAATCCATTACATTGCCAACAACGTATAACAAAAAGAAACACACTTAATAGGTCAACACATCAAAAATAGCGGTAGAGCAAAAACATTGATAATATCTTTGACGAAAACCTTTCGTAGAAGGCCAAAAGGATACGAATTTTAACATGGATTTACAACATTTTTCTTCAAATGAACACTTTTTTCTTTTCGAATAGAAAACCATAAATTTATTAATGCATGATACTGTCAGACTGACTAGTAAGCTTAAGATATATATGCATGTACATGTATATGTAGATGTCTTAATCCTTACAGTTTCAAAAGTATAAAAAGTAGGTAACTAAAATGTAATTGACACCTGAGAATGATCCCTTTATGATATAAGCACATTTTCATTTATAGAAAAAAAAGACTGGTATGTGTTTGACGTTCAAAGCTACAAGTATATACAGTCAAAATTAAACATATGTATATGTAAAAATAGTTCAACTTGATAGATTGTATTTGTTTTTAAAATTACATACAATTTTCAATAAATCAAGATGTCTACACTAAATAGCCAAGTTATTTTGTTTGGACCTTAAAATTATTAAGATAATTATCAACTTATACAATGCTATAAAAATATATACAAAAAAAAATAAAATTGATGCGGTATGATTGCAAATGAGACAACTATTCAACAAAGAAAACATATCACCTCGTACAAAAAAGCAGGTTCATCTTTACAATAGTACTGAATGCTTGGAAATACCGTTGATTAATGGGTTATGATTTTCTTACAACATATTTGTATTTGGTAGAATTTTCGAAAATCTCAATATATGATTGGGGATGTTAATAAACAACAACAAAGAGCATCGAGGACCAAAATTCCAAAAAGTTTTGCCAAATACAGCTAACGGTAATCTATTCATGAATTAAAAAAGTCATGAAAAGTAATTTAAAAGTTTTGTAAACAGTCAATTTATAATTATAGCCATATCAATGATAATAATTATTCGGATTGATGTGGTTGAATTTACTAAATTGAAAGAGAAAGAGAATGAAATAAACACGTACATTGAGATAAGTAATCTCTTTTTTTCTCTTTTCTTAACTTAGTTCTGCTTACTTCAAAAGAAATATATGTTAATTTTTTATGGTCCACAAAATTATGTAGGACATTTAATAATTTCCTTTGTCATAAAACAAGGATAATGTAGTCGTTTAAAGCTAGTCATATATTGTATGGCCTATAGCAATTTATTTCACAAGCTTTTCTTTAGAGTGAACATGATCAACTAGCTGTGCATAAAATGTATATCAAAAATATATATAACCATAACGTATGAATAAGTCTTCGACCTAAAATTGCATTTTGATAGAAAAATAGGAACAAAAAATTGAAATTAAAGTTAAACACAATCTAGTCGCATTTGATTTTCGTTAGTTTATACCGTAACCAACTAAAACATTGTCAGCTTAATGAAATGTAATAACAGACTTAAAAAACATGAAAAGCAGTTTTGAGAGTTCAATAATACAACGATTTTTTTATGGTTTAGTTTCTTATATATTCAAAACGAATCTGTTCTATTTCTAACACAATGAAATCGAGTAATAATTCTCGTGCATTCCTTTATTTTTATGACAACAAGACGAATTAAATGCATATCTGGAATTATATCAGCTAGGTACTCTAGAGAAAGAGTTGTATTCTGATTCTTGAGTAGTAAACTTTAGATTTTAATTATTCGGCTTCGTTTAGGATCCATATCGGATAACCGGTTGCTTAGACTATTATTCTATCCACGGGTTTTACTTCCTAGTATTTGGTGAACGGGAATGTGCCAAAAAATTGGGTCATAATTTTGCAAGATTTTATATAAAAATGATCCTCCCTTTTTATAGCAGCCTATATACAAATGCATTTAGGTTTGATGACAGTATGTTGATTTGTGGTAAGTATGATCTACATATCATATATAAATAAGCTATTGAGAAAGTTACATTATTAATGGTCAATTATTATATTAAATTAAATCAATTCATTTGAAAGTTCACTTCGTTTTGAAATAAGTTACCAAATGAACCCCGTAAATTTGTGTCATTCTTTTTTAAATATATATACATGTATATATAACTATAGGTCCTGAATGTCAGTAAATGTTAAATTAAAATGGGTACGTCTATAAGGACAAAATTACACACCCCTACCAAGAAATATCGTAGTTTCTGTGACATTAATCTGTATAACTTTTTTCTACCAAGAAGGGGAATTTTACCACAAAGAAAATCATTTATATCTAATAACTTGTTTCCCTTTCGTTTTTTCAAAGTTTAGGGAATTACAAATTATCGCAATGTACTAGATATTTGGTTCATTGGGATCGAGGAGCTGCGATTAAGTACCAGTCTTGTATTACAACTCAAAGTTTCAGTACATGTCTATAAACTTGGAGTTAGATGAAATAGTTTCATAACTTTTAAATCTTCGTGGCATGACCCAATTTTGTACTGGACAGGATAAAACTTTACTCATGCCAAGCATTTCTTTGTTTGAAACAAAGATAAATTCTATACATTTTTTTTAAAAGTGCAAATTTAACAAAGACTAATAGGGGAAAATCAACGGTGGCTTTACACCAACAGTACATCACAAGAACAAACAAGAAAAAAGTAGAAAAAGACTCATCAGATGGATACAAATAGATATACACCTAACAAAACCACAGAGTGGACATGATCGGGTACTTGTTCATCTCAGTAAGAGCAAAAATCACTAATCAAAGATCTGAGGGTACCTTAAGTTACTGATAGGTAATTCAAAGCCAATAACAACTAATGAAAAAATTAAAATATTTAGAATAAAGATGTCCTAAACTGTCAGAAAAACATGACCTTGTGCGATGACAAGATACAGGTAATCACAGATTGTAGAGCCACAAATGTGCATATATGTATAAACATCATCTCCATAAAAATGAGGATGTGCTATCCCGTTTTAAAATAAGGATTTCTGTTGTTAACATTTGTTTTTTTTGTACTATTTAAACTGTGGTTTACTATACTGCAGTCGTTTTAAGTGCTGAAAGTGCTATTTTCTTTAAGACTGATTTGATGCAACAAATAAAGATGAGGAAGCAATCAAATGAAATATGGTTTTGTGAGTCTTTGTTTACTCCTTGGTTTTGATTGTTATTGTCTTTGTTAGAAAACAAAATCAAGCTGAATTACTGAATGATTTTATTTGTAACTAATGAACTACATTCACAAATATCTCGCTTATTAATGTTATTGCTGATATAAACTGTCTACCAAAACCCATATTTGTTAGTGGGATTCATAAATGAACCTCTTGGACACTGAAATGTTGATGCGAATTCTGGGCTGTTTTGAAGTGGACCAATCACTCTTAAACTATGGAGAGTGTGATGATCAATTAAAGGCACTCTTCTAATAAATAAAGGTGATGAGTTAGAACACCATACTCTTGCCATATTTATAGATAACAGTTGGTCGTCAGTAAACGGTAGTCATGGTACTTTCTCACTTATGTTTCTATCGCGCTAAAAATTTTATGTATGCATAAAATGCTACTTTTACGCCTTTATTGTCACTCATATTTTCTATTTGTAACATATAAATCTGCTTCCAGAATATGATATTGCGAGTATTGACCCACATAACAGTCAGCTTTTTCGGGAAACTTAATAGCAGATTTTACGGACCAATATCTTCGAATAAGTCCGTTCCAGTCAAATTTCTTCCCATATCATCAAATCAATGAGCGTATTCATGTCCGATAAAAAAAAACAATGCTGCCAAAATTCTTTCCAGGTGAATAATAGTTTCCGAAAAAGGGTAACTTCTTACTCTCAATGGTATTTCAATTGATGTTGTGGCCAAATTATGCCATGCATTTACTGCCCCAGGACGGAGAAGCCGTTCATTTTTGGGTGGGTTTGTTAGTTTCAACAGAATAAAATTTGTAATTTTCTGTAAGTGGTTCTGCCAAGTTTTCAAAAAAATATTTTCCCATATGAAAATGTCGGTAATAATAATCGAGAAAACTGTCCTGTAAAATTTCTTCTAGGAATCCTATCTTATCTTCAATTGATTCGTTTTTCTAAGGACTTGTGGTTTAGTTCTGTCTGACAACCATTTTGATTTACAAATCATATCTGTCAAAACAAACCGAACATATCCTCTGATCTCGTTTATGTATGCAAGAGTTTGATCAGAATCTGTTTTATTTTTGTTTTCTCCTATTTTTGAGTGTGAATTCACATTACTATAAGACGTGTCACGGTACTTTTCTATCCCAAATTCATGTATTTCGTTTTGATGTTATATTGGTTATTCTCATTGGATGTTGTCTAATGCTTAGTCCGTTGCTGTGTGTGTTACATTTTAATGTTGTGTCGTTGTTCTCCTCTAATATTTAATGCGTTTCCCTCAGTTTCAGTTTGTTACCCCGATTTTGTTTTTTGTCCATAGATTTATGAGTTTTGAACAGCGGTATACTACTGTTGCCTTTTTTTATTTTCTATGAATATTCGACTAGTTACCCAATCCATCTGTTCTATCTATAACTATATCAGTACAAAAGTCAGACCTTGGTGGTAACTTTGGTTCACTCAATTCGTTGACAGTCGCAATGTATCAAAGATTCACATATTGTAGACTTTTACTTACACTTAGCAATACAGGCTGGATCGCTCTGAATAAAATGTAATTAGCAAAAGCTGTTTTTGATGTTTTAGTAAGAATTGAGCTTAATTGACCGAAGAAGGGAATTGCTCAAAGGACAACCTTAATTTGATAAGTTATATGAATATTCACTATTGCCAACATTTTCCTTAATAATCGTAGCCAGTCAATTGCTGGATACCTAATTGACATTTCAAGAATACTTATCTTAGTATATCGAATATTTACTAGTCTTCTCTCTTCCTTGAATAACATTATGTTTGCTAATGCAGTTTCAAATGCTACAACATCACACATGTCTTTTTGGCGATGTCAGGATGTGCTCCAAGCGAAACTGCAACATCTACTAAATATTCTGCATAGGCTTTGTTGTACAAGTTGTGTCTCCCAAGGCGATAAACCTCATGATTTCGTAAACCAATTAAGTCAAACTGTCCTAATCGAGACTGGTCTAGATATATCACATATGGACCTTTTTTTTTACCGAAATCCTTTTGCACTGTCACACCAATAATCACACCAGACATCTGGTAATGAAATTGAAAGTCTTTCAAATGTGGTTTTGTTGCCGCAAACAAGTCTATATAATCAAAGTTCTTATCATCCCACGATCCTAGCACAGACAATCCACCCAAGGCAGACAAATATTTAAGGATATGCTTTACTCCTCGGGACTCTAAGGTTTGCTCATCCATGCATGTCTGAAACAGGTGTTTTGCTTTTTTCAGAGGAATGTTGTCACTTTGTTCCACGACAGTTTGCAGTTCCTCCTTGACAGCATCTCTGATTCTATTCCGTGGTCTGCCGAAAGCCCACTGTTCTCCGCTTGGTGGATTGTTTTCTTTAATATAACCACGACAAGCAAATTTAAATAAATTATCACAAGGATTCACATTTAGATCGACGGATTTGAGAACAGTCTCAGTTATTGTTTGTTACATAGTTAGATTTGGCTGAGGATTCGATTCATGTTGAATCATTTTATTTGTATTGTCCTTTTCAAAAATAGAAAGCTGGTTTTCAAAACGTTGCACGCTACCGGATTGTACAAGAGTTTTCAAGCAAGGTGACACCGGTACATCACCACGTATATTTGAATTCATATTTGTGTCACCGAAGTGAACATTCTGATTAAAGTCATAAAATTCCACATATATAAATACCAAAAGTAAATAAAATAAATGTACAAACATGTTTACGTTATAATTATGAAACATGCAAGACAATTCACATTTTACACGTAAATGAAATATCTGTCAATGTTACTCTGAAGAAGAATTTATTGTCGCCGATCTATTACATAACAGTTGAGAGTCATGGTATATAAATATGATTTATCATATACTTAGCATTAATATGATAGCTTTTGCATATGTGTAATGAGCGGAAGTAAACAAGCCATAATTTCCCACTCAGGCTGATAACCAATATTAGAGGCATCTCGTGCACTAAACTCATAATAATGCCTCTCGTGCAAGTTACTTCTGGTATTTCCAGTATCGTCTGTTTACTTTTCCATTGTGAAGTCAGATATGTTTTATGATGAGGTCAAATTTACGGGAACTTTTGTGATGTCCAGTAATGACGTACAAATAGCAATAAAGTATATTGGATCCAGTGGAAAATGGAAAAAAAGCCATGTTTTAATCTCTATATACTCCTCAGCATTAATATATAAAAAAAAATTATACAAATAAATGTGTGAACCCAGACTTCCATTTTTTTGGTGGTTTGTTGACAATGACGTGCAGATTCTGATGATTGCAAGAAGTCACGTGTGCCAGCTTTAGCATCTATAGCAATGTTGTCTTGTCTGGTGGACACTGTTTTACATTAAAAAATAATACAGATACTTCAATACTTCAGACACGCGAATCAATCAATGTGTTTGTAGATAGATGTTTTTTTGTGTTCTGTTAAATTGTTCCCTTTTAAAAATGTTACACGATGATGACTGCTGTACCCATATTTTGACTATTTTATTTATTATGTCTGTTTAGTTCTCGCATCATTGTAAATATAACGAAATTTGATGAGATTGTCATCAAAGTGAGAGGTTTAGCGCTTTAAAACCAGGTTTAATCCACCATTTGCTACATTTGAAAATGCCTGTACCAAGTCAGGAATATGACAGTTCTTGTCCATTCGTTTTTGATGTGTTTTGTCATTTGAATTTGTCATGTGATTATGGACTTTCCGATTGGATTCTTCTCTGAGTTCAGTATTTTTGTGATTTTACTTTTCCTAACACACTAAAGGTGAAGGATAATTCTGATCAGTCCGAAAAGAAACTTAATATCATGACTGATGTGGTTCTGCAAATATGCTGCATTTGGTATTCAGTTTGTCAAGCTTAAACTCCAAAGAATAATCTGAAATTTTTGAATATTGTAAAATTAAACCGGTACTGATTAAAGTGACTGACCATCAAGGGATAGTTTTAAACTTTAAGACGGGGGCTTCAGAAAGAGGGAATGGATACTGGAAACTAAATAATACTATTTTAAAGGATATTGAATATAAAAAAAAACAATCGACAGAGTAATAAATCAGTTCGAAAATCGTATACTCAATAGTGACAGTAGCGATATCCGTCTATTAAGGGACAATCTAAAAATTGAAATTAGAGACGAATCTATTTTATACTGTAAAAGAAAATCGAAATTATCAAGGGAGACAACAAGAAAATTAGAAAGCGAATTAGAACACTTAACGACAATTTGAAACGAACAATTAAACGAAGATGAAACGCTAACAAATAATATAAAACAATTGGAATTACAATTAGACACAATTTATGAATATAAAGCAAAGGGGACTCAAATTAGATCAAGGGAGAAATGGATAGAACTAAGGGAAAAGAATACTTCTTATTTTCTGGGATTAGAAAAACAGCGACAAGTAAAACAAGAGGCTGTCACAACGACAGCAAACCGGATTTATTAACATTTATTTGTGTCCTGGCAATATCACAAGAACCATTACTGATGAATGGTGAAAGTGAAAATCGTCAATATCAAATTTGACCTCCATTTTGTCATCAGTATCAACATATTAAAATTTGAAAAGCTTAGATTGAATGGTTCATGAGTAAATGCAACAACCTGAATGGAAACGCCATTTTACGATCTTTCAAGAACCATAACTCCTGAACGGTAAAAGTCAAAATCGTCATTATTGAACTTGACCTCCATTTTGTCATCAGTAACAGCATATTAAAATTTTGGAAGCTTTGGTAGAACAGTTCATGCATAAATGCACGGACACGACTGGAAACTCCATTTTTCAATCTTTCAAGAACCATAACTCCTGAACGGTAAAAGTCAAATTCGTCATTATTGAACTTGACCTCCATTCTTTCATAAGTAACAACATATTAAAATTTGGGAAGCTTTGGTAGAGCAGTTCATGCGTAAATGCACGGACAACTCCATTTTTCAATCTTTCAAGAACCATAACTCCTGAACGGTAAAAGTCAAAATCGCCATTATTGAACTTGACCTTCGAATAGTTGTCAGTAATAACATATTAAAATTTTAAAAGCTTTGGTTGAACGGTTCATGAGTTAATGCACGGACAACATTTGATTGCCGCCCGCCCGCCCGCCCGCCCACCCGCCCGCCTGCCGTACATCCCCAAATCAATAACCGACATTTTTGTCACAAAAATCCGGTTAAAAATCTATTAACAAACTCAGAAATGAAAATAACGAGGTAACAACAAACCAAGAACACATTTTAGAAATGATTAAAAACTATAATAAAATATTGTATAAAACCACGGCTCCAGATAAAGATCTGCTGCATAAATATGTAGATGATACTGTTATGGAAAGGGAGATAAATGTAGATGACTTTAAAATTTGTGAAGGGGAGGTTACTATAGATGAATGTACTAAAGCTATTAACACGATGAAACTAAATAAATCACCGGGTCTAGATGGTTTAACATTAGAATTTTATAAGACGTTCCGGAAAAATTAAAAAAGATGTTAGTAAAAGTTCTAAATAACACTGTGTCTAAACCACACCGGCAAAATTTGCTCGGACTCGATGGTATCTAACATCCGACACAATGACGGAACACCAATAGACAAAAGAAAGGTAGGTTTCTCCTTATTTTTTTATTTTTTTTATGATATCGAAGAATATATATACATATACAACTATTTCCTATTGTGAGATGCAATATTTTCTACAACCGTTCTATATTAACGGAGAAATAAGTCAAAATGCATGTCAAAATGACGAATTGAGTGAACCTTGCCTCGAAATTGTTTAATTTCTCGTTAAATTGTTCACATTGTACGGAAAGAAAGGTACGGGAAGATAGATATTGACACGGAGATTGCAAATTTAGTTATTATGAGCATCTCCATAATTGTATTTCTATGTATGGAACGAAAGAAATGGGTCATGTCAAAATGGAACTGGCCGGTTTCGTCAATGTATACAACCCGGTTTCGTCATAGATTTCAAAATGCATAACCCGGTTTGGTCAAAATAAAAAAAATCATAATCGCATTACATTATAATTGATTATTTAACTTCAGCGTTCAAAAGGAGTTTTGTGGGTCGTTGGAAAACAAATTCGTTCACCGGACAACGGCTTATTATTTATATGAGTCTCATATTCAAATAAATAATAAGCAAAAACTTGAATTCCTACTCTTATAGAACACAAATATTTTAATTTACTTTGCATTCCGAAATTTTTTAACAGCATATTGAGATTAAAGCTCTCTAAACATGCGTTTTCTATATTAGTTATGGGAAAATATGTTGAACATGTTTAAACTTGAAATTAAAGTTACGGTCTTAAAAAGCGAAACACACAATTGATATGTGATTTTCTCGCACAAAAGGATGGACACCTTTATAAGTAATCTAATCATTCTATGTATGTTATCTTTTCTACAATCGTTAAAAATAAATCTTCTTAAGGATAAACGTTGATAATAAGACAATTGTATATGCATGCATAATCGACATAGAAAATGAATGTAGGATTACAACTACCATGCATTAAAATAATTTTTTTTTATCCCTTATTGTAACTATACTGCTATGTACAAATTAGTATAATAGTATAATAGTCTCAGGTCATCGACAAAATTCAATAATAATTATTTTGTTAACATTACTAAAAAAAACCGAGTCTGTACTGTCGCCGTTGTGTTATGATGATCGCACACTGACGTTGGTCAATATATTTTGACAATATTACGGACAGACGGATTCAGTTTACTTCAAAGTGGACGTATTATTTAAAAATGTCTATCAACATGAAAAGTTCATACAAATTCCAAGCGACAACAACCCGACCATAGAGCAGAAAACAACCGAAGGCCACAATGGGTCTTCAATGAAGCGAGAAACTCCCGCATCCGGTGGCGTCCTTTAGCTGGCCCCTTAATAAATATTTATACTAGTTCAGTGATAGTGGACTTCATAGTAAACTGCGAATACATGTATATTTATTATATTTAAGGGATAATTTTAACTATGATACAAGTTTTGGTACACATCGCGCATTTACTATACAGGCTCTGTCATCGGACGAGTTAAGGTTTTTTCATCATTTTTTATTATTTGTACTTTTTGTTGTACTTTTTGTGTCAGCGACAACACTTTGACTCAGTCCATTCCCGAATCACACGCTTGTAATTCCATGGTTGTCTTTGGTTGCTTTATACCATATGCGTTTTGAACATAAAATAGGTAGGTAGTTTTCTTGTTTGAATTGTTTTACATTTATAATTTAGGGCCCTGTTATAGCTTGCTTTCATGCAGTTTGTGTGTTTTTCACATTGTTTAAGGCATACGCTGACCTAAACTTGATTAATTCAACATAACTTTTGTGTCTAAAAGAAAGTTGTCTCATTGTCAATGTTTATGGGATAAGTGGTTACCGTCACTTCTTCTTAATAAGAAATAGATATAAATGACGGTCATGTTTTGCAAACCAACTTTTATTCACATTGAAAATACAAAACTGTCAGATATTGTTTTCGAAAGTTATCTTGAAGTTTCATAATTAACTATGTCCAAAAGTGCCCGTTTAAAATAGATTTTAACACGCCAAGTTTACTTTACAATAAATATACATTTAAATTCTCGAAAGACAATGTTCAGATCCGTGCCAAAGTTTCTTTTCATAAATTGTTTGTTAAAAAAAACCCAAAAAAAACCGGGTGATATATATAGACGAAACCGGGTGATTGTGTAGTAACAACATTGACGAAACCGGTTTATTTTAATTTGACACGACCCTTTTCTTTCGTTCCATACACAAAAATACAATTATGGAGATGCTCATAATAACTAAATTTGCAATCTCCGTGTCAATATCTATCTTCCTGTACCTTTCTTTCCGTACAATGTGAACAATTTAACGAGAAATTAAACAATTTCGAGGCAAGGTTCACTCAATTCGTCATTTTGACATGCATTTTGACTTATTTCTCCGTTAATATAGAACGGTTGTAGAAAATATTGCATCTCACAATAGAAAATAGTTGTATATGTATATATATTCTTCGATATCATAAAAAAAATAAAAAAATAAGGAGAAACCTACCTTTCTTTTGTCTATTGGTGTTCCGTCATTGTGCCGGATGTTAGATACCATCGAGTCCGAGCAAATTTTGCCGGTGTGGTTTAGACACAGTGAATGAGGGACATGAGGAAAAACTTCTTTCATACACACAACGAACAGGTGTTCTTACTTTATTATTTAAAAAACATGATCCATTATCTTTAGACAATTATCGTCCAATATCATTATTAAATGTAGATTTGAAAATACTATCTCATGTTTTAGCACAGAGACTTAAAAAACTTCTTCCTAAATTAATTAATGAAGATCAAACCGGATATGTAAAAAATCGTTTTATTGGATTTAATTTACGGCAAATCCAAGATATAATGGACTATGCAGAATCGAGCGGAATAGATGGGGCTATAATATTTGTTGATTTTACAAAAGCTTTTGATTCTTTGGAATGGGAATTTATGTTAAGTGTTCTTAAACATTTTGGTTTTAATGAATCATATCATGGGTGGAAACATTATATAAGGGAATACAGACGTGTGTAATAAATAATGGATGGGTATCCGAAATTTTTTCGAAAACTCTAGAGGAATCCGTCAAGGGTGTCCTTTTTAGGCTTTACTTTTTGTTTTATCGGTCGAAATAATGGCCGAGCGATTGAGGCAAACCTCAGACATTAAAGGTTTTCGTATTACTATTGATAATAAAACACATAGCATCAAAATATCGCAATTAGCTGATGATACAACACTGTTTTGTAGTTCAAAATCAGATATATATAAAGCTATGAATATAATTGAAACATTTGGTTCTTTCTCAGGGTTGAAGCTAAACCGTAATAAAACAAGGAATTTGGATTCGGGCGCTTAGACAGCGTAGATAAGATTGAGGGCATACGCTGGACAGACAAACCCGTCAAAGCTTTAGGCATTTATTTTGGTCACGATAGACTTCAATGTGAAAAGTTAAATTGGGAACCTAAAATTGATAACATGAAATCATTAATTAAAACATGAGAAAAAAGAAAATTAACAATGGTTGAGAAAATATTGATCATAAATCTTTAATATTACCAAAATTTTCATTTTTGGCTACTTCGTGCAAAGTTCCAGATATTTACTTGAAAGAAATTGAAAGCTGCTGTTTCAAATATATTTGGGAAGGAAAAAATGACAAAGTAAAAAGAAACACACTTATTGGCGAATACGAAAAAGGGGGGTTAAGAATGGTTGATTTTGACAGCTATTTTACAGCACTGAAAGCCTCGTGGATCTCTAAATTAACAGCAACCAATCTGCCGAATTGGAAGATTATTCCTACTAAATATTTTAACAATTTTGGTAAAAACTTTCTTGTCTTTAACATGCATTTAGATAATATTAAATCAATAGATGGACTTGGAAAAATACCCGATTTTTATTTACAAGTAATTTCAAGTTGGGTTAAAACAGGAGGAGGTTTATCAACATTTTCTAATATTAGAAAACAGATTGTTTGGAGAAATAAATATATTAAATATCGCAACAAATGCTTGTTTTTCCCGAACTGGGTTAAAGGTGGATTGGTGTATATTAACGACATATTGGATCTTGAAGGAAATTTATCCGAAAGTTTTATTTAAAAAAAGTTAAATAATAAAACAAATTGGATTGCAGAGTTTAAGATGTTAAAATCCTGCATCCCAAAAAAATGGATGCAAGTTTAAAAAAAAGAAAACTCCGTTAAGAGTATAATCAATATATGTAAGGTTAAATTAAGATGGAAAAATAAACAAATTGAAACAAAAGATATCAACAATAAAATATTCTATAAAACTTTAGTAGATAAAAAATATATAAAGCCAATCGGTATCAACATTTGGACAAGATATTTACAATAAAAACGTACCACATGTGCCATTTGTATACGATTTTATATTTAAAATTTTAAAGGAAATTAAGTTAAAAATTTTCAGATGGAAACTGCTTCAGTATATTATTCCTACAAAGCAGCTACTATTAAAGTGGAAAATATCTGAGAACGATTAATGCATTTTTTGTAAAACAAAAGAAGAAGATTATTTGCATTTCTTTATTACATGTTCATTTTTGAAAGATTTTTGGGAGAAAGTACATTATCATCTAGCAAAAATTAGTTTTCAAAACCAGATAATAGCAAAACATATAGTATTTGGAAACAAAATATCAGATCAAGGGTATAACGGTTTTAATTATTTATTGACAATACTAGGTTTTTGTATTTACAAGTCGTACTATGTATCCGAGCAAAAACTGAAACTTTTAGATGTGTATGCTATGTTTATAAAGGAGCTACGAAGGTTTATGAATGAGAACAAAACAGTATCTCAAAATGTATTTTTTATAAAGTTAAAAAGATTGATTTAATTGATGGAAAAAAATAATGTTTATATTTTATTATATTCTGTGTATTTTCCTGGATACTCAGAAAGTATTTCACAGGGATACTTTATTGAAGCTTGGACAATGAAGTAAAGTTGTAAGAAGCAATTTGAAGAATAAAGAGTATTTATTTGTTGTTAAAAAAAAAATCTGAAATTTAAGCATTTGACGAATGGAAAACAACTATTAGATTCCTGTTTTGGTATATTATCAAACTGGTTGTATTGCTAGTCTAACCCATTGTTTAACAGTCGCATAGAAGTTCATCATATTAGTAGTAGAAGTAGTAAAAATGAAGAAAATTGGGATACTACGGTCAAAATTGTGTGATTATCTTAGTCTCAATAATGACAAACAAAAACCATTCTGTTTCTTACAAAAAAATGAAATAACAAAAATACTGAACTGCGAAGAAAATATAAACGGGAAGAACCTAAGAAATGGCACAATTAGAAGCCCAAACACGTTACACGAATGAATAACTACAGTCATATTCCTTAATTAAAACAGATATTTTCTTATGTTGAAATGGTGCATTTAACCTGGCTTTATAGCTGACTCACCCTCTAACTTGTTTCAGTCTCAAAAAAATCCATTACCTTGGCAGCAAGGTGTAAAAAACAGACATAATAAGTTTAAACGTAAAAATAAATTGCGGTGGTGCAAACATACGGGTTATAGCTATGCAAAAAATCTTTCGAAGAAGCCCCAAAGGAAATGAATTTGAACACAAATTAACTACTTAATTATGTATCCAAATGAAAGCTTTCGTCTTTTCTGTTAGACAATTAGTTATTTCATTATAGCATGATACAAGCTAAATATATTTGTGCATGTAAATGGTTGTATGTTGATGCCCTTATCATATCTGTTTCAAAATATAAAAAGTAGCAACATAGGTAACTTAAACGTAGTTGACACCAGGGAACATGACTTTATGATATAATCACATTTTTATTTATAGAAAAATAAAGACCGGTATGTATGTAATGTTGTCCATTCGTTTGATGTGTTGATATACTGACGATAATATTATCAAAATGCTGGACGTTTTGATCGACAATATATTTGTTGAATTTGGAGGATTCATATCTCAACTGACAGTCGGTATTCCAATGGGTACTACTTAGTAATTGTTTTTGTACTCGTATGAAACAAAGTTCATCAAAAAAAATCTAAAAGACAAACCCGTATTTCAGCTAATATTTAAATCTCATATATCCCAATGAACTTGAAATTAAAGATACTACTGTTACTAAATTTCAGTAACACCTGCATACGGGGTATATATATCCCAATTGATACGATATTCCCGTGCTTGCATTTCCTATCATGATTTTCTTGATAGAGGGTTGCTGCTCATAAGGAAGCAATTAAATCAAGAGTTCCAAATGGTGAAGTTGAAATCATCCCTTCGTAAATTTTACGGACGCCATCACGAGTTGGTTGACCGTTATGGAATAACCGTTTCACAAATGATATCGGATATACGTTTCGGTGTTATGTCGTTGTTCTCCTCTTATATTTAATGCGTTTCCCTCGGTTTTAGTTTGTTACCCCGATTTTGTTTTTTGTCCATGGATTTATGAGTTTTGAACAGCGGTATACTACTGTTGCCTTTATTTATATGTTCCTTTCATCGTAACTACAATCCCCTTCCCTTTCATGAATGTGACCTACCGAATTAGACTACTTACCGGATTTGTTCTATGTTGTGTCATGTGTACTATTGTTTGTCTGTTGTCTTTTTTCATTTTTAGCCTTGGCGTTGTCAGTTTATTTTAGATTTATGAGTTTGACTGTCCCTTTGGTATCGTTCGTACCTCTTTTACTAGAAGGACTGCTTCATACTTTGATATTTTCCTCAATATTGACACAGATGGACGACTTTACACGAAAATCTTTGATAAATGATTCATCTTCCCAATTATAAATTTCCCATTTCTCAGCAGTAACATACCCTCTGCCCCTTCGTATGGTGTTTAAATATCTCAATTGATACGTTATTCTCGTTGATGTTCACACTGTACGGACTTCATATACAGGAGTGTGCTCCTAACACAGAAACTGCTCCAAAAAAGTTACGAGGAGGACAGATTAAAAATGACACTCCGTAATATTTTCGGACACCATCACGAATTGGTTGATCCACACGATGTGTCTTTGTCCAAACTAACTAAGGACATCCCAAATTCATGTATTTAGTTTTGATGGTATAGTTGTTATTCTCATCGGATTTTGTCAAATGTCTTGTGGTTTGTAGTTGTAAATCTTATTTTTTCTGTTGTATTCGTGTGGATGGTAAAGATGATTAACCATCTAGTTAATTTATTAGATTTTAGGTTGGATCAACGAAATTTACACAGAATATATTTGGTTAACAGTTTGATTCAGAAGAAACACCGACATAGCTAGATGATACAATTAATTATCTAATCACTACCACAAATTGATATTAATTAGTATTGTAATTTTCATTGTTATCAATAAATGTTATACAAGTCTTACAAATCTGATCTCGAATTCTATCCAAATTCTTTCTTATTTTTGGGATATCGTTTTAGAAATTCAAATGTGACGTCACTTTGAGCGCTGAACTGGCTTTGGCTAACTCAGCTGTGTATTATCATGTGCTGGTATTTAGGTTTGTTTTATGTAATGAATCCGTTTTAATTCTGTAGTTAGTCACCACTTCGATTTTATCATGTATTATCTATTATACAGTCATTTTATAAAATTTACTGTTTGCAAATATATTAATTATTCTAAATAATAATGATGTTCTTATCCTCGGCAGATAACCCTAGCCGTAATGGTCACAACTTTTTTGAATTTTTGGTCTTCAGTGCTCTTCAACTTTTTTCTTGCTTTGGCTTTCAAACTTTTTTCATCTGAGCGTCATTGGTTAGTCTTTTGTGGACGAAACACACGTTTGTCGTATCAATTTTAACAACTGGTAACTTTTGTTGGCTATTATTCGTGTGTTTCTCTGTCCTATATTTTCTCCCATGTATTGTAGTCCTGTCATGTAATGTTGTCATTTTAATGTTATATTTAACATTGCCATTAAAGCGGGAGGTTTGGCATGCCACAACACCAGGTTCAACCTACCATTTTTTTTTCCTTAAAATGCCTTGTACCAAGTCAGGAAAATTGCCATTGATATATTATAGTTCGTTTCTGTGTATGATACATTTAATGTTGTGTTTCTGTTGTGTGGTAGTTCTCTTATATTTGATGTGTTTCCCTCAGTTTCAGTTTGTAACCCGAATTTGGTTTTTTTTCTAAATCGATTAATGAATTTCGAACAGTTGTATAATACTGTTGCCTTTATTTATCATTTGATTTTGCCATTTTATTAGGGACTTTCCGTTTTGAATTTTCCTCGGCGTTCAGTATTTTTGTAATTTTACTTTTTAACGTTCAAAGCTACAAGTATATACAGTTACAAATTAACATATGTACATGTGTATGTAAAATCATCTGATGAATTTTATTTATTTTTAAAGTTTCATTCAATTTTTCAGTAAATCAAAATTTCTACATGAATAGCCCCGTAATTTTGTTTTAGGCACTTATCAACTGATACAATGATATAAACTGAAAAAGATGATGTGGTATGATATCAGATGCAAAAAAGACAACATATTACCTCGTACAAAAAACATGTTCATCTTCACAACAGTTCTGATAGCTTGGAAATCTATTAATTAGTAATGATTTTCTTACAAAATATTTGTATTTGGTAGAATTTTCGAAAAACTCAATTGATGAGTGGGGCTGTTGATAAACCACAGCCAACCCTCTGTACCAACATTAGTGTGTGTGTATTCCCTCCGTGTTGTCTTTTATACGTGTTGCCTTTTTTCACTTTAATGTCAGATTGACTCGAGTTTCCAAAATGGTTTTCAAATAAGAATGCTTTCTAAATGTACAAGAGTCGTGGCATGACCCATTTGCCCCTTTAAATAACATTTCACATAAGTACTATGTGCATGATGCAAGTATGTACATGATTTTTTTTTATCTACCATTATATTTGAAAAAAATGAAAGATCAGCTTTTTTGCATTTAACCTATGAAGCAGTAAGCAAAACATAAAAAAAATTATAACATGAAAAAAGAAGATGATGTAGTATAATTGCATTAGTGACTATTCATCAGTACTAAATGTCTTAGATTTGAACAAACGCTTGGCCTTCAACAATGTGCTATTCCTATACCGTATAGTATGTCATTAAACTTAATTGCCCGACATGACAAACTGTCTGAAGGTATGGTTTTATGTCTTAATGTCCCTGATATGTCTTTTGAAGAGGGAACGAGCGAAATTTGAATTTTGGTATATATGATTTATATAGAAGCGTTTTGGTTTGCGTTGATAAAAAAACCTCTTTACTTTAACCTATAGAGAAATTATAATCTGGCTTGAAACAAAATTAACTTTACAACAAACTTTATTACTCATCGTTCCACTGCAATGCCCTACCCAAAGTAAATGATTTATTAGCATTTACAGAACTATTCCGTCCTTGTAGGAATTATAACTTGTAAAGTCCGTACAATATAAAAATAAAAAGAAGTGGTTTGATTACCAATGTGACAACTCTTCTTAAGAGACCAAATGACACAAAAATTAACTACTATGGGTTCCCGTACGGTCTTCATTATACCGCATAGTCATGTATTAAAGGCCCCCAAGTGACAAATGTAAAACAATTAATACGAGAAAACTAACGGACTCATATATGTACGAAATAATGAACGATAAATAAATATGTAACATAGGAACAAACGACAACCACTGAATTACAGGCTATTGGCTTGGGACAACAGGCAGACACATACAGAATGTTACGGGGTTAAAACGTGTAAGTGGGCGCCCACCCCGCACCTGATTCTGAGAATGTGGTGCAATAGACCAACACAAGAACTGTACAAAATAATAAACAACCACTCAAGTACATGCTCAAGACTTGAGACATGCATATTTAGGATGTGGCAGGGTTAAACATGTTCGCGGGTGCCCAACCCTCCCCTAACCTGAGACAGCGGTTTTACAGTACATACTAAGAACAAACAATAAAAAAGTTGAAAAAGACTTCACTCATCAGATGGATACAAATAGTAATACATCTAACAAAAACACAGAATGGACATGATCGGGTTCTAGTACATCTCAACAACAAAAATAAGCACACATATCTGAGGGTACTTGCAGTTATTGATAGGTAGTTCAAAACCAATAGCAACTAATAAAAAAATATTTAGTGACAACACGTCATAGACAGTCAGAGAAAAACATAATCCTGTGCAATGTCAAGATACAGGTAACGATTGATTGTACAACCACAAATGTACATATATGTATATGACACAAATATTCAGTTTGCTTTTAATTTACTGACAACAAAATCAATGTTAATACTAATAAAAACAATATTCAAAAGTAAAAACACAAAAATACTGAACTCCGAGGAAAATTCAAAAAGGAAAATCAAAAATCAAAAGGCAAAATCAAAAGTCCAAACACATCAAACGAATGGATAACAACTGTCATATTCCTGACTTGGTACAGGCATTTTCTAATGTAGAAAATGGTGGATTGAACCTGGTTTTATAGCAAAGATCGAATTACAGTGTTGAATGGGTAACCTTCTTGAATAAGTTTATTTAAAGGATCGATGATTGTAACAGGATCACTTCTAAATTTCCGGGCACGGTTAACATCATCTCCGTAAAAATAAGGATGTGCTATCCAGTTTGATATAAGACCCTTTGGGTGCTTCGAGAAAACGTAAAATATGGCACCGGACTTTATACCGTTGGATTTCTTCTTTTCTTTTTTTTTTTGCTTTCTTTTGATCTATTGGTTACTACGTAGTTATGTTTAGAGCTTAAACTTGTCTTTTCTTTAAGAGTGATGTGATGCAACAAATTATGATTAGGAAACATTTGTTAGAAAAAAATCAAGTTATAATCGTATTATTTTATTTGTAACTGATTAATTATAATCATATATGAATAAATATTTCGTTTATGAATGTTATTGCTGATATAAACTGTCTACCAAAACCCGCATTTGTTTATGGGATTCATAAATGAACCTCTTGGACACTGAAACGTTGATGCAAATTCTGGGCTATTTTGTAGTGGACCAATCACTCTTAACCTAGGGAGAGTGTGGTGGTCAATTAAAGGCACTTTTCTTATAAATAAAGGTGATGAGTTAGAACACCATACTCTTGCCATATTTATAAAGAACAGTTGGTCCTCAGTAAACGGTAGTCCTGGCACTTTCTCACTTATGTTTCTATCTCGCTGAAATTTTTTATATGCATAAAATGCTGCTTTTACGCCCATATTGTCACACATGTTTTCATTTAATGTCTTATTCCCATTTGTAACATATAAATCTGCTTCCGGTATATAATATTGCGAGTATTGACGTACGTAACAGTCAGCTTTATCGGCAAACTTGATAGCAGATTTATCGGACCAATATCTTCGAATTAGTCCGTTCCAGTCAAATTTCATCCCTATAACATCAAATCCATGAGCGTATTCATGTCCAATTAAAAACCCAATGCCGCCAAAATTCATTCCAGGTGAATAATAGTTTTCGAAGAACGGGTCACTTATTACTCCCAATGGTATTTCAATGGATGTTGTAGCCAAATTATGCCATGCATTTACTACCCCAGGACGGAGAAGCCATTCATTCTTGGGTGGGTTTATAAGTTTCAATAGAACAATTTTGTAATTTTCTGTTAGTGATTCCATCATGTTTTCAAAAAAATATTTTCCCATATCAAAATGTCGGTAATAAAAATCGAGAAAACTATCCTGTAAAATTTCTTCTGGGAATCCTATCTTATCTTCAATTGATTGCATTTTTCTAAGGACTTGTGATTTTGTTCCGTCTGATAACCATTTTGATTTACTTATCATATCTGTAAAAACAAACCGAACGTATCCTCTGATCTCGTTTACGTATGCGAGAGTTTGATCAGAATCTGTTTGATTTTCTATGAATATTCGACTGGTTACCCAGTCCATCTGTTCAATAACTATATCAGTACAAAAGTCAGACCTTGGTGGTAACGTAGGTTCACTTAATCCGTTGACAGTCGCAATGTATCGAAGGTTTATATATTGTAGAGTTTTACTTATACTTGGTAATAAAGGCTGAATCGCTCGGAATAAAATGTAATTAGCCAAAGTTCTTGTTGATGTTTTAGTAAGAATTGAGCTTAACTGATCGAAGTAGGGAGAAGCCCAAAGGACAACCTTAGTTTGATAAGATACATGAATATTCGCTACGGATAGAATTTTCCTTAAAAACTGTAGCCATTCAATTTGCGGATACCTAATTGACATTTCTAGAATACTTATCTTATTATATCGTATATTTACTAGTCTTCTCTCTTCCTCGAATAACATTATGTTTGCTAATGCAGTTTCAAATTCTACAACATCGCACATGTCCTTCTTGGCGATGTCAGGATGTGCCCCCAGGGAAACTGCAACATCTACTAAATATTCTTCATAAGCCTTGTTGTACAAGTTGTTTCTCCCAAGCCGATAAACCTCCTTGTTTGGTAATCCAGTAAAGTCAAACTGTCCTAACCGAGGCTGGTCTAAATATATCACATATGGACCTTTTTTACCAAAATCCTTTTGCACTGTCACACCAATAATTACACCAGACATCTGGTAATGAAATTGAAAGTCTTTCAAATGTGGTTTTGTTGCCGCTAACATGTCTATACAATCAAAGTTCTTATCATCCCATGCTCCTAGTACAGGCAATCCACCCAAGGCAGACAAATATTTAAGGATAGGCTTTACTCCTCGAGATTCTATGGTTTGCTCATCCATGCATGACTGTGAAAAGGTTTTTTGCTTTTTTCAGTGGAATTTTGTCACTTTGTTCAACGATACTTTGAATCCACCTTTAAGCATCTCTTTTTATTCTTGGTCTGCTAAAAAGCCACTGATCTCCTTGAGGTTGTTTCTTTAATATAAACACAAGCAAATTTAAAGAAATTTCAATGGGTCACATTCATATCGATAGATTTGAGAACAGTCTCCGCAAACTGTTGTTGCATGTTGGATTTGCTGATGATTTTGTTCATGTTGAATCATTTTATTGTATTGCCCTTTCAAAATAGAAACTCGGTTTTCAAAACGTTGCACGCTACCGATTGTACAGAGTTTTCCAGCAATGTGATCCGGTATTCGGCACGTACATCGAATTCATGTTTTTGTCACCAAGTGAACATTTGTATGGATCATACATCCCACATGTTACATGCAAATAATAAATTAAATATTCAAACATGTTTCCGTTATGATTATGGAACATGCAGACAACTCACTTATTCCGAATAAAAATCCTGTCAATGTTACATGACTGGAGATTTTATTATCGTCGATCATTACAAATCCGAGAGTGTCATGGTATAAAGTATGATATACTCTTAGTACTAAATATCAAAATTTATACACAAATAAATGTGTTACCTGATTTACATTGTTTGATGTGTTGATGACACCGACGTACATGTGCTGATTCTAACTTGGTGGCACTGTCTGGATGTAGGACCGTTTATGCCTGATAAAACTTTCAAAATGAAATGCGTTTAATTCTATCAAGTAAAATAAGTCTATAATGTTCCGTGAGATACAACAAAAAAAAACCCAATACCACCAGATGAAGCATCATCCAATAGCACCTGTCCCTGCTTTCCATGATCAATAAACATCGAAAGCAAGCGTTATTATGCGTATCGGAAAGCAAGGTTGTCGTCGATCGAATCTGAAAGTAAGCGTTCCGAATATACAACGTGAGGGGTGCAAGCAGTCGCGTGCAGCTTAAAATAATAACTTGTGTTTGTCTGGGACATGTTTAACTGCAAAGTAATACAGATACTTCATTAAGTCACACACACTTATGATGATAGGATAATTCTGATAGTCGAAAAGAATTAATCCCTTGACTGATGTTGGTTCTGCAAATATGCTGCATTTGTATTCAACTTGTCGAAGTTAATTAAGCTACCAAGGATAATTGAAATTTAGGTACTTGAAATACAAGTGGTTAATCCTCAAAATATGAATGAATGCAGGTAAAAGTATCAATATTTCTGAATATTACTGACACGTTAGAAATAATACCGAAAAATATATAAATGCATTCATGTCTCGCTGTTGTCTCAGTCCATTTTCATGTCAAAATGTAACTTTATAATGGATCGGTATTAGGCTTTGACCCAATTTGGACTATTTCAACATGCTATATAGTCATAGACTCCAGAGCCAAACAGAAATTTCAGGAATTTAAATAAGTAACAATACAAATGTATTGACTCTTTGATAATTTGTTGTAAAATGATCCTTTATGGTTCGATGATGAATTATAAAAATTCTTATCTACTTATGAATTTAATATTTTGAATATATACTAAAATTTAATAATTTTAAAAACCTTGATAATTTTCCAAAATGTGATGGCTCTTAATTGACACAATAAATGTATCTCTAATGGGGGAAATGTCTGTTATGTTGGAGAAGTTTTGATTGAAGAGTTCGGTTTGAATATGATACTAAGTAGTAACTATTTGAGAACGAACGCATATGTATTTAAGACAATTTTTCAAAGTTTTTATGGCATTACAAAGAAATTTAAATGTGTATAAATGTTTAGGAAAGTATTTATCTAAAATGTAGAGATACGGAGAAGTTCATAATAGAATGCAATTAGCCATACAAATATACATATTTTGAGTGGTATATGATTAAAATGGTATATTTTAAAGAATGGAAATTGTATTATCAGGTTCTGTTAATAGTATTAAAAAAGTTGTTTTTTATATGTCTCTAATTATGCTAATCTTATGTACTTGTATGTAATGTCATGAAAGTCTTTATAGGCCCTTTAATTTGGAAATAACATATTCTTTTCTTATCTAATGTGATTTACGTCATTTTTTTCTTTATATCTTTAAGTTTTCTAGTTTTCCATCTAAATAAAGATGTTATAATCTGGTGCAAACATGGCCTATTTATTTAAATCTTGTTAATATTTTAGTTATACAAAAACGATGCAGAGAACAGTCATATTTGAAGTGATTAAACTATTTAAATGAGAGTGGAGAGAACAGCATACACTGAAAGAGTCGACTGTCATATTTTGTTGTTGGCTCTGATTCTGACCAATTAGGCCTATACCTTATGATTTTCTATCATTTTTTTAATAAAGCGATTTTTTTTCTAGGTTTGTAAAGCGAGGGCATTTAAACTTGTGACCAGACAAGTTTGTGTCAGCAAAGCGCTTTTTGTAACGTGCGGCTTATTTTACAACTGAAGACTTTTCACGAGCATCCAATGTAAACAACAAGAAGAAAACTTGCAAAGACTGCAATACGTGAACACAGTAATTAACAGTAAATCATACAATAAAATCTTGTTAATTAATTCAAACATCCGGTTTAATTGCATAAATCAAAACAACTAAATAAAACTATTACAAGTAGTATTGATAGGTGAAACTTCAGTAAAAATAAACGTGTTGCTTGATTAATCAGGTATTGTTATTGTTTAAATGTCACTGTTGTTACGCGTGGCCAAATGACCATTACGACAATCAAAAGAAAGATTAATTAATAAATCAATACTTCCTACATGATAAGAAACGAACACGTCCGAAAGTCCCAGAAAATTCAAGACAAAGTTAATTTTAGTGAGAGAAGCAAGTGAGTAAATTGATATTTACATGCATGCATGTTAGTTTAAAATTCCCTTTATATTATTTCATCAATATAATGTATATCAGCTGATAGTTACATGGTATTTTTAATCTAAATATTAAAGTATAATCATAATATTCAATATACAAAATAAGCAATGTTTTTGGACTATTTAATATTTTATTATTAAACTATACAAGACATATAATACAATGTATTTATGTCTCTGCTATTATAAATTTATAAACACTAAATTTCCAACAAATATATACAATAACATATAGGGAATGTATAAATTAGAAGGAACATATATTTTGATAAGGATTAATCAGGCAAAAATTCTTTTATTACAAAAAATATTATAGGTTTTGTTTTTTACGAGTCTTTACCCTTACATTACAATGATTAACTATTGTTCTCAATTTATGACTGTCTATATATGATATAAATTGATCAACATACACAAAATTAACCAGTTACTTTATATTTTTCGAAAATGGTGGCAATAGTCTGCAAAAAAAATAAAGGGAAAAAAGGGGGGATGCAGCAATAAAAAAATCTGGAAATTTATTAAAAAAAAATACAGATGTCTTCCCAACCAAGTAATTGTTTTAACTATAATTTGCTGTAATATGGCCCATTGGGGACTGGAAATTAATTTAATTTTGGTAAGATCCATACCATTTTTGATTACAGATTAATACAAGGGCTACACAAGAAGAAGTTGAATTACCTAACATGGTTGGAGAAATGAAGCTTGATAGTGGTGTAACAAATGATAGCCCTGTGCTGGAAATCAACTGTGACCATCAAACCCTGACCAGCCAGAGGGTCAACAGACCACAGACACCCAACAAACACTCAACGATCAGAAGAAAAATGGCATCATAATCCGGTTTTTCTGAGAGGAACAATTGAAGAAACAATTCCCCCTTTAACATATGTGGATTTTCTCCCTCAGAAAACTCATGCAGAAATTGCAACTGATCAACATTTTCAGATTTTAGGTGAGTCTTTTATTAAACTTGTCTAAAAAAATCTAAAAATCTGATAGGGTATACTATAAACCAAAGAATTATTTAAATCTGAAATAACGTTGAATTCTAGAACACTAAGCCATAAAAAAGAATAGGTTTTTTTGCCAAACCTACCTACCAAAAAAAGCTGCCTACTCAAATTCTTTTATTGTCCTGAATTTGAAGAAGTTTTTTTTTTATCAGATAGCATGAAGACTAATAAACACCTGATACTTCAATTATTTAAAAAAAAAAAAAAAAAAAATGCCTACCTACCTACCCCTGTCTCAACCTTTGGTAGGGTTGGGCAAATCAAAATATTTAATTGTGGCCTAATAAGAAATATATGATGAAAACTAACCAAACAAAAAAGGGTTAGCCACCGTGAATTCTTTTATTTTCTTGGGTACCAATTTTCGTGGTTTGAGGAAAACTTAAGTGCTTATTGTTGATATTTTATTTCATGGATTTGGCAAAGTATTCATACATTCCTCTAGAAAATTTGTAATTAGTTGATCAATTAAATTGGTGGTTCCCCTTGTTCCCAAGAAATACAAGAAAATTGGAATCTAACGAATTTTAATGAATCCACAGTATGTGATTTTGTGGTTTTGCAAAGTCTGAGCTAACAAACCTGATAGAAAATTTGTAATTGACTGAAAATTTACATTTGTGCAAATAATTATGACGTTTGGTAGGCGTCAAAGCAAAAAGTATAATAACCTTTTAAGATGTCATAATGATTTAGACTTCTTCATCTATAGCAATGAAAATTGGTATCCAAATGAATGATAATGAATCCAACAATGGTACTTGCTGTTAATTATTAATTTAAGACATAATAACCATGTAAGTAATGGCATCAATATGCTTTTTATCTACAGCTCCATCATAGAACAGGCCAATTCCTGGCTGACACTAAACCCAGAATACAGTTTGTGGAAATGTGAAACGGTGACATTTAAGATAAAGAATGATTTTACTTCTGACCAGGATGACCCTGTGTATATGGAATCAGCATTTGGTCTCAACAGATATTTATCAGGGTTAAGGTAAATATTTATATCAGTATTTTGTCGTGATTTTTTTCGTAAAGGAGAGGTACAAGTACCATTAAACAATTAAGCAATACCCCAGACAATTGTAATCTAACACTAGTCTGGTTTTTTTTTTAGTTTGCCTTATTTTGCATGTTCAGTTGGCGACTGTTTGAGTAAGTTTTTTTTATCTTGAATGCCCACAAATATTATTTGAAAAGAATTTTAATGTCTACATACATTTTTTTAATTCACTTTATTTTATTTATAAATATCTTTAAACTTAAGAATGAATTAATTGAAAACTGCTACAAATATTTTTTAGAAGTTAGTTTATTTAACTGTAAGATTTGTCATAGCCATAATTTTCTCAGGGAAAAAGGAATTCCGAAATAGTAAAAACTGTTCATTTAAATGAATTCAATTTTTATATGGAAAGGGAGATAATCCATCAAGGTTTCTAATCTTGCCTTACTTAAATTATATACTGATTTTTCATTGCTTTTCAGGTTATGGTTAGTTCCACAAATGAATTCCACTTTACCTGTAGCACAGATAGGTTTTACTACAGCGTTACCAGGGAAACTGGATGAACATAATTATGTTATTGCATCATCTCATAGTACAATTAATGATTCCATTGAACAGCTCAATAAACAGTTCATTAAAAAACCATTACCAGGTAAGATCTAGGATATCATTGAACAGCTCAATAAACAGTTCATTAAAAAACCATTACCATGTAAGATATGGGATACAGTTCATTAAGAAACCATTACCAGGTAAGATCTAGGATATAATTTTTTTCAAAACTTCCTAGTAAAAGTGATACAGTTTAAGCTGTAAAAGGAGTTCCTATTGCATTGTCAATATTTTACAGAAATGCAACCTAGCTATAATAAACAGAATATCACCTGAATGCAAAGTGAATTCATGTAACTCAGTTTTGAAAACAGATGATTGTTGTTTGTTTAACGTCCAGTGCAAATTGAAAAATATAATTGACTGGAGCAGTATATATTTTTATATTGTGACTGTTATAGTGAAGATTACATAAATAAAGGAGAACATTAATTTCTCTTTTCACACAAATTATATCTACATCGATGTATCATTTTAATTTATTTTTTAGGTGTAATTTTAAATGTAGAAATGATTGAATTTCATGAGAATGAATCAACTGGTTCCATGTCGATAGATCCTAACAAGACATACTGGGAAGAAAAGGGAACAGAAAACATGGTGAAAATATCTGCAGTCCGAGTGTACTTCATCATTGGTAAACCTGAATACGTAAAAATTGGTAAGTTACTTGAAGGGAAAATAGAGAGCCTCATTCTCACTCTGTAGAACACAAGGAAGAAATCGTTGGAAAGAGGAGTAAATGGCCTGCGGTTATATTTTTAAATCACTGACAGTTACACCATACATTCATTTTCCATTGATGGTTAAAAACAAAAGGCTACCCACTTATCATATCCTTTCAATCAATATCTTTTTAACTTGTTCTAGCCCTGAATTATCAAGGAACAATGGCTTGTGACTTTTAGTTGACCCAGTGGTTTCACTAGTGAAGATGAAATAATTAATGCCCTTAGCCACATCTATCTGTTCTTTATATAAAATGAGGAAATGTGGTATGATTGCCAATGAAACAACTACCAACAAGAGACCAAATGGTGTAAATGTTAGTAACTATAAGTTGATCCCAGTACAGATTTCAACAATGAGCTTATACTGCAAAGAAATATAGATGACCTTGACATAGCATAATGTATAACAATTCAAGTGAGAAAATAAACAGCCTGTAAACTTAAACTACAAATGATCGGAAGTGTCATATTATTGTTGGGTCCATAATTTTCAATTGTTTAAGGATCCTCAGTCTTTTAGATTTTATCCTTATCCTGTTAGTTCAAAATATCAATAATTAAATCTTTCTGTTAATTATTTATTTTGTTTTTTAGGTTATCATGACGAACAACCCAGCATGCAACATGTACCATTTTCTACTGTTGTAAAGTTTGGACCATTCAGAGATGTAGTTACTAAAATGGGATATTGGTTAAAATCTCAAAAGGTATGCGACAGTTGATATATCTTATATATAGGGTAAAATATCTTGTAGGATTTGTTATAAATAAGTTTTACTGCAATTTTATAAGAAGCTTGAAAAAAGTAGATCAGTGCATATTGCTTAAATTACAAGTACATGACTAAAAAGTCATACAGTGATAAATAATAAAAAAAGGGGAAACAATTTATCTATACTTTTGTAACTTAAGAAAAAATTAAAAACATATGCTTATAGTGTATTCAGTCAATAATTGGCCTTTGGATAGCATTAATCAATGACCGATCAAAAGCAGCTAATATAATTTAAAAAAAAGAAGATGCAGTCTCATTGACAATGAGACAACTTTTCACAAGAGACCAAATGACATAAAAATTAACAACTAATGTCTTTTTGGTTATTTCCAGTATGTTTAGAAACCAGGCCTGGTAATTGATTCTTTCCTGTAATAGAATGCATTTCAAATGATATACAAAATTTTTTACAAATGTTGATAAAAGTCATTCTCTTTTAATAATTATCCCCCTTGTACAGATTTATAAATAAAACAAAATAGTACTTTGAGTCCTATTTTTTAACTATCTTTCATGAAATTTTCCTTATTAGCTCAGATATACAAATGTATAAGTTATCTCCTTTTTTTCTTTTTCTTTTTTTTTTAAATATACTGGGGTATTGAAGACATATTTTAAAGTCATATTTATAAAATTTCTTTTGTGTTTTAGGGAATAAGAGTTGTAAATTTACAAAGTATTAATGTTGTAGTCAGTTATAGCAGAGATGGTAAGTAGTTTGTTATTCAGATAAAAAGGAGTAGGTTCAGCAAGACCCCTTTTTGGCCCCAAAATATAGCAGTTTTACAAAATTGTGAAAATGTAATCTTTTAGCTATTTATTGGAAAGTGAAATGCTTCTGCTACACAAATATGGGCTGTTTTTGACAATACAATGCACGTTTATCGGGTACTAACATTATTAAGTCATGCTACATTAACTGAAATCTTCACAATTTTAGCATTTTAGTTAAATTTTAGACGGTTTCCTTCTTAAATGAAAGTGGCCGCATTCGTGTTCATTTATAATATTGAAATGCAAGTTGTATTTGATGATAATACATAACATATATAAAGGTTGAGGATGAACACAGAGGCGGCCACTTTTATTTTTGACAAAAACCATTTGAAAAGTGCGATTTTTTGCATATTTGATAGATTTTTCATATTTAAGCCTGAATCAGAGCGTTTTTAATGACTTAATCAGTTGAAATCTTTCACGTAAACTAATTGAATCAATTGAAATAGACACTTAAGTGTTTAAAAAGTGTTCAAAATATTTCGTTAGATGAACCTGAAATTTGCAGCCAAAATTGGCCCTTACCGGAATACTCCTTTAACGAATGCTTAAAAGATAACCAAATTCAAGATTATTTTTTTACTACATAAAACATGATAGTAGTAAAGAAAAAATATTGAGCAAAGAATGTACCCAGAAATGTGTGGCATATGTAAATAGACATAAACTTTTTTATTCCTATGAATTTATAAGGGAAATAGAGAATTTCAGGTAGATGCTTATGGGACAACATCAAATGAAATATATAAAGGAAACTTTTTGAAATTTAAAAAAAATAAGTGTAAATCTGACTTTAGAGTAAAATCTTTATATCAGAAGAGAGGAAAAATGTCAGAAACTCTCAAAAACCTAATAATAAGCCTGGTATCACGGATGACTTTTTTTCTGGAATTTATGAAGTGCATAGAGAAATTAAAGACTTGTCAGTGTTCCATAGCACAAGTAATTGCTAATGAAATAAAAAAAACTTCTTAACAAAGGGTAGCCTTTTCAAAAAACATTGATTAAAAATAACAAAGCTTTTAAATATAATGTTTCACAACAATACAGCACTACACAACAAGAAAAAAACTTACATTTAATACTGTGGATTCATTTATTTTCATGTGTACCAATTTTCATAGATAGAGAAAACATTGTATTTATGTAGAAAATTAAATTACAGGTTTTGCAAAAGGTTGTATAAAAGCATATTGAATTAAAAAAATCTTTGAGCTTGCATCCACTTGTACACTTGAGTTGGTTTTTTATTAAAGCATTATTTGACAAAATGTGTTTTTTTTTCAACTTGTAACTAGCAAAAAAGGCAAAATTTAAAAACTTTAGTAAAGTTTTTCTTGGTTTTCATGCAATGAATTACATAAATACCTAGTGCTTTTTTATGTGTATATATATATTTTTTTATATACTAAAGATGTTGAATTGATGATACATAGTGCATAGTACATTTGATGTGTATATTTTTTTACATGTAAGATGTTGAATTGTAGATACATATTTTAATATGCATTTTATAAATTTTGTAGTTAAAGCTCATTTAGATCCAACACAAAATTGCTCCACTGAAAAGACAGGTATTGAATCTAGATATGCAAAGGTCTTGAGAGCTTTTTATGTCCAACAGAAATCTGATGAAGTGCCATACTCCTCATTGAATCTGCACACCAGACTTTTTGTACCTGTCTTGAGGGAAGGAAAGCTGTTTGAAAGTGTCTCAAAAACCATGCAGAGGACCATTAAATGGCTGGATTATACTAGTAAGTTTAGTATTACTTAGGACCTTAACAGTTAGATATAAAAAAAATATGGAAATGTAGTATGATTGTCAATGAGATAACTATCCACCACAAACCAGGAAGGGGATGTAAACAACTTAAGGTCACTGGACAATATTCATCAAATTAATCAACGAGCAAATTCTATCATTCAATAAACTATAAAAGAACTCAGCATACCAAAATATGAAACCCCGAACAAAAAAATCCCCCCCCAAAAAAACTTGTTTTTACAGAAAATTTAGGATATCCAGGCAATTCTTGTATTTCATTTCATTTAATTCTGTTAATTTCTCTAACAGACCAGCTATTAATATCTGTATTTGATTATTATTTAATTGTATTTATGAAGCATTATAATTACTTAAAATAACATTATGTTATCGTGTTTGTAAGTCCACTAATCAACAATAGAATACAACTTCTGATGTTTTAATGAAAGTTTTAATTTTCCAGGAGTACCACCATTTTCTGTAGAAACAATACAGTACCAAGTGTACCTCGGTGGAGAATCAGTAGGTAACCTTGAGGACAAGGTAGATAAATCTGTCAGACGTACCAATGGTAGATATCAGCTCAGTACCTTCAGGTTAGTTTATTAATAGAATAATTCAATATACTCACTTCATCAGAGATATAATACAGAAGATGTGGTATGATTGCTAATGAGACAACTCTCCACAAATTAAACCAAATGACACAGAAATGAACAACTATAGGTCACCGTACAGTCTGCAGCAATGAACCGCAAAGTCAGCTATATAAGGCCCCGAAATGACAAATGGTATATACTGTTATGGCTATTTTTATATATTATTACATGTATCAAAAACTAACGTAGAGAAAATATATCAATAGTTTGATATATATCAGGATAACTGAAGGCTATTGAAAATGTTTTAAAATTCAACAATATAAAAATAATATGGTTTTGATTTATTTCAATTGGGTACATGCCTTGAACTCTATTCTTTAGAATAAAGTTTTCTTACAATCTGTACTCATGATCATATTATCGAAAAAGACTTTGTGAGAATAAATGATATGAATTTTATTTAACTGAACATATTTCATCTTTTCTTTGTAGAATTTACTTCCCAAGTGAGTTTTCAGAACCACCACCAGAAATAGCACCTGAGGTTGATACTGCTGCAGGCTGGGGATGTGTTATATCATAATATGTATCATAAGTAAACCCAAAACGTGTTCGGACTAACAATAATAGAAGAGAGATTATGTGAATTGTATTATTGATGTACAAATTGTTCATAGCTTTTGTAAGAACAGACATAAAAATAATTATTCAAAGAACAGATCATAGGTTGCATTGACAAGACCAAATGATATAACTATAATTGTCTGTGGGTTAACTTCAGGACACTGGCTTGCAACAGCTTAAAACCTATTTGTCACCATGATATTGTCTCCATGAAATTATTTGTCTCCATGAAATTATTTGTTTCCATAAAAATAACGATTTTAAAATTCAACATGGTTAATTAATATTCATTTCAAATCATTTGAAAAAAAGGTTTAGTTTTTATGCTTTTATTATTAGATCACAATTATCCTAAAAAGCCTATGGTTTGTAAATGATCATCAAAAAAGATGTGCAATTTCTTTATGACATATTCATCATGAAAATTTTAGGATAGGACAACAATAAATCATTAAAATAAGTAAATTAGTACTTGGTTTAGTATTAAGATCAAAATATTTCTCTTCATGGATTTCTTTCATTTTGTTTAGTGCTTTCATTCACAAGACATTTAGTGTATATGTATTTGTAACTGAAATCATTGTTCAAACAAATAGTTTGATTTATGAAACCTACAAAGGTATTTCTTTGGTAACTAGGTCTCTGAAATGTCTTTCAGTTATTAGATATGACAGTCATAAAATACTACAGCCACACGCAAGCACCCTTATTTCAGATGTCTCTCAAATTCAAACTTTTTTTTTTATAAATAACTGTTATATGATATCAATATGCCACAATAATTCACTTCAAAATTCTTAGTCAGGTTTTTTTTAAAGAACCGAACACATCATCTGCACCAAGATTGTTTTGATGAATGACACATTCCTGCAATAGTTGGATTTATATTTTTTCATTAATTTTTTTAAAAACATTTATCAATTTATCCAACAGTAGTCTAGTACTTATTATGAACAAAGATTTGATACAATTATAATTTTAAGATGATTTTGAACTTATTTTTAATTACCATGTCTTCTATAGAAAATTTTCAATATATTTGAATCATATACGAAGATTTTTTTTCTTTTGTAAAATGATAAATGAAACATAATACACTTACAGAAACATTACCAAATCCCCTAGGAAAGAATGAATAACTGCTTTCTAGATTAGACACAGATAAAGAAAAGTGTTGGATTGTATCCCCTTTTAACATAAGGGGATACACACATTTTGGAATACTGCTCACTCTCCCGAATGAAAAAAAGTTTTACATAACTATCTCTGATTGAAGTCTTTCTCATTGACATATATCATACAGTATAAAGTTTGAAATACAAGAAATCAACAAAGCCATAATGATTCAAGTTTATTATAAAAACAAAACATTTAATTTAATAAAGAAGGTAGGATATAAGTTTTATTAAGCCTAAAAAGAAAAAGGTTAACCAGGGTAAATATTCATAGCATTTGCGAGTTAATGAAAATTGTATCTTCCTCTATAAAAGTCATTGAATGTATAGTGTTCCTGATTATTTATAGATCTTAAAGTTTGTCTTGTATGTATTTTTTATGTGTAACATATTACAGCTGTTTCTGGTCCTCATATGTTATTTGACAATTTATTGAATTAATATAATCTTATAGAAAGAAATCTTAAACCGTCCATGTTCTTTTTGTGTGTTCATAATAAAAGACAATATTGTTGATGTTTGTTGAGATATATACTTTTACTATATATATTTATTCAGCTGTATCTTTATTTATTTGTTAATATTGATGACTATTTATCAATGTTCACTATTAAAATTGTTGAAAACAAAGTTATCTTGTCTGTCATGTTTATTGCCATCACCATTTTAAATAGGTAAGTTTTCACTGTTCCTAACCTGATAGTTTTGAAATTAAATTTATATTTGAACGCAAAAGATTGTATAATGGTATGATGTTGTCGTTGTCTGTGTCATCATTATCTGCATTGTCCGAAGACACATTTGGTGTCCGGACAATAACTTAAGTTTATGTGAATGGATCTCTATGAAATAATTAAATAAGAAGGTTCAATACACAAAAGGAAGGTTGAGATTGATTTTGGGGATGATGGTTCCAACTGTTTTGGAATTAGGGGCCAAAAAGGGCCCAAAACAAGCATTTTTCTACTTTCAGGATATTAACTTGTGTATAAATATTTCAATCCCTCTGAAATTGTACCAAAATGTTTAACACGACAAGTAGAAGGTTTGGATTCATTGTGGGGGTTATGGTGCCAACAGTTAGGTATTAAGGGCCAAAAACTATAATTTTTAGCTCACCTGGCCCAAAGGGCCAAGTGAGCTTTTCTCATCACTTGGCGTCCATCGTTCGTCGTCTGTCGTCCGTCGTCGTTAACTTTTACAAAAATCTTCTCCTCTGAAACTACTGGGCCAAATTAAACCAAACTTGGCCACAATCATCATTGGGGTATCTAGTTTAAAAAATGTGTCTGGTGACCTGGCCAAACAACCAAGATGGCCACCATGGCTAAAAATAGAACATAGGGGTAAAATGCAGTTTTTGGCTTATAACTCAAAAACCAAAGCATTTAGAGCAAATCTGACATGGGGTAAATTTTTTCATCAGGTAAGGATCTATCTGCCCTGAAATTTTCAGATGAATCGGACAACCCGTTGTTGGGTTGCTGCCCCTAAATTGGTAATTTTAAGGAAATTTTACTGTTTTTGGTTATTATCTTGAATATTATTATAGATGGAGATAAACTGTAAACAGCAATGTTCAGCAAAGTAAGATTTACAAATAAGTCAACGTGACCGAAATGGTCAGTTGATCCCTTTAGGAGTTATCGCCCTTTATAGTAAATTTTTAACCATTTTTCGTAAATCTTAGTTATTTTTTACAAAAATCTTCTTCTCTGAAACTACTGAGCCAAATTAAACCAAACTTGGTCACAATCATGATTGGGGTATCTAGTTGAAAAAATGTGTGGCGTGACCCGGCCAACCAACCAAGATGGCCGCCATGGCTAAAAATAGAACATAGGGGGTAAAATGCAGTTTTTGGCTTATAACTCAAAAACCAAATCATTTAGAGCAAATCTGATATGGCGGGTGGGGGGGGGGGGGGGGGCGGGGGTGTAAATTGTTAATCAGGTCAAGATCTATCTGCTCTGAAATTTTCAGATGAATCGGACAACTCGTTGTTGGGTTGCTGCCCCTAAATTGGTAATTTTAAGGAAATTTTACTGTTTTTGGTTATTATCTTGAATATTATTATAGATAAAGATAAACTGTAAACAGCAATAATGTTCAGCAAAATAAGATTTACAAATAAGTCTACATGACCAAAATGGTCAATTGACCCCCTAAAGAGTTATTGCCCTTTATATTCATTTTTTAACAATTTTCATGTAAATTTTCACTATCATTTTCCACTGAAACTACTGGGCCAAGTTTATTATAGATAGAGATAATTGTAAGCAGCAAGAATGTTTAGTAAAGTAAGATCTACAAACACATCACCATCACCAAAACACAATTTCGTCATGAATCCATCTTTTGCTTTGTTTAGTATTCACATAAACCAAGGTGAGCGACACAGGCTCTTTAGAGCTTCTAGTTGTAGTTTCTGGACAATAACTTGTGTGTAAATGTATAAATCTCGCCTACATTGTACCAAAAGGTTCCATATCACAAAAGGAAGGCTGGGATTAAGTTTTGGGGTAATTGTCCAATTCATGAGGGAACAAGGGGCCAAAACAAGCATCTTTCAATTTTCCAGACAATAACTCCTGTGTAAGAATATGGATCTCTCTGAAATCGTACTACAACATTCCATGCTACAAAGAAAAGGCCGGGATTGATTGTGGGGGTTATTGCGCCAAGGGGGAATTCAAAAAATTTGGAGGTTTCCAATTTTTTTAAGGAGATTAATTTTTTTTCTCGAAGTTTTTCCAATTTCAAGAAGAATCTTTAGTTGCACAGTATTGTGCAATAGATTTGTAAAATCTTGATATTTATTTTGTGTCAGAAACCTATATGTTGTAAACAAATTTATCACAATCCAAATTCAGACAGAATTAAGGTTGAATATTGTGATCAAATTTGCCACACTTGTTCAGGGTTCAACCTGTGTGGTTGTATCGGCTGCGCTCAGCGAAGCATTTTATTCACGAATAAGGTAGTTATCTGTTTTATTTTGTTACATTAAAACCGTTTTGGTTGTGCAGATACAATTTGAGCATTTATAATTGATTGCTTATCTTTCAATTGCAAATATTTCTTACATGATCTGATGATGATCAATTAACAGTAAATACAACAGATAGGTCATTTAATAAATGCAGTTTGTGGAGAAGGTCTGGGAAATTTGGATTGCAACCGGAAAATGAATATATTTGATAGGACAGACATTTTGCCTTGCAACAGGCCACCTTAGGAACATTCAAAGCATAGTTGCAAATTTTCAATGTGCACTGAGCGTGGCATTTTATTACATTAGGCACAATGCTTTTATCAGTTGTGTTATTTTTGTAGAAATTCTAACTCTATAAACACACTGATTAGTAGAATATCGGTGTTCAAAAGTCATAAATCGATCAAGAGAAAACAAATCAGGGTTACAAACCAAAACCGAAGGAACCATAAGAGGAAAACAAAGGAACAACATGAACACAGAACAGCAACAAAAACAAACACCAACATACATCGAAACGAACAACCTCATACTCCTGACTCGTTAAATGACATTTTAAGAAAAAATGGTGGGTTGGACCTGGTTAAATGGCATTCCAAACCTTCCGCTTTATGAAAATATTAAAATATTTCGCTAAAACACACAGAGATAATAGAAATACTGCACAAACACACACAAGGACATGCAGAATAGAGAAACACACAAACAAATAATATAGCAGTCGACACAACATGCAAACTGCGCACATATTCTATCAACAACAAACCCCTCAGTATCCTCTATGACACCGAACAAGATTTATCAACATAGCTGATTTCTAGATGGATCTTACAACTCACCTTAGTTCCAGTAAAATCAAAAATACATTTAAGGTGGTATGGGTGTCTTCCGCCATCTTGGATTGTTAAAAACAGAGAATCTAAGGTCCATATTTTCTATGAAGTTGCAATATTTGATGCAGGAATGCAGATATTTAATATAAATTTCATTTGAATGATCCAATTTATAAGAACACAACTTATAAATATTAATATTTTTACAAGTGTTCATTATTTATGGTTTTTAAAAATATTTTTAAATTTGCATTTTAAGGGGAGGTAACTCTAAAACAGTGCATTTTCTTAAGGATTGTACATAACATTTTCTTATTTTGTATTTTAACCGGAAAAAATGTACGGTGACCCTATCTTTTCTTTTGATATTCTCAAAGCATTGTCTGAAAGCTGTCTTTTCCTAATTTAATTCAGTTTGACTGTCCCTTTGGTATCTTTCGTCCCTCCTTTATCAAACAATTCTATCATTTTGTTTAGTTTCTAATCACAAAATGGTGTTTTTTTCCTGTATAATCCATACAAAATGTGTCATTTTGTCACAACCTGTAGCTTGAGAAAATGCGCGGTGACCTATCATTTTTATTATATTTTTGAACATTTTTTTTACGTTTTGGCAAAGTATGAACAAATTCTATCATTTTTATTTTAGACTCCCATACCACCTTAAGTTTTACATCTACCTTATTGGACATCATGGGTGTATGATGGAACTAATGAGTAAAATCGAAGAGAAAGATACCAACAATGACCTTCAAACTCAAAAGACCAAAATAAACTTACACTAAGAAAAAAAAATTAGAATTTTCCAAAAGACTGTCACAAAATAGAAGTTCTATTATGATATAAGTGCCAAGTGGAAAAATATTCAGTATTTGTTTTTCCACTTGAAAAAATTGTTCCTTACGGAACGAAGCTTAAGGTTATAGAATATCTGTTCTAACATGAACAGGTATTATGGCATACATTTTGTATTTTGATAAGTTTCCTGTGGAACTTCTGATAGAAAGAACAACTATATGTAGACAAAACACCAGTATATCCAACCCAACGTTAAAACTAAAGACTTAGCAACACGAATCCCACAATAGCCGGGGGTTATCTCAGGTGCTCATGAAAAGTATAGGTAGATTCTGTTCCACATATGGCACTCACCACCGTGTTACTCATGTTCGGAAAACCCCTGTCTTAATCCGGTATGATGTTCAGAAATTGGTCTGTTTTTATTGTTTGCATTTGATTTTGGCCACGTATTAAACAAACTGAAAATAGATACCAGGATTAAATTTTGTATTTACGCCAGACGCGCGTGTCTACAAAAAACTCATTAGTGAAGCAAGAATCCAAAAAAGTTAAAAAGGCCAAATAAAATACGAAGTTGAAGAGCATTGAGGACCAACATTCCTAAATGTTTTGCCCAAAACAGCTAAGGTAATCTGTTCCTGAGGCAGAAAAGCCTAAGCATTTAAAAAATTCCAAAGTTTTGTAAACAGTAACTTAATTTATAGATATGACCATATCAATGATAATTCATGTCAGCACAGAAGTGCTGATTACTGGGCTGGTGATATCCTCGGGGAATTAAAACTCCACCAGCAGTGGCATCGATCTAGTGGTTTTAAAGTGTGTACATATTTATCTAAGGTTTCGTTACTTTTTTTTATAATCTGGTGTTTTTTTTATAAACCTTTTTTGATATTTTTCATGTATGAGCCTCCGGATATTTCATCTTTTATTACCAAATTTGAGCTCTTATAACAAGCTTTCAGATAAAAAAAAAAAAAAAAAAAAAAAAAAGAAGGAAAAAATGGAGTCACCGACCTAACTTGTTTTCTTGCTACAGATTAAAATAGGTAAATTTACAACACTTTTTATTATAAAAATTACTTCATCTGAGCTATCTCCCCTTATTTCACAAAGTTGAGAAAAAAAAATAATCAAACACAAATAAGGTGTTTTTGAGAAATTACAGCCGCAATTATGATAAAACACACAATTTACTATATCTACATCAAAAGTCTTACACATAATTTACATACTACTCTCAAAATTTGCACATTTCATTTACGATCTAGACCAGCGTTATCTGCTATTTTAACCTCCAGGATGGAGGAAGACATCCGAGCCTCTTTAAAAGATAAATTTAACCATTTTCTTTTTAACAATTTGCTCATCAATTGTGTTATAAGCAGAAATTGTCAAAAAAAAAAAAAAAATTATCAGCAAGACAGGATCTATAAATAGTCCAACATAGCCGAAATCTTCTGTTGGCTACTTATTAGATTAATTGCCCTTTAATGACAATATTTGTTTTTGCCTATGATCTTTAAGCTATAATAGAGACATAGAAACTTTAATTTAGGAAAAACTATCATCAGGATAATTTCTATAAATATGTAAACATAAATAAAGGCAACAGTAGTGAATTTGTTTAACCTAGATTATCACTTAACTCCTAATAGAGTGATTCCCCTTTAATGGTGAGTTTTACTGTGTTGAAGATGCAGATGAAAAGTTAAATAAAAATATCAAGGAAAAGTCAAAACAGAAATTCCTTATAAAATGGAAAAATCCAAAGCCCAAATACATCAAACGAATGGAAAACACCTGCAATAGTTCTAATTGCTATAGAGATTTCCTTATGCAGAAAATGGTGAATTTAACCTAGTTTTATAACTAGCTTATCCTCTGACTTTTATGGCAGTCGCATACCATTCCATTATATTGACAACGATGTGTGAACAAAACAACCAGACAAAATTGGTAACAAAAATAAAGGTACTGTAGTCAACATTGTGTTGAATCTTAATTTCTATAAAAACAAACAAAGAAAAAAAAAAAAAAAAAAAAAAAGGCATGTAGACAAAGCACACAAGTAAAACAAAAGACAAGAATACAAAAAATAAGCATAGCACAACTACACAATTACCGAACCAAGCCAAAGTGATATTATGAAAAAGGACTAAACAGTAAAAGACAAAAAATACAAAGAAAAATAAAAGAACACTATTTTTAATTAAGATGATAAACGACGTCAGAACTTATAATCTGTACTTCAAGACTTGTGAAGTTGATACGAAATGTTCATTAACAAGGCCTTTGTTTCTTCCGATGAACTTTGTTTTAGAAAAAAGAACGAGACGTTCTATTACACAATCCTGGTTCATCAACCTTGTGCTCAGACACTGGTGACGTTTTATAACGTCTGATTAGCAGCTGCACGCCCTTTAATACCGTGACAATTGTATCTTTAATTGGAGGATATATTCATGGAACCCAATCAGAAAAGTTAAATTGTGTTAGTCTAAGTTCATATTATTTTTGTAAAAGTGGCCTTTTTGCGTATTACCAAAACAAATTTATGACAATTTTGCAGTCTCTGAAGCTAATTTAAAACAAGCATTGTAATATTTATTTTTTATCATATTAAAAGAAACAAAAATGTTCAAAGTATATTAATATATTTACTTCATAGTATAAGAATGAATTCGTTTAATAAACGTTGGCAATATTAGAAAAAAAATAACATTTAAAGTCCTGTCAAACTGTTGAACTGTTTTTTTCATGAACTTTATGCATATTATCATATTATTATATTATATAATGAAATAAAATTATGAACATTTGAATATCTCGTGAAAAACAAAGACTAAAATTTTACAGTCTAGTCAAACTGCGAAAATTTGTTTATATAAGTATACATGTATTATCATATTATAATATGAACTAAAACTATGGACCTTTGCATATCTCCTGAAAAACAAAGACTTTCCATTTGCATTCCTGTCAAACTGCGAAAATTGGTTCTCTTGAACTTTATGTATATTATAGTATGATATAATGAAATAAAACTATCGACCTTTATTATATTTTTTTTTATTAAAACAAGCAAGATCACTAAAAGTCACCTGTCCTCAGCTCAAAAGACTGTTTCAGTACCAGAAAGATTTGTTGATATAGGTTTATCTATTACAATGTCATTAAAAAGTTTAATACATGATATTTTATTATTTAAACAATAGAGGATAAAGTGGTTGTCATCTTCTATGGTTTTCCAAATTAGACATGTTCTTTGGTTTCGTGTTCAGAAATATGCCATTTTCTACAAGTATAATAGGCCTATTTAACATATTTTGATTCGAGCTTCACTGATGAGTCTTTTGTAGACAAAACGCGCGTCTGGCGTAAACATACAATATTAATTCTAGTATCTATGATGAGTTTATGTTCACTGATTCTGATTTTCGAAAATAAATGTCCAGTTTCAATCGGGTATCTAAGATCAAAGTTTTGGTCTTGTTTGTCCATTTAGACTTTTATAAAGAAATCATTTTTTATTTTCGTTTAAACATTTTATCATTCGATTTTCAAGTAACTCTGAAAAAGTTGATTGAAATATTCTTAATCAAAGTCTTTAGTTTTTCTACGTCTTACATATTTTAACAAGAAAACATTTTGGTATATCAATTTTCATTTCTTGTGTACAATCTTTGATTAAAAAGGTCAAATAACAAAAACTTTAAGGACAATTCATAACAGAAAGTCCCTTATCAAATGGTATAATCAAAAGCTTAAACACACGAAACGAATGGAAAGTTGACTATGCATATACTCCTCGTGAGCCAAGATGTTTACTAAATGTACACAAAACTGGACGCCCCTTATCAAATGACAAAATCAAAAGCTAAAACAAACAAAATGAATGGAAAGTATACTATTTATATACTTCCAGTGTATCAAAGTGTTACTTAATGTTCACACGTATAACTTTCTTTTAGTAATGAATTAATGTTTTCAGTATTTAATCTAGCCAAATAAAGGATTGCATGCGTTTTTCATTTATTTTTCTGGAGCATATATTAATGGAACTTAATCAGAAAAGTTTGAATTGTAAATGAGAAGACCATCATCAATATATATAAATATGAATGAAAAATTTAAATATCTTGCTTCTTTGTTCTCACTGTTTTTGACAAGTGTCTGAAGGATTTCCGACTTTTTTGAAAAGAAGAAGAGATCGACAAGGAGATGTGCACAAATCTTTTAAATTTAAAGTCTTCATCCAAATTCAACAAATATGTTGTTGACAAGAAACTACAGCATACTGAAAAGAGTAAAATCACAAGAATACTTAACACCGAGGAAAATTTAAAACGGAAAGTCCCTAATCAAATGGGCAAACATCAAAAGCTCAAACACATCAAACGAATGGATAACAACTGTCATATTCCTGACTTGGTATAAAGGCATCTATTATGTAGAAAATGGTGGATTGAACCTGGTTTTATAGCTAGCTAAACCTCTCACTTGTATGGCAGGCGCATCAAATTCCATTATATTGACAATAATGCGTGAACAAAACAGACATGATAGGTAAAAATGTCAAAAACTGAAAGGGGTACAGCAGTCAACAATGTTTATTAATCCTAATCACAATAAAAGAAAACAAATTTTTATCAAAGAAGCACAAAAAAGCATATCTCAAATTCAACAAGCTCATTTATTGCTTTCTTATTTTTGTATTTTATTGATGCATGTTAAATTCATCCATAAAGGTTGAAAAATTTGAAGTACTGGGAACGAATGATTAGATTAACATAAAAAAAAAATTAATCAAAAGAAATTATTTCAGAGAAAGCTCGAGATTTAAAATTATCCAAAGTATTTTAGAATCTACTTATGGTTATGAGATTACATGATATAAGGTGGTATGTGAATTTATTGAAAAGTTGCTTAAGTTTTTTTGGCTAAATCTGTTAAGCTCTCATTCAGATTTGCAGTATATCATATAAGGATGCCCAGAAATTTTCGTTTTTTACAGTTGAACCTATAGATCAAATATTGTTTTTCTTCGTTGTAGGATCATATTTAAAAAAAAAATGGTATCCTAACATGACTGCCCTTTTTCACAATATTTTGATTAGTTATTGAATCGTCTTCATTTTCAGATAATATATGATAATGTCATAAATGAAACGTAAACATACATATGCATTACATATAAACATGTATATAATACATATACACGTATATGTTTATGTTCCGTTTTTATTTTATGCGACTGTCATACAAGTGAGAGGTTTAGCTAGCTTCACAACCATGCAGGTTTAATCCACCATTTTCTACATAAGAAAATGCCTATACCAAGTTAGGAATGTGACAGTTGTTATCCATTCGTTTGATATATATTAGCTTTTGAGTTTGCCATTTGATTAAGAACATTACTTTTTGAGTTTTCCTTAGAGTTCAGTATTTTTGTGATTTTACCTTTTATGACATAAGTCCAAGTTTCGGGGATTTCATTAAATATACTTCAGTTCTTGTACAATCATTTTAGGTCTTATGTAAAGGTAAATTTCGTTTAATCAAAAGGAGTATTTCGTTCAATTTAAATATTACTGCAATGCCTCAAACAACAGCTTCTTTTATTTCTACACAAACCTATAAGATAACTTGAAACACAACATAAAATAATTTCAATTATGAAGATATGGTATGAAAAGAATACTAACTACAACAAGATTCGATTCTTTTTGCTCATAAAAGTTTACGATTTTTATATGATTTGTGTTATTTTTTCTTCTTGAAGTTTGATATTTTCCCACTTGTTTTGTATCCTCGTTACGGTCAAATATTACAATAGAAATATATGACTTCTCTGACTAACGAGAATAGCATTTGAACTCAAAATCTTATTTTTGCTTCCAGTATATTCAAAGAATCATATGCATTCCGTTAATGATCGTGCCCGGTTAATAAAAGGGTGATTTCACATTCAGTAAAAATATAACAATTAGGAATAGGACGCAATCGATATAATTACAGATATGACAACTATGCTGGTGAGTTAAGATCAACTGCCGCGAAACCATGTCGATCGTGAGTTGAAACACATCTGATCGGTGAATCAATTTGTGATAATGACCGTTACATTAATGTACTCTCAATTTTAGTAGTTCACCCCAAAAGTATGTTGCAGCAGTTTTTGTACAAACCTATGCATAAACGAGGAAAGAAGGAGAGTGTTTTAGCTACAAATGAAACTTACACGTGATCATATGTGACAACAATTTTTCGGTTGCGTTAAAAAACTTTCAAGAAACTTTCAAAGAGATGAATTAAACTTTACGAGAAGAACATTCAAGTTATTTAGTCAGTGGTTATCTGTTACCGCGATCTTTGCAGTTATCAAAAGACTACATTTACTGCCCTTCGCTGTCGATATTAAACTTCATGGTTTAGCCAAAGTCTGCATAAGAAACTCTTTGATTTGTACTTCATCAAACATTTAAATCTGTTCCGTTTTACCCACGAAATTCATGAAAGTTGATATCCCAACACTATCGATAATATCTACAATATGTGTAAATGCCGGCATAAAGCAGACAGTATTGTATTTGTAATAACAGGTCACAAAAATAGACATGATAAACAAACTTTGCATTATTCAGTAAGAAGACATTTTCCTATAGCAGATCATAAAACTCAAAGATAACTCATATGAAAAATGGAACTAGCTTTGACAAGTGGACGAGCATAATTGGTTTCGCCTGGGAATGCCGACTGACTTCTTGTTTTGGGTTACAATAATTCATATTTTGTGATGAATCACACTGAATCTTCCAGAAAATATACTGATGATATTATCAAAATGCTGGACTTTTTGATCAACAATATATTTGTTGAGTTTGGAGGATTTATATTTCAACAGACAATCGGTATTCCAATGGGTACTAATTGTGTACCCTTCTGGCTGATTTGTTTTTGTACTCGTATGAAGCAGAATTCATTCAGAACCTTCTAAAAGACAAAAAAAAAGTACCTTGCAAAATTCTTTAATTTTACTTTCCGATATATTGATGATGTTCTTTCATTGAATAACCCATACTTCAGCCAATACTTACATCTCATATATCCCAGTGAACTTGAAATTAAGGACACTACTGGTACTAGAAGGACTGCTTCATACCTTGATCTTTTCCTCAATATTGACGTAGATGGACGACTTCACACGAAAATCTATGACAAACGGAACGATTTCAACTTCCCAATTATCAATTTCCCATTTCTCAGCAGTAACATACCATCTGGCCCTTCGTATGGTGTTTACATATCACAATTGATACGTTATTCACGTGCTTGTTCACACTATACGGACTTCATATACAAGAGTGTGCTCCTTACGCAGAAACTGCTCCAACAAAGTTATGAGGAGGACAGATTAAAATTGACACTCCGTAAATTTTATGGACACCATCACGAATTGGTGGATCCATACGAATGTGTCTTTAACCAAACTAGCTAAGGATATTTTTACCACATGGTAGATTGTGGTTTGTCATTATGTCGTCTAATCTTTTAATTACCAAAACGTGACTTATTCCCGATTGTGACTGTTTTGCTGAGTGTGAATTCGCATTACTATAAGACGTGTTACGGTACTTGTCTATCTCGGATTCATGTATTTAGTTTAAATGTTTAATGTTATATTTGTAATTCTCATCGGATTTTATCAAATGTGTTGACGTCTTTTCTATTATATTTATGTGTTATGGAAAGAAAAAATAATCACTGCCTTCATTTATTAGATTTAATTTTGGTCAACGTAATCTGTACGATAATTTACGTTTGAAGTTGGATTCATAACACACTGAACATATATCATATATATTATAGTTAATTGCTATTAATAAGTATTGCAATATGCATTGTGTTTAAATGCAATATCAGTATTTAGTTCAATTATAATATTTAATCAATCCTAATTTTATCTAACTTTTGAGATATAGTTTTTCTGCTGTTTCAGAAATTTCATAAATTCAAATGTTACGTAATTTTTGTGCCTTTTCACCATCGTACGTGACGTCATTTTTATGATTAATGCGTTGAGGCCTGGACTGAGTCGGGTGTGTCTATTCTGTGTTGGTCTTTGCATTATGTATTCGTGTTTGTTTTCTGTAATGAGTTAATACGTCAGTTTCATTATGTATATCTGTTATATTCATTTGATAAAATTTACTGTTTGCAATAGCATTAATTGTTTTAAATAATAAGGATGTTCTTATCCCAACCATAAAAACATAGCCGTATTTGAAACAACCTTTTTCAACTTTTGATCTTCAGTGCTGTACAACTTTGTACTTTTTTTCACTTTCGATCTTTTATATCTGGGCGTCACTGGTGAGTCTTGTGTGGACGAGTCGCGTTTTTGGCGTATTGAATTTTAAACCTGATGCTTTTTGTTATCCATTAATCATGTGTTTCTTTGTCTAATACGTTCTCCTATCTATTTGTATTGTAGTCCTGTAATATTATGTTGTCATTTCAATGTTATATTTAACATTGCCATTAAAGTGCGAGGTTTGGCATGCCACAAAACCAGGTTCAACCCACCATTGTTTCCTTTAAAAATGTCCTGTACCAAGTCAGGAATATGGCCATTGTTATATTAATGTTCGTTTCTGTGTGTGTTACATTTTAACGTTGCGTCGTTTGTTTTCTCTTATTTTTGAGTGTAATTTCACATTGAGATAAGACGTGTCACGGTACTTGTCTATCCCAAATTCATGTATTTGGTTTTGATGTTATATTTGTTATTCTCGTGGGATTTTGTCTGATGCTTGGTCCGTTTCTGTGTGTTACATTTTAGTGTTGTGTCGTTGTTCTCCTCTTATATTTAATGCGTTTCCCTCGGTTTTAGTTTGTTACCCCGATTTTGTTTTCTGTCCATGGATTTATGAGTTTTGAACAGCGGTATACTACTGTTGCCTTTATTTAGACAAACACGCCTTACAACAGATACAACACATACGCTGTCAATAAAACATACAATCATCTATAACCCTTTGGTAAGTTTGTAAAATTTCGAAGATTATGTGACGAACAATTTTAACGACTGACAGACAAGGACAACTACCCAAACCATACACTTCTTCATTTTTCGATGTACCAATCTGACGTTGACAAGAATTTTTTTTTGATCTGACCATAAACATCTACCAGGCACCCGGAAATCATAATCAGATTTCTTCTGGACAACCCTCCATTTCTTGTGGGATCTTTTTAAGTTCCAGGTATAATTACTTTTGATCAGATCCTTGTTAAGAAAAAGTGGAAATGGCAAAGTATTGTTTTGAAAAAGAGATATCACACTCAATAGAAACACCAAAGATTATATCATCGACATGCTGTACTTTTTAATCCACAACGTATTCATCAAATTTGTTTGATAGATTGATATTTGAACGAAGTCAGTTTTCAAATGGTAAAATTTGTATTTATTCCCTTCTGTATGACTTGTTTTTTGTCTATGAAGTAGAGCTCGTACATCACCTTATCAAACATTTTAAAAGCTAGACGAACAGAAAATGATCTCACAAAATTCTTTGGTGCACGTTCAGGTGATGATGTCCTGTTACTCATAGACCAACATTTGAGCGAATTTTTCAATATTTGATCTCGCATATCCCTATGCACTTCATATATAGGGTTATATGGAAACAAGATGGTCTGCAACACATCGAGATAATTTTATGGGAAATGACACAGATAATGAAATTTAAACAAAGATGTCTAACAAATTAAGGCGACAGTAGTTTACAGATGTTCAAATCTTACAAACAGACAAATCTAAGTAAGAAACAGAAATGAAGAAATTGCATGGGATTCAAAAAGACGGAAACCCGGTGCATTGACAGGGAAAGGCACTCTTGCTATGGTGTGACGTGTCAATTTTAATGATCCACTACTGTTAACTTCCAATTTCCCTTTTGAAAGACGGTTGTCATACAAGGAGAGATTTAGCTAGCTTTAAAACCAGATTTAAACCTCTCTTTTCTACAAAAGAAAATACCTGTAACAAGTCAGGAATATGACAGTTGTTATCCATTTGTTTGATGTGTTTGAGATTTTGATTTTGTCATTTGACTTTCCGTTTTGAATTTTCCTTGGAGTCCAGTATTTTTGTGATTTTCTTTTTGTTGCGTGGTGTGCATGGCATGTTGCATTATACTGATTTCATTATTATTAGTTTGTCCTCTGACGAAAACACGCTTCAGATAAGATATTTGAAAGAGTGTCAAAAAGTGCTACTATACAAAAGTTTTCCGGTTCTTATGTCGAATCGGATGGTCTTTATCTCAACTCATAAACGACATATCATAGTCCTCAGGATAATCTTCCGAACAGTTCGTTATAATGCGGGAGCATATGGTCCTTTCTTTTATTTCTAAATCCAAAGAAGATTTTTCTTTTATTCTAATTATTACAATGAATTGTTGACTGCTGCATCCCAATTTTTGACATTTTATCTGTTTTTGTTTTGCTCACGCATAATTCGCTTTCAATATGATGGAATAATATGCAACTGTCATACAAGTGAGATATTAAGCTAACAATAAAACCATTTTTAATCCCCCATTTGTTACATAACGAACTTCCTGCACCAAGTCAGGAATATGATCTTTGTTTTCCACTCGTTCGATGTTTTTGATTGTTGACATTTGATAAAGGACTTTCTGTTTTCAATTAACTTGGATTTTTTGTTATTTGTTTTTTACTATTATCCAATTTTGAAGACCAATATATTACATTCATAAATCAAAGCTTGATAAAAACTGTCAAATACAATCAACTACAGTCAGCATTTTGTCATACATGTGATAATATACTGTCTGCTAGACGGACATAGAACATCCAGAAAAATGCTTGTCTTAGGAACAACTGACAGAGTAAATGGTAAATTCCAAAAAGTTGTGCCAAAAACGACTAAGGTAATCTATGCCTGGAATAAGAAAATCCTTAGTTTTTCGAAAAATTCAAAGTTTTGTAAACAGGAAATTTATAAAAATGACCACATTATTGATATTCATGTCAACACCGAAATGTTGACTACTGGGCTGGTGATACCCTCGGGGACGAAACGTCCACCAGCAGTGGCATCGACCCAGTGGTTTAAATAGTTATCAAAAGTACCAGGATTATAATTTAGTACGCCAGACGCGCGTTTCGTCTACATACGACTCACCAGTGACGCTCATATCAAAATATTTATAAAGCCAAACAAGTAAAAAGTTGAAGAGCATTGAGGATCCAAAATTCCAAAAAGTTGTGCCAAATACGGCTAAGGTAATCTATGCCTGGAATAAGAAAATCCTTAGTTTTTCGAAAAATTCAAAGTTTTGTAAACAGGAAATTTATAAAAATGACCACATTATTGATATTCATGTCAACACCGAAATGTGGACTACTGGGCTGGCGATACCCTCGGGGACGAAACGTCCACCAGCAGTGGCATCGACCCAGTGGTTTAAATAGTTATCAAAAGTACCAGGATTATAATTTAGTAAGTAAGTAATTTTTATTGGTTTGAAATCCAAAATTACAGGATTGATACCAAGACAATACAAAACATACAAACATATATATCATACCAAATTCATCAACATTGTATATATCTATATATATATATGAGGAGGTGGTACCACAAAGTTATTTAGTACTTAATAAAGCATTTCTTGAAATGTTCATGTCGCTTATAAATTTAACAATAATTCTAATTATATCAGTCTCACCACACGTATACAAAAATTTAATTCTTGCTTCATTAGTCATATTTAAAAAAAGATGGAACTATTTCACTAATTTTGGAAGAGAATTGGTCTCTTATTATATTTAGTTTTGTACATTTTAAAGTGAAATGAAATTCATCCTCTACCTCTTAGAGGCACAAAGGACAAATTCTTTCTTCTACACGGGGTTTAGTGTGACGCCCTTGTTCAATTCCAAGAACACTATTACTAATGCGAATTTTAGCAAAATGCCCTATTACTTTTCTGTCTATATTTAACAATAAATAGGTTTCCAATTTATAATTTTCTTTAATCTGTCTATATGTTCTCAGCTTATTACCGTGTACTGATTTATTATCACAAAATATATTTTCTTTCCAATAATTAAGATATCTATCATTTGGTTTGGTATGAATTGCATATAATACCGAAACCGAATACATACCAAGTTCAGCTAGTACTGCTAAATTGACAGCTGATTTATTTACTGCAATTAAAGTTTTTGCAAATTTAATCTGAACTTTGATGGTAGCCAATGACCAATATTTTGACTCTAGATTTGTAATATCTTTTATCATATAAAGAGACCAAACTTCACTACAATAAAGAAGAATAGGTTTAACACAAGCATCAAAAAGTTTTATGTGAGGTAGTACATTGATATCTTCAGAAAATAACAGTTTTCTAATACAAAATATAGCTTTTGAGGCTTTTTTACAAAGAAGTCTCACTGCTTCTGTAAAACTACCAGATGGTTTAAACAGTATACCCAAATATTTATATTCTGTACAGTGTTCCAAAATATTATCACTAAACGTTTTTTACCTGATTTGTTAAAAATTATAATTTTGGTTTTGTTAAGATTTACTGTTAAATCCCAACTAGTACAATATTAACTAAGCTTGTCAAGTCATTAGCAGATTCAGAAATAATGACTAAATCATCAGTGTATAACAGACATTATATATCATTATCATTTAACTTGGATGGTTCACATGTGGAGTCAAAAATAGATGGTAAATCATTAATATATAAAGAAAATAATGTAGGGCTTAAAATACACCCTTGTTTTACCCCAACTAAGGAATTAAAATAATCAGTAATACCTTCCGAGACCTTTACCGATTACAAAACCTCTTTATACATATCTTTCATTATACTTAAAAAGGGACCATCTATGTTGTAATAAGACAATTTGTAAAAGAGGGCATCTCTGTTAATAGTTTCAAATGCCTTCCTGAAATCAATGAAACAGGCATATATCTTTTTTGATGATTTAAATGCTTTATCAATTATGGTTTTTAGAGTTTCAACATGATCACTTGTTCGACTTCCCTTTCTGAATCCAATTTGCTCGCGACAAATAAGTTTATTTCCGACAAGATACTTTTCTAATCTGTTATATATACCTCGATAATTAGATTGATCATTAAAACACCCACCCTTAAAAATGGGCTTAATAAAAATTTGTCTCCATAAAGTTGGGTAGATACCAGACTTAATAATAAGATTAAACAATTTTACATAAACATCAATATTCATATGACAAGATATTTGTAACATTTCATTTGTAATACAATCTGAACCACTTGCTTTATTATTCTTTAAAGATTTGCTGCAATAACCACCTCCTCATTTGTACTAGAACTGTTTAAAATCTTAGTACATGTGTTACAATCTTTACTCTTTCTTATCATTACAAACATTTTTATCATAATCAATATTCATTAGTTTATTAAAATATTCAAACCATTCTTTAGGTTGTATGTTAGAGCTAGGATCCTTAAAGTTCTCCTTTTTTAGTTTTTTAATTGTTTTCAAAAAAATTATTTGGACAGCTATTATTTGAATCTATAATCTGTTTTATCATTTTATGTCTGAATTGTCTATATTTTTTCCTTGTGACTTTATTCAGTTCTTTTTTATGATATAATACTTTGTGTCTAAGACAGTCATTCCAGGGCTCAGTACATAATTTTCTAGTCAGACTCTTTAGGGACCTATATTTAGATTCACATTCGTTATCATAATATGGCTTTTTTTTTCTTTTTTTTTTTCTTCGTTTACTTCTCTTGTCTTTAACAGGGGTCATATATTATTACTTAAAAAAGCAGCATTGTATAATATTGATGATATACTGGAGACGGTGTCATTAACACTCTGAGTTACATTGGAATTAAATGTATTATTCTCATCTATTTTTGGGGTTAAATTATCTACATCGGAATTAATAGTTCCAAAGTTCACTTTCAACATATTGGACTTAAACATTTCTTCTCGTTTAGTCGTCCATTTAACTCTTCTAAGATTTTTTTTAGATTTATGAGTTTGACTGTCCCTTTGGTATCTTTCGTCCCTCTTTTCTAAGAGTAGGATTAACATAATTATCAAATGACTTCTTTACTAATTGAGAATGTATAGTTATTGAAATTGGACAGTGATCAGATATTGTTGGTTCAAATGGTCCTACACTAAAAATTGACAATATTTGGCAAAAATTCAGATGAACATAAACAATAGTCATCAATAGACACCATTATGATTACATTACAGAAAGTGATTTTACCTTTTGAATCACCGAGAGTTCTTCCATTAAGGATTCTTAATTGAGATTCTGTGCATAAGTCAAGTATTAATTTTCCATAGTCATTAGTTTTTTGGTGTACTTGAGTATTTCTAAATTTGCATACACTATCTGCAACATAATTAGTGGGAAGAAAGTTGTCCAAACTTTCATCTACTTCATTTGTTATGAAATCTAACTCTTTACAGTTTATATGTGCATTTAGATCTCCCATAAGGATTACATCCCCTGATATACTATATTTTGCAATAGCTGCTTCAAGTTTCTCAAAAATTTGTTTATCAAAATTTGTTCTTAATGTGTAAGATGAGTTTGACGGAGGAATATATAAAAAAAACATAAACATACATTTCTATCAAAACTGAAAAATGTCTTGTCTAGTTTAAACCACATTATATCATCCATTGATTTATCCATCAACTTTACACCTGATAATAGTTCCTTCTTAACAAATGTAGCTAAACCACCTCTAACTTTATTTGAATCAGATGATCTACAGTTTACAAAAGATTTATAACCATCATAGTTTAAAATCCCTTTGACGGGGATATGTGTTTCTGAAAGACCTACAATGTCTGCAGTCATAATTTGACAAATATTATCATCATCTAGTTTACAAACTCTTTTACCACTTATTCTTTTTAATAATCCGTTAACATTCCAAGAGCTGATAGATAGTTGCTTTGAAACTTTTATACACATGATCAAAATGTAAATTTGAAATAACCTTTCAAAATACACAGGGGTTGGTGAATTGTAAAACAGATAGAGAGAGAAATTAAAAGTAAAACATAAAATAGAAAATTACTATCACTGTTTAATTATTTTCAAGTCTAAAACATCACTTGCTTCAATTCGTTTAATTATTTGCCTTTTTCCAGCTTTGACTATAATACAGAAACAAATAAAATAAACGTGCTTGTCCTCTACTAGCATACAAGCTGGAAAATTACTTTATACATGTATTTTCAAAACTATGATAAAGTATTACAATGCTGTCTTTTGCCATCCTTGGCTAAATTTATTCCTATTATTCATACTAATATTAAATACTGAGAACTTCTGCAGAAGCTTATGAAAATAATAATAATAATTAGAACCCTTAATGAATTCTTAATATATATATAGTCCCTGTAGCGGGACGGCTGCAGTGCAGGCGATTTGGTGTCACGATATCACAGTAGCATGTGTTCGAATCCCGGCGAGGGAAGAACCAAAAATTTGCGAAAGCAAAATTACAGATCTAACATTGTTGGGTTGATGTTTAGACGAGTTGTATATATATATATATATATATACAACTCGTCTACAACTCGTATATATATATATATATATAACCAAAAATTTGCGAAAGCAAATTTACAGATCTAACATTGTTGGGTTGATGTTTAGACGAGTTATATATATATATATATATATATATATATATATATAAACGCCTAAAAAAGTGTACACAACAACTCCAAATACAAAAAAAGGTAACTATAAATGTAATTATTTATAAATATTTCGGATAACAGATATCCTTCGTCAGTCAGATTCTGATGTGAAATGAATCATCTTTGAGTCTCGTTAGATTAAACTTTTACTAAATCTTGAATTATATACAATAAAAAAAAAAAAAAAAAAAAAAAAAAAAAAAAAAAAAAAAAGTCAAACCGAACATCAGTAAAGACGCTTGCACCATTCTAAAAAAATGTTAACATGACATAGGTTATATGGTTTATTACAACACAGAGAGCTCATATATATGCTTTAAATACAAATAATAATGTGCGATTTGAACTAGCACAATTCTAAAACTGTATCGGGAACGACAATTATGATGGTATAACATGTATACGCATGATAACGTCTGTAAAATTACCAAATAGACAGCACTGAACGATCTAAATATTTGAAATTGAGAGTAAAGTAGTTACAACAGAGTCTGAATATTTAAACATCGTGAACAAACGGCCGTAAAAATGTAATAATATTTTTTTACTAAGTATAACTAGAAGAACGTGGCTAGGTACTTATACATCCCTCAAAAAATTAAGCAATTTAAATTGGTATCTTCAACAAATGTATTTAACAAATGAAAAAGGTTAAGAAAAAGAAACAGAGACTGTAATAATAAGTTATATAACCTGAATGTGAAGCACTACACGGAGTCGAACTACATCTTTTCATTTATCCCATTTGGTGCCAAAGTTGTTAATTTTCGTATCCAAAATCTTTCCCGAGCGAGTCTATCCTCCTTAGACCAAGCAGAGTTGTGGTCAATGATTTTAATGGTCAGTCGATTGAGATCTGCCTTAGTGTGGCCAGGGGATCTCAAATGTCGACTGAGAGGGAGGTCTGGCTTGCATTGGTAGTCGCTACGATGGCCGTTCATTCGTTTGTGAAACGGCTGTTCTGACTCGCCAACATACTGTTTACCACATTTACACTGTAAGAGATACACAACATTTGAAGTCTTGCAGTTAACATTGCAAAATATGGTGTATTCAGTGCCAGTGGAGTGACTGTTAAAAGTCTGGGTATCCAGTATTTGTTTGCAAGTCAGACATCGTTTGTTTCCGCAACCCTTGCAAGATCCCATAGATGATAAGCCTGCTTGAGAGGATAAATCAGCTCTCACCAGCAAGTCTTTAAGGCTTTTGGGCCTACGGAATGCCAGTACAGGTGGTTCGGGAAAGATCTTGGATAGTTTTGAATGTTTTTCGATCTCTTTCCAATTTTCGCGGATTAGGTGAGATAAGTTGTCAAATTTTGGATGGTAATTCAACACAAAAGGCACCCTCTTGTTGACCTTTTTTTCTTTATATTGTAAAAGCTCATCTCGGCTGATGTTGTTAGCACGAGAAAAACCTTTATCAATGTCTTTTCTTTTGTAGCCCCGATGTTTAAGACATTGATAAAGGTTTTTCTCGTGCTAACAACATCAGCCGAGATGAGCTTTTACAATATAAAGAAAAAAAGGTCAACAAGAGGGTGCCTTTTGTGTTGAATTACCATCCAAAATTTGACAACTTATCTCACCTAATCCGCGAAAATTGGAAAGAGATCGAAAAACATTCAAAACTATCCAAGATCTTTCCCGAACCACCTGTACTGGCATTCCGTAGGCCCAAAAGCCTTAAAGACTTGCTGGTGAGAGCTGATTTATCCTCTCAAGCAGGCTTATCATCTATGGGATCTTGCAAGGGTTGCGGAAACAAACGATGTCTGACTTGCAAACAAATACTGGATACCCAGACTTTTAACAGTCACTCCACTGGCACTGAATACACCATATTTTGCAATGTTAACTGCAAGACTTCAAATGTTGTGTATCTCTTACAGTGTAAATGTGGTAAACAGTATGTTGGCGAGTCAGAACAGCCGTTTCACAAACGAATGAACGGCCATCGTAGCGACTACCAATGCAAGCCAGACCTCCCTCTCAGTCGACATTTGAGATCCCCTGGCCACACTAAGGCAGATCTCAATCGACTGACCATTAAAATCATTGACCACAACTCTGCTTGGTCTAAGGAGGATAGACTCGCTCGGGAAAGATTTTGGATACGAAAATTAACAACTTTGGCACCAAATGGGATAAATGAAAAGATGTAGTTCGACTCCGTGTAGTGCTTCACATTCAGGTTATATAACTTATTATTACAGTCTCTGTTTCTTTTTCTTAACCTTTTTCATTTGTTAAATACATTTGTTGAAGATACCAATTTAAATTGCTTAATTTTTTGAGGGATGTATAAGTACCTAGCCACGTTCTTCTAGTTATACTTAGTAAAAAAATATTATTACATTTTTACGGCCGTTTGTTCACGATGTTTAAATATTCAGACTCTGTTGTAACTACTTTACTCTCAATTTCAAATATTTAGATCGTTCAGTGCTGTCTATTTGGTAATTTTACAGACGTTATCATGCGTATACATGTTATACCATCATAATTGTCGTTCCCGATACAGTTTTAGAATTGTGCTAGTTCAAATCGCACATTATTATTTGTATTTAAAGCATATATATGAGCTCTCTGTGTTGTAATAAACCATATAACCTATGTCATGTTAACATTTTTTTAGAATGGTGCAAGCGTCTTTACTGATGTTCGGTTTGACTTTTTTTTTTTTTTTTTTTTTTTTTTTTTTTTTTTTTTTTTTTATTGTATATAATTCAAGATTTAGTAAAAGTTTAATCTAACGAGACTCAAAGATGATTCATTTCACATCAGAATCTGACTGACGAAGGATATCTGTTATCCGAAATATTTATAAATAATTACATTTATAGTTACCTTTTTAGCTCACCTGGCCCGAAGGGCCAAGTGAGCTTTTCTCATCACTTGGCGTCCGGCGTCCGTCGTCCGTCGTCCGTCGTCCGTCGTCCGTCGTCGTCGTCCGTCGTTAACTTTTACAAAAATCTTCTCCTCTGAAACTACTGGACCAAATTAAACCAAACTTGGCCACAATCATCATTGGGGTATCTAGTTTAAAAATTGTGTCCGGTGACCCGCCCAACCAACCAAGATGGCCGCCATGGCTAAAAATAGAACATAGGGGTAAAATGCAGTTTTTGGCTTATAACTCAAAAACCAAAGCATTTAGAGCAAATCTGACATGGGGTAAAATTGTTTATCAGGTCAAGATCTATCTGCCCTGAAATTATCAGATGAATCGGACAACCCGTTGATAGGTTGCTGCCCCTGAATTGGTAATTTTGAGAAAATTTTGCTGTTTTTGGTTATTATCTTGAATATTATTATAGATAGAGATAAACTGTGAACAACAAAAATGTTCAACAAAGTAAGATCTACAAATAAGTCAACATGACCAAAATGGTCTGTTGACCCCTTTAGAAGTTATTGCCCTTTATAGTCAATTTTTAACCATTTTTCGTAAATCTTAATTATCTTTTACAAAAATCTTCTCCTCTGAAACTACTGGACCAAATTAAACCAAACTTGGCCACAATCATCATTGGGGTATCTAGTTTAAAAATTGTGTCCGGTGATCCGGCCAACCAACCAAGATGGCTGCCATGGCTAAAAATAGAACATAGGGGTAAAATGCAGTTTTTGGCTTATCACTCAAAAACCGAAGCATTTAGAGCAAATCTGACATGTAGTAAAATTGTTTATCAGGTCAAGATCTATCTGCCCTGAAATTTTGAGATGAATCGGACAACTCGTTGATAGGTTGCTGCCCCTGAATTGGTAATTTTAAGGAAATTTTGCTGTTTTTGATTATTATCTTGAATATTATTATAGATAGAGATAAACTGTAAACAGCAAAAATGTTCAGCTAAGTAAGATCTACAAATAAGTCAACATGACCAAAATGGTCTGTTGACCCCTTTAGGAGTTATTGCCCTTTATAGTCAATTTTTAACCATTTTTCGTAAATCTTAGTTATCTTTTACAAAAATCTTCTCCTCTGAAACTACTGGACCAAATTAAACCAAACTTGGCCACAATCATCATTGGGGTATCTAGTTTAAAAATTGTGTCCGGTGACCCGGCCAACCAATCAAGATGGCCGCCATGGCTAAAAATAGAACATAGGGGTAAAATGCAGTTTTTGGCTTATCACTCAAAAACCAAAGCATTTAGAGCAAATCTGACATGTGGTAGAATTGCTTATCAGGTCAAGATCTATCTGCAACAACAAAAGAAAGAGAGTTTTTAACGACCTCAGCTGGCTATACAACCCTTGCACAATCAACTGAATTTTGCAGAAATCATTAATAGGATAGATTGCCCTTATATGATAATTTTTTATTACCTTTTTGGTTTTTTTGGCAAAGTGGGGGGGGGGGGGGTTGCGCAACAACAAAACTACTTCACAACTTTCTCATTACTTTGCATTTCTTGTTAGATAAATTTTACAAAAATTCTCCCTGAAACAACTGTTGAATTTAAACAAACTTGGTTTAAATCACCACTAGGATATCCAGGGACCACTGTGTATGATGACCCTGCCTGCCCACATGGCTGAAATTAAACATAGGTTTCAAATGCACTTTTTAGTATTATATCTCTGAAACTAAACGACAGTACAACAGTTGCATTTATCATGCAACAATTGTAAATAAAAATATCAGGTGAGCGACACAGGGTCCTTGGACCCTCTAGTTTTGTATTTGGAGTTGTTGTGTACACTTTTTTAGGCGTTTATATAATTTATTTATTGTGTACATGTATCGTTACTCGTAACGATCCAGCGCCCTCGTGGGGAAAATCGTTGACTACTATACAGACGTTTTATATATATATATATATATATATAAACGCCTAAAAAGTGTACATAACAACACCAATGATATAGAAAGGAACTATACATGTAATTATTTATAAATATTTCGGATAACAGATATCCTTCGTCAGTCAGATTCTGATGTTAAATGAATCATCTTTAAGTCTTCTTAGATTAAACTTTTACTAAATTTTGAAATTTCTACAATAAAAAAGGCAAACCGAACATCAGTTAAGACGCTATATATATACCAAAATACATATTTTAATTAGGAATACAAATAATAAATTCTGTTATAGTCTACATTTTGTACATTATGTTTACTTTTCTAAGATTTTATGATCCTGGTGAAAAACATTGGCTACTGCTGATGCAATATGAAATTACTTTTGTCTGTTCTTATGTCTAGGTTTACCGTATGGTTATTTAGTAAAGTCCAATTGTACATACCAACAAACGCAAATGATTACCGTAATGCACTAATGTTTACAACCTTACCAAGCAGCGAAAAGGAGTGTCTTAGAAAAACAATTTAATGAAATACAACCTGATAATGTCATGGACGGAAACTGTTTAAAACAAACCAAAGTGTGACAAACAACAAAGGAAAGAGAGGCGGAAGATAATAAAGGGATAGTCAAACCCGTAAGTCTAAAACGTACTTTATCTTACCCGCGCAAAGAAAAAGAAAAGAGAGGCGGAAGATAATAAAGGGATAGTCGAACCCGTAAGTCTAAAACGAACTTTATCTTACCCGCGCAAAGAAAAAGAAAAGAGAGGCGGAAGATAATAAAGGGATAGTCGAACCCGTAAGTCTAAAACGAACTTTATCTTACCCGCGCAAAGAAAAAGAAAAGAGAGGCGGAAGATAATAAAGGGATAGTCGAACCCGTAAGACTAAAACGAACTTTATCTTACCCGCGCAAAGAAAAAGAAAAGAGAGGCGGAAGATAATAAAGGGATAGTCGAACCCGTAAGACTAAAACGAACTTTATCTAACCCGCGCAAAGAAAAAGAAAAGAGAGGCGGAAGATAATAAAGGGATAGTCGAACCCGTAAGTCTAAAACGAACTTTATCTTACCCGCGCAAAGAAAAAGAAAAGAGAGGCGGAAGATAATAAAGGGATAGTCGAACCCGTAAGTCTAAAACGAACATTATCTTACCCGCGCAAAGAAAAAGAAAAGAGAGGCGGAAGATAATAAAGGGATAGTCGAACCCTTAAGTCTAAAACGAACTTTATCTTACCCGCGCAAAGAAAAAAGAAAGAAAGGCGGAAGATAATAAAGGGATAGTCGAACCCGTAAGTCTAAAACGTACTTTATCTTACCCGCGCAAAGAAAAAGAAAAGAGAGGCGGAAGATAATAAAGGGATAGTCGAACCCGTAAGACTAAAACGAACTTTATCTAACCCGCGCAAAGAAAAAGAAAAGAGAGGCGGAAGATAATAAAGGGATAGTCGAACCCGTAAGTCTAAAACGAACTTTATCTTACCCGCGCAAAGAAAAAGAAAAGAGAGGCGGAAGATAATAAAGGGATAGTCGAACCCGTAAGTCTAAAACGAACTTTATCTTACCCGCGAAAAGAAAAGGAAAGAGAGGCGGAAGATAATAAAGGGATAGTCGAACCCTTAAGTCTAAAACGAACTTTATCTTACCCGCGCAAAGAAAAAAGAAAGAAAGGCGGAAGATAATAAAGGGATAGTCAAACCCGTAAGTCTAAAACGAACTTTATCTTACCCGCGCAAAGAAAAGGAAAGAGAGGTGGAAGATAATAAAGGGATAGTCGAACCCGTAAGTCTAAAACGAACTTTATCTTACCCGCGCAAAGAAAAGGAAAGAGAGGCGGGAGATAATAAAGGGATAGTCGAACCCTTAAGTCTAAAACGAATTTTATCTTACCCGCGCAAAGAAAAGGAAAGAAAGGCGGAAGATAATAAAGGGATAGTCGGACCCTTAAGTCTAAAACGAACTTGATCTTACACGCGCAAAAATATTCTAAAACGAACTTTATCTTACACGCGCAAAAAAAGTCTAAAACGAACTTTATCTTACACGCGCAAAAAAAGTCTAAAACGAGCTTTATCTCACACGCGCAAAAAAGTCTAAAACGAACTTTATCTTACACGCGCAAAAAAAAAAGGAAAGCAAATATGAAAAACGACTAAAAGACAAATAGTCTTATTTATTTTTCGAAAATCTAAGGATTTCTTATCCAAGGCATAGACTACCTTAGCTGTATTTGGCACAACTTTTTGGAATTTTGGATCCTCAGTGCTCTTCAACTTTGTACTAGTTCGGCTTTATAAATATTTTGATATGAGCGTCACAGATGAGTCTTATGTAGACGAAACGCGCGTCTGGCATACTAAATTATAATCCTGGTACCTTTGATAACTATTATTGCAAAACAAAAACAAACAAAAAAAGACAACCAGTCCTTCGTTCATAAACAGAATACATGGAGACGGTAATCCAAAAATGACGTTATTTGAAATAACATAAATTAAAGTCATTTGACTAATCAGTATCTAAGATTACCTCTGGCGGCCATAATTTTCATTCAATGAGACCTCAATTTAGATAATTTTAGATAAGGGCACCCAAATACATAAACACCACTGGAAAGGAAACAAACTATATTGATCAACATTGAAGTGTACACAAATAATTGCAACAGTAGTATACCGCTGTTCGAAAGTAAAAAATCGACTGACAGAAAACAAATTCGGGTTACAAACTAAAACAAAATCGAGGGAAACACTTCACCTATAAGGAGAAAACAACAGAAACACTAAAGTGCGACAAAACAAAACGACAATGTAACACACAAAGAAACTGTCATTTTCTCGACTTGATACAGGACATTTTTAGAAAAAAAAATGGTGGGGTAAACCTGGTTTTAAACCTAGCTAAACCTCTCACTTGTATGACAGTCGCATCAAATTCCACTATCAATCACTGATTACTACAGGAGAGCACACAAACGGTTGATCACCATTACAAGCCAACAGAACCGTTGGTCACCAATAGAGAGCACGCAAATCATATAAAACAATGGGAGACAAACTGATACATTCTTGATCACATCTGGTGGATACATAAATAATTGATCGCCATTTGAGGGTATGCAAACCATTTATCACTACAGGTGACCACATTAACCATTGATTACTATCGGAGGGCTTCAGAAACAATATTCATCATTTGAGGACACATGAACCGTAAGTCCCCACTGTAGAGCACACAAACCATTGATCATCATTAGATGACACACATACACCATTGATAAATATAAGAGGGCACCATGAGAAGGTAAATCAACTTTGGAGGAAGATAAAGAAACATCGATCATCATTGGCGGGCTTACACCATATTGATTACTATTGGAGGGTTTAAAACCATTGATTCCATTGGAAATTATACAAACCATTGTTCACCATTGGAATATAAAGACCATTCGTCCTGATTGGTGTATACTAACCATTGATCACCATTGGGGGTACACAAACCATTGGTAACCATTGGGGAGTACACAAACCATTGATCACCATTGGTGGTATAAAAATCATTGATCACCATTGGGGGGTATACAAACCATTGATCACCCTTGGAGGCTACACAAACCATTGACCACCATTGGGGTATACAAACTATTGATCACCATTTGGGTTACACAAACCATTGGTCACCATTGGGGGGTACACAAACCATTGATCACCGTTGGGGGTACACAAACCATTGATCACCATTGGAGGGTACACAAACCATTGGAGGGTTTACAAACTATTGATCACCATTGGAGGGTTTACAAACCTTTGATCACCATTGGAGGATAAACAAACCATTGATCACCATTGGGGTACACAAACCATTGATCCCCATTGGAGGGTACACAAACCATTGATCAGCATTGGGGGGGGGGGTTAACAAACCAAAGATCACCATAAGGGGTACACAAACCATTGATCAACATTTGGGGTACACAAACCATTGATCATTATTTGAAATTATACAAACAATTGATCATCATTTGGAGGGGAGTAAAAAGTCACCGATAGAGGACTTACACCCTATTGGTTACTAGTGTTGGGTACACACACCATTTATCACTATTCGAAAGCACCCAAACTATTGATCTCTATTAGAAGCACAAAACCTTTAATCACACTTGGACAATTCAGAAACCATTTATCGCCATTGCAGGGCACACACTTATTGTTCATCGTTGTAAGGCACGCAAACCATTGATCATTGTTGGAGGGCTCACATCCCATTGATCACGGGTTCACAAACAATTAATCCCCATTGACTCCCTTTGATGGTTATACAAACACCCAATTGCTCACCTGTTGGGGTCAATCTAACCATTGCTCACCAGTGGAAAGCACCCACACAATTGAAAGGCACACAAACCATTGATCACTATTTGAAGGCACCAGAGCCGTTGATTTCCAGTAGCGGGCACAGAAACCGTTGTTTGTGCTTTTTTGTTACATATTTGTTTGTTTTTATATTCAATAAGATTATAACACAGTATTGACTGCTGTACTCCTATTTTTGACATTTTACCTATTATGTCCAATATAATAGAATTTGATGCTACTGTCATACAAGTGAGGCTCACTGAGAGGTATAGCTAGCTATAAAACCGGGTTTAATCCACCAGTTTCTACATAAGGAAATGTCTGTACCAAGTCAGGAATGTTTCAGTTGTTTTCCATTCGTTTAGTATGTTTGAGATTTTGGTTTCACCATTTGATAAAGGACATGTCGTTTTGAATTTTCCTTAGAGTTTGGTGATATTGTTATGTAGCTTTTTACTGTCCAATTTTTGGAGACCAATACTAGTATATGACATTCAGAAATCAAATCTTGAAAACTGTCAAGCATAATCAACTGAAGACAAAATCACTGTCCTCTGGACGGACATTGAGTTAATTGATAAATAAAGAATTGTCGCATACTACATACGACATTACTTAAAAAGAGGTGCGAAAGATACCAGAGGGACAGTCAAACTCATAGATCAACAAGAATGTGTTCCCAGTATACGGATGCCCCATCCGCACTATCAATGTCTATGTTCAGCGGACCGTGAACATTGGGGGAAATCTCTAATTTGGCATTAAAATAATAAAGATCATACCATAGGGAACATGTGTACTAAGTTTCAAGTTAATTGGACTTAGACCTGAAGCGGGACGAACGGACACACAGACCAGAAAACATAATGCCCATAAATGGGGCATACAAATAAATATAAAAATACAAACAGACAAATAATAGTACAAAAGACACAACATAAAAAACTAGTTTTACATGGGAGTTTTATCTATTGATGAGTTTGGATTTATTTTATAGCAGAATTTTATACAAATTAGAATTTGGCTTGAGGGACATTTTTCTAAAGAAAACAGTAATGTTCCACAGGTATCTGTAGTAAGGCTCCCAAAAACGTCTTATCTCGCTCTTTTGGAATATGCCTGTTCAAACTCGGGATTATGTATGTTAGTGATTATTCTTGGTTGGTGTTAGTTATTTTGTATTTATTGTTAAATACCGTACTGTAAATTCTAATTAGGTCTTTCCACTTTTCGTGGAAAGACCTTTTGTTTTTCTTCTGATTATTATTGTTATCGCTATATCTCTTAAACCGTAAAAGATTTTAACAAACTGTTATCACCAAATTGTTCGTCTACTCTTAAGAATTATTTGGTTAATTTTGACTGGAGTGATCGGAAGATATCTTATGGAATTTATTTCCCTTTGAAAATTTAAGATAGGCGATATGTTGAATCAATTCATACGTTATAAGTCGGAGAGGTCTACAGTCTTTTGATATGAAGTCCTTGGTCATTTGAAGGAAATTGAGGTCAAGGTCAAAGGTCAAGGTCATGTTCTTAATTTTAAATTTTGCTTGTTATCGTTATTCAAAAGAAACTGTTACAGTAAATGATATAATGTGATTGCCAAATAACTGTTTACAATTAGGCGCAACTTCAACCTATTTAAGTCGAAGAGTTTTGGTTAACCCTTATAGGAGTTTTCTTCCCTTATGTATTTGAAATCAGTATTTTTCCACAACCATACATGTGATTGACCTTGGGTCTTTTGAATTGAGATCACTGACCTATGACATTAAAATTGAGGCCAAGGTCAAAGGTCAATTTGACGTTCTAGATTTTGACCTTTGCTAAAAATTCTTTCTGGTTCATTATAAAACAATTAAGTCTTCTGCATAAACCTATTAATCTTATATTTTTTTTATATCAGTTTGATTTACCACATTACATCAACATGGAGTGACATTTTCTAACATGTTTTTTTTTAATTTCTTTCTTATTATCGAGGTTGAAAGACCTTCAACTGTTCTCTGAAGAATTGGTTTTTACTTTATTCTTATGTTTTTATTAATGTTTAAAAATGTGACAGTATCAGGTTCAAAAATAGTAAAACTGACATTCAATGATGCAATCAATGTTTCAGTAGTGATTTACTTTCATCAAATTTTTTCAATGGCATACAAATGATTTCACATTTTTGCCAGTTGTCTCGGATTCGCAAAAAATAAATGGATGCATTGATTTTTTAATTTAAATTAATCAATAAGGCCTATTTTGTATGTTGGAACTTTAATGCTTTTGGTACTGACCGTACTATAATGTATAGGTTATTGTCATTGTTTAAACCTTGCAGTGAACTATTGTATTTAAATATCGTTATTTGTGGGTAGATTTTTTTATTCATACCTTGATTTACTTTGTGTAAATGTATTTCATAATGCATACTTTTTATCCTTTTGTAGCATGTTGTGTATGCTTAATTTGTAAATACTTTATTTTGTCTTGTCTGTTATTTCATTTTTTAATGATTTTTTTGTAGACAGCTAATTATTAAGGGTTTTAAAAAAAATTACTGATTTATAAACTCAATGCTCTTCAACTTCGTACTTTATTTGGCCTTTTTAACTTTTTTGGAATCGAGCGTCACTGATGAGTCTTTTGTAGATGAAACGCGCGTCTGGCGTATATACAAAATTTTGTCCTGGTATCTATGATGAGTTTATTTATAAGTTAAAACATATAATTGATTTGATTGCTCTGAATATTCTTATTCATACAAAGCGAAAGTATAAGTATGGTTTTCGGTTTTGGTTATCTTTAATTTTAAACTCTCAGTTTTAGTAAATGATGCCTTATTAAATATTATTCCACAAATCAAATATTTGTTTTTTTTTCTTTCTAACAGCTATACAGTTTTTTTTTCATTTATCCAGCCAGAACAAGGATATTCCCCTTTTCAGAAAAACCAATAATAGGCAATGAAAAGCCATACAAGTTTTACACACAGAATTTGACATCATTTCTTATAATTCACTTTTTTGTAAAGGAATTAAGTTGTTTTAAACAGTTTACTTGAACAATTGTTGCAGATTCCTTACTGCCAAGGTAATTAATTAAATGACTAACAGACTAGCAAATGAGTAAGCTTCTTTGAGCGACATATGCAGATATTTATACAAGCTGCCTGTTCTAGACCATGTCATGGCTAATAAAGGGTTTACATTATGGGTGCTTTAAACATCCATACTGTGAATTTTTTTTGTTAATAAACTGTTATCACAGAGATATGTCTAGCTTTTTTGTAATTTTGATTATGCAAATGTTGAAATTAGAAAAGCAATACTTAACTTGTTACATAAGTTAGGCAAATATTGAAAGTCAAACAATCATGACTGAGGTACTTGGCTAAGCAATCTTCATTTACATGAGATGTGCCAAAGCTAATACAACTGCATGCCAAATATGATTGACCTACCATTTGTGGTTCACCATAAACTAGACCTAATCACAAAATAATACATTGCTGACGCCGCAGCCGGCGCCTGAAACTGCATACCTATGTCTTGCTTTTTGACCCATCAAGCGAGACAAAAAATGGTACCAATTTTTCAGGATTAAGGAAAATGAAATTTTCACGATTTGATTTTGTGGGTTTCCAAAAGTTTGCACAATAGCCAATAGACAACTTATATCTCTAGAAACTTAATGAAGAATTTTGTGTGTGGTAAAACTCTTTCATAACAACATCTTCACACATCTCTCAAATAAATGTAAAATATTTTTTCTTCATGAAAACAAAACAACTTTGTATTTCGATTTTTCATCTTTTATTGTTTAGATTTCTCCAGAGAATCTCTGGATTAACAAGTCTATATTCCTGACTTGGTACAGGCATTCTCAAATGTAGAAAATGGTTTTAGAGGAATTATACTCTATTAATTTCATTGGGTGGAGTTGGGGTGGGGGTACACACACCATTGATCACTATTGGAAAACCCTCAAACTATTGATCTCTATTAGAAGCACAAAACCGTTGATCACACTTGGACGGTTCACAAACCATTGATCACCATTGCAGGGCACGCAAACCATTGATAATTATTTTAGGGCACACAAACCATTGATCATTATTAGAGGGCACACACACCACTACTGGAGGGAACTCACAAGATTGATCACCGTTGGAGGGCGCAAAAATCATTTACCCTCATTGGAGGTTACACAAACCATTGATCCCCTTTTACCCTCATTGGAGGTTACACAAACCATTGATCCCCTTTTTAGCCTCATTGGAGTTTACACAAACCATTGATCCCCTTTTTAGCCTCATTGGAGGTTACACAAACCATTGATCCCCTTTTAGCCTCATTGGAGTTTACACAAACCATTGATCCCCTTTTTAGCCTCATTGGAGGTTACACAAACCATTGATCCCCTTTTTAGCCTCATTGGAGTTTACACAAACCATTGATCCCCTTTTACCCTCATTGGAGGGTTCACAAACCATTGATCCCTTTTTAGCCTCATTGGAGGTTACACAAACCATTGATCCCCTTTTACCCTCATTGGAGGTTACACAAACCATTGATCCCCTTTTACCCTCATTGGAGGTTACCCAAACCATTGATCACCTTTTACCCTCATTCCATTGATCCCCTTTTACCCTCATGGAGGTTACACAAACCATTGATCCCCTTATACCCTCATTGGAGGTTACACAAACCATTGATCCCTTTTTAGCCTCATGAGAGGTTACACAAACCATTGATCCCCTTTTACCCTCATTGGAGGTTACACAAACCATTGATCCATTGTTTCCATTGTTTTTTTAGTTTTAAGTAATCAATAAGGCAAGTTTGTATGTTGGAATTTTTACAGCTTTTAGTACTACATGTATAATGTATGGGTTTTTGTCATTGTTTGAGGTCTTGCAGAAATTGTATCTTAAATATTGTTATTTGTGGGTAGTTTTTTTCAGATAGCGATAGTATAAGTATGATTTTCGTTTTTTGTTATCTTTAATTTTAAACTCTCAGTTTTAGGAAATGCTGTCTTATTGCATATCATTTCACAAATCAAATATTTTTCTTTCTTAATACCAGCTAAAAAGTTTTGATTTATTTACCCAGCCAAAACAAGGATATACCCATGATTTTAGAAAAACTGACAATAAGCAATGACAAGGCATCCAAGTTCTTAACTTCCAATTAGAAAAACGACAATGACGAATCCTGTCACATTAACACAGAATTTGACATCATTAATTATAATTAACATTTTTGTAAAGGAATAAAGTTGTTTTAGACAGCTTACTTGCACAACTGTTGCCGATTCCTAACTGCCAAGGTCATTTATTAAATGGCTAACACAGAATGACAAATGAGTGAGCTTCATTGGGTGACAAATGCAGATATACTGTGAATTCATTTATTTTCGTGGATTGAAAAAAACTTGCATTTATGTGGATATTAAATTTCGTGGTTTTACCCGTCACTGCATACAAAACCTACATACATTTTTCATTCTTGAACATTTGAATTCACCTGAACTCACGAAACACACGAAAACTTGTATCCAACAAATCAAAATGAATCCCCAGTATGATAATACTAAATGGCTGTTCTAGGCCATGTCCTCACTACTTTATGATAATACTAAATGGCTGTTCTAGGCCATGTCCTCACTACTTTATGATAATACTAAATGGCTGTTCTAGACCATGTCCTGACTACTTTATGATAATACTAAATGGCTGTTCTAGACCATGTCCTCACTACTTAATGATAATACTAAATGGCTGTTCTAGACCATGTCCTGACTACTTTATGATAATACTAAATGGCTGTTCTAGACCATGTCCTGACTACTTTATGATAATACTAAATGGCTGTTCTAGACCATGTCCTGACTACTTTATGATAATACTAAATGGCTGTTCTAGACCATGTCCTGACTACTTTATGATAATACTAAATGGCTGTTCTAGACCATGTCCTGACTACTTTATGATAATACTAAATGGCTGTTCTAGACCATGTCCTGACTACTTTATGATAATACTAAATGGCTGTTCTAGACCATGTCCTCACTACTTTATGATAATACTAAATGGCTGTTCTAGACCATGTCCTCACTACTTTATGATAATACTAAATGGCTGTTCTAGACCATGTCCTGACTACTTTATGATAATACTAAATGGCTGTTCTAGACATGTCCTGACTACTTTATGATAATACTAAATGGCTGTTCTAGACCATGTCTCACTACTTATGATAATACTAAATGGCTGTTCTAGACCATGTCCTCACTACTTTATGATAATACTAAATGGCTGTTCTAGACCATGTCCTCACTACTTTATGATAATACTAAATGCTGTTCTAGACCATGTCCTCACTACTTTATGATAATACTAAATGGCTGTTCTAGACCATGTCCTGACTACTTTATGATAATACTAAATGGCTGTTCTAGACCATGTCCTCACTTACTTTATGATAATACTAAATGGCTGTTCTAGACCATGTCCTGACTACTTTATGATAATACTAAATGGCTGTTCTAGACCATGTCCTCACTACTTTATGATAATACTAAATGCTGTTCTAGACCATGTCCTGACTACTTTATGATAATACTAAATGGCTGTTCTAGACATGTCCTGACTACTTTATGATAATACTAAATGGCTGTTCTAGACCATGTCCTGACTACTTTATGATAATACTAAAATGGCTGTTCTAGACCATGTCCTCACTACTTTATGATAATACTAAATGGTTGTTCTAGACCATGTCCTCACTACTTTATGATAATACTAAATGGCTGTTCTAAACCATGTCCTGACTACTTTATGATAATACTAAATGGCTGTTATAGACCATGTCCTGACTACTTTATGATAATACTAAATGGCTGTTATAGACCATGTCCTCACTACTTTATGATAATACTAAATGGCTGTTCTAGACCATGTCCTGACTACTTAATGATAATACTAAATGGCTGTTCTAGACCATGTCCTGACTACTTTATGATAATACTAAATGGCTGTTCTAGACCATGTCCTCACTACTTTATGATAATACTAAATGGCTGTTCTAGACCTTTGTCCTGACTACTTAAGAGTTTACATTAAAGGTGCTTTAAACATCTATACTGGGAATCTGTTTAAATTTTTGTTTACCTATTTTCCAGGATTGAGGAAATATGAAATTTTCAAGGAGATTTGATTATGTGGTTTTACGTTTGTACAGAATTCTTAAATCCTTTCATAACAACATCTTGACACACCTCTTAAATGGATGCAAAATATTTGTTCGTAATGAAAACAAAACAACTGTATTTTTATTTTTATCTTTTATTGTTTAGATTTCTCCAGAGAATCTCTGGATTAACAAGTCTAACAAGAGAATGTACACATTATAAATGCTACATCTGAAAACATTAGTAATATTTCTCTACTTGTTAAAGACTCAGTCAAAGTACAATCAACAATATATATATTATTATCAATATACAATTCTCAATGAATGAAGCCAATTTGTCTCCCTTGTTTACAACATAACTTTTAACATTATCTGATTTAACCAATCACAATTGTTCATTTGTATACATTTGTAGATGAGCTGTTGGCTTAAAACTTTCAACTTTAATTAAACAGACAAACTTAAAAATGGAATGAGTTGTTTTTTTTCACAGCAAAAATATTTATCAAAAGGATCTAGTCATAAGAAAATATATGTACTAAAATTTTAAGATCCCATTAATAACATTAAATTGAAAGTAAAAAGGCTATTTAGTATTTCTGCATCATAGAATTTTTGTGACTAGAAGATGATTGCAATTATTTTTTTTCTAGGTATTGATATCCTATAATTTTTTTTTAAAAAGAAAAAAAATGATTTTATGAAAGAGTGCCAACAATTATTAGGTTTAATTGCTAAAATCTTGAACTACAAATTTTTTTTCTTAGATCTTTGAATATTTAGATTTTTTGGGGTTGAAATCCTTGCAAAAACTGCCAGTTTCACATCATAAATGAACTCTTCTTTCATCCTTAAACAAGCGAGATCAGACAAAATGCTCTTCAAAAAAGTCTATTTTATCATGTTGATGGCAAAAACATATAATATCAAATTATCTGTGTGAATATACATTGAAATAGACGTAAAATAATGCAAAAAAAATAATATGTAATAAAATTCTTAAATCATTATAATCTTGAAATGTTTGTGAACTCTTAAATGATACTTTCATAATAAATACACCTAAAATACACCTGATGTGTCATAAAAATGTCATCATTTCTAAAATTACATCATAAACCTTCTTAACAATCATACTTATAAAATAACAAGAAAATGTAATACATACACACACATATATATATATAATGTAATGACCCCATAAAAACATGGCACTAGTTACTGTAATATTTACATCATCTACATCACAACAAGTCAATGAGTACACATCTGATATGATCAATAGTATTTTTCTACGAGTAACACAAAAATATTTTTTTTGAAACTGAGACTGCTTTTAGTGTTTTATAATCTAATTAGTTTCACCTTAAAATGCTTAGCTGTAAAAGCCTGCTTTAATTTGATAACTTTTTTATTATAATTTCGTATTATTTGAAGAACAAGAGGCTGTCACAACGACAGCAAACCGGATTTATTTACATTTATTTGTGTCCTGGCAATATCAGATGATATCATTACTGATGAATGGTGAAAGTGAAAATCATCAATATCAAATTTGACCTCTATTTTGTCATCAGTATCAACATTTTGAAATAATAATATTTGAAAAGCTTAGATTGAATGGTTCATGAGTAAATGCAACAACGTGAATGGAAACGCCATTTTACGATCTTTCAAGAACCATAACTCCTGAACAGTAAAAGTCAAAATCGTCATTATGGAACTTGACCTCTATTTTGTCATCAGTAACAACATATTAAAATTTCAAAACCTTTGGTTGAATGGTTCATGCATAAATGCACGGACACGACTGGAAACTCCATTTTTCAATCTTTCAAGAACCATAACTCCTGAACGGTAAAAGTCAAAATCGTCATTATTAAACTTGACCTCCATTCTGTCATCAGTAACAACATATTAAAATTTGGGAAGCTTTGGTAGAACAGTTCATGAGTAAATGCACGGACACGACTGAAAACTCCATTTTTCAATCTTTCAAGAACCATAACTCCTGAACGGTATAAGTCAAAATCGCAATTATTGAACTTGACCTCCGTATAGTTGTCAGTAATAACATATTAAAATTTTAAAAGCTTTGGTTGAACGGTTCATGAGTTAATGCACGGACAACATTTGATTGCCGCCTTTCAAGAACCATAACTCCTGAACGGTAAAAGTCAAAATCGCCATTATTGAACTTGACCTTCGTATAGTTGTCAGTAATAACATATTAAAATTTTAAAAGCTTTGGTTGAACGGTTCATGAGTAAATGCACGGACAACATTTGATTGCCGCCCGCCCGCCCGACCGCCCGGCCGCCCGCCGTACATCCCCAAATCAATAACCGACATTTTTGTCACAAAAATCCGGTTAAAAACTGTGATTTGTCAATCCTTTTAACATGTGCCTATCATAAGTCATCAAAAACCTACAATGATATCTTTTAAGGCTGTGTGGTGCACTGTCATAAAAATATTTTGAGAAGGTTCAAAATGAGTGGAAAGTCTATTATATTTGTGAAAGTTTTTATGTGCTGTCACTTGTCCATTTAAATTTCTACTTTTCCACAGAACTATTATTTATCATGAATATTCATATAAATATACAATTGATCATAACAGATGGAAAGGTTCGATATAAATTCACTTTTTCACAATTTATGAAGGTATGAGATCACAAGTGAATAATAAATAAACAATAAGCACTTTCTGATTATAAATAACATAAATTATACATAGACAGCAGCACACTAGAGAAATAAATGATTTTCATCCTCATCTATGCATCTGCAATCAGCTTATTTGCTCAATAATTTAAAACCTGTGTGTGAATTCATTTTAAATGATCACAATTTTCAAGATTTTTTGTAACCATTATTATATTATCATGAAGAGAAATTCTAAAATGTTAACTTTAATATAATGTTGAAAATGAATCTATATGCAATTATTCCTTATTAGCAAGGAAATGCTATAAATTCACAAAAAATATATATATCATAAATATCAATTACACAGGAAAATTCATAAACATGATTTTAGTACTTATTCTGTATTAGTTTAAATGAAGCTAAAATGCTATCTAAAAATAAAAATCTAAGATAAAAAGCACTTTTCTTAGAAATAATTAACAATAGAACAAATTAAAAATATCTCTTAAAAATATAACATTTGTGATGCACTAACAAAGTGTGTAGCACTTTTCCATGTTCATCAGAAAGTAAATCACCAAGATTGTCTGAAAAACATCCCATATAATTTTGCAATACAAATTGCTGCCCTATTTCATAACATGGTTATATTTATCAAAATGAAAAAAGAGAATGAAACAGCACTTATGTATGTAATAAGAAAATGTAATAATAGCTACAGATGTTTGGAACTAAGAGGGTCCGGTCCTTCTTAAAAAGAAAAAGAACATTTTCCTTACTTTCCCCACCTTTAAATAAATAGCACTGATTGAAAATCTACTCAATCAGTAACAATAAATTAACATATGACCTTCTTTACAATTAAATTATTCCATGATATTTATCATCAAATAAAATACTATCGATTCAGATTTACATATCACCTTAAGCATGGCTAGATCATGTAAAAAAATAAATCTGGTAAATTAAGTCTTCTCTTTAAAATTGATACTGATGAGACCTATTATATTTATTTCTTTTCTTTTTATTATTATTTTACATTTTAATTTTATTAAGTCTTTACTGTTAAAAATTGTCATTTCTATGGAGAAATAAGATATTTGCTACCTTCAAATATTAAGTCACTTTCTCTCCACATGCCATATAAATATTCCCATTATAAAATAGGGGAAAAAAGGTTCATGTGGACCTCTTATGAATAACAAACAGAGAGCATAGAAAGTATCATAGCAGTAGAGTATTTAAATTAATTGTATCTTAATAAGAATAAAAAACCTGAAAGAACTTAAATACCATCATGGTAAACCTATGCATTGTTTTAAAGTACCATATATAGTACATGTATCTTTAATATTCAAATGAAAAAAGAAAATCGAAATCCATCATAAATCTAAAATATTTCTTCAATAAGTATGTCCCAAGATAAGGGTAGGTATTGCTTGCTTTCAATTTTAAAATCTCAATGACTATCAAATATAATATCTATATAGAAACCTCATTGACTTAAAGAGTTAAAGTAGTAATATCAGTGCAACTATTTTATTTTTATACTTGGAATTCCTAGATAATACTGCTTTTAATGAGATATCTATTCCTTTATTTTATGTATTCATGGCAACCAACCCTTAACATTTCTAGCCCAACCTTGAACTTTGTTTAAACTGAAACATATGCACTGTACATATATTGCCATTTACATATTGGTAGTTCATCGTCAGTAAGTCAAGAAGACATTTACATTTGACATAAGCATAATACCATAAAAGTCAATAAAAGATGTTTTATTTCCATAAACTGTTGTTGCACATAAAAAAAAATATATTTGAGCAAAATTTTGTATGAAAAAAAAAATGAAAAGATTTTTAAAAGCTGAACTTAATTTCAATGATTATTGATTTAAAACATTATAAAGTAACTGTATTGCCTTTTGTAATTATTTTTCCAAACAAAATCTGCAAAAAAATATCAAGAGTAGGCTAAGACTTTGATCAAATCCATTTTAAAGTAATCAACAGGATAGATTGGTGTAATTCTGTACTACTGTAGACTCAGTGTTATACACCTGGTTTTAATTTTCAAGGATTTCATTATAGGGGTTGTATGTTAACTTGACCAAATTCTAGAAATCAAGTATCAGGAATACTTCTTCTTCAATCTACAGGATGTGATGTAAAATGTTTCTATTTTTAGTATAATTACTTTGTTTGCTTCATTAAGGTAGCACAATACAAAGATTTTTCATCCCCAATCAGACATCTTTAAACTGATGTAATTCCACTCATCCTTCTTTAAATTTTAAAAATGAGGTACCAAAAGAAAGAAGAATGATTAATCTTTCTAATTGTGATAATTTCATTATGACATAATTATTACATAATTAATTGTTATGTAATTAGTTGCTATATTGTGATGTCCATACTTGAATGAATTTAGCTTCTTTGTTATTCATAGCATCCCAAAATATTTTATAGATTCTTCCACAACACAGTTTGACCTCCAAAACTGTGTCTCAGATTTTTCCTATTGTATTTCATTCTCTCATAAATCTTCAATGAAGTTTGCAACATCAATTCATAAGAGATCACTAAATTCAAAGTGGTATAAAATTTGTTCTATTGATGTTTTTGGAAATCTGAGACACAGTTTTGGAGGTCAAGCTGTGTTGTACAAGAATCTATAAAATATTTTGGAATACTATGAAGAACAAAGACGCTAAATTCATGCAAGTGTGGACATCACAATATAGCAACTAATTACATAACAATTGATTATGTAATAATTATGTCATAATGAAATTATCACAATTTGAAAGATTAATCTTTCTTCTTTCTTTTGGTACCTCATTTATAAAATATAAAGAAGGATGAAATGAATTACATCAGTTTAAAGTTGTCTGATTGGGAGTGAACAAATCTTTGTATTGTGCTACCTTAAGTCTTCTCACATTTGAGTGACAAGTGTGAAAGTATTCTCAAAGATAATGTCAAGGTTGACTGATATTTCTAAATTTATAAAAAGTTATTTCTAAAAAAAGGCAAACAAAAGGTGGCACATTATTAACTTAACAAAAGGTGGCACATTATTTTAAAACTTTCGATCAAAATCATTCCACAGTATAAGAAGCTATTTTTTTTCTATTTTTAGAATCATAACTTTGTTTACTTTGTGACTTCTTCTCACATTTGAGTAACAGGTGTGAAATTAGCACTAAAGATAATGTCAATGTTGACTTTGATATTTACAAATATCCAAATTAATCACATGTTCGTTCTTAAAAAAAAGAAAATGAAAGATATAACATAATTAACAAGTATTGAACAACAAACATCTGGAAACTCAAGAAAAACAGGAAACAAAAGTTATTAATAAAATCTCTTTAAAAAGGACTTTTAATATAAGACTCCAAAAAGGACAACAGGTGTGAAGAACTCACCAGAAAGACTAACAATATATCACTTTATTGATATTCGGCTGAAAATGTTAATAGTTTTACATGAACCTTTAATGAGTGTTTTGTTTATACTTGTCAAAATAAAACCAAAATTGATATTGATATAAAAAAAATTCACCTATTCTCAGTTTTATAAAAAAAATTCAGACTTCATAATTTTTTTTTCTAGAAAAACCATTCTTATGAGCTTTAATTACAAGAGGTAGACCACAACAAAATGCATTATCTGAAATGTACAGACAAATGTGATTTTATAAGTATAATATTTGATTTGAATAACTTTTCAGGAGGGGGAATAAACAAATTTTGAAAGCTTGTAACTAACAAAAGGAAATTTACATCCCTGAATATTCATTCCATTTGTATGCATTTGCAAGAAATATCTTATGCATAAATGCACGTCAATAACAAAATATACATATATATCATAAACAATATATGTATGAATAATGGAAACGTTATTTGTCTTTTGACCTGTCTAATTCAGCATTCTCACAAAAATATAACATTTTCTGACCAAGGTCAAATCAAAAGTCAAAACCTGAGCTGATCTGTATGAGGAAACCATGAAACAGTATAAAAACTTCATGTGACAAACTATACAGAAAGAATGCTATACACCAATATAAAAAGAAAAGAAATTTACAATTCAGACTGAACACAAAGTTTTCAGACATATTCAGGACAACTATAACCTTTTGGAAAATATGTAAATAGTTCACAATAATGCTTAATCTATTTGAACTAAAATCTATCCCTTATCCCTGTTTATTATTGAAAAGCTCCTTTAGTTTCTCAGACTACTGGCCATGAATATCAAATAGGCTCTAACTTCAGAAAAATACAGATGAATTGAGATGAATATTGCAAAGATTTCATTCTGAGGTCATCATCTGCACAAACCAGTTGTACATAGTACACGTTTCATTCTCTGAACATATTGCTGCCGGAGCTTCTTATCATAACCATGGTAACCAATATTCTGATTTTATAAAGAGTCACCTGTCTATGGCACAAGTTAATCTAGTTTATATATATATATTTATTTATCACTATTTTTTCTTTGAATGGAGCATTTCTATCAAAAGAGTCTGGTCCGGAATTTCATTGTTTAAATGCTTGTAGTAAAGAAATTCTTCTGCTCGAATACTTATAACCCTAACTTCTGGTAGCCGTAGAAGCACTTGGCCAAATTTGTCTTTTAAACTTGGATAAAAGTTAATACAGTATTCCATTAATGCTGCATTGATATTTTCTTGGCACTGCTCCACATGTTGTCTGTTTTCAAGTCCAGGGACATCTTAAATAAAATAATCATAAAAATATTTACTTCTCATTTCTGTTAATGTTTACTTCATTCAAGGAAACAACTTTAACATTATATATAAATATTCTTATAGAAATATACTTATAAGGCAAAAAGTACATAAATAAATGTGTTAAGGGGGCTCGCGGGTCTAAATAATTTCCCCCCTAATATAATATTTCGCTATATTTTTTTATATATGAACTTTATCATATCCTTAATAGAAAAATGAAATACAAAAATGGGGTCACCGTTCATTGAAGCTCACAATCTGCCTCCGAAAGAAGCACACATGTCCTTTTTTTCTGTTGAACTAATAGGGAAAATAAAGGTAATATCGAAATAAAAAAAGAACTAAATTACAGAAATCGCTTAAATTTTACTAATATTTAGTTTATGTACAGCTTATTTGAAAACAAGGATAAAAAGTATAGGTCACCAATTAGTTAAAAAAGATATTTCAATTTTAAAGCCAAAAAAATGGCATTTTTTCACCAAAGGGAGATAATTTGGAGCTTTGACATAAACATTTAAAAATTCATCTGGGGCCAAACCGAATCGATTTTTCTGGTTGAATTTTGCACCCTGTCATAAAGTTATAACTAATAGTGTAATAAATTAAATTTATGATGAAAAAACAAATGTTTAATTTTTTGCCAAAATTTTTGTACCCGCGAGCCTCCTTAAGGGCTATTTCATGAAAAAAATGTATGGGAAACCAGTTGAATACCAGTTTATAACTATAAGGGGTAATTGGTGTTCTCTAGTTGCAATCTTCCAATTGAGATAATGTTATACCTGGTTTTGATAAATTATGTTGCATATTTTGATAAAACAAGTTAGCAGTTAAAAAAAATTGATCTGTTGGTGAATTGTCTTGAAGAGGCACTGTTTGCATTTTGTCCTATGTGTATTTCCCGTGTTTTTTTCAATGTAACTTTTTGTTCATAAACATAATAAATTAAGTTAGATTTCATAGTATAAAGAATGTCAGCTGGTAGACTAACCTGGGTTAAGAAGTATCAGGTATTTCAGACAAAGATATTCGTTGACATCAATTTTCAATTCTCTCATTTTTCGTACCATGTCTCTTATCCTATCTTTACAGTCTGATAATCCTAGTTTATCTAAACAATCTATATTTAGTCGCTGACCATTTCCCTAAAATAGAAATAAAAGATCTAACAATCAGTCCCATACAGACCATTTCCCTAATATGGAAAACTTTGTAGTGGATTATCCAAACGTTTGTGTATGATGTATTTCATGTAATGTTTAATTGGTCCTTGTTCATCAATTAATAATATAACCTGTTGACAAACCCAGTGCAGCTTCTTTTGAAGTTTATACAATTTCTGTTTGTTTTTCTACCCCGATTTGTATCTTCTCAATGAATTCATGAGATTTGAATAAAGGTAAATTACTGTTGCCTTTAATTCCTTACCTTTTTAAAATGATTTTATAAATGTTTTGAAATCAATACCAATTCCGTCTCTTTCATTTAGTCACATTTTATACATAGTGTTAACATTATATGAGCTTCAGAAAGCATAACTGTTTGATTGTTACCACAGTACATATGTTACTCTATTTAACATTTTTAATGGTAAACTTCACATTAACTAAAATTGTCTCATCCAGATTTAACTATTTCAGAATGTCTTCTATAATGGTGTAAATCAGTTCACGTCAACATTAAAATCCATATGGAAAAACTAAATAATTTTTTTTGAAAACATGCTTTGAGAATGAACTTACCATTAATACCTCCCCACTCCATGTATCATGAGCAAGTCTATGTACAAAGTCTAATATTAAAATCTCACTCCAACTGTGTTGTAATAGTTTCATTTGGTCTTCAACCTAAAAATATAAACACATTCAATAAACTATGATATTATACAGAAAGAACAATAAACGTTGAGTTCAGATCTGAAAATTCAAACTGGCTACTACAGTTTTGTTTATATATTGCTTATATACTGCTTAGGGATCACAAAATTTACAGTTTCTGTTTCTAACTGTGATTTCAAAGTAGACAAACTGCCAACATCACACAAATTTACATTTTTTTGTACATAAACATTATAAACACACAAACTGTCAACAACACACAAATGTTTTAAACACATCAAATTTCCATTTCTGAATGAAAGTTCTGTTCAGCATAAAACATGAAATGAGGACATCAACTAGTTCGTTCATTTTGTTTGCTTCCATGAGATATGCTACATGTACATGTAGGTTGTCATTCGTTCTATTTCTTATCTTCATGGTTATTCTTTTTCTAAAAATCTTTTTGTTTTGCTTAGAGACAATGCAAGATTTAAATCAAGGAACAGCTATATACATGTAACTAATTTTACTTACAGCTACATGTATGTAGAACAGAGTCAATAGAAAGTGTGTGCAATCATACCAATACATCATTTGTACATGTACAAAATGTGTATGAAAAAAAACGCTTGACAAATATTTTGTGTATTCATATTGATATGCAAATCTAAAGGTCCAGATTTTAAAATTTTTTAAATACATTGAACTCCCAAAAAAATTTATTTTTTTATGGTACATTGTACCTGTCTTCAATCATGACAGTGACAAGTGTATTTCTAATTTATACTAAAAACAACCATTTCCATTAAAAAGTCCATAGAGCATTTAAAGTTCTTTAAAAAAAATAAAAGACATATTATTAGTACTTTTACCCATGAACATTGTGTACAGTTGTACTTAATAGCTATATTTACTTGAACATCTTATCTATCACCTAGAGTCTGCATGCACTCTGATGTAGTATGTAATTATTTAGTTACTTGTATAACTTAATGGTTTTTTTCTACTTATGAATATTAAGTACATGTATGTAATTGTAATTTATGACAATGTATTCTTTACACAGTAAGTAGTCCCTGTACATCATGTGAATGATGGAATTTTCTTACAAGACATGCAAGATAAAAGTGTTGTGACAAATATTCTTTTCATTAGGGTACTAAAGCATATATATATGTCTGTTTCCTGTTTATTGCCATAAAAATTGGGGGTGGAAAAAAAGTGTGATTTTTCTTTTCTTGATAGAAAATAAAGTTTTCACTGCCTTCCACTGGAAGGAACTTTAATCACACTTTTTTATTGAGAATAATCTGAATTTACATTATACATCCTATAATTTTCACATCAAATCTTTTTTTCAAAATCTAATGCTATGGTTATCATTTACTCCTTTTTTGTCAATTTTATTGCAAATAAATCTGCATAAATCTGATAAAAATGATGTATATGAATGACCTCCCTCCCCCCCCCCCCCAAAAAAAAAAAAATAATTGTGAAAATCAAACAGACATACATTTTTTTTTATTTCAGCATATTTACATTGTATATTTTATTAATTATTTTGGTACATTATCATTCGGTAAAGTTGATCAGCAGTTTTAAACTTGTGTGTACTTAATTACTGGGCTAACTACTACAGTTCTTTAATACCATATTAGCCATTTATCAAATCCACATGACATGGGATTAACAAATAAATAAAATTCTATGTAATTATATGTTCTTATTACATTCTGAAGTGTCTGCTTACATTTTAACATCAACAGGAAAGTTTGCATCCACAACATTTCATCATGTTTACTGCAATGTCACTTTAATTCTTTTTATTCAAATATATGTACACATTACAAAGAAGTAAGTTGAAGTAATCAGTATGAGACTAGATATGATTCCTTATGCAAAATGCACCAATTATAGCTGATTATCAACAGTAATATACATGTACATTTTATATCTGTTTACAATTTAATGGATACTCTTGCAGTTGTACAACTACATACATACATGTATGTTTGAAGTAATCTAGCTTAAGAATATTAAAGTATAAACCTAAATTGAATCCACCTTCACCTGTATGGCCTTGATTTAAATGTACATTATGTATACATAAACCTTAAGTTCTTTAAAATAAGTAGAAGTCCTGGCCCACTCCACCATTAGAAATAGTAGCTGATCTGACAGTTTACAAATCATCTGCAATAATTTGATTGGCTGACTAAGAATATCTTCAGCACCAAATGCATTATGAAGAAATGATAATAGTTTATGTTTGATTTCCATTTCATCAGTCATATTTGCTTTCATATTTATAATAGTCTGAGGCACAATTGGTATAACAGGTGGTGCCATCTGGTGATGATATTGATATGATGGCATGGAGTAATGGTTCCTGGGGTCATGCATCATCGAAGGTGGATGGAAGTTCTGGGTCATGGTGTATGGTGATTGTGGGTGTGACGTAATGGGTGATGGCTGGGAGGAGGACACACAGCTGATGTCAGAGTTAGGAGAATCAGGCATGGAAGGTGATGGCATGCCGGACATGTTTGAGCTGTTATATCCCATGCTGTTTGAGACCATCTGAGAAATATGTTGTAACATTGCTGGGTCTGGTTTAATATCCTCATCTGGGCTTGTCATCCCATTCTGTAGTCGTATTTGGCATTGTGCCAGCATCTGTTGCTGTTGTCTAACGGCTTGTTGCTTAAGTGCTCTGTCTCGTTTATACATTGGGCCAAATTTGTTCCTTCCACCTCTCATCCTGTCTGCCCTTACAGCTGAAAAATATTTTCAATTTAATATACAAATTCGTAAAATCACTCAAGGAAGTTAATAATTATATTAAAACATTAAAAACCTATTAAATAGTTTTTTCTTTAGCATTTCATGTACATTTAGGAACAATGAGGAATGTCTTCTAATTTTCTTTAAACATGTCTGAAGTCTGTTTACCTTTGAATACACAACATATATAAAGGACTTATTTATTAAAAGTGCGTAAGCATTTATTTTTCACATTGTATTAAGTGATGTAATTGTTTCAAAACTTACCTTCTAATTTCATACCAACATTCAAACATTTTTGAAATCTACAAAAAGGACATCTCTTTCTCTGTGCTTTGTCGATTAGACATGATCTATTATCCACACAGGAGTACACCTTTTTATTTTGAACTGTTCGTTTAAAGAAACCTGAAAATGTTAAAAGTTTATATGTAAATAAATGAACAGCATATAGACAAGTTTGGTTACAATTTTTGTTTGTTTTGAAAAATTCCCATTTTAACATTTCTTACTTCATTTTAATATGTGAACAATTTGTACAATAACAGAAAAAAAGTAGGGATATCAAAGACTTTGCTCAATTAAAAACTAATTTAGAGATTTAATTCTTGTGTCACATGTGTCATTAGGTGTATATTGATGTACATTTTTACCTGTACAGTTAATGTCAATTTCATGTACCAAAATATCTATTTCATTCTAACACTTAACTCAGTCAAAGAGAAATGTGAGTTGTAAGTCTGCCAGTAATATATTTACCTTTACAGCTTTCACATGTGAGTAGACCGTAGTGGTATCCAGAGACTTTGTCACCACAAACTGGACAGAGCTCATCCCATCCAAACTTCAGGTCACCTGAGTACTGCATGTCATTACTAGAGGATGAAGCTATAAATAACAAAAGTTTCTCTCATTATAATTATCAAATCATAGATTCAATGGGGGACTGAAATTGGGCATCCAGATGTCAGATCTAGAGGATATGCATACACTTACTACAGTGGATGTGTTAACTGAACGTAAATAAATAAATCAAAACAGCAACTAAACATTAGGCCAAATAAAAATATATGTGTGGTTCCAGTAACCCTACCGTCCCTACTTTTTCGGCTTAAAAATAACCTACCCTAAAGATTTTATTGTCATTTTGCATTAAGCACTGTTAAAGTCAGAATGTTGCTTCCATAGACTCAATGTAAATAAAAAACATAAAATAAAAAAAAATCCCTACCTACCTACCCTAACTTTTTTTCAGATGTAACTGGAACCACACATACTTTTTTATTTGGCCTTACCAGTTAAAATAATAAATCTGTATAGGCTTCCTATCATGTGAAAGCTCCCATAACATCAGCATATACATGTTTTGTATAAGACAATATCCAAATTACCATTTCAGACCTTTGACTTTGTATGGAAATAAGTCACTTAGTTAGTTTAAACATATTTATTTATAGTGGATTGGGAAACAAATGTTGATACATGTAATAAGGAAAACATTTGAAGTTCTCCATTAGAGAACAGGAATAACAGATGATGAGATGTGCAAAATATCCATTTAATGGACTACTGAAACCCATAATGAACAAAGATTTAGTGGTATAGAATTTACCTGCTTTTATTTTTAACATGTTTAAAATTCAGCTTGATGCAAAAACAGTGAAAGAACAATATTTTCCGTACTGGCTTACAGTGTGATATAAAAGAATTTTATTAAACCAACAGAAAATACATAATTGAAAACTTGTTGAAAGTTTAAATATTTATTTTATCGGGGTTATTGTACTCTCGAACAACCAACATAGGGCACGACCTCTGAACTACTTTGTGTAAACAGCACATTGGGGTTTCACGGAGAGGTTATCTATGATAAACGCAACTGTAAAAGCAATTCTGTATCGTTTCTACTAACTTTTCAAATTAACTGGCTCCTCTGTTTCGTCCATTTTGATGAAATATTGAGTTTTTCATCTCATCAAAATAATGACAGCATCCATTTTAGTGCATAATTAGGGCACCTTCAATTTTTAAGAGTTGCACTCAAGGGAAATAATTCAAAATTGTATACCAATATAATGCCAACATTTCAATAGACCTGTTTTTAAAAGAAATATTTTAAATAAAAAGAATGATACATAAGATTTATTTAAAGGTTGGTTTGAAAATATATCTAATCGGAATAGTGATCAATTTCAGAGTTAAAGGGCTATATTTAACCTACATTCAAAACAAATAAAATAACCAAGAGACCGTCAATGCCACAAACTGTAAACGAGATTCATTTCAGACTGTTAAAAATGTCAAAATTTGTTCTAATACACAGAAGATTAGCCAATTCAACAGATCAAATGATGTCATAAACTATGAACAACAAATTATACAATTCTTTTAATAAACACTAATCATGAGTAAAAAATATCAAAGATTCTACATAAATATTCATTAAAAGCTAAATATCAACAAATTCCAGAAATTTATACCCAACCAACATGACCAATATTATTATTCTTTTAGAAATTTTCTGTGTTTGAATATTTTGAATGTTCATGTCATCTATTAAATTTTATTTATTATATGTTTTTTTTAACTTATTTTCTTATATGAAATGTTTTCAAAAAAACTTCAATAAAAAAAAAATCATAAAAAAAAATGAAATCTGCATATGTGTCATGCTGATTCTGAAATAAATTTCAATCAGCTGATTCAACCCTTAGCGGACCTCGCGGAAAACCGCATGTCAAACTTATCTATGCCGGCGAACATTTGGACGCTGATAAAACCGTTTTAAAACCAATAAAATTGAATGACAACTCATAAACAGCAAAATGTTTATACCAAAACTATTATTTAATAGAAATAAACAATATTTGAACTAAAAATTAAAACATTTAAGGATGCCGCAATTATTTATATTCCTGCTTACCTTCAACGTCGAGAGGCCCGTTAGTAGAGCCAGATTCAACACCATTTTCTCCATTCGATAAGGAATTTTGAGCCGAAATATCTAAATCAAGTCTTTCCGTATGTTGAATCATTTTTAGTAACGTTCATTAAATTTTAATTAGTTATTAAGACATCCAAATATTGGGAAAGAAAAACCAATCCATCTGTAAACTGTAATCCGACCTGAGGTTTTAGTACTGAACAAATAGATCTAGACACCAACGCGCATGCTCAGTCCAGAAAGTAGGACACATTTGGACAGTGAGAGTAAACAACTTAGTCAGTAAACCGAAAATAATAAATTTTGTCGCATTTAAGCATTTTATATCAAGAAATATGTATATTTTGATAAGATGTTTTAATTTTGACATGAACAATGGAAGGTAAATTATTGAAGTGCTTATGTTATCTAATGTTTATGGATATTCAATTAAAAGGTGTAACAAGGTACGAGAAGGTACTTAACCGTTACGATAGATTGCAATATTGATCTTTATTGACAACTATAACTGCAAATTTATCTGCAGGTACAATTATAATATAATAATCTAATCACCGAAGAAGAAAAAAAAACACGGTAGCTAATTCTATACATACTTTTAATTTAAGGGAAAATCTTGGTATTGATTAACTAAATTTTTTATTTAACTTTTGAAATGATCGGCTGATATAGCAAAGCAAAAAAGGCTGCTGCTGCTAGCAAAACAAAACAAAAAGCTTAAAAAAAACCAACCCAAAAACATTTCAATCAGTGTCCCCAGCGTCTGCACAGTGAAGTGCCTACTTCATGGTTAAGAAATATTACAAGTGGCTCTTGAGGAAACTATGCAAAAGTCGAAAAAAACAAGAAACAATATTCAAAAGATCTGGAATATCAGAAGTTTTAAAATGAAGGTAATTCAAAGCTTTATTGAAAAAAAACTGAATATAAGGGTCATTCGGTTACTACGCAATCATCATTCAAACGTTAAATTGCACTTTACATGGAGCTGAAACTTTTGCCATTCCACTTTACCATTGCATCATGGATTAAATACTTAAATTAAAGGCCTGGAAGTGAACTATTGACACTATATAAAAGTTGCATTATTTATCGCAATGAAGGAGTCTGAAGTTCATCAAAGTCTACCACCTACTACTACAAACATTTGCTTAACTGTAAGAAAACATAAGGAAGTCAATAGAATACTGAGAGGACGCGTAAAACAATAACAAAAATCTATTCTTAGTATTAGCATTGTTACAATGTTTACAAACAACTGTTGATCCTAGATAATTTTCATTTTTCTTTCTAAAATTAAAACCGGTAATATTGAACAGCTTCGTTACTTTTGGTAACTGTAATAAATAAGGGTTTAACTCTCACGGACAAAGCTAGCTCTGGAAAAATGTATGATGTTTCAGTTATGTCCCGTACTATCAACTATAGATGTATTGGTTATAGTTTAAACTAACTAAACTGCAATGAAACTATCCGGAGAACATTTATGAGAACGTGCATGGATGCATGGTCACTTTATTTCTTTATTTCTTAACATATTTATACCATTTCTCTATTCTTTATATATATATACCATCACCCCGTTATTCCTATTGTTTGCTATTTTTCCTGTCCTTTTTAAAACAGGATCATGTTTTTGCTATTCTGTATCACCATATAGATCCTCATTTATCCATGCAATAATCGACAAAATAAGTATCCACATCTTTAGCTTCACCGATATTTTGAACTGCGCATACATTTGTCACAAATTTTTGTTTAAAGTTTATATATGACAATAAATATTTTAATTAAAAAAATAATTCCAAATACAGAATAAGTAAGAGTTGAAAGCGGTTCCAATGCAACAAATCTGAAATGATTGACTTTATTTATAAAAGCTACAAATATCATGCACCTCACTATTAAAGAGTCAACTAAACATTACCATTCACACTTCCAAAAATAAAAACAATAAATGTACAAAATTTGATGCAATGAAATCTGTAGTTTAATGAAAATAAAAATTATTTCCTATTCAATTTTTAGATATTCAACGAAAAAGTAAAATTTTGCCATGTCACGGGGCAGATAAAAGATACATTGTTTTGTAAATGTTGGTTGTTAATGTGTCAATGACGTAGACGTAGTTTTCAACAGTTTCTTTTAATTATAACCATATCAACAGAAAAGTCACTAGCCTATAGTAGGTAAAAACATAACTTGACTTTAGTGAAAATTATAATATTTATAAAGAAATTTTTACAAAAACTCTATGTTGACCTTAACCAGAATATTTCAGTCGTTATATTCCGCCGATCTACGATTATTACTTTAACTCCCAAAAAGGAAAGATCTGGGAGGGACTGAATTATTCGGATTATACCGCCCCATGCAGCGAAAATGACAAACTGACAAGACGAAGGAGGATAACACTGTCTGCATGTGTTACAAGTTAAAGGTCGGTTACACGTAGGATAGGAAAAGTGACTTCATCGTTGATTATCGATGAGGAAGAATTTATAACAAACAAACCACGCAAAAAAGGAAAGAAAGACAAATAATCACGAAATAAACGTAATGCAAAAAACGAAAAAAGCCTAATATTGAATTTTTGAACTTTTTTTTTTATTATACTTGATTCGTTTGATATCGTATGTTTTCAAAGATTTTTTTTGTTAGCGTTCCGGATGTCGATATATATATATATATACGGTCTTTCTTGTTCTACAATCAAGTAAAGTATTTTCTTTTATACGTATACGTTGTTATTCTGAATTTTATCTGGAATATGACAGTTGTTTTCCATAAGTTTGATGTGTTTGAACTTGTGATTTTGCCATTTGATAACTAAGGACCCTTTTTGAATTTTACTTGTAGTTCGGTATTTTTGCTATTTTAGTTTTTTTTTTTTTTATATTATATATACATGAGCCTTGTCGGGAATGGTGACATCATAATATTATCACATATTTGAAACCTGGAAATAATCGAGCGATGATTCACCATGGGGGAATGATTGCATCCTCTTTGAATGTTAATTAGGTTAATTATTTATAATTCATTGTTATTTGTTGGTCGAAAGAGATCCCCAACAAAGATGAGAAGTGACAAGAAAATATTTTAAAGACCGTCTTCTTTTAAATTTGTGTTTCTAAAGAAGGCAAATTATAACTAAATCCCACCCCTTGTAATGCTATCTATTTTCCTCTCACTTCTCAATATAAAGCCGTGAAAATGGTGTAGAAAAGCCAACAATTTGATCAAATCTATTCTTTTCTGAACCATTGATCCTCAACATAGGTTAAAAAACAAAATTATATTTAATAAGGGTGACAAAAATGTGATAATGATCACTATGTCTTCTCACGCGAACAGACAGATTTTCCTGTAGTTATGACTCATTTGGTATCGTTCATTTTATATATTAGGCCTTAAACATGTTAAAATACGTGTTTAACCTAATCTTATATCAGCCGTAATTGTTTGTCCATACCCCATTTCCTAAATAACACAAGTCCCTTTAAAGTATTGTTAAATTAAAATATCACGAATATAACTAGAACTTTTGCATTACTTAGACTTATCTCCTAATTTGCGCTTCTAATTATAAACAACACGGCGGGTGCCACATTTAGAGCTGGATCTGGTCACCCTTTCAAAGCACTTGTTATATATCCCCGATTTTTGTTTGGTTCGTGTTGCTCAGTCTTGAGTTTTCAGTGTTCTGTTTTGAAGACGATTGTCTGTCTTTTGGTCGTTTTTTAACATGACAGTCAGATCATTTCAAATTTGCACTCTTTTAATGATCAACATGTTTAATCCATATTATATGAAAATTAAGATTTTTATAACAATTTTCACCACTAGTTATTCCCCTTTGTTCACTCACAACCGAATGTTAATAGTATCTTTATATTTGTAAGATTTTTAACAGAACAAACGGAAAATATTCATGTATTAAAGAAGGAAATACGAGTGTACGCAGCTGGCATATATAAGACGAACTTTCCACAGAGTCTGCATCTATGTTGTGAAATAAAAGAATTTTATTCATTCATTTAATCTAATAAAAAAAAAAATAATTTAAATTTTTTTATTTCATAAAATCTAATTTTGTCTTATAAAAGATGTCAAAAAACAAGCAAACAAGTCTTCTTTCTATTATTTTTTTTTCTGTGCACACGTGGTTTGATTTAATTACATGGAATCAATTAAACAATAAGATTTATTATCTGATATTATTCCTATTTCGAACTTCTTAACCCTTGTTATCGTTTTTCTGGAGAAGCTGCATCAGCTGTTAAAATTAAATCATTATTTTTTTCAAACATAAAAAGAATGCACCGTTGTAAAATTAAATTATGCATCATTGTTAAACAACACAAATCAGGATATTCAGATTTTGAAAATATAACCAAAAGATAACATCATCAGATCATCATTTATCAATTTAAACATGAATGTGACCAATGAAAAGAATTAGGATAATGGTTTGTGGTCTTCCTTTCATTTCAATGGTTACGTCATTTGATAAAAAGATAACCATACTGTATTATTATTTAATATGAGTCTGTATAGAATTTTCCTTAATTAAAAACTGTCTCAGGCGAACATTTTACTCTGAATTAAAGAATTGTATAAACACAAACGAGTTTTAGAGGCAACCGTAGTTTACCGCTATTCAAATATCACTTAAAAGATGCATATTAATTATGGTTAAAACAAAAACTAACGGGAATCTTTAGCACACATTACGAAGCGAGACCGGTTTCATCGACAGGATACGCGTATCCTACTATATAAATGTATACACCGCTTGTCATGTGAATCAACACTGAGTAAAAAACTTCGAAAATAATCGGTAAATTTACAGATCATCTAAAAATCCAAGACTGCGAAATAGTGTCGCTAATGAGTGAGACAAATATTATTGGTCAAACGAGTCGCGATGATAGTAACTGAAATCATTGGCGATTTAAGTCGTTTTCCCTCAGAACTCTGAAGGAGCTGTACGAGATGTCATGTTACTGCTGAGAAATAAAAAGTTGAAATCATCACGTTTGTCAAAGACTCAAAATTAAATTTATCCATCTGTGTCATAGAACATATGAAAATACAAACACAAGATCCATTTACACAAGTATTCCACATTCCAAACTAAAAGACAAATTGAAAGAGTTGATATTACTTTGCTTCATAAAAAAGAATGGCCAACGTAGATACACGTATCTTATCTTAGGGAGGGATAAATCCTTCTTTGTAAAGAATCACTCTGATTCTAACAAAAAATTCTCTGAAACTGATATTATCAAGTTGCTTGATTTCTTGATTGACAACATATTTGTTACGTTCGGAGGACGTGTTTTTTCAACAGACTGTCGGCATTCCAATGGGAACAAACTGTGCCCCTCTACTCGCCGACTTGTTTCTTTATTATTATGAGGCTGACTTCATGCAGGAACTTCTTAGGAAGAAAGATAAGAAGTTAGCAATATCCTTTAACTCTACTTTCCGCTATATAGATGATGTTCTTTCACTAAACAATTCAAAATTTGGTGACTATGTGGAACGCATCTATCCAATCGAACTAGAGATAAAGGATACTACAGATACAGTTAAGTCGGCTTCATATCTTGACTTACATCTAGAAATTGACAATGAGGGTCTGTTGAAAACAAAACTTTACGACAAAAGAGATGATTTCAGCTTTCCAATTGTGAACTTTCCATTTCTAAGTAGCAACATTCCAGCAGCACCTGCATACGGGGTATATATCTCCCAATTGATACGATATTCCCGTGCTTGCATTTCCTATCATGATTTTCTTGATAGAGGTTTGCTGCTCACAAGGAAGCTATTAAACCAAGAGTTCCAAATGGTGAAGTTGAAATCATCCCTTCGTAAATTTTACGGACGCCATCACGAGTTGGTTGACCGTTATGGAATAACCGTTTCACAAATGATATCGGATATGTTCCTTACGTCGTAACTACAATCCCCTTCCCTTTCATGAATATGACCTACCGAATTAGACTATTTACCGGATTTGTAATCACTTAAGCAACACGACGGGTGCCACATGTGGAGCAGGATCTGCTTACCCTTCCGGAGCACCTGAGATCACCCCTAGTTTTTGGTGGGGTTCGTGTTGTTTATTCTTTAGTTTTCTATGTTGTGTCGTGTGTACTATTGTTTTTCTGTTTGTCTTTTTTATTTTTAGCCATGGCGTTGTCAGTTTGTTTTAGATTTATGAGTTTGACTGTCCCTTTGGTATCTTTCGTCCCTCTTTTAAACCGAACGTGTACAATCAAGAAAAAAATATATGATTCGTATTTTTTTCAGATGAGATTTGTTTACATTTCTTTTCAAAGCTATATTACTTAATTCATATCCTTGACACATATGCAGCTGGTATATCTACTTATTACATCTATTTTATATTTATAAAAAGAGGCTTAAATTGAAAATGTCGTATCCCGCAGATATTTATAAATCGAACAAAAATATTAGTTACATTTAAAATAAAATTAGGTACAGATTCTGTCCTTGAACTTCGTAAAGTCTGATATACAAGTTATGATATTGGAATGATTAGGATGTTTGATACATTTGATATGTCTTATTAGCATGTGGCATATATACAATGAAACATTCAATAATAACATAGTATATGAACAACAACTCGATCAATGGAAGTGGCAAACAACGACCCTTTTCTATAAATCTTTATTATGTCGGAAGGCGAATACGGAAGATGAAAAAAATCCGCAGCATAAGGTTGTAAAATAAAGTTATATCCAAACAGACTTTACATATATATAAAGATATAAAAGTAAAATAACAAAAATACATAATTCACAGGAAAATTCAAAACGCAAAGCCTCTTGCCTAAAGGCAAAATCAAAAGCTCAAACACATCAAACGAATGGAAAGCAACATATTCCTGACTTAGAACATGTATCATATGGTATTATCAACGATATCAATATAATTTTATTTGCTGCAAAATCAGTAGTACATAAAAACAAAAATGGCAACGTCAATACAGTCAACATCACGTCACTTATATATTTTAAAAATAATAAAAGGAAAATGGCAGTTGTTATCTAATAGTTTGTTTATGTGTGCGTTGCATTGTCGTTTGTTTTTTGTTGCACTCCAGTGTTTGTGTTGTTACATTGTTTACCTCTTATAATTGACGTGTTTCCTCAGTTTTAGTTCGTAACCCGGATTTGTTTTCTCTTAATGTATTTATGACTTTCTAACAGCGGTATACTACTGTTGCCTTTATTGGACATATCTTTATAAATTTGAAATACAGCTGACTGATACATGACATGTACATATACATATTGTACTCCCACTCTGTTGGTTTTGATTAAACCTTTTGATAAAAATAACGCTTTCATTTTTTCCTAGTTAAACGTAATGCGCACCGACAGACTTCTAATAATATTTTTTATCAGATATAAATTAAAGAAAAGGGTTTGCAATAATTATTATGGGGTCAGGTTTCGTATTGTTCCGTATTTATTTAAATTTATCATTTCGAAAAATCAAGAAACAAAATGACAAATACGATTGTCATTTTAAAAAATTCTATTTTTGACATTAAAATTATCTTAAACAAACTGTGTGGTCTGCTTTGGGTGCAATACTTTTTTTTTCTAAATTCCATATTACTTTGATATCATTTTAACATTTTCTATGTAAAAAGATAAAACAAGCCCCATGTATTCTTTTGAATACAGTTTACTTTAATATTTGATATCCACTTGAAATTACACAAAAGCCATACTCTTTTTGTAAATTGAAAGGAATGAATCGGTGTTATGTTGTGATCACTGGGACACTAGCATTCAATCTTTCTATTAATAAGCAACACTGAGGCTGTTAAATATTAAACATACATGCTGTCCAATTATTTTCTAATATTCGTGTACATCATCTACCAACATAAATGTTTTCCTTCTTGTGAAACTGATACAAAATAAAATTAAAAAAAAAACCTATATAATAACCAAGTTTAAACGATCATTTTCAATATGGGGAAGCGCCTGTATATCACAGTTGCAGGTGCGGATCAATCCTTTTTAAAAATGGGTTCCAACCAATGTCCCCTTTCAAAAGCATTGATTAACAAAAAGGTGTGGTTGAAACCCCGGATCTCTTTTGACCCGCCATCGAGTTTTTTTACATTGGTTTGACGTGTTTGAGTTTTTGATTTTGCCGATTGTTAATGTACTGTCCGGTTTGAATTTTCCTTGGAGTTCGGTATTTTTGTGTTTTGTTATCTTACTTTTGAATTACATAAGTAAAAAATTCTAATATCATTTTTGTTGTTGAAAGGGTATAAGTTTTCACTTTTATTGTTTTTGTATAAATATATACAATGACCATTGTAAAGTTTAATGATAATAATCAAAATGAGACTGGGAATTGTGTAGAAATCAAAATGTAAATTTGATTGTTTCTAGACAAATACACAACTGTGTATGAGTAAGTATGATTTGAAAATAATAAGTAGTATTCCAATGTCTTTTAAACCTTTATATTCTTTATAACGAAAGAAGGATACACATTTATGTATATGATGGTATTTTGAGGGAGTAAAGTCTTATTAAGATTTTTAATTTGTTTTTAACTCTACATTTGTTTTCAACCACAAAAAGCTCGAGACTATATAATTTAATTTAAAGAATACATAAAATTGAATTATATTTGATGTTTTGGACTTAAGAATTTTTTGTTCAGAATTTCCTGACTTTGTAGTGAGTTAAAGTGTATTTGGAATAGAGGATTTTAAGTACAAGTGGTAACACTTGAACACACGATATAGTCACCCTTTTGAACTGTTGCTGGTGGTCTCTCTCTGATGTTTTTACAAACCTTTTGGCGAAAAAATTGATAACACTTAAACCACGCCTACTTCACTTTTATGTGTGCCAAAGAGTAGAAAAGAAGAGCAATTGAAATTGTATTTTGTAAAGAGCAAAAGGGATACCCTGTATTACACACTGATAATTGATATATCAATACAAAACACTTTCTTTATTCTCTTTAAAACTATTTTTACAAATATGGGTCACAGACCCTACAATTTCGATGACAACATTATTATAAGTAATTAAAACTTAAAAGGAAGTACGGCTTGTTATTTTGAATCTTGAATACTGGTTATATCTTACAAAATAATAAATATAGATGAAAAAGCAAATATTGATTTAATCCATTACACCCGTTACTTTACTTCGTAAAAAGTATTTTAAAAACACAAGTCTTTCTGTACACAGAAAATCACATATTGAAAAAGTGTATTGACTAATTTTTTAAGGTATTAAACCAATAAGCTGAATACTTAAACATGGACACCATGCCATCAAGTATACCTATAAATGTCAGTAAATGTATTTATTTGGTTAAAGTAGTATTTACTGATGTTCAACAGTAAAAGTATGTACATTAAAAAAGAATTTTTCACTAACATAAAGGTGGAAAACTTGAAACTGGTATCAATTAAAGACTACATATGTGTTGAATTGACTTTAAATTTTACATGTGTTTTAACTTTTGAATTTTGCCTTTTGATTAGGGACTTTCCGTTTTGAATTTTCTTTCGGAGTTCAGATTATAGTGACTTTACTTTTTAAAAGCTTTGTAGGAGGTTGTATACATTTTGCCCGGATACTCATTGTTTTCATGACTTTCAAGACTTTCATTTTCTTAAATCTCTTGTTTTTATCATTATTTGAAAAACAATAACATCTAAGATGTCAACAGTATCAGAATGAAGATCTCTTCCAACTTTTGTTTCCCTTTCGTATATTGGGTTACTAGTTTTCGTCGCCTGTAGTGTATGTTATAGCTGACACAAAGCAGACGCACTTGATGGTCTATTAATCAACATAATTAATCAGCAGATTGTTATCAAGACATCATGTCAATAGAATGTAATTTTAAAGATAAAAACTAATTTTAACTGTAGTTTTTATCTTTCTAAAGTCTACTTTAAGAAAGGTTTCTAATTATAGTTTTAAAATTTGTATGTATAAAATCTAAAATCTGATAGGGTTCAATATATTTGTAATTCTAATATAGGGAAGAAGATCAGAATAAAAAACCCAGTTATTATAATGATAAAATCAACCCTAAAATAATAGTTATTTATATACATGGAATAGGGAAAGGGAGAGAAATATAAGGTATTGATATCAAACAGTATATATTTCCTTCTTAAAAATTGAGTGTAAACAAAGGCCTAACCTCTCCTTTGTTCATCATTTTATATATTTTTTGTAATTGCATAAATCTTAATTGAAAATACGGGGTTTGGCGTATCATAATAATTAAACCGTTTCATATATAGATATATAACGTCGTGACTCCATGAATCGGGATACAAAGAATTTCTATTACTTCATTTTACAATCATTTTTGAAAACCGCAGATTACAACCCAGTTCTTTCTTATGTATAATTAAGCTTTGCTCTGACTTTGTGTTTGGAAAACCAGCATTTGACTTGTCGTATTAAGAGGAGGAAGATCTGTGGCAGATGGTTTCGAGTTATCAGATGTCTAATTGTTAACTGTACAAGATAAAGTCTTCATACATAAAAAATGGTATAATTGTCATATCAAATATCGTTAAATATGTTGGTTTCCGAATATGAGATTGAAAAAAATAGGCAATCCGGGGGAAATATATATTCGCTCTCGTTTTTATCTTTGAGGATTATAATTGCATATGCTGTTGTTAAAGAATAACAAACTTACTCTAAGATTTGCAAAGGACTTTCTTGAGGACTTTCAAAGTCTGATGACAAATTTGAACAAAAAAATTGCATGAAAAATATTGGATATCAAACATTGAAAAGAGAGTTACACTAACGGGAAAAACAAAACAACAGTAGTATACCGCTGTTCGAAAGTCATAACTCGATAGAGAGAAAACAAATTCGGGTTACAAACTAAAACTGAGGACAACACATCAACAATAAGAGGAAACCAACGAAACAACAGAAACCCTGAAGTGAAAAAAAATTCCACCAACAACGATGCAACACACAGAAGCGAACTACAAGATATCAACTGCCGTTTGAAATATCATTTTAATTTGTTAGAAAAAATTGATCTAAAAATTATATTCATAATCAAGTTGCCAATAAGACAACAGCGATCACATGAACTATCAACTAAAAGGATGTGTACGGCTTTCAACACTGCACACAATGCACACGGTATAGTTAACTTTAAAGCTGATTTCCTAATGCTTGCAAAGTAAAACTTTGTTTGGATTGCTTGCTTTGTTTGTATAATTTTTAATACAAGCTTTGTAAATAGGATTGACATCTTTAAACAATATATATAGGCATAGTTTAACCTGTATATATTATATTTGAATTGAATTGGGTGTTATCCTATTGATTGTACAATATAAAAACCAAGCAAGCAAGCTAACTAAAGTTTTGTTCTACATGCATTATGAAATTATCTGTAAAGGCTTCCGGCAATAGTAATGATTGGATATATCAACAAGTTTTTATTTTTTGTATGTCGAACTTAAATATAAAAGAAATCTGCTAAAATCAGACAAGAGTTATTGATGGGGCAGCTATTTAAAAATTGATAAGCATTGACGTAGAAGATATAAAAGATATTGGGTCGGTCAATAATTTTTTAAAGAAAATGTTAGCGTCTTATGTGTCATATTGTCAAGCTGTTGGCATGCTACTTTTTTCAGTTTAAATTATAATTTTTATCTAAACTTGTCTTCTGATTTAAGAAATGATTTGCATTGTTGCATTATTTACCCAATAAAATAATATTTACTATTTAGATAGTAGCCTACTGTTAGCGGATCAATAAACACAAGGCTGCATATGGACAATGTAAGTCGGTCAACACACATATGGTTGGGAACATATTATTTTTGGTCTTCGATTCATCAAAATGATTTTTGAACATAATGATAAATCATTTACCTTTTCGATTCGAGTCTTTTGTAGACGAAGACGAAATGCGAGTCTGGCGTACATAATTATATCTTATTAGTTTTATCTAAAGTTAAATATGATATGAATTCTGAACGGTCTGTTTTGAAAGACAAAAGTCAAAGATTGGTTGAGAGTTTTCGAATCGTATCATGAATTAACAGTAATTAAATACCATTAAAGCTTGGACGTTCGCTCACAGTAAACAAATGGGCAAATTGTTCGTACTGTTGAAGGGGATGACGAAAGATTATTTCATATATTGTTTTCAATTTTAATTTAATGAATAAAGCGTTACTAAGTCATATGCACAATGTTAATTTAAGGTTTAACAGTTTTATGTTCTATCAATACATGGCCAAAACATTTAACAAATATTTTCATTCTAGTTCACTAGTTTTCATATATCAATCTGATAGGTGTCTTTTGAGTAATCAATTCAGCGTTTAAAAGTTGATGAAAAGCGTTTCACTATGTCATTCGATACAAGTGAGTAAACGAACAGTTATTTGATATCTTAAGCTCACAGAACGCCTTTCATTCAAGACCCGACTAGACTATTCAATCGAACTTCAAAATGACATTTCCATGTTGAAATATGCTTTCATTATTTTTGTATACATGTATCATATAGCAAAACAGCGAGTATATATCATTGTGTTGTTAGCATGTGTTATTATGGTACTTTCTGTTCTTTATTGATATTGATTAAAAGAAGAATAATGTCCACATTTTAATTGGATTAAAAATTGTAAGTTAAGGTGTCATTTCGCAGCAACATGCTTTTTAGCATACAACATTGCTATTTAGCGAGTAGTTAATTTCTGTTAAATTTACAATGGTACCAGTGGAATACACACAATAGATAATAATGCAATTTTCCTGTGATCGAATGTCTAAAAACTTCGGTATAAATTGTAAAACAAGTGAGTCTACTGAAAATTGAGTAAATAATGGTCGTAATTCTGATCCATTTAACCGGAACCTTTGATACTAAAAGTAAACCTTGTTCAATTATAACAAACTTTGAAACCATTTATCGGTGATTTCTCATAATTGTGATATACAATCTGTTTCAGATAAATAAATACGTGTTTTCGTACATATCTTATGTTGTAGTTGTACTTTTATTTTTAAGTGAAAATAGACATTAGGAACTCCTTTAACATTCTTTTAAATTGCAATAAGACAAACTAGGTATAAATTGAATTAATGAAAGACTTTTGACGCTATTTCTATTACGATTTAGAAGTTGATAACCTGAAAATTGACACTCGGATAAGATAGGCAAATGATTCTTTATTAGATTGTAAATGAACGTCGGGTATGTCTATCCGCTGTCAGTTAAACCCTAGATAATATATGCAAATTTGTGAATATTTATTGCATGTTCAATCATAGTGACGTAGAGCTTTGTCATTTGTGATGGTATTAGTAATGAGAATTTAATATCGTTCCGCACTTTCATAATTTTATGATTTTTTGTAAATTGTATGGAATTAATTATGATGTATGAAATCAGTTCCATCAACTATGATATGATTAACGATGTGGTATTGTCATTATTAAGAGCAATCTATCCTGTCAGAAGTCAAATTTCAAACAATATAAACGTTTATTTTTTTCCAAATTAACTTCGTAATTGGACAATGGAAGGCGCAAGATACATTAGCATATTCAAATGTTAAACAAGAACAATTTATGGAAGTTGTTTGTTAGAGTTGAATCCCCAATAACTATTAAAAATATAGTTTTTAATTGGAAACGATATAAGCACACATTTCCCTTCTTACCAAGCATGGAGGTTGCCTCAATCCGATTTCGCACGTTTTGTTTTGATCTTTTTTCAAGACTCAAATGTCATACACTTTTGTATGGTTTTTTTTCTACTGATGAATCTTATAAAAACGAAACGCGCGTTTGGCGTAGTAAAATGTAAGGCTAAATGACTTTAACTATAGATTGCAAACTCATTCAGGCAAAGATATTTTGTGGTGCTTCCTCCAAGTATACTGATTTCTAAAAGATTCTTCCAATGATGTGACTTAATACCAATTATCAACAATTTTGTTTTTTGTCCATGGATTTATGAGTTTGAACAGCGGTATACTACTGTTGCCTTTATTTAAGGCAAAATATTAAAAGAAAAAAATATGGTCTGGAAATCTTAATGTCAATTAAAAATCAAAAAGGTAATTTACAATGTCAATTTCAGTCGTTTTACCTCAAAACTGTTGGAGTATTATTTGTGTCAGAGCTTATCACTGCTGTTAATAAAGATCATATGGTAAAATGAGGACGTAAACAAACATGATTGTAAAGGTGACCTGGCCTAGAGAACCGGATAAGTCAAATAAAAGAACTTAGCGATTTAGATATTCGAAGACGTATCATTAGGTAGTAGGATCCTTATTATAACTCGCAATTTAAAGGAAAATCTTTTCACATTAAACACATTAAATGAAATGGAACTGTTAACGTTTTCTAATTGTAGCGTTTCTTCGTTGATTTGAGTTGAAAATTTTATGTATAAAAACAAAAATTTGATAATCAGAGAAATTAAATAAAGTGCTTGTTAAAATTGTGATCAAATTCCACTTAATAGTTTATTGAAATTAAAAAGTTATTTTTTTAGAACGGCAAAACCTTATAGTGCCATCAATCATTGAATGTGTTCTATCCAGGCGATATCTTTATGGTGAATACAGCCCATCTATGTTTGAAGTGCGGATTTAAATGACAATTTTAGTATAAAGTAATGAAATAAATCTGTCAATGGCGTTACATAATATGACAGAGACCAGTTACTAAAGAACTTTGATCATTGGAATAAAACGTCAACTAAAAGGCAATCATATTTAACAAAACATCTCAGTTTTTAGTTATTGAAATGATATTGATTTTTGTTTCATGGTTTTGCAGAATTTTAGAAGTTCGAACATATAAATCAAGCAATTATCATCCTACAATTTGTTGAACGGCCATTAAATATTAGAACACCAACAGGCAGAATTATTATCAGATAATTCGTACAAACAGATAAATACGCTTTTATTGCAAACAATTATATTTTATGGATAAATATGGTAACATAATTTTTATAATTAATGATGTAATACAGCAGTAAATAAACGACTGCTATTGACATATCATTACATAACAATATGACGCTTGAACATAGAATTAGAATTGACATTGCAGTGCTTTTAAGTAATATAAGTCAGAACAAAAATATAATATATATATATTTTAAAGTGAACTCCTGTATATTTAGCATTTCATTTTAACACTTATTCTTCACTATTTTATTCTCATGCCTTGAAAACAGATTAAAATTTGTTTTCTGACTATGATGTATATAGCGTTGGTATAATTAACCAAATATTTAAATGGCATATACAACAAGCCATAACACAAATGTAATGTATCATGCTCTCCAAATACTTTAATATTCATAGGAATTAATTTTGGGTTTCAATGTGTTGAACTTTGATTTTACTGGAAACGATAAACATATTTGTTCAAAGGAGTAAAAGCTTCCAAAAAGAAGTATCAAATAATTAATGTTATAAAAATTTTTTTATATTCCTTAATTTTTCTTCGGTTTAAAAAACACCATTAGTTCTAAGATTTCCTGATATTGATCAAGAATGTAATTGATACGAATACGATAATTCAATAGTGGCAAATACGCTGCATGTGTGCACTGGCTGTGAATGCGCTGTCCTAACTATAAATTATCATAAACATTCTAACATTCTCTCTAAAAAAAAAATCTTAGAGAAATATTTGCAAAACATAGATTCCAAATTATTTAGGCAAAACTGTCATTAAAAGGATTTTGTTGATATGTTAAGTGATTGTAATTGGATCGCTACCTATCCATTTTCCATGACTATCGCTACTTGTAGCACTAATTATACCCGACAAAGTTAAATCTTATGATAGTATAAAAGGAAGTGTTTTTTATGCACGCAAAATTGTATGCTTAATAACTCAGTTGTAAAAGGAATCGAAAATATACTTTTAATTTTTATCAATTCTGAAAATTAATTGTTGTCGTATTATTGTTTTCGCCTCTAAACTTGACCAACGCAAGTTTAACTTATACATATTTACTCTATCATCTTTATTATTATAATCCCTTTATTAAACACAAGCGGAAGTATCTAACTGTGAGTGAGTAATCACATTGGAAATTATCATGCACTTTTGAGAGTATGAAATACGTATGAGATAGAAAGGGAAAGGTCAAAATAATTCAATAGTAATTATCTGTAATTTATATGTTTTGGAAGTTGTTTATTAGTATTCTGAATGTTTGACAAATAAAGGCAACAGTAGTATACCGCTGTTCAAAATTCATAAATCGATTGAGAAAAAAATAAAATCAGATCCGGGTTTCAAACTTAAACTGAGGGAAACACATCAAATATAAGAGGAGAACTACGACACAACAGAAACACAATACTAAAATGAAACACACACAGAAACGAACTGTAATGTAACAATGGCCATTTTCTTAACTTGGTATAGGACATTTTAAGATAAAAATGGTGGGTTGAACCTGGTTTTGAGAAACGTTTTCAAATCCTGGTATCTATGATGCGTTTATTTTAAGACGTTGTTACTCAGTATCTAAATTTATTGACAATTTGAAATATTCCAAAAGAGTACACATACGCATATATTTATAGAGCCATTTATTTCTTATATCATTTATTGGTCTATAAAGACACTACAAGATTTAAATCAAGATAAATTATGGCGGCCAACGATTAGTTGAAATGTTTTTAATTAAATGGTTGCAGTTTTTTACGTTAGGTCTTAACAAAAATGTTAGCAATATTTGATAATGCATTACCCCCCTTTTTTCAATTATGATAGGACAGTTTTTTGTTCGAAGCACACGTATTTATAAGACTCACCAGACAGATGACATTTTTATTTCAATTGAGGAAAAGAATTAAAACAAAAACTGTTTTTCGATTTCAGAGAATACAAACACTTATAGGTTTTGCTTTTAAAAAGTTTTTTTAGTTTTATGGCAAGCAACACCATAATAAATGTCTCTTTTAAACATAGCGTCGTACAAAATACAAAGAAAATGACCTGCAATTGAACCGATTGTTTTAACAAAGAGTGCTAAATTGAAACAATCAGCTGATTTCAATACCTTTCCTTTTAAAATTGAAAACAACGATTTACTTGTGATATTTCAGGCAAAGTTGAATTTTGAAAATGTGGTTTATCTTGTTATGCCTTTTAAAGTTCTGATGTCTTACATATAACATTTAAAAAAAACTTACTCTAAAAAAAAAGGAGAAATCGATAAAAACTGTGAAACCTGGAGTAGGATCTGTCTACCCTTTATGAGCACATGGGTTACCGACGTGGAGTAGGATCTGTCTACCCTTAAAGAGCACATGAGTTACAGACGTATGGTTTTCCAGGACGCTCATATCCCAAAACAATGACTGTCAATGGTGTGTAACTACTGCTTTATGATCCAAATTATCCCAAAAACAAAAAAAATGACACAAGTTTTAAATACAAGTTATGGGTTGAAAAATAAGTAGCTTTGGAAACGTATAAACCCGATCATAATTAATTCAAGGGTAAGATCTCAGCTTTTATGTCTTTATAGAGTTATAGCTGATTTACTATGATCGCTATAACTCAAATTGTCAAATATTTTATAAATAAAGTTTGCTACACATGTGGTTGACAATCGTATATTATGTAACGACTGAAGTATAAAAGTAAAATTGTAACTAGTACCTTTGAGAATATAGTCGACTACGACTGCGTCTTCTTCTTTGCACGCTATAGCATCCAGTGTCAATGACGTCATGGGATAATTCGTCAAATATTCCGGCATATTATCGGCTGCTGTTGAAAAGAAAACATTTAAATACAATGTGGGAAATTGGTCAATTCTTGTCTTTTTATTGACTTTGAAAGGTGCTAATTTGTTAATCGAATTTTTTGAAACGTGTGATATAGACATACGATCTCCCATAGTCACCCGAGCTATCAAGGGAGTTTTAACTGATACAAATTTTAGCGTCTAAAAGAGTTGCAATGTGGTACGCTAGACGATGGGTCGAAAAAAAATTCTGCATTTTCATTTTTCTCAAATAACTGTTTTTATGTAGTCTTTGTTTGTGTTATAGAAGTTTTAGATTATAAAGTGACCGTTAGAAAAAAAATCACTGCTTTTATTTACTGATATTATTTGACCGATTTTCGCTTGAAAATAAATTTAAAGTCTTATATGAATGCAAAAATGCCAAGTGGTGGTAACTGGTCTATCTATTTTCTGCATCCATTATTGTCACAGATTGTGGAAGATTACTATAATTTGTTTGTTTCGAACTATTTATAGATGTAGAATTACTGTTATTTTTAAAAGTTAAGCTGATGAATATGTTAAGTTGAATAAATAATTTTGTCCATATAAAAAAATATACAATTATTATGATTTTATATCATGTGATATCAAATGATATGTGGGGTTCACCTCAAGGAGACAGTTACCAAATGAAATTAACAAGTAAACGACATTTAAAAGGGCAACACGCATACTTTAACAATATAAAGGTGTCTATACCATTGGTCAAACACTTAATTGTCTTGAAAAGTATGGATAAATTGAATTCTACTAATTTCTAAAATGTATCCAGAAACAAACAACATTAAAATATAAAATAAGACAGCAGCTGACAAATTTCTTGATTATGACAAATATGCCTACATAGATATGTAGGTCTTACCGTATTAGATTTTAATATCGCAATCCTTAAATTATCTAAATAAAAAAATATTGACACAAAAAAAAATACAATGAAAATAAATAAAGAATTACACTCATCACTATAATAACGTTATAAAAGATATCGAAATTACAAGTACCAAAAAATTCAATAACAGCTATAATGAATCGTAAGTTCCATAACTTCTTGGAATTGTAAGTTTTTCAGGATAAGTATCTTTAATAGACGGCTATTGAACATTATATAATATATCTAAAAATAAACAATAACTGAAACATATACATCAAATGTATTTTGATAGTAATAATTATATGTACATTTTATATTGTAAGCCGCTATACTTATGTGCATTCAGTCAGTGTTTCGTCTATATGAGAAGGGTTGTCACTTTAATTAAACTTATCCTAGATACCATGCAAGCTTAACATTTTGTATGCCAAATACGCGTTTCTTCTACAGAAGACGCATTGATGACGCTCGAATATAAAAAGAATAAAAGGTCAAATAAAATTCGGATAGGTTTTGTCAAACTCTGATGAGGTTAGCTATTTAGGAGGTGGAATATCCTTCTTATTTCGGAAAGTTTTGTAAACTGAGTTTACATTTCATATTTAGAAGATAAAGAAATAACGCAAATAACTGATTTTTATTTCAAGATAACGTGGTTATAGTATAAGACCAATTTCAACACCCAATCTCCAGCGACCGAAACTATCTAATGTGCATGAACAAAAATCAAAAGATGTCCATTATATGTATTTGAATTCAGTATACATATAGACACACACACTATTAAGTGATATTTGCAAATATGATATAAACGTGATGTACAAGTTGTCATTGCTTTACATTAAATTTAAAAGAAGATTATACAAACAGAAAATGAATAATGCAAACAACCAATACATAATGTAAGGCACAACAAGTTGTTTTAAATGTTAGTACAATGAAAATAATACTTTTGTCTCAAACATTTCAACACTTATTCAACTTTGTATCTTTATGTTTTTTTTAAAAATCATGATTTGTATATTCCAAATGAATAAACGAGACTTGAACATCATTAAACTTCCATTGCTGTAAGTTTGATAATATCTTAATATTATTATCAAAAAATGATTTTATTTCGAAAAGGAGTTCATTTAAATTATATTATACGCTAAGATTGAAGTTATCGTTTCTAAAAATAACACCTCAAATACAATAAACACACACCAATTCAACGTTATTGTAAAAAGTAACATGACTACTTACTTATTCTAGAGGCTCAAACTAGAACCTCGTGTCGTTGAGTGATATTTAATTTTTACGCAAATACGTTTTGTAAATACTGATTGTAATTTTATCCAATGAAAACACGGTGACCATTCAATACAAGATATTGACAAAACAGAACAAAAGTGACATCAATCTGTGCCCACCCCTCACATCATCTAAAGACATGCTCCACCGAGTTTTTCTACAAGTTGACAAAATGAATCGTTTGAAATGATATGCCAGTGATGACATGGGTAATTGAGTGTTAACGTTCAGTCAATGCACATATAAAGCTTTAAACTTTAACCATAGCATAACTTATAAGACGAGCGACACTCTCTTTTCTCATTCTATCCATTATCTAATTTCACAATTTAAAGGGTAATGGTTTTACAGAAGTCTTATTCATTCTTTTGAAGCTAATTAAATCATCTTTAACGAAGCAAATCTTCATAAAGTTGGTTTAAATTTTTTGTTATCTCACCCAGAAGTTCAGTCGTTACTGATGTTATTTTTTTTCTGAAAAATAATCATTTACAAACATTAATGGTCATTAATATGAACGTAAAATACTAATTTCAGATTTTTTTTTAAATTAAAGAAGCCTAAATTTCATTTTTAAGTTGTTTTATTTATTTCTTTGATGTATGTGCTTGTATTTTGTATGTATTTACCTCTTGTTTCACATGTCAATGTGACGGAATGTTTTTGAAATAAAGCATATTGTACTATTGTACTAAGGACAAAAAAATATTGAAACAAAATGAGTAAGAAATATAAAGTCAGTTTTGACCCACGGAGATATAACCATAGTTCAAAACTATATGATTTATAATCTATGAAGTTGAAAAAAAATATTATCACTTTTCACTTGATTGATACCAGAAAACACTAAATACATTAAAAAATATAAGTAATAAAAAAGTAGAATAACAAAAATACCGAACCCCAAATAAATTTTAAAACGGAAATTCCTTTATCAAATGGCAAAACTAAAAGTTCATACACGTCAAACGAAGGGAAAACAACTGTCTTATTTCTGACTTTGTACAGGCATTTTCTTATGCAGAAAATGATATATTAAACTCAGTTTAAATTGAAAGGGCATCGAATAAATGGAGGAATTCAGGGGAATTTTGTATAAATCACCTGAACTATGCAAGACTTAAACCATATATATCTTCATAACACGACCCAGCCTTACTGTTTACTTAATCTTTGCTGCCAAAATACCAGGCGTATGCTAAATTCACACGACTGCAATCTGCAAGTTGGAAGGCATACTCAGTAAAGTTAAAGGGCATTCAAACCAATAAAAAAAATATATTTGTCAAACTTAACTTATCAACGCATTGGAGTAGAGAAAGGTACTTTTCCGAACAAATGATTGCATCACTGATGTTAATATTATTTTCATTAATGCAAGAGTATGACACATATAATATACTGAGGTTAAATATAAATCACAAAGTAATGATGAACATGAAAAGCACATACATAATTAATATAGTTTTTAAAAATGATATCATAACCATTGTGATGTAAAGTAGAAAAACGCAAAAACAGTTTATTTTATTTCTTAATATATTTAATATTTTGTCGATATACTGGTTTGCGTTTTGCATCTGTCGGTTTTGTATTAAAAAAAAAACCAAAGGTAGGATTTTTGTTGATGACCGTCAACATTGTTTTCGAATATCCTAAAAAGTGAAATGATTGTTTTCATTAAAACAATTATTATTTAGGATCTTTTTTTAAACCGAATAAAGTCACACTAGTACTTTTTTTTACAGCAACATAGTATCTATGGTAAGCGATTTGGTATTTATTTGCCAAATTATATATTTAAAAAAAATACTTCTTGTACACAATTCATGTCCTTATATTGGTCATATGCTTTTATCATGACTACGTTTTTAATTTGCATTGAGTTATTGTGGTTTCAACGGGAAAAGGGGCTCTCATATCTTTCACTCTAGTAGTTATAATAGAAATGGTAAGAGAGCCAATTCAAACTAGCTTAAACTGTTACTGTTACTGTAAGATCAATTTGATATACATCCGCTGTAAGTGTTAGTACGGTTTGGAACTGGCATATTTGTTTTTCGTTCATTTTTTTTTATATAGAATAAGGCCGTTAGTTTTCTCGTTTGAATTGTTTTACATTGTTATATCGGGGCCTTTTATAGCTGACTATGTGGTATGGGCTTTGCTCATTGTTGAAGACCGTACGGTGACCTATAGTTGTTAATGTCTGTGTCATTTTGGTCACTTGTGGACAGTTGTCTAATTGACAATCATACCACATCTTCTTTTTAATATGTCAGTAAATGCTAGTAGTCCTTTGTTAATTAATTTATCATCGGACTCGGACTTCTTTTGAACTGAGTTTTACTGTGCGTATCGTTGTGTGTTAGGTTTTTATACATTGGCTAGTGGTATAGTGGAAGGGTTGAGATTTTAAAAAAAAACCACATGTTTAACCCCGCCGCATTTTTGCGCCTGTACAAAGTCAGTAGCCTCTGGCCTCTGTTAGTGTTGTATGATTTTTAATTTTAATTTCCTGTGTATATTTCGGAGTTTATTCGGCAATTATCACTGAACTAGTATAGATTTTTGTTTAGGGGCCAGCTAAAGAACGCCTGCGGGTGCGGGGAGTTTCTTGCTGCATTGAAGACCCATTGTTGGACTTCGGCTGTTGTCTGCTCTTTGGTCGGGTTTTTCATTTCAATTTTCAATTTTATGACTCCTAACATACTCCAAAGCCAAATAAATTAAAACACATTACACATAAAGTATTTGTCTCCCTGTAACAGCAAAATTCCAGGGAGTAAAATTCTACAATGATTTGATGAATAAAATGATTCTGGTGACTGTTTTGGGCAAAGATGGAATCATATTTTTAAAGGAAAAAGCAAACTTCATCATGATACGACAGACGGACTTGCGCTAAACTTCGTCACCGACACTTAATACCCTGGAAATGTTCAATTTATTGCAGCAATCACGTTTTGCTTGCCAGGTTTTAATTTATCATAAGATTCGTACCTTCTTACATCATGACCAATACGAATGTTGCAATCCTTACAATTCCGGAAAAATATTTCGGTGTTGACATGAATATCAATGATGTGGTCATTTTTGTATACAAAACCTTGAAATTTTGGAAAAACTAAGGATTTTCTTATCCCAGGCATCAATTACCTTAGCCCTATCAGGCACAACTTTTTGAAATTTTGGATCCTCAATGCTCATAAACTTTGTTATTGTTTGGCTTTATACATATTTTGATATGAGCGTCACTGATGAGTCTTATGTAGACAAAACGCGCGTCTGGCATACTAAATTACAATCCTGGTACCTTTGATAACTAGTTCGTTTAGCCATTATGTTGGTAATCTTTCTTTGAGTTATGTTTTATTCTCACAATTTAATGAATATTTAACTATAAATTCAAAACATTCAGAACATAATATAATATACTCGTTATATACGTAGGACTCACATCTATGGCGGGTTCCAAATCTATGGCAGATTCCTCATAAATGGCAAATGTGACGTTAAAAACGCCAAACAACTCAAATATATGGCAAATCTTTGTTTTCTCCAAATCTATGGCAGATCTGGAAGAAAGAGTATCATAAACCTTCACTATTGAATAACGCCATATTACATCTTCGTCGCCGCTAACGATGTCGGAACTCATAGATTTAAACACTATTCAAGATGAAGGTATTTCACTGACAAAGTTTAAAGGAAGATGTGACCAACTATTACGCAGAGGGACAAAATGTGATGTTTTTTTGGTTGACCATTATGAAATGTTTATTTCATTAATGATTATAGAGATGCTCCCGTTGTTGTAAAAGTCCGCTTGCTTAAGACAAATCATTGGTCGAAAATGAACTGCATTGTTTTCCATTTGTACAAAATTTGCCATAGATTTGAAAAACAACATAAATCCGCCATAGATTAGAAAATTACAAAACTTGCCATAGATTAGGTTGTAAATAGTTATTAATGGTACCAATATTATAATTTAGTACGCCAGACGCGCGTTTCGTCTACATAAGACTCATCAGTGACGCTTATATCGAAATATTTATAAAGTCAAACAAGTACAAATCTGCCATAGATTTGGAATGGCATGACGTCACATTTACCATAGATTAGGAATATGCCATATATTTGGAACCCATCATAGATTTGAGACCTACATCTATACCAGGATTAAACTTTTGAACAACCGTGATTCGTTCCGTACACAAACTAGAGGCTCTAAAGAACCTGTGTCGCTCACCTTGGTCTTGTGCATATTAAAAAATGGACACGGATAAATTCATGACATAATTGTGTTTTGATGATAGTGATGTGTTTGTAGATCTTACTTTACTGAACATTCTTGTTGCTACAATTATCTCTATCTATAATGAACTTGGTCCAGTAATTACAGTGGAAAATATTTTCTAAAAATTTACAAAAATTTATGAAAAATGTTAAAAATTAACTATAAAGAGCAATAACTCCTTAAGGGGTCAATTGACTATTTTGGTCATGTAAACTTATTTGTAGATCTTATTTTGCTGAACGTTATTGCTGTATACAGTTTATCTCTATCTATAATAATATTCAAGATAATAACAAAAAACGGCAAAATTTCCTTAAAATTGCCAATTCAGGACAGTAACCTAACAACGGGTTGTCCAATCCATGTGAAAACATCAGGGCAGATAGATCTAGACCTGATAAACAATTAAACCCTGTCAGATTTTCTCTTAATGCTTCGGTTTTTGAGTAATAAGCCAAAAACTGCATTTTACCCCTATGTTCTAATATTAGCCGTGGCAGTCATTTTGGTTGATTGGCCAGGTCACGCCACACATTTTTTAAACAAGTTACCCCAATGATGATTATGGCCAAGTTTAGTTTAATTTGGCCCAGTAGTTTCAGAGAAGAAGATTTTTGTAAAAGATTACTAAGATTTACGAAAAAATGGTTAAAAATTGACTATAAAGGTCAATAACTCCTTCAAAAGTTAACGACGACGGACGACGGACGCCAAGTGATGGGAAAAGCTCACTTGGCCCTTCGGGCCAGGTGAGCTAGAAATGGTTAAAAATTGACTATAAAGGGCAATAACTCCTAAAGTGGTCAACTGACCATTTTGGTCATGTTGACTTATTTGTAGATCTTACTTTGCTGAACATTATTGCTGTTTACAGTTTATCTCTATCTATAATAATATTCAAGATAATAACCAAAAACAGCAAAATTTCCTTAAAATTACCATTTCAGGGGCAGCAACCCAACAACGAAATGTCCGATTCATCTGAAAATTTCAGGGCAGATAGATCTTGACCTAATGAACAATATTACCCCTGTCAGATTTGCTCTAAATGCTTTGGTTTTTGAGTTATAAGCCAAAAACTGCATTTTACCCCTATGTTCTATTTTTAGCCTGGGCGGCCATCTTGGTTGGTTGGCCGGGTCACCGGACACATTTTTTTTAAAGTAGATACCCCAATGATGATTGTGGCCAAGTTTGGTTAAATTTGGCCCAGTAGTTTCAGAGGAGAAGATTTTTGTAAAAGTTAACGCAGGACGACGACGGACGACGACGACGCCGGACGCCGGACGCCAAGTGATGAGAAAAGCTCACTTGGCCTTTCGGCCAGGTGAGCTAAAAACTCATCATTCACGCTCGAATAACAAAGATGCAAAAGTACAAAGATGAATAGCACCGTAGAGCAAATATTTCGAAAAATGTTGCCACTAAAGACAAGGCAATATGTTCCTGGGGTAGAAAATCCTTATTTATTCGAAAAAAATAATTTATAGATATCTGGATTGGATACCAGTGCTAACAATCATATCCTCAAAGGTTTAAAACTAGATTAGAACACGAACAATTATCAGGGACTTTCCGTTTTAAATGTTCCTCAGAGTTCAGTATTTTTTGCGATTTTACTTTAGTAAAAAAACACACTGTAAGAACCTTATACATATAACACTATTTATCTTACAATAATTGAGAGTAGCTAGCACATTCTGAAACTTCAAATTAAAAAAGAGATGATTTTACAAAAAAGGATAAAACAAATCAATTGGAAGTTTTTATGTGAATTTATTTGCTATACTATGGTTACTTATTTATTTGTACTAGTTCGCTGCAAGGTATCCATACCATGGTCTTCAATTAAATGTAAGAAAACATTTGATTTGTCCATTCATAAATCGAGGAATATTTACAATTATTACAAACAAATTTAGAGAAACAAATCGCACTCAATGAATTCATACCAATGCACCTTGAGGTATGTTAAGAGGGTTGATTATTGACAGGAGTTATTATATAAACTAATTTAATTCTAATTTTGATATGAATAAAGAAGTGGACCACAAAGTTCAAAGTAAAAACATAAGGACTAAGATGATAATGCTTTCCTGTTAGTTGTCTTTATTTTCTTTAGAGATCTGTACATCATGTCACGATTGTAATAAATCAATTTCTAATTAAGCTATCATTGTATCAAAAATGCCTTTTTAAAAACTAATATCATTGTGCACCATTGGTGCAAATTTTGCACCTTTTCATACAAATATAAGAACTTTAAATCATAAATCTGTCCACTTTGAATATAATCAGTAGGTATCATCGAGTTTGATCTAGTCAATCGTAGTTCAACGAAATGGTTTTACGGACATCCAACGTTTATTTTCTTACGATCAAAGCATTTTATCCCGAATACTATGGCATTCATGATAAAAATAAGGTTTTCAGTGCAGTATCCAAGGCTTTTTTATTTGTAGAAATTTATTTGCAAGTCATGTTCAAACGAAGAGGTTGGTTCACTGATAAATATGCTGTTTTCGAATCCCAAATAGTTTGAATAAAAAGCGTTGTTGTTTGGACTGTTTTGCATTTAATGAATTTTAATGAGAAAAAAAAAAAACAAAAAAGGAAAAAGGAAGAAAACAAATACTAACATTACGGTATACACTTGTATACTGGTTTTTTTCAAAGCCGTTTCATTCATTTTAAATTATAAATAATATATGAGAGAGAGATGAAATATACAGGGACAGTCAAACTTATTAGTAGAAAAAAATTACAATGCATTGGCAAAAAAGAAAAACAAAAAAAAAAACACAATCAAAAGACAATCAGCATTAAACAAAACGCATAATAGAAATCTGAAGACTTGAAACACAAAATCTACAAAAATACCGGGAGTGATCCGAGGATCTCCGCAATGGTAACCAGATTCCGCTCTATATGTGGAACCCGTTGTGATGTAGTGAGGATTATGGTTACGACAATTCGTACATATCCGTCGATATAGTGGAAAATAGTCCATAGCTGACAACCAACTCGTGATGGTGCACTGAATATAAAGAGTAAAATACAGTTTAAACAAACAGAGAAAAACGAGTAATATCAAATAAATTGAATTGTGAGTTTTAGCACCGAAAAAACATAAAATGATAGTAAAATCGTTAAAAATTTCTTACATTCCATATTTCGAACTATGTTCAGGAAGTACACCACTAATTCATGGTCCCATTGCTTTCTATGTTAAATTCCTCTTTTTCAAGCAGGCACACCTCTTTCATTTTAAGTTCAAATAAAGTGGCAATCGATGCATGTCAAAGCAACACTTTAAGGTGTCTTCTAGTGAAAAAATCAACATACCTTTAATGGCATATAAGAAAGAACTGGTTCCCGGAACTTCGGATGTACCAAAACAGGTACTTCAGATCTGACAGACAAAAAGTACCCTCTTTTTAAAATTTAGTGCAGTTTTTTTAATATTTAAAATGAAAAGTCCACAAGTGATCTATAATGATCACCAGTCTTTCAGCTTTCATTTGATGCCAAAAATACTTAAATATCCTACATATTTTGAAAGTTACACTAATGCGTAGGAACTATTTTGCGTCAAATATGTACTACTTTCTGTTATGTGCTTTCTGGCCGGGCCCAAATTAGTGGTGTTACACCTATAACAGAACCAAACTTGCTATATTGACTTGAGCATTATTTTATTTCATTCTATGACCTATTTTAAGCAATAAAAACATATAAAGCTTTAGTCCAAATACTATTTTACTAATTTTAAGCTCAAATTGGACTGGTAGTAATATATGGGTTATTTAAAGAAAACTGCATATGTGCATATTATATTTTGGCCAATATACTTTTTTATTCTCAATATTATTGTTTTATTTATTAATATCTTTCAGGAAGGCTATGTGCTTACCAATAGTCATATTTTTATCAGAGGTTATTATTAAATAAAAATGTATTAGTCCAAACATAAGACATAATTGAGAATATTGTCCCTCCTCTTTTCTTCAAATTCGAAAAGGACATTTTTTTGGTATAACCATACGTCTGTGGTTAAACATAGATTATTAAGAGCAATCTATATATCCATCAGCTAGATAACTTGCTAAACTGGTTCAAAATTGCATGAACAGTAAGATTTTGGAATTCTTATATGAGTATATACCATTTGCCTGGATTGTAAAAAGCTACCATAAGAAAAACTATAAAACTTTAAAAAATCATAGGATTATTTGACCAAGAGCCTTTTTGTACCATACACAAGTCATAATATACATGTTTTATTGATTTCAATCACAAATAATGCAAAAATATGAACTTGGAGTCAAGTCTTAACTGCATGCATGTTGTATGACCATAAAAGGCTAAACTACCTTAGTATGCCAATTTAAGAGCTGAAATTTCCCTTAAACAAAATTGTTCACCAAAAAAAGATGACTGCACATGATTACTAACATCAAATTTGACATTGGGATAGGTACAACTTCTAAAAAATGGATTTCTGATGATTCTCTGTAATAGGAAGTAGACCACTAGTTCATGATCCCATTGGCGTATATACAAAATTTAGTCCTGGTATCTATGATGAGTTTATTTCTATGTTTATTTCCTCTATTTCAAGCCGACACACCTCTTTCATTTTAAGTTCAAATAAAGTGGCAGTCATTGCATGTCAAAGCAACACTGTATAGTGTCTTCTAGTGAAAAAATCAACATACCTTTAATAGCATATTAGAAAGAACTGGTTCCCGGAACTCCGGATGTACCAAAACAGGTACTTCAGAACTGACAAACAGGCAAAATGTAGCCTCTTTTTAAAATTTGATGCAGTTTTTTAAATATTTAAAATTAAAAGTCCAAAAGTGTTCTACAATGATCACCAGTCCGTCAGCTTTCATTTGATGCCAAAATACCTAAATATCCTACATATTTTGAAAGTTACACTCATGCGTAGGGACTATTTTGCGTTAAATATGTAATACTTTCTGGTATGTGCTTTCTGGACGGGCCCGAATTAGTGGTGTTACACCTTAAGGTGTAGGTAGCAGTGATATTCAGAATCAAATTGATATAAAATCAGAAATATCAAGCTATTACGAATTGAATGACCGACACGATTTGTCAGGGTCTTCAAACACTAGCCAGATGTTTTTGAGGTCTCAGAAATGTAGATGTAAGTGTAGTCGTCTGCTCTCTAATTGTGCAGATAATGTGTTCTACTTTATGAGATTTTAACATCGGTAAACAAACCGTAATTGGATTTAAATCAGGAAAAGTAAAAAATGATGTATTTAAATTATTTACATAAAATCGAGTTCAAAAAGAAATTTTGACTTAGGCTGCTAGGAATATAAAACCTTTGTATTACAAGACTGATTGTTACAAGTTTCAAAAGCTCACATATCATAGCAAAGTCAAGGCGGAAAGAGACGCCAACACCAATATTTCTTATTTTCAACGTTTATCTTATATCTTGTAACAATATGTTCAAGTGCAAAGTGGTTTTTTTTTTATTTTAAAACATATCAGAACAAGTTAGCGATGATTTGTCGAAATACAAAAGTAAGAAAAAAAATATAATCTATAATTGAAGCATTATAATTTCCTTTTTGAACCGTTTGTTGAAAAATAACTTTTAAATTATTCGGTAAACAAAGCCGAAAATATAACATTTAAAAAGATTTGTGACATATGTAAAAGTTAGATTGATATGAATACAACTATGTCTAATCAGGATAAAATTTAAATAGAATTGAAAGTAGAAAAGATTGTTATCATGTAGAAATTATTTATCGCGCGGACATCTTATCTCGATCAAGTGAAAAGTGTCTGATGTTTGTACGAGATAACTTGTGGCAGCGTGTGCCACTTTCTTAATGTTATTTGGGTGGTACACATCGAAAGGGCGGTATTTTTCTAAACATTTTATTTCTGTTTTTGTTGAAATTTGGGATGATTTAATGCATGTTTTCAACTGTTGATAAATCCATATGTTTATCGAACCAATCAATAAAAAAATTTATTGGTATACAATTATCAAGATAAGTAGCTCGCTTTGCGGTACTACGAGGAAAATTCAAAAAGAAAGTCCTTAATCAAATGCAAAAAATTAAAAGTTTAAATACACCATACGAATGGAAAACATCTGCCATATGCCTGACTTGGTACAGACATTTTCTTGTGTATAAAAAGTGGATAAAACATGGTTTTAAAGCTAGCGAAACCTCTCACTTGTATGTATAACAGTTTCACGAATCAAATTCCAAATTTAAAATGGAATTAATGTGTGAACAAAACAAAATAAACCTTATTGGTAAAAATGTCTAAAATAAGAGATGTACATAGCAGGTCAACATTGTGTTTATACTAGATCAAAACACACATATAAAAAAAAATCAAGTTTGTTGTTACCTTTGAAAACTGAATCTATACATCTTTACTTAAATGAAATTTTTTAAAATTATATGGATATGAGTTATTTCACACTTGTATTTTTTATTAAAATAGATAGACTTTGACGAAGTCATTTGCAGCGACAAAACGTTTTTTTTTTCTATATAATATTATTTTATCTCATCTTCATTTTTTTTAATCGATATCGATACAAGCATCTTTAGACTTTTTTTTTTGTTTGTTTCGTCATTTCAATGTGATATGATATGTATTGTTTGCTGGGTCTTGTCAACTGTTTTTAATGTTATCCTCTACAGGTATGTCTACCTACAATCCACTTCCCTTTTCATGAAATGAACTACCGAAAAGACTATTTACCGAGTTTGTGAAAACACGAGAAACACGACGGGTGCCACACGTGAGCAAGATCTGCTTACCCTTCCGGAGCACTGAGATACCCCCAGTTTTTGGTTGGGTTTCGTGTTGTTTAGTCTTTAGTGTTTCCCTTGTTGTGTCGTCTGTACTATTATTTGTCTGTTTGTCTTTTCCTTTTTTATCAATGGCGTTGTCAGTTTATTTTCGATCTATGAGTTTGACTCTCCTCGGTATTTTTCGTCCCCTCTTTCACATAAGATAGTTTTGTCTATCTGTTAATGTCCCAGTTGATCTCTCGTGCTCTAATATATGATATCTAAAGGAAGCTAAAAGTATCTCACACTCAATCGAGTTATTAGATTTGAGCATCGTTAAACTACTGTTGCTAAAATGTATCTTAACAGTATCATTTATTACTACATAAGTTCAATGAAACAAATTTATAGCCTGCACTACATGTATTGTATATGTAAACTTAACTTGCAAAAGCTTAAGAAAGAAACATCAAGTCAACCCATGAGCAATATACCACGGCGAGAAATAAAATGGTATAGAATTACTACATATGAACTCAGAAATTTAAACAGCCCGTCTCGTTCATTTTTCTTCTACAAATGTTGACTTTAATTTTAAATTGTAAAGCTCTGATCTAACTTGCAAAATCTCACACTTTTCCTCCTTTGCTACATTTAAATTTTCAGAATAAGTAATTTGGACTACATTTTAAAATGGGTACTCGAGGCATCTCATCGTCTACAACATATGCCCCCTGTGGAGTTTGTGACATTTAAAATTTCTTTTGATATAATCTTAAAACGAGACGATAACTTTGGCTTAACTTTTTTCTATCAGATAAAAAAAGCCACAATTAATTACAGCTGAGACTTCCATGTCAATTGCTTACTTTTGTTTGATTCTTCCTCGGTTGAGTAATGCCTGATATAATTGATGTACTTTACTAATTAAAACCATCAATATTTACATTGAGGGATTTTTAAACTGTCGAAATTAACAAAATGTACCGCTATTTAAGTGAAGAAACGGAAAAGGATAGAAATTTAAAGGTTTACTACACTGATTTAAAAGTTTAATGTAAGACTACAGTAAGTTGTTAATAATTTATAAGATAAAGAAACATCTTCGAATATCTACAGCATTTAAAGTAGTATGGGAGTCTAAATTAAAAATGATAGAATTTGTTCATATTTAGCCAAAATATAGCTTATATTGTGTGTGATATTTCAAAAATATAATAAAATGATAGGTCACTGAGCATTTTCTTAAACTACAGGTTGTGAAAAATGACATATTTTGTATGGAGTATCAAGAAAAAAAACATTATTTAATTAGAAGCTAAACTAAATGATATACTTGTAAAATAAAATACGAAAAAGCTTTTATGAAATGCTTTGAGGATATCAAAAGAAAAGATATGATCATCGTGCATTTTTTCGGCTTTAATATAAAATAGCAAAATTTGCATGTAGATCCTTCAGAAATGCACTGTTTCGGAGTAATCTTCCCTTAAAATACTAATTTTAAAAACATTAACAATCAAGTAAAAATAATGTACGCTTGTTAAAAGTATTATAATTGATAATATTTTTTTTTCTTTTAAATGAAAATTCAGATTAGTTATCTACATTCCTCATCAAATTTTGCTAATTTGATTGAAAATCTAGACCTTATGTTCTCTGTTATTTACAAACCAAGATGACGAAAGACACCCATACCATCTTAAAAGACAGATCGGAGATATTACCGGGATATTCATAGTCATAAGTTGATAGAAACTGATAATGCCATGATGGAAAAAACATGCTAAACTAATGATTAATGGGAAAAGACCAGCATACAATACACAAAATAATAAACACAAAAATAAGCAGCAAATTTGTGGTGATCTTATATAACACGCATTTATACTCTAAGTATATGTTTATAGTCCTTAATGCGATTTGAGACCCAATGACGAGTCTACGTACGAAAAGTAAAATAAAAACAAGAATACAAGCTATATGGAAGCAAAATAGAAACAGGCAATCAATATACATAGTTTCACAAATGCACGTTCTTCAAATGTATTTGCATATATATAATACAATGAAAGAGGGACGAAAGATACCAAAGTGACAGTCAAACTCATAAATCTAAAACAAACTGACAACGCCATGGCTAAAAATAAAAAAGACAAACAGACAAACAATAGTACACACGACACAACATAGAAAACTAAAGAATAAACAACACGAACCCCACCAAAAACTAGGGGTGATCTCAGGTGCTCCGGAAGGGTAAGCAGATCCTGCTCCACATGTGGCACCCGTCGTGTTGCTTAAGTGATTACAAATCCGGTAAATAGTCTAATTCGGTAGGTCATATTCATGAAAGGGAAGGGGATTGTAGTTACGACGTAAGGAACATATCCGATATCATTTGTGAAACGGTTATTCCATAACGGTCAACCAACTCGTGATGGCGTCCGTAAAATTTACGAAGGGATGATTTCAACTTCACCATTTGGAACTCTTGGTTTAATAGCTTCCTTGTGAGCAGCAAACCTCTATCAAGAAAATCATGATAGGAAATGCAAGCACGGGAATATCGTATCAATTGGGAGATATATACCCCGTATGCAGGTGCTGCTGGAATGTTGCTACTTAGAAATGGAAAGTTCACAATTGGAAAGCTGAAATCATCTCTTTTGTCGTAAAGTTTTGTTTTCAACCGACCCTCATTGTCAATTTCTAGATGTAAGTCAAGATAGAAGCCGACTTAACTGTATCTGTAGTATCCTTTATCTCTAGTTCGATTGGATAGATGCGTTCCACATAGTCACCAAATTTTGAATTGTTTAGTGAAAGAACATCATCTATATAGCGGAAAGTAGAGTTAAAGGATATTGCTAACTTCTTATCTTTCTTCCTAAGAAGTTCCTGCATGAAGTCAGCCTCATAATAATAAAGAAACAAGTCGGCGAGTAGAGGGGCACAGTTTGTTCCCATTGGAATGCCGACAGTCTGTTGAAAAACACGTCCTCCGAACGTAACAAATATGTTGTCAATCAAGAAATCAAGCATCTTGATAATATCAAATTAGACGATGTCTTATAATTGCACGTCTGCCATTTGCGTAGAAACTTTCCGTTTAGAATTTTCCCCAGTATTTTTATTATATTTACAACAAAGACCACAGAAGTTTACACACATCATTTCAGATCAACGTGTTACCTTCAGCATTAAATAAAGGCAACAATAGTATACCGCTGTTCGAAGTTCATAAATCAATTGAGAAAAAAGCAAAAATACCCTATAGTTTATTGAAAGCTGAAAAATTCCGATGGGCAAAACACTGAAGCGGTTCCAAAGAAAGCTAATAATTTTATTGTTTTTAACAAAAATCAATTATGACAGAAAGCAACCAACAAGAAGCATGGACTACAAGCTACTTTGGAGACACGTTATGAGAGCGGCGGGGTTATAAATGTCTGTAAGAGCCCAAACAACTCAAACATATGATGTACTTATATCATAACAATTAAAAAAAAAATGATAAACTGATGTGATCCAATATTTAGGAAGCATGACTGAAAACAAATCTATATTTCTTAAATAAGAAAAAAAAACATGATCTTTTTGTAAATTAAAGGGATTTTTTTTCCATCACAGTTTTCAAAATGAGTTACGTTAGTCGTAATCTAATAATAAACTTTAACCAAATATTTTGTTCATGTAACCTCATCCTTTTGAAGAAATTGACAGCTGGTTTAGAATTCAAGCAGATTGTTTTGTCAAATTAGATAAGTCAGTTTAACAGCCTTGTTAACTACTTTTTATCACACTGAAAAACTTTTGTAATTTTCAAATGCCAACACATTCTTCAAAATGTATAAGATTTTTTCAATCAAGGTTGCTTTTTTATTAAAAGTGATAATTCATAGTTATCTCGAACATTTTCTAGGGTTTTTACCAAAAAAGGATATATTCTACAAATAATTCAAATATCGACAGACAACATGGTGGCCAAATAATCAACAAATCAAATAACATAGAAAATGGAGCTTGCGCAACACAATCCATATTCAGGGGTAAAATTTCAAAAGCTAAACAACTTGTAATAGTCATGTGCAACCCTAAGATACAAATTTATAAAACTTCGGTAGTCTTATGACAACAGATATGGAAGACCGTTATAGACGAGAAGTAACCATTTAACTTGAAAAAGTATCCATTTATTAACAGTTACTACTTTTTACATTCATTCCGTAAATAAACTCTTTGGACAAAAAAGTATAAATAAAGACGAAGCAACATGAACCCCATTAAAACTGATTGATATGACAATGACAAAATGCATAGTGTCGTTTAATCTAGAGATCACAAACGTTCTTATGAAACAAGTTTTAAATTGTTAACAAAATATTTTTAACTCCTTTGACAACTTTTCCCCCTTCTGTCACTATTTTATAAAGTACATACTCTCAAAAGAAAACAATCCCCAATATACAAAACAGGTTAAAGGCAAAAGGGATGAATTTTAATTTTAATTGTATTCTTATAACAATTATGTTGATTTATTTGCACACTGATCTGTTTTAACATATAGGTTAACTGGCTCAGCTTGATCAAACGTGAAATTTTAACAAAAATCAGTAATTACTTATTATTTGAAAAATGCTTCCCGCTTATGAATCATTCCTATACACATTTTAAAGATTAAACCACGATGGCGGAATGAAAATCTCTGACAATAAAGACACCAATTAAAGTAAATATCTACAAATTAAGATTTTGATCATTATAATTAAACCTAATTATCACAATTCTAATAATTCATATCTGTAAATCAGCGTCATTAGGTCAAATGAGCGTTTTGTTACGCGATATATTTACACAAATTGTGTTATGACAAGAATTCGGGTCGAGACTGAAGATTTGAAAGTTATTATTCTGGATGAGTTGACAATCTAAATGCGCCAACTATCTCGTTAACGATGGTTGTATTCATGTTTTACAATATGACAAAAGTTTATTACAGGCGATATAATGAATGCACATATCATAAAAGACCCCGGTTAGATCTATATGTCATTATTTAACTAGTTCTTAAAACATCATGAAATTGTCAAGCACATTATCTAATTTGAAGATCGGCGTGAAATTCTGATACCTATATAGATATGTAATAGATCTTTGATTATCTATGTGTGGTATATTTTGTATTCTTTATAAAGTTGTTGGTTTCAATTTTACAACTTGAAAAGAAGCAAGCATTATCTTTTTACTTTGTGTTCCGTTATACATTTATGATATACTTTCAATGAATAAGTTAAATGTTTGATGCTTATGTTAATTACAACTATCATATTTAACTAGAAATGAACGAATTTGTTTTTGAAATTACCACAAATATGTTACACGACAACTCCATTCTGTTCAACTATTAATTGGACTTATCGCCAGATTTTTAACTGTCGTACTCGATACTAAATGTTCCTGAAATAAACAGAATTTGTTTTAAAACAAATCGGGCGAGTCTTTTGTACATTAAATTCGAGTATGGTGGACACAATTTTGTTACTGGTATCTTTGTTGGGTTTATATGTAGCAAGTAACAACTTCTTTCACAAAATTTACAAATGTTATTTTTCTTTTTTCCAGCAATGGGTCGACCCCCCCCCCCCCCCCCCCCCCCCCGCTTGTGGACTGCTAGTTTGTGTATCATCAACGCTAGTGCTTACGAACTGACTTGATTTATAACATGCGTTTTCTTTGAATTATGTGTTGATAAGCTTAAAAATTCGTTAATTCGAAGTAATGAACATTCTAACTTTCTTAGGCAAAATTGCCCTTGGGTTGATTCAGCTACTGATTTTGTGACTCTATTGTAAACATGTTTTTATTATTCAGAAAACAAAGAAAAGTTTGATGCTCAAAGTGTAAAGGGATTGGAAAAAATAATCAAACATCATCTACAAAAATATTGAAGCTTTTGACAAAGATCTACTGTGTTATTATGAAATATAAGATATACTAATAATAATAAACGCACTGTGCATTGTCTACGCATGTGAAATACACAACATGGGTTTTCAAATGTACTAAATATGAATGTATGTGAATGCAAAATATCAATATTCAGGTGTCCTTGTCCTAATGGTTATATATAATTCGAACAAATAATGTGTTACTTACTAAATATAAATGTTCATTTGTGATCCTAGACCTATTAATATATCTGACATTTAGTAATTATAGTTAGTAAGTAAAAAAATCTTTATTTTCGGAAACTCTTTTCTGTAATATTTTATTTTAGACATGAACTTTTTATTTAAGCTATTCTAATGATATTAAAGATGGGTGATAAGAGTATGGCCTTGTTGACTAATATCAACGACAATATTTTTTTTATTGATAAACACCAGAAGCATAATGTTTAACGTGGCCATAAACTGTAAATAAAAGTGATAATTGAAGAAAAACAAACAAACAATAAAAAAGAAAAAAAATCAATAAATTGAAAAAAGAAATTAAACAGAAATGTGTAAGATATAAGTTATTAACGAGCCTAATATATATGTTTTTGAATTTGTAAGTTATAAGTTATTAACCAGCCTAATATCGTATTGATAAATCTCAAAAAGCCAATTAAGTTTAGACAAACTTTATTGATTGTGGCTAGTTTTCCACCAAGTAGGAAATATTTTAAAAAGATATAAGAATAGAATGGAAATAAAGAATGTGTCAAACGACAGCAACCCGACTAAAGAGTAAAAAACAAACCGAATATCACCAACAGGTCTCCAACACAGCTTCAATATCCTTATGACATTTATCAATTTGTATGTCCTGTTGTGTGGATTGATTGGAATTCAGGTCGGGGTTTTTTACTGCCACTGTAAAAATACGGTTGTAATGGATATGAATCGAAATTAAGCAGGTTGTAAACTTACGGATCTTTCAAATGTTCCAATGGTATTTTATATGCAGAGAAAGCAACACTCTCTCTAAACTCGGCATTGGATTTCGGTCCGTATTTATACACAATAATATATGAAGTATTAGAAACAAACGACGTGAGATTAAAGTTATTAGCCAGTCAAATGTATTTATGATATTGTCACCCGCTTAGAGTAAAAAAACAATACAATTAAAAGTCAGGCAAACAAATCATCAAAGAAAGAATATGTATTTTGCCTACCATATGAAACGAAATTTAGCATTTACAATATTAACCGTCATTTCAACACTAAAATAAAAGCACTGCAATGCGAATGTCTTTTAACAGTTCATTAACATATTTAAAAAAAATCCTTTATGTCCAGTTACTATGAATCAACTGTCGATTTGTACTTTTTGTTAAACGTCTTGTCCAACAACAGGTTGTTTAATTCAATCCGATGTGCTGCTCATGTTAGAATACATAAGTGTCCCTACAAACAACGGTATATTGCTGTGTCTTCCAAGTGCTCAATGAAACCTCTTTCTAAATTATTAACTTATCACCAATCAAAAACGGGCTTCAAAGTTATTGTGAAACTGCCTATTCTACAGGTGGCGTGAATCAAATGTGGATACTTAAGAATTCCAAAGATATGATATTTTAGAGTACATATAATCTAGCTCTCTTTCGTCTTGCAATAGTATTAAACTTTTGACTTTTCTACACTTTACACAAGTAGTCAACATCCCAAACTAAAAGACAAATTGAAATAGTTGCTATTGCTTTGTTTCATAAAAAAGAATAACCAATGTAGATACAAGTATCTTGTCTTAGGGAGGGATAAATCCTACTTTGTAAAGGATCATTCTGATTCAAACAAAAAATTCTCTGAAGCTGACATTATCAAGATGCTTGATTTTTTTATTGACAACATATTTGTTACGTTCGGAGGACGTGTTTTTCAACAGTCTGTCAGCATTCCAATGGGAACTTATTGTGCCCCTCTTCTTGCCGACTTGTTTCTTTATTATAATGAGGTTGACTTCATACAGGGACTTCTTAGGAAGAAAGGTTAGTAGTCAGCAATATCCTTTAACTCTACTTTCTGCTATATAGATGACGTTCTTTCACTGAATAATTCAAAATTTGGTGACTATGTTGAACGCATCTATCTCATCAAACCTCTTGACTTACATCTAGAAATTGACAATGAGGGTCGATTGAATGAAAACAAAACTTTACCACGAAAGAGATGATTTCAGCTTTCCAATTGTGAATTTTCCATATCTAAGTAGCAACATTTCAGTACCACCTGCATACCGAATATATATCTCCCAATTGATGCGATATTCCCGTGCTTGCATTTCCTATCATGATTTTCTTGATAGAAGGTTGCTGCTCACAAAGAAGCTATTAAACCAAGAGTTCCAAATGGTGAAGTTGAAATAATCCCTTCGTAAATTTTACAGACGCCATCACGAGTTGGTTGACCGTATGGAATAACCGTTTCACAAATGATATAAGATATGTTCCTAATATCGTAACTACAATCCCCTCCACTATCATAAATGTTTCCTGCCGATTTAGACTATTTACCGGATTTGTTATAACATGAGCAACACGACGGGTGCCACATGTGGAGCAGGATCTGCTAATTTTTCCAGAGCACCTGACATCACCCCTAGTTTTTGGTGGGGTTCGTGTTGCTTATTCTTTAGTTTTCTATGTTGTGGTATGTGTTCTATTGTTTGTCTGTTTGTCTTCTTTCATTTTTAGCCAGACGTTGTAAGTTTATTTACGATTTATGGTTTGACTGTCCCTCTGGTATTTTCGTCCCTTTTTTATAGCATACCTAGTAATATAAGAGGATCTAAAGATACCAGGGGTACATTCAAACTCATGAATCGGAAATAAACTGACAACAGCATGGCTTAAAAAGAAAAAGACAAACAGACAAACAATAGTTCGCAAAACACAATGTAGAAAAATACTGACTCATGAGTATAATTCGTGAAAAGGAGACAGGACTGTAATAACAACATTTGGAACATATATGCTATCATCTGTTAAAAGTTAATTCCATAACGGTAAAAAAAATCGTGATGGCTTCCATAAAACTTACGAAGGAATGATTTCATCTACATGGATTTCTTGGTTTAAAAGCCTCCTTGTAGGTAGCAACAATCTATCAAGGAAATTATAAAAGAAGATAGTAGCCCTGGAATATTGTAAAAATTGGGAGATCTTTTTATACGTATGCCGGGTAAAGTTTTGTTTTCAAACAACCCTCATTGTCATTTACTACGTGTTAGTCAAGACATGAAGCAGATTTAACTCTATCTGATATCCCTTATCTCAAGTTCAATTGGATAGATGCGTCCAATCATGTCATTAAATTTTGAATTATTTAGTGAGAGAACGTTTTCTATATGCTGGGAGTATAGTTAGATGATCTGCCTACTACTTTTCTTTCTTTCGAAGAAATTCACGTATGAATATAGGAATAATTCGGCAAGACGAATGCCGATTGTCTGTTTAAAAAAACCGTCCTCTAAACGTAACAAATATGTTACTATTCAAGAAAATCAAGAATCTTGATTATGTCAGTTTCAGAAAATTTCCTTTGAATCAAAGTCATTCTTTTTACAAAGCTGGAGATCCTCATTGTTCTGCAGTTTGTATGTTGTAAAATTGAGATTGGAAATGGGGAAAATGTGTCGACTATTACATTATTAGGTCTTTCCACTTTTCCGTGGAAAGACCTATTGGATTTCTTCTGATTATTATTAGGTCTTTCCACTTTTCCGTGGAAAGACCTATTGCTTTTCTTCTGATTATTATTAGGTCTTTCCACCTTTCGTGTGGAAAGACCTATTGATTTTGTTCTGATTATTTTTTTTTTCTTCCGCCTAATTTTATTCTTGCGGTGTAAAAATGTTTCAAAAGATGTCGCTTAGTTTTTTTGTATATGAGATCATACAGTCTATACGCTTTTGAAACTCACCCTGTTTAACCGAACACTTTTCTTTGTAAGAGTTATCTCCCCAAACACTGTTTTTCTTGTTATCAGATCTCCTCCGCAACGGTAAAAGAAAGTGACAAATTTATTTTTCCAAATTGCTCTTTATATCCTCAGGATGTTACGTTTTATTTTGACCGAAGCTTTACGAAGACCCCATATGAGAATAATTTCCCCTTTTGTATTGAAATAAATGAAATAAATTTGTAACTGGAAAACCATAAGTGATAGAGGCTTAGGGTCTTTTGATTTGAGGCCCTTGCTCAAAAAGTATGAAAATGAGGTCAAGGTCAAAGGTCAAGGTCATGTTCAAATTTTTGATTTTGGCTTGTTATCTCTTATTTTCAGAAATCATACAAGATATCGACAAAATATTTTCACACAATTGTTAGTTGCGACATGTCGTAACATGTAAATCTTTCTTAAAAGGGTACGTAACATTTAATGTGAGTTTTGCCCCCTTTTATATCTAATATTAGTTGTATGGTAATATAACTCATTAACAATATAAAGTAGAGGCCTAGAGTCTTTTGATTTGAGGTCCTTGGTTGATGACCTTGAAATTGAGCTCAAGGTCATAGGTAAATTTAACGTTCTAGATTTTGACCTTTGCTTTTTCCTCTTATATATACATGATAAAGCCATGGGACTTTTGGCGAAAGGTTGCAAGCAATGTGACCTTGAAAAAGCCAACCGGAAGTGACCTTTTGTAAACCGGAAGTAGCCATTTTTTGTACTAATTTAATGTAAAAGTATATAGAACCATCTATTTTTGGAATGAGTGTCAAGTAAACTATCAAAACATACCGGAAATAACATCTTTTAAACCGGAAGTAAAAAATGATCTCCCTTATGTATATCTTTTTGTATAGAAACCATGTATTTTTGGAATCAGCGTCCAATAAGCTGTCATGTGACGCTAAAATTGACGTTTAAAACCGAATTTTAATATTTTCATATAAAAAAGATCCTTACTGGTGGAAAGACCATCAATGGTTCTCTGAACAATTGGTTTTTAATTTTTTTTTCTTTTCTTCCGCCTAATTTTTTCCTTCGCTGTTTTTTTGTTTCGCAAGATGTCCCTTAGAAATTTGGAATATGATATCGAACAGTTTATACGCTTTTGAAACCAACTCTGCTTAACCAAATACTTTCCCAAATAAGAGTTATCTCCCCGAACACTGTTTTCCTTGTTATCTCTAAGGCTTCGCAACCATATAAGAAACCGACAAATTTATTTTTCCAAATTGCTCGTTATATCCTCAGGATGTTCTGTTTTATTTTGACCGAAGCCGTATATAGATTCCATATGAGAGTTATCCCCCCTTTTATGTTTGGTATAAGAATATGCATTTCTAACTGGTAAACCATAAGTGATAGAGACCTAGGGTCTTTTGATTTGAGATCCTTGGTCCAAAAAAAATGAAAATAAGGACAAGGTCAAAGGTCAAAGTCATATTATAAATTTTGATTTTGGCTTATTTTCACTTATTTTCAAAAGCCGTATAACTTATCGACAAATTATTTTTACTAAATTGTTAGTTGCGAAATTTGGTTGAAAGAGTGCGTAGACAATAAATGGGAGTTTTCGCCCCTCTTATGTTTAGAATTATGCGTAAAGTGATATTACTCAGGAACCATACATATTAAGGAACTAGTGTCTTTAGGATGAGATCCTTAGTCTATGACCTTGAAATTGAGGTCAAGGTCATAGGTTAATTGGACGTTCTAGATTTTGACCTTTGCTCCAAATTCATATTTGGACATCATAAAGTCATAGGAACTGACATATCAACTGAATTTTTAATATTTTCACATCAGAATATGTTGTAAGTGGTGGAAAGACCATCAATGGTTCTCTGAACAATTGGTTTTTAATTGTTTGTGCATTTCTTGGTATTGATGTTATATTTGTTAATCTCATAGGATTTTGTCAAATGCTTAGTCCGTTTCTCTCTCCATGTGTGTGTGTGTGTGTGTGTGTGTTTGTGCTACATATTAATGTTGTGTCGTTGTTCTCTTATTTTTAATGCGTTTCCCTCAGTTTTAGTTTGTTACCCCGATTTTGTTTTTTGTCCATGGATTTATGAGTTTTGAACAGCGGTATACTACTGTTGCTTTTATTTGGGATGAATGTTCTTTCGTGTGTTTGTGTTTTATTTCTGTTTAAGTGTTGTTATTCAAGCGATATCTTTTTAACCTTGTCATATAAGCGGGAGGTTTTTTCTCAAAATGTATTGTACCAAGTCAGGAATATGGCAGTTGATATATAATTGTTTGCTTCTATGCATAAAGTAAAATCACAAAATACTGAAATCCGAGAAAAAAATAAGTCGCTAATCAAATGACAAAATCAAAAGATCAAACACAGCAAACGAATGGATAACAACAGTCATATTTCTTGGTGCAGGCATTTTCTTGTATAGAAAATGGTGGATTGAATATGTTCTTTAAGCTAGAAAAACATTTCACTGATATGGCAGTCGCATCAAATTCTATTATATTGACAACATTGCTGTTCCCTTGTTTCCCTCTTACAGTTGATGTGTTTCCTCTGTTTTAGTTCGTAACCCGTATTTGGTTTCTCTCAATCGTTTTTTGACCTTTTAACAGCGGTATACTATTGTTAACTTTATCTAAGATTGCTTGTTTAATTATCATTTTTATTTAAGGAATGACTGTAATATTTTTTCTGTCTATGAAGAAATAACATAAAAAATTTGTTGTGCACCACATTTTTTATGTTATTTCGAATAGATTCTAAATTCCATTTTAAACCGTAGAAAACCATGAAAAAACGTTGATGACGTCACGGTCACATGACTAAATTATGTCTATGGGCTCATAACAAAATAACGTCAGCCAATCAGAAGACGCGTTACATCCAAAATTCAATTATTAACATTTGTATTAATATTGTCAAGGTTGAAAACATTACGTTTAATATCTTTAGAATAATTTTTTGAAAATGTCCAACTTTTATTTTACTTTTGTTGGTAAAACAAGTTTCACTTTCATGTATCATTTTATGTAAAGACAATGGAAAATATATTTTTTTCTTACTTATTCTTATCCAACACTGGAAAAATAAATTACTGTGGTAATACAAGAGCAGTTCATCGTTCATTGAAGAGTTTGATCTTAGGGCATCTTGATCAGAACGATAACAAAAGTAAGTGAGTTATTGCAAATAATTTATATGTCTACAATAAAAATAAAAACCAAAGTTATTAATTCAAACGCAAATTTAGATACAGTTACAAGATAGAATTATTGATTGCTTTATTAATTTGTCTAGTCTTATGTCTCTATATATATCCCTTCATGATGGAAATGTAAATGAATGATAAAGAGCGCACGAGTCGTCTTTCCGGAGTTGCATTTATCAGGTGTTATTAATATAGAACAAAAAACGTATATACCTCATAAATAAATAAAGGCAACAGTAGTATACCGCTGTTCAAAACTCATAAATCCATGGACAAAAAACAAAATCGGGATAACAAACTAAAACCGAGGGAAACGCATTAAATATAAGATAAAACATTTAATTGGAACAGTAACCAATACTCCTGAAAAGAGTTGATTAACAATTAGAATATGATTTCATGCTGAAAAAATAATAAGGTGTAGAATTTAAGATCTTTAAAAAAATAAAATGAAATTATAGACCGCTTGTTAATAGTTCTGAGACAAACTATGTATAAATCTATCAATAATTTGATATGTATTCACACAAAAGCGATTTTTATTTTCACAATAGAAATTGCAACAGTTGCCATTTCGTCAAATTGAGTTGATAGCTTGTTTTCAATCACAGATTATTCAAGTTGAAAAATAAAACCATATTTTCCTTTCATCTTGTCAAGCATAGGTATAAATGACATAATTATTATAAATTAGGATTAAATAGACATGGAAAGTACTATTTCTGTCCAATATGATGTACAATTTACGTCAATTAAAATTAATATGATACCAAACAATAAATTTATAAATTTTATCATATTATAATAAAGTCCTCTTAATAAATCACCACCAAGCACTTTCGATCTCATTCAGTGTCTCTTTGAAATGCCTGTAATTCTAAACCATAAGCTTAAAAAAGAAGAGAAAACAATATGACACACACCAAGTAAAAACCAACTCATTATGTCAGTGTATTTATTGATAAGCTTTTAAGATTAAAGATCGTAGACTAAGATGTTTCTGATTTGAAATGTCGTTGAGTTCTTATCTCTCTGACGTATAACCAGCATGCATTATTAGTGGAAATGAAAACAATCTAACCTCATGTAATCACAAGATAATGTATCGTCAACCATCGAGCACTTTCAAAGTTATATCATAGATAGCTAAATCATAGCAACAGTAGTTTACACATGTTACATGGATAGTCCGTTATTCAGTGGTTGTCATTTTTTGTTGTGTATCACATTTGTTTTTCGTTTGTTTTGTACATAAATCAGGTCGTTGACGTTCCTGTTTGTTTTGTACAAAAATCAGGTCGTTGATGTTCCTGTTTGTTTTGTACATAAATCAGGTCGTTGATGTTCCTGCTTGTATTGTTCTAAGTTAAAGCTTGCAATGCGTTATATGTTTCATCTTTGTTGAAGGTAGAACGGGGATCTACATTTACATCTATATGGCCAGCATACCTGCCTCCTTCTTTTATATTCACTTCCAACTGTAGAATTAAAAGACGAGGGATAAACATACAGCGTAATTTCACATCGACCAATAATAAAATTGAGTATGGAAATGGGAAATGTGTCAAAGAGACAACAACCCGCCCATAGAGTAGACAACAGCCGAAGGCCACCAATAGGTCTTCAATGCAGCGAGAAACTCCCGCACCCGGAGGCGTCTCTCAGCTGGCCCCTAAACAAATAGGTGTACTAGTTCAGTGATAATGGACGTCATACTAAACTTCGAATTATACACAAGAAACTAAAATTAAAAATCATACAAGACTAACAAAGGCCTGAGGCTCCTGACATGGGACAGTCGCAAAATGCGGAAAGGTTAAACATATGTTTTAGATTTCAACCTTCCCCTATACCTCTAGCCAATGTAGAAAAAACAAAAGCACAACAGTAGTCACCTTTTCTAAAACTTAAATTGACCGTTGTAAATTTGAACATTTTGGCAATATGCGGAAAGTTCACATTGGAATAGGATTAAAATCTAATCTTGTTTTTCAACATTAATTTTAGTAAACATTTACTTCTAGGTCTTAGTTGATAGCTCATTCAACCACTTCTTAAAATCAATTTGCTTAGTTTAGTATTTTTGAAATGTGGATAACACAGTCAAATTCAATGACATCTTCTCACTTGATTTGATTTGATTACAATACCTATTTGTATATTTCTTTTTATCTGAAGCTCAACGATGATATGTTAACGGTTATATTGAATAAAGTCTTTTAGAATTAAAAAAAAAATATTTGTATATAATATGATTGGTTAAGATATATATTCAAATCATATCGTGTAATTCAACAAAACTACAAGATACACACCCAATTGCCAATAAAGCATATTTCATTAACAAGAAGAATATCTAAAATAATTAGCATTTCTGTTCACATATGAAACAGTATTTACATGTTTCTTATGTGATACAAAATATCATTTAAGATGCCTTTTCATTCAATTTTACAATGCAGACACACCAGTCTAAGAATAACAATACATTTTGTTTTTAAAGTGTTCATCTGTTGAATTGAATCAAACCCCAAAGTTTCCTTTTAATTAATGTTTCTGTTTGGTTAAAACGAATATGTACAAATAATACTCTTCAAACAAAGATCAAAGTCAAACTGTTCCTAGTCGTTTATTGACAAATTAAAAAAGAAACCAGCACCAGTTGACACCGGAAATGTTTAAGAATTGAAAGGAAAGTTTTCAAAATGGTAGTGCTCAATCGAACAAATAGAAAATTGATATATTTTGCACACCTAATCAGGGTAATAACAACAAAATCCATTCACACTACATACGTAGTGAGAACATGTATAATACATTGGTTATTGCATGTACGATATATAGACCAAAATATGTAATACGAAGTGATATATCATGCAACAAACTAACAACGTTATTACGTAAATAATATCGCTTTTGTAATTATATCGCGCGATTCACTTTTTAAATCAGGTCAGGGCATACACCAATCAACCTTTACTCAGTACACAGAGTTCAACATTTGTAGCTCAAAACATCAAATTCAGAACTTTTTTCGCTTTAATTCTTAGTCTGATAAATCACGGTAATCAGGAATAAAATTTTGTACTAAAGATGCGCGTGAGTACGATAATTATATTTGAAAAAAATTATGACCACAGGGTCACAACGCCGATTGGATCTGTACAAGTATTTAAAACTCAATAGCTACTTTACAAATTATATAGTATGTGTTTAATCTTCTAACCTAATGATGACTTGTAGATATCGTTTTGCGTTTCTGTTGGTTGATTGGCGTTCCATAGATGTATATCCAACAGACTTTTTTTTATATATTTGTTTCTATTACATGTACATATCTCGCTTTTGTGTCATTTGTTAATCAAATATTTTTTTTCGATAATCTCTCAATGTTCTTCAAATTTGTACTTGTTTGGCTTTAGAACTATTTTTATCTGAGCGTCACTGATGAGTCTAATGTAGACGAAACGCGCGTCTGGCGTATAAAATTATAATCCTGGTACCTTTGATAACTATTACTAATATCATTGTGCAAAATGCGTTTCTTTATTTCCATAAAAAAATCATCTGTTTTTCAAATGTTGATTTGAGAAGGTACGTGATGACATGCCGTTAGTTTACCGAAGTGGCTATCCTTTCAAAATATTTAAACATAGAAAAAAGCTGAAGTAAACGAGGTACTGTGGACGGATTGAAACCGTTACGCCGACAGCGTATGTGTTCCCTTCTATGCATGCACCGTCAACTACAGAACGATGATATAGACCAAAGAAAAACATCATATTTTTCAAATGATCCAAAAAGTATGTAAACACTTCAATTATTACCATGACTGTTACTGTAATGATATACAATTACACTTTATTTAACCTGTTGTATTGTGAATATTACGAAAATGTTAAATAAATATGATAACCTGTTTCGTTTTGGATAATGAAAACAATAAATTAAAGCAAACCTAATATTTACAAAACAGTTGAAGTTTCTTTGAAAAAACTGAATCGAAAAAAAGAAAAACCGAATATACTTCCGACACGTAACACCATAAGATACCATTAAACATATCTTTCCGATAAAAAATATCAAGTTCTTAAAGATATAAGTAGATGTGGTATGAGTGCCAAAGAAACAACTCTCCATCCAAGTCGTAATTTGTAAAATTAAACCAATTATAGGTCAAATTACTGTCTTTAAAACGGAGCCTTTGCTAACACCGAACTGCAAGCTATAAAGGGCCCCAAAAATGACTAGTGTGAAACCATTTAAAAGCCGGAAAAACAACGTTTTTTTTTCTACATAAAAAAAACGAGAAATGAAAAACACTTATGAATCACATCAACAAACGACAACTATGTTAAGACGTGTTTGTGAAACAGGTACTTATGATTTACAAATAAATGCTGGTTAATGCTTAATTAAAACAAATACAATTAAAAAAAGAAATATGAAATAAGAATAAGTAAAAACAACTACTGAATTGCAAAGCAACTTTTGCAATAATTATTGACGTGGTTAATTGAGTTTGTAAGTGCTCATTCATACCAGGGTCTATCTGTTTCAGTGGCGTAACAACACAACATTAGAACAACATGTAACAACCATTTGGAAAGGGCTTGTTTCCTTCGGTTTTAGTTTGTAACCCGGATATGTTTTTTCTCAATTGATTTCTGACTTTTGGACAACGGTGGACAACTATTGCGATTACGAATATCGACATGAATCAAAACATGAATTATAAATAAACTCCTATAATTTGTCGATCTAAGATTATTCACAGTTCCGGAAAGTTATTTAAAAGCCAATTACAACTAATAAACAATTCATGTTTCCCTGATTAAGATAGCTATTGGTATACTTCCAATAGATGTAATGACATGACCTTATGTTGTGCATCAAGGATCGAGAGAATTTATAACCAATATTGTTTTAACTTTTTATCTTCATAGAAATTTTAGTTAAAAAAATGAATACATTTAGTGTATTTTTTTGGAGTGGGGACGCAAACAGATGTGTAAGTAAAAACTCATTTAAGATACCAGGCTAATCATTTTGTTTGCTAAACACGCGTTTAATATACACAAGACTCATCAGTGATGCTCGAATCAAAATAGTTGGACATCAAATAAAATACGAAAATGAGGGGCAATTCAAAAAAAGTGTTAATTTTAGTAAATGACCTTTGACACATTCCCCCTTTCTTTTCTCAATTCTATTATTCTATGAGTTATGATTTATATGAAAACGAAATTGGTATTATGAAGAAAAATATATTACCCTGTAATGAAGGCAAAAAAACAAGGGGATCGAATATCTGACACAAATTCCTAAGCCTCACCGTAGTACACCATTAAGCAATAAGCAAGGTTGCAGCTATTCTACACACGTTAATGTGATATGGACCTAGTACGGTACGGAGGTAGATTAAGGCTAACAAATGCATGTCATTTCGTTTAAGAATTCAAATAGAAATGATGATCTACATTTAGTTACATATGACGACATTATCAAATAGAGAACTAGATATTAAAAAATATATACAGAGAAACCAACTCTTGGTATCACTTTTATCCCACTAGATTTGTAATACAAGGGAAACAACTCTTGGTATCACTTTTATCCCACTAGATTTGTAATACAAGGGAAACAACTCTTGGTATCACTTTTATCCCACTAGATTTGTAATACAAGGGAAACAACTCTTGGTCTCACTTTTATCCCACTAGATTTGTAATACAAGGGAAACAACTCTTGGTATCACTTTTATCCCACTAGATTTGTAATACAAGGGAAACAACTATTGGTATCACGTTTATCCCACTAGATTTGTAATACAAGGGAAACAACTCTTGGTATCACGTTTAACCCACTAGATTTGTTATACAAGTGAAACTTGATAACCGAAGCAAATAAAGTCTAAAATGATTTGTGTTGATATCAGATTTTAGTCTGGCGTATTAAATTATAATCCTGGTACCTTTGAAAACTATTTTAGAGAAGCCTCAGTTTTTGGAAAAGAAGGGCGAAAGAAACCAGAGGAACATTCAAACTCATAGATCGAAAACAAATCGACAACGCCATGGAAGTATTCAGGTTTCTAAGTATCTAATTTTCTATGTTGTCATTTGTATACCGTTTGTTGTCTATTCTTTAACTTTTAACAAAAAATAATAAACTTTACTTTGACAGCTTAACTTGTGAGTTCGTATATTCCTTTGGTAAGATAAAAAATATTCTTTCTGAAAAAGTTATGCATTGTCTAATATAAATAGTTCTTCTGATTATGTATGAATTTGTCGAAAAAAAAACCCAGATGTTATTGTTTTGTTTTTTAAAGCTATTGATTGGTAAATGCCGTTTTTGGCACAACCTTTTTGATCTTTTTGGACCTCGATGCTGTTCAACTTTGTACTCGTTTCGGCTTTCAAACTTTTGTATCTGGGCGTCACACGTAGGTCTTGTGTGGACAAAATACACTTCTGGCGTATTAAAATTTTGAACTTGTTGCCTTTTATTGGCTGTTGTTCGTGTGATTCTTTGTCAATTGTGTTTTCCAATTTATTTATATTGTAGTCCTGTGTTGTCATTTTGATGTTATATTTCACATGGCCATACAAGTGCGAGGTTTGGCTTGCCACAAAACCAGGTTCAACCCACCATTTTTTCCTTTAAAAATGCCCTGTACCAAGTCAGGAATATGGCCATTGTTATATTATAGTTCGTTTCTGTGTGTATTACATTATAACGTTGTGTCGTTTGTTTTCTCTTATTTTTGAGTGTAAATTCACAGTGCGATAAGACGTGTCACGGTACTTGTCTATCCAAAATTCATGTATTTGGTTTTGATGTTTTATATATATATGTTATATTTGTTATTCTCGTGGGATTTTGTCTATGTGTGTTACATTTTAGTGTTATGTCGTTGTTCTCCTCTTATATTTAATGCGTTTCCCTCGGTTTGAGTTTATTACCCCGATTTTGTTTTTTGTCCATGGATTTATGAGTTTTGAACAGCGGTATACTACTGTTGCCTTTATCTATAAATGATATTAAGAAATAGGGGATGGGGAAGGTATGCACAGAATTTTAAGGTACCCACGATTACATGCATGTTACTTAAAATAAAATCAAACGAAACTCATTGAAAGCATCTCACACTGACTGTTGTATATAAAGTATTCATATAAACTTGTATCTCTTTCGAAAAGAAATCCTTCTAACAGTCCTAATTGGAATCATCATATATTGAATTTGTGGGAAATTATGTATTGAAAATTGCCTTATTGAATGATAGGTAAATCAATTTTTGTCTATGTTTGGAGTCAACGTTCTAACTTATAAGTACTTATGTATTTTTATCGGAAGCACATGCGAAATGAAATGAATTTAAAAGGTAATATCTATTTATTTAGTTCTTTTTTTTATACTATAAACATAACAATAATCATATCCTTTTTAAATGTCTTTAATTGTAGTATTTACTTTCGAATATTTGGACTATCAATTTTCAAATTAATTTCATTCAAGTGATTTGATAATGGTATCTTATTTTAATACAAACTAATAAACTAGTATCTTTGATGAGGTTTTGATATAAAGTTACTTACATCAAAGTTATAAATGATATTAAGATATTGATACCCTTATTTCAAATTTACTTAAGTTTTCACACCTTGGTTAATTGGGTGATTGTATATAATAATTGAAGAGTGTTAAGTGTGTATCAAAAGGTTATCTTAAGTTTTGTATGTGTCATGCTACAAATACTTCAAAGCAAAATTATTGGACACTACTATGTTGGGATAGATTCTCTTTTCTGTTGTAAACAAACAGAATCGTGTATTCTCAAAATGCTAAACTGTTTTACTCTGATATTAAAATCAGAAAAAAAATATGGTAAAATGTTAGAACGTATTTAACAATGTGGAGAAAGAATAACTACATAAATTTCACCATCCTCTACAAGTAAAAACAAAACACGTGTTATTAAACACATTTTTCAACACGAGTTTATCTTTTTGTTTGTTTTGTTGTTTTGTTTTTTTATTAATCAGTTTTATTGCAGCTGCTACCCATACTTAATTTAATGTCACCAGTTTCTGGGCCTAAAGTTGATGAACGTATAGTCCCTTTCTTTAAAATATTTATCGGATGATACCAAGACCTTGTTAATATATATTCCGTAACAACTTCACAGATTATATATTCTGATCTTTAAGTATAGATTATAGGTACTGACTTTGTTTATCATCTTAATTACGTGTCCTTGTGTTTATATTTGTTAATAATTAACCTTTACTATTTTAGTCTATTTTGGCAATTTCCTTTTGACGTGGTTCCGTACTTATCATCCCACCAATGTGTCGTTGTGCTGTAATCATTTTCCTAATTTGTGTCTTTCCCCGAATTTACTTCGAGTTGTTCAGTACTTTTGTCATTTTACTTTTTAAAGAAAAACACCTCTATTTGTCATTCTGTTATTTTTATTTCTCATACTAATGAATTCGTATTGATCCATAGTTTTCCTGTATGGTACAATAGTCAATACACTTCTTTTTTAAAACAAATTCTAGTTGTCAAAATTCCTATTATTTCACAGACGTTAATTTACATCAATATCATTTTTTCTCAGCGTTAGGGGAAAATTTTATTGTTTTTATTAATAACGATTTCAATTAAATGACTAACTACGAATTCATTATTGTTATAATTATTTAATATGGATATTTTTTTTTAATTTTTAACAATAGTATAATGAACCTATTTTGAGGATTTTGGTAGATAACAATTTTTTTTACGTAAAGGTAATGCATCATTTTTTTTTTTAAAGTAGCTGTCTTTATACTGCACGAGTGCATATGAAATTCTAAAAAAGACGATTGACAATTGTCTTTTCATTGACATACCTTTCATTGTATGATTTGCATTTTTCTATTAACAGAAAATTCAGATCTTTAAAATTTAGCGGGTTCAAATGCACTGCATTCAACATTTTTTAACATATTGTAATAATTCTATGGATTTTATTTGTACTTAAAATTTCTTATTATTTGCAAAAGCGGAAGGGCTAATTTCCACTGATTTAGCTCAAATATTGGCCATTTTAAGTCTTTCAATCTTAACTAACTTCATATCATAACAGCCAATGGTGGGCATTTCGAAACTCATAATTCAAAAACAAACTGACAATGTCATGGCAAAAAATGAAAAACGACCAAAAGATAAACAAAAGTCTACGAATCCCAAAAGAAAAACTGAAAACTCAGGAACAACCCACATAAAAGGGTTTCTAACAATAATTTGGCTTGTCTCAAAACATGTCATCGAACTATAAACTCCTGACGAATGCCAAAAACACTGATTTTGTCTATTTATCCCAAACATGTACTAGAAGGACATTGTTGACTTATGGTGGTAGTAATGCTATGTGTTGTCTTTTGATATACCTTTGACGAATATTTGTGTCAAAAACTAAAATGGTTTTTTTTTTACTAAAATGTCTTTAGCAAAAAGATTGGATTTTATGTGAGATGTGAAAGATATCAAAGTTACTTTCAAAGTCGAAAACAAACTGACAACTCCATGGAACAGTTTACAAAACAAAACACAGAAAATTAAACTTTGAGCAACCCCACTGTTGAACTAAGTTGCTCCGGAATGGTGAGCAGATCAAACTCCACATATTCAACTTGTCGTAGTACTTGTGTAAGAACAAGGTATGTTAAAATGTTAAACTAAATTTATGATAAAGACTCTTTTAATCAATTTCTAGTAGGATTTGACAACTTTTAAATTTTGATCCTGTGAGGGTAACTAATACAGGGTAATGTCCAATACCGATCTTTCAAAAAAGTGAAAGTCTTGTTTTCATCGATATTTACCTGATAAAGAAAACTGTTAGGACACTTAAAATAAATGTATTTATTAAAGTTGAGCATACACGTGTTTTCTATTATGTAAACAATCACACGTGATTGTGTGTCCGCATAGTGGTCATCTATTGGTGTTATATTGGATAAACAGGTTTGTGTTTTAAATATATGATATTTCGGATTGGTCAATATTTGTCGCATTGGTAAATACATTGAGTATGATATTTGTTATGTAAATAGCACGGAATTTTAAAGCGCGAATAGTTGTCTTGTTTAAGTAATTTAAGGTATATGGTCATTCGAAGCTCGTATACCGTTCAGTAAGGCAGCTTAGTTTAGGTAAAGACTCTCCTCCCCCTCCTCCCACCCGGATTAAGATGCTTGTATATTTGAAATGTTTTCACGCATAGATAGATAGATATTTATACTATCAGTAGGACATTGTTTGTTTGATTATTAATATTTATATATATATATATATGATTTCTGATTTTGTTTTTCTATTTTGTAGGCTGTCGTGTACTACGCAGCGGTGTTGCCGATATCATGACATCGGGACTCAATATTTTGTTTTAATAAAATTTAACAGTAAGCTGCACATGCTGGCGAGCTATTCCTATGTAACAAGTGTTTGTTTTTATTTTATAAATACTTTATATGCGTTTGAGGTGACGAATTAGAATATAACCATATGTATAAATAGTAGTTTCCAATAAAGTAATGTACCTTTTCCCCTGTAATTTTGTAAACATGAAAGTTCGTTTATTCAGCATGTAAGAGTGAATGTTAAAACCATATACATTAAAATGTAGTGATCAGCATTTTCATGCCAAACAGATATTAGTATGAAAAATTAGTAACGAATATACAGAACTACAAGGTAAACTTAGTAAAAGGAAGTCCATAAAATTAATAAAATGAAACGTTAGAATTAATCAAACATTGATATTTAGAAAATAGAAAACAACTGTCCTATTCTGTAGTTGATACCGACATTTTCCGAAGAAAATGATGGGTTAAACCTGGTTAGAGAGTAAACTAGAAAAATTGTAATTAAATGAAATTTGGATGCAAAACAAAATGATTTTAGTGACCATTTGCTGTTAATACAAATAAGAAAAGACATTCATTCCCCATTCATCCCTATTTGTAAATCAGGGAAGAACAGTATTTGAAGTCAAACGAAATGCCAAATCAAACAAAGCATAAAGATAAAGCTTCAGGCTCTGGTCATTATGCATATTTGGTGAACTAAACTAGTTTTGTTGTTGCCAAATGTTTCTCGATTCATCATTTTGATTGATTGAAGAACAGTCATTGAAAACCGCACACAAATAAAAAACCAATCTTTACAGCAAAATCAGTAATAAGCAGATCATTCATGTTTAAGAGAGGTAATTGCGTCAAATAAGTGGTAAACTGAAAGGGTTCATCAAAGAGAATGCGCAAATGATCAGGCGTCTCCGTGAAGGGTAAACATGCATATTCGTTTTGCTTTTATCTCTGTATACTGTAGACACATACCATGACAGAGAGTGCAAAAAGAATACATCCTCCTGCACATACCTTAACGGCGGTGAAACGTGTAGATATTCTATAGAAAAGAGAAATTACATACCAAATCAACACTTTTTTAAATTGATAACAGAAATACATATATATATATATGATTTTTTTAAGTATGTTTACATAGACAATAACAATCAAAACCAAGGAGTAAACAAAGACTCATAAAACCAAAGGACATTTACATCAACAGTTATAAATAAGAAATAAGAAACAACACGAACTCCACTAAAAACTGGGAGACATATAATAGATTTGGAGAAATAAATGCACTGATACTATTCCAATCATTTTAGCACAATTAACAGAAGAGTTATAATTGTCAGTGTCCTATCTAAATAATGGGAATGTCATTTGGTTTCCCACATTCACAATAATCAACGTTATATTAAGTATTTTCTAAATTACATTCATACTTATGCAATAAATATTAAGGTCATTAACTTAATTGCTACACAGTCTATTGATAAACTTTATTTATAAGTTTAATTACTTACTAATTGATTTTGATCTAAAAATAGAAAATAAATGTTACATAAATTTTGACTGATTTACTCTTGTCCTATATATATTTTTTCTTTTCCGGTTAAACGTATCAGGTGAATGATGGCGCGGAATATTCTAAATGATACCATTAACGTTTTAAAGTGGACCAATTAATGAAAAGCTTGGATTCAGATAACTTTGATGATAATCAATTAAGTGATGAGAAATTTATTGAAATGAGTACGATTTTACCGTATTGAAATTGAATTGTTTGCTATTAATGCCAAGATACGGATCGTGAATCGGGTTTAATAGTACGTTTAATTTAAATATCATATTTAGAAATTAGGATATTACATAATTATTTAAATTCTAACCATAAATTGCTCAGACCAGACAATGTCATGTTTATAATAAATTGGGAAAAATACTAATTAGAGAAAAAAATTAGACATTTATTTAAATATTTTGGTAATACTGCCACCCCTCTGAACTGAAATTGACAGTTTTGTATTAATTGAAGTTTTCTTCATATTGTGTGTATCTGAATAATTTTACTAAAGGAAGAAATCAATTGTTATCTCCAGTATAATGTAGTATATCTGTATATAAATTTATTTCAATTGGTTAACCAAATGATTAAGAAGAACGCATCAATTTTTATTATTGACTTCAGCTGCAACCTTTTGAATTTTACACAGAAAAGTTAAGCGTCATTTTACAATTTATGCATATTTCCTGATCTACAATACCAGGACCTAAAACTATTTTTCTCACTCTACATACTTTTTTGCATTATTGGTGTTTTCTGTTCCCAAACTCACCTCATTGAATAATAAAAGAGAGCCAAAGGGATGTTAAAGCTGATAGGTCGAAAACAAACGGACAAAGGCATGACCAAAACAAAACAAAAACAGTAGACAGCAAGACACTTTACAGTACACAAAACACAACATGGTAAAACAGAAACTGAGCAACACGAACCTCACCAAAAATTGGGAGTAATCCCAGGTGTTCTGAAAGGATGCATTTAGATAAGTAGAATAAAAAGGAATATTATAAAATATGTGTTTTAATAAATAAAAGTTTGACGTTACCAATTGATCACTTTTTTTAGAATCAGGTCCGAAATATTTGTTTCGCTCATATACAAGATTAAGAATCAAAGTTTTTAAAGGTGGCTATTTTCAAAATTTCTAAATAATCTATGTGTCAAATTATTCCGATGGCAAGAGGTTTATTGAATTCTTCAAATTGATTATTTAATTAGTTGTATAAGTACCTGTTGATTTGATAAGTTTTGATGGTCCCGGGGAGATAGATCAGTGTAAGAAATGTTTGATATGAAAACTTATATTATTTTGCTTGCAAGTTCATAATATCAATGCTGTTGATTCCTCATTACTCGTTGGATAACAATTTTCGTTGGTTTCGTGGGTACAAATGAACAACGAATTCAAAAGTTCACCGACTTATTTATTTTCATATTGTTTGTATGAAGAGATTAAAGCCACGAAATCAAATATCCACGAAAACGCAAGTTTTTATCAATTCACGAAAATTGATACCCACAAAAATAAATGAATCCACAGTATACACGATCAAAACTATTTCTCTCCAAATTAATTGTTTTTCATTCGTTTGATGTGTTTGGGCTTTTAATTTTGCCATTTGATAAAAGACTTTCCGATTTGAATTTTCTAAGGAGTTTGGTATTTTTGGTATTTTACTTTTTCCTTCGTTGAATATGTCAAGGTTTAACAAATTTCCTGTTTAATATCATTAACGGAAATAAATAAGTAGGTAAAACAAAAATATTTATATACTAGTACATAAAAGGTTAAGCTAGCTATTAATCCACGTTTAATTCACCATTTTCTGTATACGGAAATGCCTGTACCCAGTCAGGACTATGAAAGATGTTTTCATTTGTTGGATGTATGTAAGATTTTGGTATTTAATGAGAGATTTTCCTTTTTGATTTTTTCATGTTATTTTTATAAATTTACTTTTAAATAGGAAGTGTCTTTAAGTTATATAAAAAAAAGTAAAAACACAAAAATACTGAACTCCGAGGAAAATTCAAAAAGGAAAATTCAAAATTAAAAGGCAAAATCAAAAGTCCAAACACATCAAACGAATGGATAACAACTGTCATATTCCTGACTTGGAACAGGCATTCTCTAATGTAGAAAATGGTGGATTGAACCTGGTTTTATAGCAAGCTAAACCTCTCACTATGACAGTCGTATCAAATTCCATTACATTGTCAATGGTTCCAACAAATAGTGTTTATAAATTTTCACACATCTTGGATCTCAAATTTTCATTATAAACATTAAAATGAGAAAACAATGTTCCTTTTTTTTTGTCGTCGGGTTGCTCACTTACTTTACACCTCCTTGAAGTCATATAGAAAACCGTTTAATAACAGTATCAATAATAATAATAATTGCATAGAATAAGGGGGAATTTTAGTTAGATTCATCTGAAATTGGTCTGTAAATTCAGCTATCATAATTGTCCGTTTCAGAATCTAAAGGACGATGGGCCATTTCATTGTTCGTACCCCAAAATGAAAATAACGTCACGACATTGGTTGAATTTCCATTGTTTTGGACGTTTTCAACCAATTACGACGTTTCGGTGTACATTTTTGAAAATATTACCCAGAATGCATTAGATTCTGAAACGGCGAATTAGCTGGTACATGAACGGGAACGTTCGTTGTTACCACTTTTTCACAAATGTATTTAGCAGATTTTTATCCAGATCGCCTACTTAATAAAATCAACGGTACCAATTTTCTTGCACCAGATGCGCATTTCGACAATACATGTCTCTTCAGTGATGCTCGTGGCCAAAATATTTGAAATCCAAAGCTTATATAAAAGATGAAGAGCTATAATCCAAAAGGTCCAAAAAGTATAGCCAAATCCGTGAAAGGAATCAGAACTTTGCATGAGGGAGATACATTCCTTAATTTATAATAATTTCTATCATTTTGTAATAGTAAATTTTAATAACACAAAAAAATCCGTATTTTCATGCCAGTACCGAAGTACTGGCTACTGGGGTGGTGATACCCTCGGGGAAAACATCCAACATTTTTTTCCCGTTTGTTAACGTATCTGTTTTTCCCCATATTATTAAACCTTCATTTTATTATAGTAGTTTGAGAACCTAAGATCTCGAAATTAAGTTTTATAATAATTATAAGAAAAAGGTTAACGTCGTTATTGTACACCTTTTTGTTTAAAATAACACTTGATAAACAGTATTTTACACCTTTGATAACTATTATGTAGCAATGTAAACTTCATTTCACAAAGTGTAATAAAAAACACACAGTTCAAGAGAAGGACATTTCTGTAAATTAATGAGCAAAAAAAGGGGATCCCTATAAATAATAGGAAAATTTATTTTATAAAATAATCAGATTAGAATTTTTTTTTACAAAAAAACGAAAAGAAATTACTTAATTTTGTTTTAAAAATTAATGACTAGTCTAATTGGTTTTTTTTTTAACTTTTCTCAAACAAATAAAAGTACATCAGATGTGGGCCTGACGTCTTAATCAAATATTTAATGAAGTTTTGAAGTGCCCATTATCTAAACCATATGCAGATTATGTGAAATGAAATCATACCACAAACTGAATTAAAACAGCGATTTGCTTAGCAGATTGTTATGTGTAAATATTTAATGGTTGTTTTTGTCAAAGCGCTTTTGATAAGGTATGCTATTAGACAACTCATAATTCATCTTTCAAAACGTTTGATTAATAGAAAAAGAACAAATAATGGTTCCAACAAATAGTGTTTGCAATCGTGTTTGTAAAAGTTATGATGTCTCCTTTTTCAAATCAGAATATCTTTATTTCTTTTTAATTCAAGTCACGCATACTGTATGACTATATGAAAATTAGGAAATGTATGACTTTTTTTTAATTTTTATCTAGCGAACAATGTATTAGACATATATATTTGAGTTGTGGCACGTTGTTCTGTTTACACATTATAATGTATAGACTGTTTTTACAATTTATATAACTTTTTCATGCCCTTTCTTTCACAGTGCATGGAGGTAAAATATCTTTAGTAATGAACTAGTTAGAGGTTTCACTAACAAATTGATATATTTTAGTCTTACATTAAGGTGGCTCGGGTATATTTGAAGTTTCTATCAGAAGTGCAGTATTTTTTGTTATTTAAATCTGTATAGAGAGTGAATCAAATTGTTCGAAAAGAAGGGGGTCCCGGACCATTTTACCATTAGGTATGTAAAAGGAACCGTTTTTCAATGAAATGATAGAGAAATAGAGATGTTGACATATTTTTATCGAAATATTAAAAAAGCGTTCTATAACACTTGGTCGAAAACTGTTAATATAAAAGCTTAAATATTTCTTCAAAGAATTAGCAAATAAAAAACATAGGTCACAGATAAGGGGAAAAAAATATTTGGCCTTACACCCAAAATTTTGGCGGGAAAATGGTGAAATTGGGTGAAATGTAATTTTGAGTATTTCACAGATACACATAATTACGATAATAATTTGTTAGTGACAAAAGTACAATAATTTAAAATTTTTAATCAATCAAAATATTAAAAAAAAAATAATAGTAAATTTACAACACAAACATTCGTGTGCATGGTAATTCATGCGCAGTGGAATAGTCCCGAGCCACCTTTAACACTTTCTAATTGGGATAAAGCTGCATACTAGGACAACAAATTGGGTTTGATTCTATTTTTATTTGCAAGATTCTTTTGCTTTTTTTTTCGTAAAAAATTCTAAATTCCCTTAAAATGTCGAAGAGAGGCCAAAGATACAAAAGAGATTTTCAAACTCATCAATCAAAAACAAACAGACAATGCCATGGCAAAAACGAAAAACAACCAAAATACCAACAACAGAACACAAAACACATGACTAAAAACTTACGAACACGAACCCTACCAAACTCCAGGGTGATCTAAGGAAGGATAAGCAGTATCTTTTTAGAATTAAACCTAAGGCTTGTACAGAAAGGAGAAAAGAAATTAGCCCATTTTTTTTTAATTTCACCTTTCGGTATATTGATGATGTACTGTCTCTTAATAATAATAGATTCAGTGATCACTTACATTTAATATATCCAAGTGAACTTGAAATTAAAGATACTACCGACACAGATAAATCTGCTTCATATTTAGACCTTTTTTCGAAATGACTACTGATGGTAGGTTTAATACCAAAACTTATGACAAACGCGATGATTTTAATTTTCCTATAGTCGACTTTCCATTTCTGTGTAGAAACATCCCAGCGGCACCAGCATATGGAGTATATGTGTCTCAATTGATACGTTACACTAGAGCTATCTCGAAGTTCGTTGATTTTGTTGAACGAGGAATACTGCTTTTTCAAAAGTTGCTAAGACAGGGCTATGAATCAATTAAATTAAGGTCATCACTCAAGTAATTTTACGGACGCCATCATGAGCTGATTGGCCATTATGACAAAAGTGTTTCTGAAATCATATCTGATATTCTTCCTCAGTCATAATAACCTTCCATCCTCACCGAACTGAACAAAGAAATAATACGACGGGTGCCGTATACGGGCAGGAAATGCTTACCCTTCCGGAGCACCTGATTTCACTCCCGGTTTTTAATGGAGTTCGTGTTGTTTCTTATTTATTATTTATAACTGTTGATGTAAATGTCTTTTGGTTTTATGAGTCTTTTTTTTTACTCCTTGGTTTTGATTGTTATTGCCTTAGATGAGATATGCATTTTCAAAACTATTCGGTATTTAAGAGATTGCAGCCGCTACTAAAACTAAAACGTCACATACTCTGTGCATGTCTCACCTAGTTTCGAGTAATTTAAACGACTCAGAGAAAATACCCAATTTTACGATCCATACTAAGAAAAATTGGGTATTTTCTCTGAGTAGTTTAAATCACTCGAAACTAGGTGAGACATGCACAGAAGTGATAGATATGCATTATAAATATAGAAAATTGAATATTTTAATCAACAACAAAAAATCAAAAAAAATATCTATATCATATACACAAGCGCCTGTGGTTTTATATACAAAACTTGAAGGCAGTTTTGTAATCTTTGATATCAAGTTCAATTCTCCATGCAGAAACAACCATTTTCTTTCTGTGTCCAGTAGCATCGTATATTCTTAAATATTTTTGCATAATGCCTGGACATCGGTGGACATTCAACATTACACAGTGTGACACGTTTACAAATGAAAAGCAACACTCAGACTAGTTATTAAGTAGGTCAATACATGGACAAAAGACAAACCCGGGACACAGAAGTACAAACAATAGACCATGAACTCTGAAAACCAAAAGTAAAATAGAAACATGGATTACGAAAAACATGCAGGGGCGACATCAGAGAGTGAAGAGAACTTGCTTCTTACAAGACACTTTCCGTGAAACAATTTGATATGAATACAATCTTTTTTTTTAGTTTTTTTTAAAGTTAAAACATGAGGCATTTGCCTCATTTGCTTCAATGTAGTTACGGCCCTGTATAATGTACTGACGTTGTTTATCATATTAATTCTGTGTAATAGTGTTTGTGAAGTTTTAACCCTTAACAATTTAGTCCATGTTTGGTAACTTCCTTTTGGCCAGGCTCAATACCTATACATCCCGCCATAGTGTTACTGTGTCATGGTCATGTAGTGAATTCTTGAATTTTATTGTGGACTCTGTGCTTTGTCTGTATGTAATTTTGTTTTTCGTTGCTGACATATTTGTTTGTTTTAATAGTGATTAAGATTTTAAACCATTGTGGTGACGTCAGCCTATTCATTTACCGTGGATTCTTTTTCTAGAATCAACGCTTCCTAAATCCGTCGCTGAAATGGACTCACCAGATTATATTCTATTGTTTCCTTTGTGTGTCTAATTTCATTAAGGTTGAATTGACTAATTTACTGATTTCTGTTCACAAATGGAATTATTTTAAAAACTTACCTTTAATATTGTAATTTCTGTATGCCTTCACTGGGAATCGAACCCGTCCATGAATTCTGTTAAATGTTACTGACTTCAACATATCGATGAAACCTCTGGGCTACCAATTGGTTACGATTTATATGTTTATTTTATATATATAAATGAATAAATGATATACATCGGTTCAACACACACACAGGGCTTGTACCTTTATATATTAATAATAGGCAATCGTACAATATAAGTTGGTAGCCACGAGGTTTCATGGTAAAGATTAATGAGGTAAAGTTTAGGTCTTGTCTGTTTAGGTTCGAATCCCTGAATTCTCTTTGTTGTCAATATTCTCTGGTTTTCCAGTTTTTGTTCTTGTTTTGTATGTTATTGTGGATATTTTGTGTAATAAAAGCGAGTTTAGTCGTTTATAATCGGATAAATGTTGGCTATTCCACGTTCACTTGTATTTCTGTCCATCTGATGAGTTAAGCCTGTTTCAACTGATTTTTATAGTTCGTTCTTATGTTGTACTGTTATACCACTGTCCCAGGTTAGGGGGTTGGGATCCCGCTACCATTTTTAACCCCGCCACATTCTGTATGTATGTGCCTGTCCCAAGTCAGGAGCCTAGCTGTAATTCAGTGGGTTTTTTTGTTCAATTTTTACATAAATAAGCCATTAGTTTTCTCGTTTGAATTGATTTACATTGTCATTTCGGGGCCTTTTATAGCCGACTATGTGGTATGGGCTTTGTTCATTGTTAAAGGCCGTACGGTGACCTATAGTTGTTAATTTCTGTGTTATTTTGGTCTCATAATAAGAGTTGTCTCATTGACAATCATACCACATCTTCTTTTTTATATTCCACATGTTTAAAATAAAAATGAATACATTCTTTTTGTCCATTATTGTTTTATAAATTAATATAATATGATTTCATCTGTTTTACTACATAATTTTACAAATGTTAATTCGCAAATTCCTATGCTAGAAAATCGTTATGTGCCTAGAATTAGGCTTCGTGTTAAAACATTTCGGAAACACACTTATTATATGCACTATATGTATTTTTTTTCCATTTTCCATTTTAATAGAAATGAGTCCGAATAGAACTTATTTTGTATAAACAGATAATATTCAGATGCCTGATAATATGAAGATCTTAAAGGGCAGACGTGTTGTGTAATAATGTATTTGTATTTTTAAACATTTATTTGTGATATTTAATTTATTGTAATGGATTGTTTAACACGATAACATGGTTATTTAAACTCACTTACAATACCTTCTAATTAAGAATAGGCGTTAATTTTGACAAGACATTAACACAATAGTTTAAGTTATAGATACAATGGATAAGCGTTGATTCATGAAAAACAAACCATTCGCCTTTCGGGCTCATGGTTTCTTTTTCAAGAATCAACGCTTATCCATTGTATCTATATCACATAATACAATGTTGACTGCTTTACGGCTATGCTTGACACTTTTAATTTTTCACACCTTGTTTTCAATATAAAGACATTTTATGCAACTGTCATACAAGTGAGAGGTGTAGCTATCTATAACACCAGAGTTAATTAAAAATTTCTATCCCAGTAATTATAAGAAAGAAGATGTGGTATGATAGCCGAATAGACAACTCTTCACAAGAGACCAAATGACTCCGAAATTAACAAATATAGGTCACTGTACGGCCTTCAACTCAGAGCAAAGCCCATACCGCTTGGTCAGCTATATTAAGCCCCGAAAAACAATTCAAACGAGAAAACGAACGGCCTAATTAATGTACAAAAAAATGAACAAAAACAAACATGTAACACAGCAACAAACGATGGAATGATTTTTTATACGCTCTCCTTTTCACAGAATACACACACCATTTGATATGTACCACTTTCATATATATAGTAAAACAATTACATCCTTCTTTAATTTCCACGCCTTGATGTTCTCTCTTTTTAGTTAAGTAAGGTTTGAATTAGTTGATAACCCGGATTTGTTTTCTCTCAACCGATTTATGACTTTTGAACAGCGGTATACTACTGTTGCCTTTACTGATAAATCTTTAGGGACTTCTTCTTTGTTTTCATCAATTATTTTGTAGATCTTTAACATCTTTTATCAATAATTGATGACTGCATTTCGTGTTAATTTTTTTTTCTTACTTTGAAAACACATTCACACACACACACACACACACGTTTATATACAAGATTTGATGAATTCAGATTTTCAAATGCTGCTCATGGAATTGAAAGCTATGCATTAAAGTACTAGCTAAGTTTAAGTTGTAGTCACTTTAACGAAAGGAGTTAATAAATTGAGATATATTCCCTTTGGCTTGTGTTTATTCCTTTCACAAGTTTACGATGGTTAAATTTGTTTATTGATACAAAACACATGCTTCGTATGACCTAAAAGAGGGACGAAAGATACCAGAGGGACAGTCAAACTCATAAATCGAAAATAAACTGACAACGCCATGGATAAAATTGAAAAGGACAAACAGACAAACAATAGTACACATGACACAACATAGAAAATTAAAGAATAAACAACACGAACCCCACCAAAAACTAGGGGTGATCTCAGGTGCTCCGGAAGGGTAAGCAGATCCTGCTCGAAATGTGGCACCCGTCGTGTTGCTTATGAGATAACAAATCCGGTAAATAGTATAATTCGGTAGGTCAAATTTATGAAAGGGAAGGGGATTGTAGTTACGACGTGAGGAACATATCCGATATCATTTGTGAAACGGTTATTCCATAACGGTCAACCAACTCGTGATGACGTCCGTAAAATTTACGAAGAGATGATTTAACTTTCTTGTAGACTCATAACTAAATCTGTTCAACACATTTATTTATAGCGACTCAAATTTACATTTTTGTGCTGAATTAGAAACTCTCAAATGTAATAAAACATTGTGTTAAATCGTAAATAAAATAAATAACATATATAATATGCGGAAATGTTATTCGTCCAATGTATTAATTGGTCGAATCTATAAATTTGCGAAAGTGGTTCCAATTCTTATACTTTAGTGTACCCCATGGAAAATGAATGAATGAAAATGTATTATATTGTATTAACGTTCACATATTTAGTGGTTTAAGATAATAAAACAGAAATTATTATTCTTTATTTTAATATTTCTGAAATTTACATGTGTCTATAAACTTTGTCTAAAGGTTAATAGCACTTTGACTATCATCACAACATGCCGTATTTTATCAGTCTTTAACTTTTGATCCATGTACCATTTTACGTTCACAGTAAACAAAGAACACCGTTAATAGCTTTATCTTGAAAAAAGAAGATATTCAAAGCAGTCACAATATCATTTACATAATCAAATGCATCACCACAGCTTACGTCTAAATGGCCAGTAATAATACTATTCAAATCCTTTACAACGAGAAACTCGATATATCATAGATACTGGATACCTTTTCAGAAAAGCACAATTTTCCACATGTAACATACGCAATCTATTGAAAATGATTCTCGGTGAAGTCATCCAGTTAATTATCAACAATGGACCAATCAATTAAACGCCTTTGATTTGCTGCGGCACATGTCCCTATCGCATAAAGTGTTAAATTTGTGTGAAAGATGAGTCTGGTTGCTGGTCTGAGTATAGATATTACTGATAACGTTAAATGAAGATGTATAGTGATCAACGATATTGTGACGCAATATTAGAATGTAAAGTTTACTTTTCCCAAAAATGCATTGATTTCTTATTGCTTGCACAAAAGAGATAACAAAACATATGGTTAAAACAGCTCCTCCTTCTTCTATTTTTTTTATCTATGGCTGTGTTTATACTGCCCATGTGAAACATGTATGGTGTAAACAAGTCGTATCGTTTACATCTTTGAAAAAAAAATGTTAAACATATATTTAATTCTATATTCAAATATTAATTAATAGTTGCAAGTGTTTCCAGAATAAACGCGGTATATATTTATAATCAACTAGAACACACCCGTGATATCGCAGGTCCGTGACTGAATTAAAGTATATAACTATGCGCAAGCCTTATTTTAGTATTATTTTTTATCTGATAAAGTCATGCCGATTATAAGATGCACAGTTTTCTCTGCTTTCAAATCTTTCTGTTTGAACCCGTCGAACTGGAACTTATCAATTATTGGTAATATTAATTATTTGGATAACAAAAGGTCCTGGAATGGAGTATTTTTTAATCAACAGCATTGTCCTATGTTAGTTATAAATAAAGTTGAATTCTTTGATTCACTGTTTTATGTCATGACCGCTAACAAATTGAAAACGGTTCCTATATATACACCTTATTTTTAGTCCAGATTTTTAGTACTCGTATTGTTAGCTTAGAAAGTCTTACTGATTAAAATACTACAATAGGTAACAATTTGACAATGATTGAATTTAGTAGTGTCAACCCTGTGATTATGATTCGTGTATATAGCCTAATCCTAAATACACCGTTTGGTGGTGCACCTGTTAGATGCGGAACGTACAGATAAGGTAATAGGTAACAGGTGAATATACTATTGGTATCGGTATCGGACTCGACCCGGAACTTCTTAATTATTGGCAATATTAATTACGTGGAAAACAAAAGGGCCTGGAGTGGTGTAATTTTTAATCTACACCTTTGTACTATATAAGTTATATATAAAGCTGAATTCTTTGATTCGTCGTTTTTACGTGATGACGGCTGACAAATTGGACCTCGTAATTTTAGTATTATAGATGTTCAACATCTCATTTAAACTTGTTTCAAACTTGTTTAAGCTTCACTGTGAACATGGACCAAATTGAATTCAATATAACTGTAAACAGGCAACATTCTGAAATACGTTTCTTAAAACAATAAGGCTATTATGCAGTTTGTTTGTTTACATCTATTTTTTTTTTGTGTCGTTGGGCAATTCCAGAAGTCAATAACTTGAAAACCATAGCATTTAAAAGAGTAACATTGTACATAGATTTAGCAGCGGACCAAAAATCCCTTCCAATTTAATTGCTTTGTATTTACATGTAGAATATCCATGACCGAAGACATACATTTTTGGCTTTAAAAGTACCCCGTTGTAGGCAGTACAGTGCTCATTAGTTGTTTTTATTAACTTTGATCTTTGGTGCTTAGTTGTCGGATGTACAATCATACTATATCTTCTTATTTTTCTTGATATAGCAAATAAAGGCAATAGAAGTATATCGCTGTCAAAACGATGGCCAATTATGAATTTGCTGTATATGTTCAATTCTTATCAACTCATCATATTTCATTAGCACTGTATTCGATTCTTTGATCTGAAATGTATTGTGATAGAGAGAGTGTCTTGAACGTTCTTATTTCTTACTACCAATTATTGCATTCAAATGTACATTTATTTTGATGCTTAATTATGTAATTTTTTTTTTAAAGTAGTGAGTATCTTTGCTGATATAGACTTAATATTTTCGAAGGTTCGAGGACGGTAGGGCAATAACAAACATGTTTAACCCCGTCACTTTCTTTATGTGCTTGTTCAAAGTCGGAAATATCTCATTTTGTTGTTTTCATTTTTTTTTCTGTTTCTGTCAGTCCTATTTGTATTTCGTTCATTTTTTAGCATCAATTAAACAATTTGTTTTCTCTTTTGAATTTTTTCACATTTTGTTATACAAGAGACTTTTAAAATATGCTATATGGTATGTATTTTGTTTAATGTTGGAGGCAGTACAGTGATCATTAGTTGTTTTCCTTCTCGAACTTTGATCTTTGGTGCTTAGTTGTCTGATGCACAGTTATACTATATTTTCTTGTTTTCTTGATATAGCAAATAAAGGCAATAGTATTATGCCGCTGTTAAAACGTTGGTCAATGACGAAATTGTTGAAGGTTACTGTCCTTTTTAGTCATAAAGCTTTTCAACTGTTTAGGTTCTTATTCATACGTGTCTTTTAGATATTCAGTTTATATTGTAACTAAAGAGTGGGTCTCATTGGGGTCTAAGCGTGACGCGGGATTGCCGATTTTTTGTAAGCGTGACACGTGAAAGTCAAATTATTGAGGCGTGAAAACGGGAAATGAGGTCTTGCGGGACCCGGGAAATGACAAAAAAATGAGAATTGCTTACATACATAGTGTAAGCGGGATCCGGGAATCTGACAAAACAGTAAGCGGGATCCGGGATTGGAACCCCCAATGAGACCCCCTAAAGAAACTAAATACAGAGGAAGTGTTTCGGACATTTATAAAGTGTTGTTTTTTTTCAACACTGTATCGATACCACTGCTTATTTAAAACTGTTTGTTCCCGATTGTATCATCAGCTATGTAGTAATTATACTCGGTGCTGACGTGATTTATAACAAACCTTTCTAAATTGTTTGCTTATAATTTTTCCTTATTAGAAAAACTAAGGCTTCAGCTCCCAACAGAAAATTTAACATTACATTGATTTAATGTTTTTTTTCTAGTTATTTTTTGTCATATAGCTCTTGAACTGGTACTGTTCTCATTGTCCTTGGCACTACAATACATGTGCGTGATGACCTTCATATCAGTTATGTTGCTGGGCTTTGTTCCAGACTTGTTAATGTATATTTTGACATTTGATTTCCTTTTCACACAGGTCAAGGTGGTGCTATGTAGACCTAGAAAACAATAAAATAAACCCTATAATCAGAATTGAACTGAAAACTTTGTTTATATCTTTACCACGAGAAAGTTCAAGTCGATACTATTTTGATAAAGAAAACAACAATAAAATAAACGTTATAATCAGATCAGAAATGAAAACCATATTTACATCTTCACCGAAACTAAGTTCTATTCGATACTATTTTAATCAAGTAAACAAAGGATAAGATTAACACTATCCGAAATTTGGAACTTAGAACTACTGTGGGTTCATTTTTCTTTTTCGTGGGTTCCAATTTTCGTGGTTTGATGAAAACTTGCATATTCGTTGATATTTCATTTCGTGGTTTTGGCAAAATCTGCAATTTTTCCTTTAAGAAATTTGTTATTCGGTGAACATTTAAATATGTGATTCCCTTGTACCCACAAAATCCACGGAAATTGGTATCAAACGAATATTAATGAATCAACAGTATGTCTACCAAAGAGGGACGAAAATTACCAGAGGGACGAAAGATACTAGAGGGACAGTCAAACTCATAAATCGAAAATAAACTGACATCGCCATGGCTAAAAAATAAAAGGATAAACAGACAAACAAAAAAACACATGACACAACATAGAAAACTAAAGAATAAACAACACGAACCCCACCAAAAACTAGGGGTGGTCTCATTCATATGTCAATGGTTTTAAAGCTGAATACCAACTATTATCAATGGTTCTTTTCAAACTTATATCTAACAAATACTTTAACTTGTAAACTAATCCGTAATGAAAAAAGTTTCAGTGTCAAAGAATTTTGATGAGGGGTGGTGCCATGTGCCACAATACAATTTACCATAGGTAATTAACGTTATAATCCACGTTTGTTTCAGTTGGTTCGGTTCTTACACATCTTTGGCTCTCAAATATTCGATTTTGAGCTTTCCGAATGAAGATAAATAAAAAAAAAGCGCTTCGGACGCATATAAAATATAAAAACAGCTGTTTTCATTTTTATTGTTTACATATGCGAATGCCCTTGACATCAATATACGGCTGGGCTTCGTTCCAGACTTCTTAAATATGGATTTTGACATTTGATTTCTTTTTCACACAGGTCAAGGTGGTGCTAAGTAGACCAAGAAAACAATAAAATAAACGCTATAATCAGAATTGAACTGAAAACAATGTTTACATCTTCACCGAGACTAATTTCAAGTTGATACTATTTTGATCAAGAAAACAAACAACAAGATTAACACTTATCTAATTTGGAACTTAAAATTATGTTGACATATATACCATAAATAAGTAAAAGCCGGTTCCACTTTCATCAATACGATAAAACCAGACAGGTAAAGAGCAAAAGCAAGTCGGTACTATTCAGACCAGGAAAATACTTTAATCAACGCTTTAATCCAGTTTAAATTAAAGACTACTTCTTTATTTTCCTCTCGTTCTTTCAAATATTCTGGCATCGAGCCTCACTAAAGATACATTTGTCATACATGTGAAAGGTTTAACTAGCTATAAAACAAGGTTTAATCCAGAATTGACTGTATAAGAAAATACATGTATCAAGTCATGATTATGACAGATGTTATCCATTCGTTAGATGTGTTTGAGCTTTTGATTTTTCCATTTGATTAGGGACTTTCTATTTAAAATTTTCCTCGAAGTTGGGTATTTTTGTGATTTTACTTTTTATCACAAAATAAGGATATTTGGTACATTTGACAACGAGTTCGTAATAAGTTCAGTTTGAATTTTAGTGGTAGGTTTTTAGTATTTATTATGCAGATATATAAGCATTGGCGTATCTCATTTCCATGAAGATAATGGCCCACGCACCACCCCTCATAATGATTCATTGACACTGAAATATTTTCATTACGGATTAGTATACAAGTAAACGTGTTAAATAAACGTTTGAAAGTAACCATTGATGATAAGTCAATTGTAGTTGGTATTCAGCTTTAAAAGCATTGACATATTTTATTTCATTTGAGGATACTGGTATATGGTTCTGTATCTTCAATAGAGTCAACAACAGTCAGAGTCCTGACTTGTCTCCTGCATATACTTATGTAGAAAATGGAGGATTAAACCTGGTTTTATAGCTAGCTAAACCTCTCACTTGTATGATCGTCGCATCAATTTCCATAACATTGAAAACGATGTGTAAACAAAAAAACAGATATAATAGGTAAAAATTTGAATAAAAATAAATAGGGGTATAGCAGTCAACATTGTGTTGTACTCGTATGATAACTATAAAAACAAGTGTCGATTTTATTGTTTTTTCTAGATTTTCTTAAAGAGCACGAGTGAGATAGATTACCTTTGTTGAACATTTCTTTTTTGTTGATGTCTATGTAGAAACGAAGACTCTAACGATGATATTTTTTTCATTCTGGTAATATATGACAGAGCTGAGTTTATCGAGCACCATGTTAAAGACAAACTGCTTAAAAAAAATAAGTTTAAACGGAAATTACAATCGAGATTTATAACTTTCTACAAACATCCTTTTTAAATTTGGTCAACTGGATATTGCTATGGAAGTTTTTTTCTTGTTTAAAGAATTAGGATACAAAGTATGCCGAGTCTTTTGCAATTCGATTATAATCATTGACAATAGATTTTGAACATTTCCCTGTAATTTGTTTTAATTTGGTTTGGTTAGTGATTGTGCTCCCAGGTGAGTCTACTTTGCATGTTTCACCTGTCACCTTCACAGGTGTTAAAAAAAGACAAACCCGTTGAGAAAAATGACCGGGACATGTTATTCTTTGTATAAACTGGATTTATAACACCTTAACACGACATTAAATTATATTTAAAAATAATAATGGGATATCTTCTTTCAGATAAATACAATTTATAACTAATTTACTGTAATCATAATTCATATTTTATTTGCGTATATTTAAATAGTAACGGAAATGGAAATATTGGAATGACTTTGCACGTATGCGTTAGCGTACTTATAAATACAGCAGGAATAATCTTATAATCTGGATAGTATTGTTATTCGGGGTTACAACAAGCCATGGCGTGTTGGTACTATTGTTTTGTATTACAATAAAATAAAGGGTGGATTAAGATACTTGTAGTGAATCAGGATTAATTCGGTAGAATGGAATATTTCGAGATTATCGACAATATCGTCAGTTCAATATATGTGTCAATACAGAAAACAGCAAAGGGTCTTTTTGAGGAAAAAAACTGATAAATACAAAAAATGTAAAATTAAAAATTAAAACCGACCTCCTCGGAAAATTCAAATTGGAAAATTCTCTATCAAACGGCAAAATCGAAGTCACAAAAGATTTAAACGAATTAAAAACAACTGTCATATTCCGGACTTGGAACAAAACCATTCTAGCCCAATCACAATAGCTATAGACAAATACTTTAAGAATAGAAATTAAACAAAACATTAAGCGTGATACAGGACAGATAAAACAAACTTAAAAAACATATTGTCATATGTGAAACTTCATTAAATCATCATTGGAAGTTACTGTTCTGTGTTTTATGTAAAATATAGTTTCACTAGTCCACTGCAGCTTTTTAAAAAGTTTGCACAAAACAGGTAACATTTTGAACTTCCGGGATACATGATCATTTCCCGTTAAATTTCGTCAACTAACGCCTTCAAATTAGCAGAAATACAAGGATAGAAGTATTATCAAGAAAAATCGTTGACACGAAGGTTTGGCGACACGGGAACTACAATTTTGACAAATTAATAACACATGACAAATTATTAATTATTTTATCAATAGATATACAAATGTCGTAAACATAAAAATTAAATGACTGAAAGTAAAAGACATTTTAAAATTTTGTTGTTTAAAAAGATATCCAGTCAAATGGTGATTAGCGAATGTCGCAACAGATTTTTATCAGAATGAATGAATTATCATAGACCATCTAATCTGGGTATCTAGAATAGTTTCTGATTTCTCTAACGATAAATAACGCGCGACATACATTGTTTAAAGCGACAGTCACTCGGTCGTAGTGTGGCATACAGTAACTGTTAATCATAGAAAAAGGCAAAACTACAGATTAAGCCTTTTGTCGCAATTTTAAATAATTGTAAACAATTTGTTTTACCTAAGACACAATTAAGAAGCATGACAAATATTTATTTCTAAACTGATATATTTTCACTTTTTAAATGTGTGTACAAATTATCTGCGACATCACTTAATGACATCTCACAAAATTACGGCTTCATAAGTCACCCCATCTCAAAGTGTAGTATTGATAAGCAATTATAATATTTAATTTACTATTATTCGTATGCGCCACTAAATTTAAGATTGAAACATAAAAACACTACTGATACTAAAAATACAAATAAAAGAGATTATTATTCTAAAGAAAATATTTACTGGTAAACGCCCGACCGAAATATAAGCCCAGTATAAACTTGAGGAGGTGAGGTATGATTGCACTATACCTCAAAGATCAAATAAAGTGGAGGTGGAAAGTACAATCACAAAACTACTGAAATTCGAGGAAAGTTCAAAGCTCAAACACGTCAAACAAACGGATAACAACTGTAATATTGCTAACTTGGTAAAGGCATTTCCTTATGTAGAAAATTGTGGATTAAACCTGGTTTTATAGCTAGCTTACACGCTCACTTGTATGACAGTCGTATCAAATTCCATTATATTTACAACGATGTATGACAACGATGTTTGAAATTATAGGCAACCGTACGACATTTAACAACAAGAAAAATTCATACCGTATACTCAAGTCGAATTAATGATCATTTACACATATAATTTTGAAGAGGATGAAGTAGAGGTCTGAATATTCATGTTAGTAAAATCGGGAAAACACTTCTTATTGACAATACTACAAACCTAAATAAAGGCAACAGTAGTATACCGCTGTTCAAAACTCATAAATCCATGGACAAAAAACAAAATCGGGGCAACAAACTAAAACTGAGGGAAACGCACTAAATATAAGAGGAGAATAACGACATAACATTCAAATGTAACACACACAAACACACACACACACACATACACAAACGGACTAAGCATTAGACAAAATTATATGAGAATAACAAATATAACATCAAAACCAAATACATGAATTTTTGATAAATAAGTACCGTGACACGTTTTATAGTAATGTGAATTCACACTCAAAAATAAGAGAAAACAAACGACTTGGTACAGGACATTTTTAAAGGAAAAAATGGTGGGTTGAACCTGGTTTTGTGGCATGCCAAACCTCCCTCTTTTATGGCCATGTGAAATATAACATTAAAATGACAACACACCATTACAGGACTACAATATAAATAAATAGGAGAACACAATTGACAAAGAAACACACGAATAATAGCTAACAAAAGGCAACAATTTTAAAATTTTTAATACGCCAGAAGTGCATTTTGTCCACCCAAGACTTACTAGTGACGCCCAGATACAAAAGTTTGAAAGCCGAAACAAGTACAAAGTTGAACAGCATCGAAGACCAAAAGTTCAAAAAAGTTGTGCCAAAAACGGCCAGGTTTATATAGCCGAGTAAAATAAACAGCTACCCATGAATTTTCTAGAAATTCTGTTTCAAGTGCGTTCAAGTTATATTTGATTAAAGGAAGAGCACTGGTTTCGATAATATTCCTTTCAAGGTCAGTCCCTAAGGTATTATAAGTACAGTAGTCAGTAATTCGGTATTGACATAATTTATCACAAACTTTCTAGAATTGCCCGTTCATGAATTTTTAACTATTTTTTGTATGTCTTTTCAATACCTTATGTAAATACAGAAAAAGAGCTCCGGACGCATGAAATTAATAACATGTTGTTTTCAGTTATTCTTTTCCGTAAATATGGCGGTGAAACGATGATTAAAACTTTATATGTTCTAGATATCTTTCTTTCGAATCTATACAGGAATAGGCAGAATGGCAGCCAGAGTTGTAAAATGAAAACGTTAAACAGTAGACACCAGAATGTGATAAACTCAGTAAAGATACCAGGTTTTTAAATTTGGATGCCAGGCACACATTTAGTCTATTAAGACTCACCAGAGACGTTAGAATCAAAACAGTTGCAAAGCCAAATCAAATCCGGAGTTATATTTAAAAATCGAAATTTAAAAACAAAATATGATAAGTAAGGTCCTAAATCTATACCTGGAAAACCATTAGTATTGATTTAATGGAAATATTTGGAACAAATCATAAGACATGCACAAACGAAAATATCGGGATATGTACATTGAATAACCAGAGTGGAAACACACCAAGGTTAAGGTTTTACTTTTGTTCAGTATTATCAAGATATGCCGTATGGTATCTTAAAGTAATAAGTTTTAGGCGTATGTTCCAAATTTTATGTTAAAAGCTGTGTGGTTTTTTTCTTTTAGACGATTTGTCAATTTCATATGGTGAATGGTGGTATAAATGGTGGAAAAATATAAGTTTTGATAGAACTCGTTTCAGAGAAAGATCGAGAATCAAAATTATCCACAGAGTTTTTAAGAATCCGCATATGATTAACACCACTACGCGAGTAAACGGTTTCACAGTATATTTGAAGACCCTCTTTTAATGTAGACATAATTTTTGTCAATCTAATAGTTATAACGTGCAGAGATGTTCATGTTAAATAATGTTTAGTTCCCAGTAATACCATGGCCAGAGGGGATGTAAAAGAACTTTAAGGTCATGACAATATTTACCATGGAAGCAAGATTTTCCGTCTAATGGACAATAAAAACAGATGTGTAATATACCGAAAGGACGGTCTTACTCATTTGTCGAAATAATCTTGATAACTTCAAGACTAAGAAAGTCAACAGAGAAATAAGAGTACACAAAACACAAAATAGAAACCGAATATTGAGCAACACGAACCTCGCCAAAACTGGAGGTTATCGTATGTGGTCCGAAAGGGTAAGCAGATCTTGCTCCACATTTGGCTCCTGTCGTTTTGCTCATGAAGTTAAATCTGGTGTTAATTATTATTCGAATGGTCACAATTAATCTTCAAAGTAAAAATAGTCTACCTAATCATTTGACGCTAGCAATTGGCACATGCAAATAAGATCAATGTCTTATAAACATATATATCTTTTATTCATTATGTATAATGGCTTACTACTCAAAGTATTTTAGAAATGGACTTAATCACAAAAATATTACCAATAAAACATTAAAAGAGCCAAAGTCAGACGAACCTTGTCAGACGAAAATTTCGGTTAATGAAGAAGTAACATAAAAATTGTGGTGCACATTGAAGCTCAGTGTTTTATTAAAAAAAAGTGGGCACCACATTTTTTATGTCATTTTGAATTGACAGAAAAATAAGATATTACACTTACTACTTATACTTTTATTCTAAATTCCATTTTGAAGGTTTAAATCGTGAAAAAAACGTTGATGACGTCAAAGTTACATGACAAAATTATGTCTATGAGATGATAAACAAAAAAAAAACCATTTTCAGTCAATCTGAAGGCAAGTTACATCCAAAATCTGAGTAATTATGCCTATATAACTATAAATATCAAAAGTGTTGGTAAGTGTAATGTATAAATGGTTACGTTGTAAACTTCACCAAATATTCAAATTGATCGTCGAACCCTTTATCTCACAATAAGGCTATGGAATTAGAACCCTGGTATCTTTAATGCTTCTATTATCTTAATAAAAAATGACGCTAAATGTGCGATAATTGCGTACAAATTAGTCAGAGCAATAAAAGATAAAGAACAATATTTATTCAAACTAAATATGAAAGAATTGGTGCACTGATAACGCGTCGACAAAGTGAAACAAATATTAGCAAAAGTACAATTTCTATTCAAAAGCATAAAAGTTAAAAAGTGTTCTCCTTTATACCAAACACAATCGTCGATTTCCTCTGAAAATTAGTAAAAGACTTTGGTTAGTTATATTTACTTCAGTACATAAATGTTATTCCCGGGGGTTAAAAGTCTAAAATTAAAAATCTTTGGTCCAAAATAAGTAAATAAACAGTGTAGCTGGCTAATTTATTCTAGTACAACTTTACCCCATGTGAAGATCGCTGACACGTTTAAACTCTCTTTGATTTAATCTTTTAAAGAAATTATAAATGTGACTTTTTTAAAGATCTGATAAGGATAAAAATCACAATCATTTATAAAATGTCAATTTCCTTGTTGTGGAAACTCCTCAAACTGTTACCAATAATACTTTTCCTTTTTTTTTAATAGTAGTGAAATATGTAAAGCCCTACTTTATCGGACAGTATAATTAAACCAGATTATTTCGTACTTAATTGTACAATGATTTGGTCTACAACAGATGATAAGTGCAAACTTTTAATTTCTAAAAATATGTGTTTACGTTTATATAATTGATACCCAATGCAAGGGAAATAACTCTTTATTTGTAAAAGTGATACATAATGCAAGGAAAATAACTCTTTATTTGTAAAAGTGTTACGCAATGCAAGGAAAATAACTGAACATCATATTTTTATGTTTGAATTATCACAGTGTGTATGTTTGCTTTTACAACCCAGATACGATTTATCGCTGTGACTAATGTTACATGTTAGAAGTTTCGCGCTGTAAAACCAGGTTCAATGCATCATTGTCGACATAAGAAATGTCTGTACCATTCGTTTGATGTGTTTGTGTTTTTGATTTTTGCCATTTGATTATAGTCGCCGTCACGTAAAATTGGCACAATGTTTTTGTCATTTTTTTTTAACTATCAGCCGCGTTCATTCGAGATGATGTTTTTCAATTAGCGGAAGAAAAATCCAGTCAAAATATTCACTACTGTCCTACCTTTTATTGTGTTTGCACTGTATAATCCTGTCTTTCACATTTTTCAAGATTATTTACATTGTAAAACCGCCATCTTGGATTCTATGAGGATCCCTGATTTACATAACATTTGTTACTTTTCGGTAATATCATTGTCATTGATGATACAATTTCTCACGCTCTTTGCATAAAGATGATGAAAATCTCCGAGAGACACGAGAAAATGGACAACACGCGGAGTTCCACGGTCACACTTCCGGTCATAACAATGTCGAAATCCACCATACAAAATAATCTTGGATTATGTGAAGGTTAGGATCATACAGTGCAAACACAATAAAAGGTAGGACAGTAGTTGATTTTTGGAACGATATTTGATTCCGCTAAATAAAAAACGTCATCTTGAATGAATGCGGTTGTTAGATATAGGAAGATGTGGTGTGAGTGCCAATGAGACAACTCTCCATCCAAATAACAATTTTAAAAAAGTAAACCATTATAAGTCAATGTACGGCCTTCAACACGGAGCCTTGGCTCACACCGAACAACCAGCTATAATGTTAGTTTAAATTTTCAACCATAAACATTGTGCCAATTTTACGTGACGGCGACTATAGGGACTTTCCGTTTTGAATTTTCCTCGGAGTTCAGTATTTTACTTTTTACATATGAAAATAAGATGAATTGAAATGATCTTCGATCGAACAACTTTCTCCCATAGTCAAAATGACATAGATGAAAGCATCTTTAATGCATTTAACAATTAGCAAAAATTACATCAGGTTTAAAGGACTTTTATATTTTGCTTGACACTGTGACCAATATATTGCCGTTCATATTCTTCTTAAGTAAAGCGTGCAAAATTTATTCCTTCCAAAATATCTTAACAAAAGGCATATGTTGGTAGTGAAATAAGTTATGAGAAATTCTCTGACATAAGTATGATGAAATAATTTTCTACATTCACAACTGTCAAACTACACTTTTGATTTGCATTGTTATAAACATTTACGTCTCCCAACTTCTGATTATAAAATACTTCTTGAAACAACGTGACATTATTTATGGAATAAATATTTTTCGATTCAGTTGATTTGAATAGACGTTTGTCATTATAGATGACTGAATTGACTAACTCACTACATCTTTATTATGTTATACATGAAGAGAGTTGAAATAGAACTTATCGCCTTGTTTGTAGGAAGAGTAAACATTTTACAAGTTAGTTTTAAAGAACGGTGGCATGCAAAACGATTATGATTATAGGAAACTCACTATATCTCAAAATTCACCATTTTCTATATAAGAAAATGCCTGTACCGAGTCAGGAATATGACAGTTTTTACTCATTCGTTTGATGAGTTTGAGACTTTGATTTTGCCATTTGCGGAGTGAATTTCCGTATAGAATTCCCGTCGGAGTTTGGTATTTTTGTTATTTTCCTTTTTCTCATATTGTTTAAAATAACAAGTAGATGATAAAAAAAAACACACGAACAAAAAAAAATATGTTATAGGCGCAAGTACAAACGAAAAAGGGCATATACGTACACACAGAGCTAAAGCATTCGACATTATAAAGTTAAATAACACCTAAGCAAGAGTGTAAAAGGGTTCGCTAGAAGAGTTAACATATTCCGAGTTTCAAATCGGTGAATTGTAATCAGAACCAACTTTTTACCCCAAAATATTCGATCCAAATGAAAATGGGGAAACCAATTGAATATGTCAAAAAGACAAATAAATACGTATACCATACTAGGGCGTATTGATATCGGAACTAGTTCAATCAAGTTATTTGGACAGCACCATATGTAGGCAATTGTGTTTTGCACTTAAACACGGCTTAGAAAAGGCTGAATCCGTGAATGCAGTAAAGAGTTGTTTGGACATTGAAATATTCCTCGTTGGAAGTACTTGATAAATTGCATGCTTATATTGGTGATTTTGAATCTGTTCAAAGTTTTGATTTTTCTACCCTGTATACCACATTGCCTCACATTCTCATTAAGAAAAAATTCACACACCTAATTAAATGGGCATTTAAAAAGTCAGAATGTGAATATATGTGTTCAAACTCTTTTAGGTCATTTTTTAGTAGCAATAAACAAAAAAACTATGTCAATTAGACATGCTTTGATACTATATATGCCCTTGAATTTTTACTAGATAACATTTTTGTTCGCTTTGGAAATTCCGTATATCGTCAGATAATCGGAATTCCAATGGGGACTAACTGTGCACTACTTATTGCGGACCTGTTTTTGTAGTGCTATGAGTTACAATTTATGACAAAAATAAGCAAAGACCCATCGAAACAACATCTGATAAACAAATTTAATAATACTTTTAGATATTTGGATGATATTTTGGCTCTCAATAATGACGACTTTAGTATGTATATTAAAGAAATTTATCCTGCTGAACTTACTTTAAATAAAGCTAATACTAACAATGACCACTGTCCTTTGCTCGATCTTGATATCCATATCACTAACGGAAAGCTGAATACTAAAATTTATGATAAAAGAGATGATTTTTCATTTACTATCGTTAATTATCCATTTTTAGATGGTGACGTTCCCTTGTCACCATCTTACGGTGTTTATATATCTCAACTTGTACGATTCGTTCGTGTATGTAACAATGTTTTAGATTTTCACGAGAGAAATTTATGTATTACTGAAAAATTATTACACCAGGGTTTTCGATATCACAAACTAGTCAAAACATTTACTAAATTTTATCATCGGTATAAGGACATCATTCGTAAATATAGCTCAACATGCAGACTTCTTATACGTTCAGGTATTTCACATCCATTTTTTTATGGAAATATTCTTTATAAAGCACAAAGGTGTCAGTATTCACCTCAAAAACTAACAAAACCTTTGAATAGACTTATTAAGAAGGGATATAGTTACGATACTGTTGTCAGGTCATTAAAGGTTGCATATTTTGGCGTTAATATTGATTCACTTATAGGGTCTTTGCATCGGAACTAAACACATTTATTCAAAAACCAGTTGTTGGCATGACACGGGTTATGTTCTTCTCATATATGTTATGATGGTATGATACTAAACCCCTAACGGGAAGGATTGTGCCTGATGTTCATATAATGAAATCATAATCTTTCAGTCAGTTTAATTGAAGTCTGGAGCTGGCATGTCAGTTAACTGCTAGTAGTCTGTTGTTATTTATGTATTATTGTCATTTTGTTTATTTTCTTTGGTTACATCTTCTGACATCAGACTCGGACATCTCTTGGACTGAATTTTAATGTGCGTATTGTTATGCGTTTACTTTTCTACATTGGCTATAGGTATAGGGGGAGGGTTAAGATCTCACAAACATGTTTAACCCCGCCGCATTTTTGCGCCTGTCCCAAGTCAGGAGCCTCTGGCCTTGGTTAGTCTTGTATTATTTTAATTTTAGTTTCTTGTGTACACTTTGGAAATAAGTATGGCGTACCTTATCACTGAACTAGTATATATTTGTTTAGGGGCCAGCTGAAGGACGCCTCCGGGTGCGGGAATTTCTCGCTACATTGAAGACCTGTTGGTGACCTTCTGCTGTTGTTTTTTTTTCTATGGTCGGGTTGTTGTCTCTTTGGCACATTCCCCATTTCCATTCTCAATTTTATTTGTTAAGTCTTGTGAGGGCAAAAAGGGGCAAGCCAAAATCAACAATAAAGACAATAAAAAAAAGACGCTAGTGATTTTTTGATAATTTACTTATCATTGTCATTTTACTTATTTTCTTCTGTTACCTATTCTGACGTCGGACTTTTATAAGCTGAATTTTATTGTACGTATTTCCGTGTGTTTGTTTATTGTATATTTCCTAGAAGTATATACTAGTGGATATCTCACAAAACATGTTTAACCCCGTCGCATTTTTGCCGCTGTCCCACGTCAGGAGCCTCTGGCCTTCATTATTTTTGTATGTTTTATCTTCATTTTAGATCACTTACATGTTTCGGAGTTGAGTCTGACGTCCATGTTCAGTGAACTAGTACACATTTTTTGTTCAGGATCAACTGACTCCCGCATCCTTGTGCGTGATTTTCACGCTACTTTGAAGTCCCATTGGTGGCTTTTGGCAGTATTCAGCTCTTTTGTCGGGTTTCTGTCTCTCTGAAACATTCTTTGTTTTAATTCTCAATTCTATTTACATATGATTTCCTCTCTTGTTTTTAAAGAGAAATTAGTTGCAATTTTTTTTCTTCGATCATTTTAGATTTTGTAAGAGTAAGCTAAAAAAAAACCATCGCTGTGGAATTATTTAAATGCAAATGAATAATTCACTCATTGAATCGGAATTCATATAATTATAACCTTCAATTTAACCCCTTAGCCAGAGATTGGTTACAAATAAAAACGATGATTTCTTTTTTACCTTTAATATGAAATCAAAAAGATATCGAAAAATCGAATTGCACCTAGTCGCAATATATTTATATTTATGTTTATGTTTATTTCAGGTTTTGTTACCTTCGGCAGTCTTGGGATGTCATCTCGATGGTTAAAAGATGGCGCCTCAACTAAAATACATATTGATATATTTTATCGCGTTCATGCATTGATAATTGTTTATTTCAGATTGATTGCAATTTGGATATACATTTCAGTATGTAAAAAAATCAAATATGAAAATTTTAGTGAATCAAATATGAAAATTTTAGTGACATCGATGAAAATGAATTTCAGGTTGACAAATAATGCCCCTTTATACGGATTTGAATGTATATTGATTGAAAGTTGAGAGATAAGAAATAGTTTAACACAATATTCAATAAATAGCCTTTTGCGTGGCTGTAAACTTTCAGAATGTTAAACAACTAGTATTGTTCAGTGAAGACCGATTTTAACCAGTATTTACCGGCATTTGTTTCCCTCCTTGTCTGTTGAAATTGATATTTTCATCTTCCTACATATTTAATTATATATCCTACGTTATTAAGTCTCTAGTAGAGAGTTGTCTTATTTACAATCATATTACATCTTCCTATATCTATATGCAGATAATAACAATTTAATCAAATGCCAGGCAGTGACATTTGATCACATTTTCATAAAAACAAAAACATTTTGTCTGTCAAATAATTCATCTAATACGGAGTTTATTATGTGTTTAGAAAGAGAAAGCGTATCAACATTTTAAACTAGATGGTGAACTATCAGTCCCTGTGGGTATCATCAGCCCTGGAGTCAATACTTTTGGTACTGATATGATCTATAACAAACCGTTTTTATGGTGAACTATCAGTCCCTGTGGGTATCATCAGCCCTTGAGTCAATACTTTTGGTACTGATATGATCTATAACAAACCGTTTTTTATGGTGAACTATCAGTCCTGTGGGTATCATCAGCCTAGGAGTCAATACTTTTGGTACTGAAATGATCTACAACAAACCGTTTTTATGGTGAACTATCAGTCCCTGTGGGTATCATCAGACCAGGAGTCTATACTTTCGGTACTGATATGATCTATAACAAACCGTTTTTATGGTGAACTATCAGTCCCTGTGGGTATCATCAGACCAGGAGTCTATACTTTTGGTACTGATATGATCTACAACAAACCGTTTTTATGTTGAACTATCAGTCCCTGTGGGTATCATCAGACCAGGAGTCTATACTTTCGGTACTGATATGATCTATAACAAACCGTTTTTATGGTGAACTATCAGTCCCTGTGGGTATCATCAGCCCTTGAGTCAATACTTTTGGTACTGATATGATCTATAACAAACCGTTTTTATGGTGAACTATCAGTCCTGTGGGTATCATCAGCCTAGGAGTCAATACTTTTGGTACTGAAATGATCTACAACAAACCGTTTTTATGGTGAACTATCAGTCCCTGTGGGTATCATCAGACCAGGAGTCTATACTTTCGGTACTGATATGATCTATAACAAACCGTTTTTATGGTTAACTATCAGTCCCTGTGGGTATCATCAGACCAGGAGTCTATACTTTTGGTACTGATATGATCTACAACAAACCGTTTTTTATGTTGAACTATCAGTCCCTGTGGGTATCATCAGACCAGGAGTCTATACTTTCGGTACTGATATGATCTACAACAAACCGTTTTTATGGTGAACTATCAGTCCCTGTGGGTATCATCAGACCAGGAGTCTATACTTTCGGTACTGATATGATCTACAACAAACCGTTTTTATGGTGAACTATCAGTCCCTGTGGGTATCATCAGACCAGGAGTCTATACTTTCGGTACTGATATGATCTATAACAAACCGTTTTTTATGTTGAACTATCAGTCCCTGTGGGTATTTTCAGACCAGGAGTCTATACTTTCGGTACTGATATGATCTATAACAAACCGTTTTTATGGTTAACTATCAGTCCCTGTGGGTATTTTCAGACCAGGAGTCTATACTTTCGGTATTGATATGATCTATAACAAACCGTTTTTATGGTGAACTATCAGTCCCTGTGGGTATAATCAGACCAGGAGTCTATACTTTCGGTACTGATATGATCTATAACAAACCGTTTTTATGGTGAACTATCAGTCCCTGTGGGTATCATCAGACCAGGAGTCTATACTTTTGGTACTGATATGATCTACAACAAACCGTTTTTATGGTGAACTATCAGTCCCTGTGGGTATCATCAGACCAGGAGTCTATACTTTCGGTACTGATATGATCTATAACAAACCGTTTTTATGTTGAACTATCAGTCCCTGTGGGTATCATCAGACCAGGAGTCTATACTTTAGGTACTGATATGATCTACAACAAACCGTTTTTATCTGAGACAACGTTGGGCCAAATGACATACAAATATAAAGTAAGAAATATTTATTTGGCAAAAGTACAAAATTGTACGGCCACGGCTTCACAAAGAATGGGACTGCCGAGAAACATAATTGGCAAGTCCCTAGTACATGTATATAATATAATTAAACCTTATTGTCCATTCCTTATTTCCACATTATTGTCCATTCCTTATTTCCACATTATTGTCCATTCCTTATTGCTTATTTCCACCTTATTGTTATTCCTTATAATGTCATTTTCTTATATATCAACATAATATCCTTATTAACATTATTGCTTCCAAAATATATCGGATGCTGGCCCTGGGAAACAGAAGCTCAGCGGATACATAATTCCATTATAAGAAGCCTAATATATTTGTAGATGTTGTGTCGCTATTTTCGCCAAATGGTGGAAGTCTGGAAGTCTTTGTCTGAAGCCGTGACGAAGGACTGGGATTATAATTGAAATAAACTATCAATCTTTTCAACCTGAAAAATAGAACAAAAACAGCAGAACATCGAACAACATGATATAACATATATACATATTAATTACATTTAAGTGGTGGGTGGGTGGGTATCTTTTGAAACAACATTTGTTAATTTATACGGAACCTAATTTTCTACGTCTTGTCTCTGCTGTGGCGTGGGAAAGAAAGAATGAATGACGTCACAGTTATCAAGGTTAAAATAATCAACGTCACTTATAATATATTAATTCCATAACGTGTACAAAGCGGAACAACTCCCAAAACGTATGCCCACTTTCCTCCGATAACCGGATTTATTCTTCATAGGAATAAATCTTATTATCTGAGACAACGTTGGGCCAAATGACATACAAATATAAAGTAAGAAATATTTATTTGGCAAAAGTACAAAATTGTACGGCCACGGCTTCACAAAGAATGGGACTGCCGAGAAACATAATTGGCAAGTCCCTAGTACATGTATATAATATAATTAAACCTTATTGTCCATTCCTTATTTCCACATTATTGTCCATTCCTTATTTCCACATTATTGTCCATTCCTTATTGCTTATTTCCACCTTATTGTTATTCCTTATAATGTCATTTTCTTATATATCAACATAATATCCTTATTAACATTATTGCTTCCAAAATATATCGGATGCTGGCCCTGGGAAACAGAAGCTCAGCGGATACATAATTCCATTATAAGAAGCCTAATATATTTGTAGATGTTGTGTCGCTACTTTCGCCATATGGTCGAATTCAGTGGCTATTCCGAGTGTTATTGGACACTGAGTTCGACCACCGCCACAAATGCGGTAGCGACATAACACAACCGCCGTGACCGTACTTTTAAATGACCATATTCATTAAATAAGCCTGTAAATGAAATAAGAAAAAACAATTTCCCAAATCAGATAAATGAACGCCGTCAGATGTGAACATTCCGGGATTGTTATATGATATTTCCGGGTATTTTATGTAACACCCTCCCAATTGTATACATAGCCAAGCGGCAAAGTTATTAATTCTTGTGGCTGCTATATTCATTGCTTGTTGGTTTTTACCATATCTCCACTTAAAACGCGGGAGAATCTGGGACCACACAATTTTTGTTTGTGGAAGCATTTCGTGTAATTTCATAATATCAGACCTCAAGGTTTCTCTAAAATCAAAGAGTGATATAGCCCCTATACTGTTACCACCACAATGTATAACTAAAATTTTAGGAGGGGATTCAATTTGCAGAAGAAATTTTATTCTTGGTACAAGCTCCCCCATTTCATGCCACCTTTACCTTGCCACCATACCCTGTAACTTTTTCTATGTAGTCCTAAACTACAGCCATCAAATGATCTTTTCGCTTCTATAAACGCATGTTTTACAATCGAGGACCCAACAACCCAAATTGAATTGAGTTCTTGTTGACTTGAAGATTCATCTAATAAAAAAGTATGAATTGTAAATTTGTTAATTGTATATTTAACAAGCTGGTGTACATAAATTTTGCATTAATTGAATTTGAAAGTTTTTGAAAGAAAATCAATATCAGATGTTGTCGTACTTTGCAACTAGTTAACGAATGTAACCCTTAAATGCATTTGACTTCCAGCGACCTAGTCTCTTTATCTCTTCTTCAGAGGTTCCCTTTTCAAAGTGGCTTGAAGCAGCACCGATACGGAAAGAATGTGTTCGAAATGAAACCGAATCGGTTATCCCTACATGTATTAAAACCTTACTTAGAACACATGAAAACTGGTACCTTGTCACTGGACATCCTCCGAAGTGACAAAATAAGGGGCCTTTAACCTTTGGTCTTTGCATTAAATAATTTTTCAACCAATAAATTGGACAATCTTTTAGTTTAGTTTCCGTTATTTCTATAACTGTACCATGACCATATTGATCAGTTTTTGAGAATGGGATAACAATTTTAGCAATTTCAATGTAATCTTTCTTTGACAGTGTAACGTTCTCAATTGCTATTACTTGGTGCGCCTGCCACTTTTTATTGCGTACTATTTCACCTATCCTAAAAAAACCATGATAAGCCAACGAAAACGCAGATGAAAACAAGCTTGCTTCAAATTTTGAAGAACAAACATTTGGTAATTTATCAATGATACGTATTAATATTTCCTTTGTAATTGGCAATCTTGTATCTTTAGATTTGTTTATACGTTTTAAACCCTCAACCATTTTTTGAACAAGGAAATTTTTTGAAAACCCAGAATGTTCCATTGACTTACAACGAAAATTTATTGCGGACAGATAACAATTAACTGTCCTATGAGCCCTTTTGTTGAGTGACATATAAGCAATAAATGTAGTTACATGCGATAAAAGTGGTGGCCAAATGATATCATAATTATACAATTTACGGAACGCTTCGAAAACCACTAAACCTGTACGATATGTCTCTTTAGTGTTCACTGATACTGAAGAATCCACTAGTTTGTTAATTTCAACATCGATATCAGCCTCAGAAAATCTCGTGGTATTGGTTTTGGTAATGGATCTGCAGCTGGATCTATGCTTCTGAATCTTTCCCACTGTTTACGAGAAATTGCATCTGCTATGCAGTTGAGACGTCCTTCGATAAAGCATGCTTTAAATTGCATATTATACACCATTGTTTGCAATACGAGCGGTCGAACCAACTGCATAACTCGTTTCGATTTTGATGATTTTTTATTCAAAATAGCAACCAAAGAACAGTTATCTGTGTGAAACATAATTTGTTTGTCCCTCAATTCGAACGTAAATAGATATATGGCTAATAGTATTGGTACAAGTTCTAAAAATGTCATATCTTTCATTATTTCTGTTTCGTGCCATTGAACGGGCCAATCAAAGTATGCCCATTTTCCAGAAAAATATACTCCACATCCAAGTTTGGAATTTCCTGTACTATCAGTGTACAAATTTAACTGTTCATTTGTCAACCAGATATTTTTATCAAATTTACAACTTCCATTAAATAATTCTAGAAATGTTAACCACATATGTATATCCTCTTTCATGCTAACAGAAACTCGAATAAAATGTTCTGGTTTAACTACTCCACACATTGCGTCACAAAAGCGTCTATTGAAAGCTCTCACTGCAGGAATTGCTCTTGCGCAGAAATTCAATAAACCAACTAGTGATTGTAACGCTTTTAGTGTAACCTTTTTACTTTTTAAAATGAAGGATAATTTTTTCTTTGTTTCTCTCAACTTATCAAGCGGAATTCTTATAACCATGTTTATAGTGTCAATTTCTAAACCCAGAAAAGTTATTTTACTTGATGGACCAGTAGTTTTATCTTCCGCTAGAGGAATGCCCATTTCGGTACAAACATTTTGAAAAGTGTTCATAAGTATTAAACAATTGTTTGAATCTACTTTCCCGACAAAGAAAAAATCATCCAGATAATGCTCCACAGATTCCTGTCCCGATCTCAACCTTACCAACCATTCAACAAAACTGGCAAACTTTTCAAACAAATTACACGCAGCCGCTAACCCCATTGGCAACGCTTTTTGAAAAAAGTAATTATCATCAAATTTAAAACCAAATAAATCAAAATCATCGGGATGTAATGGTATCAATCTAAATGCCGAGAACACGTCCATTCGTCCCATCAGCGATTTTGGTCCTATTTCACTTATAGTATCAAGAACCTTGTCAAAAGAAGTGTATTGTACAGAACAATTCTGAGGATCAATAAAAGAATTTACACTTTTTCCAAATGGATATGACAAATGATGAATGAGACGCCATCCAGACGGTTTTTTAGGAACAAGACCTATTGGAGATAAACGTAGATTTTTGAATGGCCTGCATGAAAATGGACCCGCAATTCGGTCCGACTCTAACTCCTTTAAAAGTTTAATTTCAAGTTCTTTTTTGTTTTGATATGCTGAAATTAAATTATGACAATTTGTAGGCAACCTTGGTCCTCCATAACCCACTTTAAAACCATATAAAAAACCATCAGATAAAATCTGTTTGTCCACCTGATTAGGATAATTTGTAACCAATTTTAATAAAACTTCGACCTTAATTGGAGATTTTGACAGCCTATGTATTTCGGATAAAGGGTATCTGTCTACCTGCATCTGTTCCACTTCCGGTTTGTCTGAAATTTGTTCTATTGAACGGACGAAAATTACCCCTTCGTGAACCAGTCCCATTTTGAGGGACCCTACAATTGATGGCAGGATGGGAACCATTGCATTTCAAACATTTGTGAATGTATCGACATTGTGGTAACATACATGCACCTTTGTTATTGTACTCGTAACACTTCCTGTATGTGTTAACCATATTAACCCCAGAACTAGGTGCAGTTGACTGCCCTGTATGAATATATAACAGCCAAAGTTCTTGGTCAACTGTAGCCCATGACAAAGCTGGATTTCTAGCTTTCTTTAGACGAAACTGTTGATCATAGTCCTTCCAACCTAGCCCAATTGAACGACTTGCACCCAACTTAACCGAATACATATATTTTAAAATAGTTTGTGTGTCTTCTAAATGCACACCAACATAAATACTTGTGTAAATTAGGAAAGCATCTATCCATGTGCTAATATCAGTAATCTTTTTACTTGGTTTAGCTTGGATAACCAGCTGTCCATTTGTATCTAAAGTTAACGAACTTGATTGCTCTGTGCTTGAATTTGTAAGCAAAATACATAAATCTACATATTCACCATTAATTATTTTGTCCTGAGTTTGTTGTGAAACATTTAAACCTAGATTATCATTTACACTATATACTGGTAAAATATTAGGTGTTATACCTGTATTCAATTGTTGACTTTCATTGATTGAATCAGGGGATGTAACAGTAGCTGGTGAGTGAATAAGGGCATTGACAGTCTGAATAACTTCATTCCTAAGTTCTGGAGTCATCTGAGCTGAAACTTGCGTGGAAGTAGGCTGTCCAGCGACATTACTAGATCCGTTTCCCAACTGTGCCGGTACATCCCTTGGCTGTACTCTTTGGTATATAACCTCGTCGGACTGCTGTGCTGATGACCTTAACCTTTTCTTGGCTGCGTACGGACTTTTAGAAGGCCTTTGTGACATACGCACTGTCTTCCCCATTTCTGTACGATGTATGGTTTTTAAACTAAAAAATACTACAATAATATTAGTGAAATCACCTTTGAAAAGTTATATTTTATTTATTTATTTTTATTTATTTATCTATTTTTTTTTTTTTTTTTTTTTTTTTTTTTAAATTATATATGAACTTCATACATTTATTCATTATTGGTTTCACTTCCAATTGCTCTCATCGTAGCTGTTGGAAAAGTTTCATACAACAATAGTTTCCAAATCGCATACGTCCATGCGACACGTGTCATAAAACCATGTGCGTAGTTTTTATCAGTCTGTTAACATTTCTATTTTCTGGAAACGAAATTCATAAGTTCAAATGAATTGAACAAACAAATAAAAATCTCAATGACATATCATAGTTATTCTCGTTTATCTTAACAGAAGAGAAAGGCAAATTTAAAAATATCTTAACAGGATCAAGACCATGTGCTTTTTCCTATCTTCCAAACTTTCAAAACTTCAATAAAATTACGATTTTTTGAAAGACATTCATTCAATATACCAAGTTAAATAAATAAATTCAATATTCAACCAAATTTTTTATCTCTTGAAACAACATTTGTTAATTTATCGGAACCTAATTTTCTACGTCTTGTCTCTGCTGTGGCGTGGGAAAGAAAGAATGAATGACGTCACAGTTATCAAGGTTAAAATAATCAACGTCACTTATAATATATTAATTCCATAACGTGTACAAAGCGGAACAACTCCCAAAACGTATGCCCACTTTCCTCCGATAACCGGATTTATTCTTCATAGGAATAAATCTTATTATGTTGAACTATCAGTCCCTGTGGGTATCATCAGACCAGGAGTCTATACTTTTGGTACTGATATGATCTACAACAAACCGTTTTTATGTTGAACTATCAGTCCCTGTGGGTATCATCAGACCAGGAGTCTATACTTTTGGTACTGATATGATCTATAACAAACCGTTTTTATGGTGAACTATCAGTCCCTGTGGGTATCATCAGACCAGGAGTCTATACTTTTGGTACTGATATGATCTACAACAAAACGTTTTTATGGTGAACTATCAGTCCCTGTGGGTATCATCAGACCAGGAGTCTATACTTTTGGTACTGATATGATCTACAACAAAACGTTTTTATGGTGAACTATCAGTCCCTGTGGGTATCATCAGACCAGGAGTCTATACTTTTGGTACTGATATGATCTACAACAAAACGTTTTTATGGTGAACTATCAGTCCCTGTGGGTATCATCAGACCAGGAGTCTATACTTTTGGTACTGATATGATCTACAACAAACCGTTTTTATGGTGAACTATCAGTCCCTGTGGGTATCATCAGACCAGGAGTCTATACTTTTGGTACTGATATGATCTACAACAAACCGTTTTTATGTTGAACTATCAGTCCCTGTGGGTATCATCAGACCAGGAGTCTATACTTTTGGTACTGATATGATCTACAACAAAACGTTTTTATGGTGAACTATCAGTCCTGTGGGTATCATCAGCCCTTTTGGTACTGATATAAATTAATAACAATCCGTTTTTATAGTTATCGATTATAAAAGTTCATATTATAAAGAAACTATGGTTTCAACTCCGCTATGCAAAGTTAATCTTTGATATGTTTGGCTAATATTAAGTGATAATTTCATTTGGTGTGATACATGACTGGAATGTTAAAAAAAGATACATTGACTGTGGGATTAAATAGTTTATAAACAAAACAAATGCCATGGTACTTTTGATATGGTAATCCTAATCTGAAATATAATAATATTACAGTTTGTCTATGACACAAAAATATGATTTCTCTGTAAGAGATTCTTTAAAAATAACAACAACAAAGCGTTACCAGCAAAAGTGGGACCAATTCAATTGTAGAAGTTGCAAATTTTAAATCCAATGATCGTCAATTTTATGCAAATACCAGCAGATTTTGCATTGTTACAATTCCTCACATATACAAAGGCAACTTGTCAATCGGTTACCTAAATATTTACCATAACAATAATGAAGCCTACAAATGATTGTGCTTTGAATAAGTCTTTTTTCGTCTGGCTCTACTCCTATGTAAACTATAAGATGATTTGTATTGACAAATTTCCACGTACTATATAAAAAAAATATGGGGTGCATAACTATAAACGCTGCGAAGTAACACGTAAAATAACTAAGATACCCAAACAAAATTAGAAATTTGTGGATTTAAACTTGGTTTTATAGCTAGCTTTTTCATGTTAAGTTCTCTCCTACGTAAACTACAAGGGACTTCGTATTATGTAATTTTATCATTTTGCTACGAGAAACCCAAACTATTCCCTTGAAGCTGATTTGCAATACCATTCCCTGTAAACTGTTAAGTCAACATCAGAATGCAAATATATTTACAAAATCTTCACAGATCTTCCTGTCCTTTTGTTGATAATTTTACCCCACCTAAGCAGCCATCATGACATTACAAACCTAGAAATTTGTCAGTTTGAATACTGTTCGGGTTTTTGATTTTAAAGTCCGATTTGAATCCTCTATTTATATACCCCTTTGGTAAGATCTTATAGTTGTACATCTTTCGCTTAAAACATTTTTGGGTTTAAGTGTGTATGATGAAGACGAATACAGAGGAGCATTTCCGATAAAAAAAAAGTTTATATTTTTACCGAAAATGAAAATTATTCGAAGTCATCCTGCAATTTTTCATCTTCAAAATGATATCTATAAAAACAAATAAGCAATCTGACCATGTTTTTATTACCCAGGTTTTAACAGACACACGTCAACATATAGTTGTTTACATACATATAAGTAAGGACATTGATATTGAAAAACAATGTTAGTTCTATTTTATTCATGTAATGGTCTCCTATGCCATTGCTTAATTCAGTGTATGCCTAACATTAATCCTTTCAATTTGTAAGTATTCTTTATAAAATGTGTAGGTATTGTTGGCCACTCGGTCATTGCATGCATCTGTGTGAGTTTCATGGGATAGATAAAGGCAACAGTAGTGTACCGCTGTTCGAAAGTCATACATCGATTGGATTGACAAAACAAATCTGCGTTACAAACTAAACCCGAGGGAAACACATCAACTATAAGAGGGAAACAACGAAACAACAGAAACACTGAAATGCAATAAAAAAAACTAAACGACAATGCAACACACAGAGAAACGAACTATAAGATAACAATTGCCATTTTCCTGACTTGATACAGGACATTTTAAGAATAGGCGTTTAAAGAGATCCCCCATAGCGGGTCCCCTTTGTCATTGCAAAGAGGAGTTTTTGCTTCATCATTTTACGTGAGCAGAGATCAAGAAATCACAGTTTGAAATGATTTGTTTCTACTTGCATGAATCTCTGTGACGTTATTAGGATAGGCGATTATAGAGTTCCTCAGAGCTGATCCCCTTTTGTCATTGAAAAGAGGAGTGCTTGCTTTGTTGTCTTACGTTAGCGGAGTTCATGAAATCACAGTTTGGAATGTTTTCTTCTACTTGCATGCCCTTTTATTATAATTTTTTTTTTTTCCTGAATCTGTGCGACTTTAATGGGATAGGTGTTTATAGAGTTACTAAGAACAGGGCCCCTTGGTCATTTCGGAGAGGAGTGCGTGCTTCATGATCTTACGTTAGTGGATGTCCGATATGACTTCATGTGTGGTATTGTTACCACAGAAAAATATGATGACTGATTCAAGTTTGTTGAAAGTCGGTGGTTGAACTTGATCTTGAATTTTCACATTTTAATTGTGAAAAAGGAACTGCATTCAGTTCGTCGTGAAATTTTATATTTGAAGCGTTGTTCTGGATATACCATCAGCAGGTCCACCAAAAACAAAAATTTAAAATAAAACCATGAAGTCTGAATAATTACAACCTTGAGAAGCTTTATATGTCTAACAGGAACACAAAAATTGCTGTAGTTAGCTAGAACTGACGTATATGCTTACTAACTCTATATAAAAGAAGAGGGTGCAGATGATTTGCATTAATGGTCCATTACTTTAAATTGAAAGGCTAGCATCTAACATATTCAAATTACATGTTGGAGCAAGTTTGCAATTTCTTTTCGTGCCGCACATAAACAGGTTATATAATAAAAAATGTTTCACTACATATCTTCAATTAAGATTTTAGTGTAGACAGGTGCAAAGTTTACAGAAGTTTATTCTGACAGATTTCACTGTAAATATCATAATCTTGGCTGTTAATATCCAATCAACACATTGACTGCCAGACTTCACAAGTTGCTAATAAAACAACAAACATGAACGTCTTGATATCATAATATGTTCGTGCAATAATATGGCGGAAGTAGTGATGTATACATAGATGGATACGATTATCCTTTCGACTCAGCCGAGATAAAAGATTAATAAATATTTCGTCTACGATTATTGTTCTTAGAATCAGTAATAAACCAATCAAAATATAGAAATTGGTGTCAAACACAATTTTTAGACCCGAGTTCGGTGTAAGCCTTCATGACCAAAATGCCAACTCATGCGATTCCTTTAAGTTATTTTACGTTGATGAGTGTCTCTCTATATACATGCATTTGAAAATCAGTAAAAACTCATCAGACTAGTGTTGAAAATAGCGTTTATAAACTAATCAATCAATCATGTTTAGTGCTATCCTAGGTATAACTACAAGAAAATTATCATTCTTAAAATTCCTCATATTTAGATTGGTAAAACCCTGTGAAGATGCAAAAAGAGCCTCGTTACCTCAACTGGTAAAATTATGGCATTTTAAAGTCTATTTTCACTTTTTTGACGATCTAGTATAGATTTTTTTCATCTTAAAAATCGTTATTGCACATTTCTTTGTTGTTATAACTAATTATTAATTTCCATTATAACAGTTTTTCGATTGTGTTCAAACAAGATTAAATAATATGGGTTTTTTTTCTTTGGTACTAGGATAATATTATTTGTTTACTGTACATCAAGATGTAAAAATATATTTACAAAGTCTTCCCAGTCCTCTTTAATTCCTATAATTATATGACCCTCCACTAAGCGCTCAGCCTACATATGAAATGATTTGCAGATAACAATTTCCTTATTTATTTTTTCACCTTCACAGTTTTTCTCTATTTATAATTTTGGAAAAAAAATAGTTTATAAAACCATCTTTAAGGGCAATAAACCAAATTAATAGTTCAAATGACAGTTTTAATCCTGTGACCTTTTGATAAATCTTGCTTTGGTTATTTCATATTCACAGTTTCTATCTGTAGGGTGTGTGGTTCTGTCTCAAGTTTGTCTATGTTTTGGTTGGTCATGTTTTTTTGGTTTTCGTCGTTTTTTAAATTTTTGCCATGGGATTTATTTTCAACCTATGAGTTTAAATCTCACTTTGATATCTTTCACCTCTATTTTATAGTTTTAAACAAAGGGGGCTTTAATGACAATATTCGACAAAAACAGTAATCTTATAGGAGTTAATTGGTTGTTTCAGTCATGAAAGAACTTTTAATTTGTAGATTCAGTTATGGCGGTCAAGTTACCAGTTTATTGATTTAGAAGTTCTGTAATTAGGTCCACCTCAGGATAATCCAAGCAACAACTATATTTTGTTTGGAAATGATTGTAAGGAGTATATGCCTTGATCTGACCTCGATCTTACTATTTTCGTTGATCAACAGTCAAAGACAAGTTCTCTTGTTTAATATGTATTTTTCTCAAATACTATATGATACCGCCTTGGTGGTTTAGTGGTGAAGTGATCGCATCCGAGTGTGAGAGGTCATGAGTTCAATTGCCTTCCCGGAAAAACAGACTCCCAAATTCGTAATTGCTGCTTACTATGCCTATACCGAACAATTAAAACGGAAAGTCCCTTTTCAAAAGACAAAAATGAAAATGATCAAACACATATTCCCCTATTTAGATATGGGGAAAACCCATATTTTGCTATGAGGTTGCAAATAGAGTCCAATTACCTCAACTGGTTAAAATATTCACATTTTAAGTGTGTTTTCAATTTTTTTATGATCCATTGTCCATGTCCTTGAATTATGAATTCCCCCTCTAAAAATCATCATTATTGCACCTTTATTTGTTGTTATGAACAATTATACATTTTCTTGCAAACACTTTTTCGATTGTGTTCTATTGAGATGAGATATAAAAAAATTCTTTGGTACTAGGATTATGTAATTTGTTTACTGTACATCAAGATGGAAAAATATATTTACAAAGTCTTCCCAGTCCTTCCTTTTATTCTGCTAATCAAATGACCTTCCACTAAGCAGCAATCCTTACTATGTAATGATTTGCTAATAACAATTTCCTTATTTATTTTTTCGCCTTCACAGTTATTTCTTTTTTATCATATTACAAAAAAAAATAGTTTATAAAACCATCATCAAAGGGCAAAACCAAATTAATAGTACAATTCACAGTTTTAGTCCAGTGACCTTATTATAAATCTTGCTCAAAAGGTCACTGGACTAAAACTGTCAATTGTACTATTAATTTGGCTTATTGCCCTTTGATGATGGTTTTATAAACTATTTGTTTTTTGTACATTTCGTATTCACAGTTTCAATCTATTATGTTCGTGTTGCTCTGTCTTAAGTTGTCTATGTTTTGGTTTGTGTATTGTTTGTGTTTTCGTCGTTTTTCGATTTATGCCAAGGCTAAATGGGATTGTTTTCAATCTATGGGTTTTAATATCACTTTGGTATCTTTCGCCTCTCTTAGGCACAAAACCAGGTTCAACCCAGCATTTTTCCTTAAAATGTCCTGTACCAAGTCAGGCAGTTCTTATCTTATATTTCGTTTTATGTATGTTGCATTGTCGTTTGTTTTTTGTTGCACATCTTTGTTTTTGTTAGTTTAAACATATTTATTTATAATGGATTGGAAAACAAGTTTTCCAATTTATATAAATCCCTTTCCACTTTGCGGGTGCGAGTGCTACCTTGTAGTGGCATTAGCCTACTCTTTTTCGAAATCTAAAAGGGTGTCTTTTACGTGCAAGAGATATGACTCTCTCTTAACACGGGTCAGCCATTTATCGTCCCCCTCCGACGGACTTCTTTTTTTTTAGTTTTCAACATAAAAGGTTTCAATGAAAATATTGGACCAAACAAATGTGATCTTTGGGCAAAATTTATATCAGAAGTTAATTGGTTTTTTTTGGTCAAGAAAGCACGTTTAATTTGTAGATTCAGTTTTGCCGTCAACACGTTTAACAATGTATTGCGTCCGAAGCGCTTTTCTGGATTTACCTTCATCAGGAACGCTCAAAGCCAAACATTTGAAATCCAAAGATGGATAAGTACCGAAATTCGTGGAAGAGCTATATGTCTAAAATACCTAAAATATATTGCCAAATTCATCTAAAGCCAACTTTGCCTGATGGAGTTGAAACCTTAGTTAACAGTTACTAGCTTATTGATTTAAAGTTTTCGTAACTATGTCCATTTCTGGATTATCAAAGAAACATTTCATACATATTCTGTTATCAAATACAATATGATACTGCCTTGGTGGTTTAGTTGTAGAGAGTGTGAGGGTCTTGGCTTGAATTTCCTTCCGGGTATAACCAGTCTCCAAAATTGATACTTACTGCTTACTATGCCTACCTATAAAATGATTTACAGATAACTATTTCCTCATTCATTATTTCACCTTCACAGTTTCTCTCCATTTTTTCATTGTAAAACAATTAATAAAAACAATCATTGAAGGATAATAAAAAAAGACAATAGTCAATTGACAGTTTAAGTAGTTTTGAAAGTAAAATCATAAACTCGGAAGAAAATTCAAAATGGAAAGTCCTTTATTCACATCAAATGGTAAAATCAAAAGCTCAAACACATCAAACGAATGGATAACAACATTTTGGCAAATCTTGTTATGGTGATTATTTCATATTTGCAGTTTCGTTCTATCTAGAATAGTTTTGAAAGTGTTATCTTGCCCCTTGGTGTAGCATTCAACCTAAAGGGCCTCCATAACTATATTCGACTAAAATTGGTCAATTGTGTGCACACCTTTTATCAGTGCTAAATTGGTGGCTCGTCATTAAAGCACTTTTAGTTAGAAGATTAAAATTTGGCGATAAAAGTAACTTATTAACTGATAATCAAAACGTGTTGAGCATTTGGTAATTAGGTTCACTCTGGTAAATGATATATATATACATGGAACTTACCACTGGACATTAAACAGCCATCCATTAACAACTATACCTTATCGGTCTACAATATTTGATAAATAAAACGGTTGGTATGTGTAAAGTCCGTCTGGCAAAGATCATCTGACCTTGACATCAATGTACAAGATGCATTGCAAGTGAGATAACATAATTTGCTGACATGAATTATCATTGATATTGTTATATTTATAAATTAACTGTTTACAAAATTTTGAATATTGGAAATAATAAGGCTTTTCTACCTCAAGCATAGATTACCTTAGCTGTATTTGGAAACACATTTAGAAATTTTGGATCTCTATGCTCTTCAACTTCGTACTTTATTTGGCTTTTTTTTAACTTTATTGGATTCGAGCGTCACTAATGAGTCTTTTGTAGACGAAACGCGCGTCTGGCGTATACATACAATTTAGTCCTGGTATCGATGATGAGTTTATTGTTTTCTTTTCTTTGGTACTAGGATAATATTATTTGTTTACTGTACATCAAAAATATATTCACAAAGTCTGCCGAACCTTTTTTTCTTTGTCCTAATTACATGAACCTCCACTAAGCGGTCATCCTACCTATGAAAACATTTGTGGACAACATTTCCATGTTTACATTTTTCACTTTTTACAGTATCATTGTGGAAAAAGTCCATAAAACCCATCATTAAAGGGCAAAAAATCAAGTTAAATGACAGCTTTTAGTCGTTTGACATTTTGGCAAATCTTGTTGAGGTGATCATTTTATATATGCAGTTTCAATCTATCTAGAATAGCTTTGAAATTCTAATCTTTTTCTCAGTATTATAGTATCCAACCTAAAAGGCCTCAATAATGATATTGGACAAAGAAATTGCCATCTTTGTGCATAATTTTTATCAGAATATAATTGGCTGTTTGTCATAATAGCACTTTTAGTTTGTAGATTCAAATTTGGCGGTAACAGTAACTAATTTTCTGATGATCAAAAACATTTTAACATTTGTTAATTAGGTTAATTTCTGGTAATGTAAGCAAAAGGTCAACTATTGTTGGTATATACACTCATCATAATAACAGGATTATTTTTTTGGCAAAATTGAAAGGTGCACCTGCCTGTCTGGTATGGTTAATCTGATCTTGACCTCATTTTTGTTGTTCAGTGACCAACAATGAGTTCTCATGTTACGTCTTTTTTTCTCAATACTAAATGATACCGCCTTGGTGGTTTAGTGACTGTATGATCATCTCAGAGTGCGGGAGGTCGAGGTTACAATCTTCTTCTGGGTCAAACAAGACTCCAAAATGGTCTGCTGCGTCTCTGCTAAGCACTTAGCATAAGTCCTTAGAGCAGACTAGTCGGTCAAGTGTCAAAATAAGGTGTCCAGTAATAATTGGCAAGTCTTCCAATTGACATTTACTTCGTGCACTAGCATGTTTTAAAATCTTACCAAGTGTATAATACAATTGAGAATGGAAATAGGGAAAGTGTCAAAGCGTCAACAACCCGACCATAGAGCAGACAACAGCCGAAAGCCACCAATGGATCTTCAAACTTCCGCACCCGGAGGCGTCCTTCAGCTGGCCCCTAAACTAATATATAAACTAGTTCAGTGATATTGGACGTCATACTAAACTACGAATTATACACTAGAAACTAAAATTAAAAAGCATACAAGACTCAAAAAGGCCAGAGGCTCCTGACTTAGGACAGGCGCAAAATTGCGGCGGGGTTAAACATGTTTTTTTGAGATCTCAACCCTCCCCCTATACCTCTAGCCAATGTAGAAAAAACAAACGCACAACTATACGCACAGTAAACCTCAGTTTAAGAGAAGTCAGAGTCCGATGTCAGAATATGAAACAAAAGAAAATAGTCAAAATGACAATAATACATGAATAACAACAGACTACTAGCAGTTACTGACATGCCAACTCCAGACCTCTATAAAACTGGTTGAAAGATTATTTCTTCATCATATGAATATCAGGCACAATCCCTCCTGTTAGGGGTTTAGAATTATACCATCATGAAATATATGAGAAGAACATAACCTGTGTCATGCCAACAACTGGTTTTAGAATAAATGTGTTTCATTCCGGTGCAAAAAGTCTACTACAATGCAGGATTCACATTCATATCAATAATAGTTAATAGAAACAAAATGAATATCGGGTATCCATCCACGACTCAAAAACAATACATGCACAGCCAAAAAAATACCATCGTCTCGTTTTTAATATACATGGAACTTGCCAATGGACATTAAACAACCATTCATCACAAACTGTAGCTAATTGGTAGGCACTATTTGTTGTATAATATCAATGTAATGTTTAAAATCCATCTGGCAAAGTTCATTTGACCTTGACATCAATGTTCAAAATGCAATGCAAACCATTTTAATAGTCTTTACAGATACTGGTAGAAATAGGTAAATAATTGTTGGTAAATAAACTCATCAGGATAACAGGATTAAAATTTTACGTAGAACGATTGGAAAAAAAATGTTCTTCCAACAGGGTGAATCTGACCTTCACATCAAATTCATTGGTCATTGATAATGTTAAGTGTATGTGTTACCTATATTTAACCCTTGGTTTTTAAGGCTTGACATAAAATTCAATCATGTTAAGTAAATGCAAACCATGTTCAAATACAAAATTTTCCTTTGGGATTAATTTTTTTTTTATCTTAGTCATAATGATGTTTGAAAACCTTAATAGGAGTTTTTAGTGAAAAGGAGATTCAAAATTGGATCAGAAAACATCTGCATTGAAGAAAAAAAAAAAAATTGCAACTATATCTCACTTTTTCAAAATGAAGAATAGCTGAATTTTACAATTTCACGTATCTGTTGATTTTCATAATTTAACTAACAAAATAATGCAAAAATAGAGACAGGTTCATGAGCAAATTTTGAAAATCAGTACAATTGGACCAATTTTTGGTCACTGAAGTCATATTAGATTTTTTATTCAGTTCCAAAGTAACATGACTTGGTAAGGGCTGTTCCAAAAAAAAAAACATGGTACATAGGGTAGGCAATTTCATAATGAGTACTCACCCAATAAAGTCAAATTTAGAATTTTAATTACATTTCAACTGTTCTTGCCACCCACCCATAGTAGATTTTAAAGTGCCTTCCTTAGGTCCTATGTATGTTTTTATGGTAAAGCTAAACGAGACTTTAAATAAACATTTCTGCATTGTTTTTTTTTCTAATTCACTTACTTCAACTTCACTGATCTGATCTTGAAATGATGAGCAAATTATAATTATTCATAGCTAAGTGTGAACTTTGACCTTTGCTGGTTGCCAATATGAAATTCAAATCAGCAACTACTAAACACACTTTAATTGTAAGGACCTTCACATGAACAGGAAGTTTGGCTTCAGGTGGTTATGCTATTGACGAATATGCACCAAAAGTAACACAAGGATTCTGTCACTTCCAACTCAACCAAGTTTGGTTTCATTCAATTCAGTGCTTTTCAAGAAAAAGATCAAAATGTGAAGAACAAACAACAAACAATGGTAAAAGATCACATGACCAAAAGACAGTAATTAGCTTAAAATTTTGTATTTTATGGAATTTAAATGAGATGTGGGGTATATGTCTATTGGACAGCACCTGAACAACAAAAATAAACAAAAGGTATACATGTTTTGTTTTGATTATAATTTCTTTCTGTGCTTGTATGTTATTCAGTCATGTCTATATTGTGTTTATACATACTGTTCCTTTTGCAACTAGAGTCACTATGTTGGGTCATACATCATTTATAGTATAAATTACAATCTGAAATCTTTGACGAGTAATTATTCTCATAATGAGTCAATTATGGTTTTAGCCAAAGGATCTTTTTTGTAGATCTTGTTTTGCAGATAATTTCAGATTTTCTGTTTCCATTATGGCTTTCAAAATACGAGATAACTTGCATTTTACACTTATATTATATTTTTAGCAATAGCAGCCATTTTTTGGATTGACATTTAATTTAAGAACAAAATGTAAATGTTAAGATAATCAATCAGACCAGTTTCATTTCAATAAGTTCAGTGGTATTGATGAAGATCTTTGTTTACAAATAATGGATGCCAAGTGATTGCATAACCTCATTCTGGCCTCCGACCCGAGAAGGAGAAGATGAAAACAGAATATTTTTTTATAAAAAATCCTTTCAATGCATAATTTTCTATGACCTTAAGTAAAGCAAAAGAGATTTTAATGTACTTTCTATCTTTCAATTAAATTGAAAATGAAAATGGGGAATGTGTCAAAGATACAACAACCCGACCATAGAGCAGACAACAACCGAAGGCCACCAAAGGGTCTTCAATGTAGCGAGAAACTTCCGCACCCTCAGGCATCCTTCAGCTGGCCTCCAAACAAATGTTTACTAGTTAGCAATACACAATTAGCAATTCAAAAACAAACTATAAAAAACAAGATTTATTTTGTTTATGTACATCATGTAACATGTTGAATCTCGCAGAATCATTTGCAAATATCATTGAAAATAAATTTGCAGACATTATTTACTGAAGTAAAATTATATGGATGGTACTAATTCACAATAAATTTTATAATGGATCTCATTCCCACTAATTGTTTTAGGAACTTTCTTGAACCATGGACACTTATCCATATTACATTCAGAAATATGTCCAAATAATTCCAGGAAATATCACTTTTTATGGTTTATCTGTTTGTTTCAGTTTTTATGTAAGTTAACCACAATGCTCTCCATAACATTTTCTTCCCTCAATAATTCCTCGTCACATCTTCTCTCGTTTTTCCCGTATTTTTAGGCATTTTCTTTCCGGATCCATCTTCCAGTTCTTTAGATTTGTAATAATGAGGTGCAACTTCCAATAACCAGCTGTTTTCTATTTCTATTACCTAAAATTATGTATATCACATGTTTAATAAATCATCTTAGATTATAGTTCATTTATACATTCACAATTTTTTTTAGAACGAACAATGGTTGTGTCACAAAAGAATACAAGGGACACAGGGATTGCACATCTCATCTATGGTTGGGTGGTTATGTACAAAAGTGTTAGAGAAATTTCTTTGTTAGTATTGTATAATTTTAGTTTCTTGTGTATATTTCAGAGTTTAGTATGATGTCCATTATCACTGAACTAGAATACATTTTTGTTTAGGGGCCAGCTGAAACATGCCTCCAGATGCAGGAGTTTCTAGTTGAATGTTAGACCCATTGGTGGCCTTCAGCTGTCGTCTGCTCTTTGTCTGTAAGGTGTTATGCAGCAATTTTTGCATTACATGTAATTGTAATTTAATGCATTACTTTAGAATAATGTTGTGTAATTTCATGCATTATACTGCATTACATGGCATTACTTTTTTTTCGCATATTATATATCTTTCACAGATTGTTAGGTATTTAGCTAAAGCAGAATTTGAAAAATGAAGGACATTACTGTAAAAGTGTTTTATTGTTTTATTGTTGTCAAAACATCAATAAATACCTTGTCATGATTTAATAAATAACAGAAAATTGACCATTGTCATAAAACACTAATTAGTTTGTTTTACAATCAATTATTTTCACCATTTTGACACTTGGTCATAAATTAAGCTGTTTTTTTAATTTAATTAGGAAAGAAATTCTCAGTAAATATTTTTGATTGGAATTGATAAAATAAATCTATATTTATAAAAGTGAAGCTAACATTAGTTAAAATATAAAACTTCATCTCTGTAATTTCTTTTTAGAAAAACACAGAGATGTATACCTCAAAACTTTTATGTCAATGTTAAAATGTAATAGTTTTATTGAATAGACTGTTTACTTTAATTCAATTTGTATAAGGAACAGTTATTGCATATGCTAGAATCTTTTGTGACTTAATGTTGTTTTGCAAAATGTTTTATTTTTTTCACTTAATAATAACATTTACAAATGTAATGTGTAATTCAATGCATTACTTTGCAAAAGTAATTGTAATATAATGCATTACTTTGATAAATTCTTGTAATTGTAATTGTAATTTAATGCACGGTTTTGTCAAAGTAATTGTTATATAATGCATTACATTGCAATGTAAATCGCCCAATGCCTAATACAGACAACCACTATTGTTCCAAAATGAGGTCAAAGCCATATGTCATATGCTCATTAAATAATCCACAATTCTATAAATGTTCAGTTGCGTAAGGAAACAATGTAACAACAATAATACTAAACTCCAAGGTAAATTCCAAAAAGTTTAGTCCTTAAATCAACTATATCAACAAACAGAAAGACTGTTAAAAAACTGAAACATTCAGTTACTTAGAAACAGGCCAATGGTGAGCTATAGTAGCTAACTTCTACATCCTTTGGTCTCATTGGCAACCATACTATATCTTTTTGTTTTTATACTTATCATGAAATCTTAGCCTCACTACCAAACATATGAGGTTTTGGACAAGTCTTCAGGTTTAGTAAAGTCTATACGACAAACTAGGTTCAAGATGGATATGATATAAATCTTACTCAACTACAAATGTCGTCTAGCCATTGTAAAAGTAAACAAGTATGCACACATTGAAATGTCTCCCCTGCTTTACTGACCATTGATTTTATGTTGAAAGTCTTAAAGATAAAGATTTTATTAGAAATGTCATATAAACTTAACATTTTTAAAGATCTATGAGAATGAAGTCTAAAGCAGCCTACGGGTGCAGGAGTTTCTCGCTGCATTGAAGACCTATTGGTGGCCTTCGGCTGTTGTCTGCTCTTTGGTTGGGTCGTTGTCTCTTTGACGCATTCCCCATTTCCATTCTCAATTTTATTTACACCTTAAAAAAAATTTAAACCTCAAATATAGTTGATCTTTTTCTTATGGTAATTGAAAAATGGACCAAAACTTCAAGACAGACATGTACATCTTATAATCATTCCATACACCAATTTTAGTTGACATATTACTATTAGTATTTGAAAAACAAACCAAAAAGCAAAATCTTAACTTTGACCAATGAACCATGAAAATGAGATCGAGGTCAGATGAAACCTTCCAGTCAGACAAGTATACCTGACAATCATTCCATACATCGAATATAGTTGACCTATTACTAATAGTACTTGAAAAATTGAGCATTACAGGAAAACTAAACATTATTCAATACACCATGAAAATTAAGTCAAGGTCAGATGAAACCTACCAGACTGACTACCCATTTCAATCATTCCATACACCCTGTATATTTGACTTACTGCTTACAGTATTTGAGAAACAGAACTTATCACCTAACTTTAACCATAAAATGCAGTCAAGGTCAGGTGAACCCTATCTGGTGGACATATGACAGACAGAAACTGTGTAACTTTAGGTATCTACAGACAAGATATGAAGCATTTAACTCTTGTACCTTCTAAAATATAAAGCTTTAAACAAATACTTTAAGCAAAAGCAGGCATCGGATAGTAATACATGAGTTACGCATACTGCAATTTTAACAAAATCTGACACCTGTCTTATAAATTTTATTTTTTGTATAGTTATCTTTGTATATATAATCACCTGTCTCATGAATTCTTTAGTGGTGAAAACAAGTTCATGATAAATAAGCCATCTTGGTCGATCTTCAAACAAACTACTGTTTGGGTGTACCATAACTGTCTGTTGATGTTTTACAGTTCTGTAATTACCTCCCTTTGATAACCTAGCTGTGTGGTAGAAAAATCCTGCTGTAATGGCCTGGAAAAAAGAAGAAGCAATAAATCATATTTAAAAAAAGATATTAATGCAAATCTTTAACCATCTCAATCATTATTCCATCATTTATAAACAAGAACACAATACTAACAAGAAGTACACAATTGACATACAAGAAGAGCATAATATACTAGCAAAAAAAACCACAAAAAACTCATCTCACAAGAAAAAGTTCATAGACACACCAGAAGAACACAATTGACACACCAGAAGAATAAAATTGACACATCAGAGGAACACAATAAACACACAAGAATACAATTGACACAAAAGAATAATACAATTGAGACATCAGAATAATACAATTGACGCATCAGAAGAACACAATTGACACACCAGAAGAACACACTAAACACACAAGAAGAATACAATTGACACACCAGAAGAATACAATTGACACATTAGAAAATATAATAAACACACAAGAAGAATACAATTGACACATCAGAAGAACATAATAAACACACAAGAAGAATACAATTGACACATCAAAACACAATTGACACATCAGAAGAATACAATTGACACACTGGAAGAATACAATTGACACATCAGAAGAATACAATAAACACACAAGAGGAATACAATGAACACATCAGAAAAATACAATTGACACATCAGAAGAAAACAATTGACACATCAGAAGAACACAATTGACACACCAGAAGAATATAATTGACACATCAGAAGAATAAAATTGACATATCAGAAGAATACAATTAACACATCAGAAGAACACAATTGACACATCAGAAGAATACAATAAACACACAAGAAGAACACAACAGATACACATGCATTGAATTAGTTAATCAAATTACTTTCAACTTCCCATATAAAAAAAAATCTGTTTTACTGACGCTTTGTCGGTTGCTTCTTTATACTTTCATGTATAGGATTTTTTTTACATGTCAATTTAAACTTTCATTGTACTCATCCACAGAGTTTGAATTTTACCCTTTCACTGTACAAAACACCCTCCCATAGAATAGATTTCAAATTATCATCCATAGCTCCTATATAAAAATAAGGAGATGTGGTATGATTGCCAATGAGACAACTATCCATCAAAGTTCAAATAAACTGGATGTAAGTAATTAAAGGCAACTGTAGGGCCTTCAACAATGATAAAAACCCATACTGTATAGTCAGCGATAAAAGGCCCCCCACATGAAAAATATGAAATGATTCAATTTAGAAAACTAACAGCATAATTTTTTACAAAACAATTTAAGAAAAAACAAATATGACAGACATGAACCAACAACTACCACTAAACTACAGGCTCCTGGCTTGATACAGGTACATAATGAATGTGGTGTGGTTCAACATGTTTTTGAGTGTTCAACCCTCCCCTAACATGGGACAGTGGTATAACAGCACAACATATTACAGAACATGTAAATTTTCATGGAAAAGCCTTGAGGGATATTCCAGCATGCAGCAGAGAAATGACCTATACTTTTGCAAATTATAAATTAATAAAAATATTTTGTTATTTTTTTCTCTTCAAAACATAAAATAATTCATTATGATCTTGTTAATATGAAACTTTTCTTATCAAATGCAAGTTATTGTATTTTTTACCTTTCTCAGTGCGATTGTGTCACCAGGTTTTGAAGACACCTCTATCTCAACTCTTTCTAACAACCCTTCTAACTGATCTCTCACATCTCTCGCTCGTTTCATTGACCGATGTTGAATAAAGTTTTCAAAACACCACTGAGTGGAGTAATCCGTTTCCTCCCATTGTTCATAAATATTAAGTAATGTCATATGATCTCCACCTGGTCGGAAGAAATTCTGCCTGGCAGTATCTGCATGGACCACTTTATCTTTAGGACGGTAAAATATTGAATTATTAACAGATAACATTGCTGTTATGGATAGAATTTCTTTTGCACACTGATATCTGAAAATAGAAATGTAAAAACAGTCAAAAAATTGAAACATTTAATATTACATGTAATATATTGTCATGGGAACATATAACAATTTTATTATTTCTGAAATTTGCTACACACAATTTTCATTGTGCAAGGACTAAGACAATCTGATGGACAGCAACATTACTAATTAATTCAAAGTTGACAAACGGACAGGACCTCAAAATGATCAACAAGCTGAGTTGTACTGATAGTAATGCAACTTTATAGAAAATTCAATTACCTACTTCCTAACAGAAAATTAAACATTGGAAATTGGTTATTGATTGAAAATCACTGGACCATGACCTGATTTACACAATTACAATTTTTTATTAGTGAACTGCACAATCTGCATTAAAACCCTAATTTGGCATATATTCTTTAAAAGGTCACATTGTTGATTTGAAAATAATTTCTTTGAGCCTTAAGCTTGATATTGGACAGACGCATAGACAGAAAAATAGACCGACCAAAAACACAATGAACCGTCCTATCTTTAAAGATAAAAAAAACCAGACCCTCAAGTGCACAAAAACTCACTGTTCTGAAGCCAGTATCATCTTTGACATCATTGGATCTACAGGAAATTCTGCCATTCTCCTCCCCAGTTTCGTCAACTCTCCCCGATTATTTAATGCTCCTAGAGCATACAGTTGTTCTAATGCCAGAACTAATGTCTCATGTGGTGGAGGGTCCATAAAATCAAAATGAATCAAGTCATTTATACCCAAACTTTTGAGCAGTAAGACAACATTTCCTAAGTTTGTTCTCTGGATTTCTGGTATTGTGTTGTCTTCAAGCTCATTTTTGTATGCCCATGCTGTATACAGTCTGAAACATTTGCCTGCTGATACACGGCCAGCTCTTCCTGCTCTCTGATTGGCTGATGCCTATAATCAAAACAGTTTATTTTACATAGTTGGTCAAGTAGACTAAAAAGACTTTCAATGCCGCCGGTCATTCAAATAAACAATCTATATTTGATAGCAGACGAATAATATAACAAGCAACTTTAATCTGAATTCAAAGGAGATTAATGTGTTGGAAAATTGAATTGTAAAGGAAATAAGATTAGTAAATTCTACAACACCTACTGCGGTTAGGAAAGTATACAAAGCAAACTGTGTCACTCATAATAATTTCATATAATGGTGACAACATAAACAAATGTTTTTTTCCCCCAATAATGCCTTAAAAATCTCATGCTTAGAATGCAAGAACATTCATTGTTTTTCAAGTATGATTCATAATTTCAATCCAGGGGATGCCAGATAAAGTGAAGAGACCTGAAGTATCAATCTAATGATAATTCCATTATGAAAATTTGTTCAAAGCTCAATTTCAAGTTTTACATAAAAATAATAATAACAAAAAATATTTCCACAATTCAGTTCTTCATTTTTATGTGTTGTTCTTCCTTTTTGATACAGAGATCACTGAATTGAAAGCTTGGACAATGATCATGTGTTTTATAGACAAGATTTAAATTTAGATTTAACTAGAACACACCCACAAAATCGCGGGCATTTAGAGCTTGGTTGAAAGTATGTAAACTGTTGAAGGATGAATTTTTGTAAAAGATTTTATGTCTGGAGAATTTCAGAAAAGGTATCAAAAGTCCTAGGTACTTGAAAACAGGACTTTTAAGCCCTCTCCCTTAAGTCTGTTTTCTGTTAAATTCCATGATTTTTGTGTTTCTGTATACTATTATTTGGTATCTCTCATCGTGGCAGATTCTAGATGTTTATATTGACTGCCTTGTCTTACTTGGATTCTATCTGGCATTAACTGCATATCAATTTTAAGATATCTTAATTATAATGAGTGTTCTGGGAGTTATGGTTTGACTGTAGATTACCTTTCATATAGGGGGTAACAACTAATGGTGCATTATGACTATTCTGGGAGTTAAGGTTTGACTGTAGATTACCTTTGATATATGTGTAACAACTTATGATTCATTATAACTATTCTGGTACTCAGGGAGTTATGGTTTGACTGTAGATCACCTTTGATATAGGGGGTAACAACTAATGGTTTGACTGTAGATTACCTTTGATATATGTGTAACAACTTATGATTCATTATGACTATTCTGGTACTCAGGGAGTTATGGTTTGACTGTAGATGACCTTTGATATAGGGGGTAACAACTAATGGTGCATTGTGACAATTCTGTGAGTTATGGTTTGATTGTAGAATACCTTTGATATAGGTGTAACAACTAATGATTCCATTCCTGTTCTGGCATTGTAACTGTTCTGTTTACAGAATCCTGGATCTATGACATAACTGATTCCATCAATGGTCAAAGAGGTTTCTGCTATGTTCGTGGCCAAGATCACCTGAAAAACAAAAAAGAGCATATTTCTTGTTCGCTTATTTGGTTCAAGAAATACAATTTTTTGTTCAAGGAAACTGACTTGTGCTTATAGCTGATAAATATAAAGTTGTAAGAAAATCTATATTTCAGATTTGATCACCATCAAACTAGTCAAAGGGGATTAACTCAAATGGACAAATAGACAAGTAAATATGTATTTCATTTGATGATAGGAATGAAATTGACACAAGTGACTCGTTTTGTGCCTTAATAACCTCTATGGAATCTTTATGGGTTATGTAAAGTTATTGACAGGGCAATGGACTCTTAAATAATAATCATAGTTGAGTGAGTACCTTTCTGGCTCCCGGAGGTGTTGGTTCAAAGATTTTTGCCTGCATGTCTGACGGTAGGTTGGCATAAATAGGTAAAATAATCAGCTCTTTTATCTTACTACCAAGCTTTCTAGTTCTCTCCTATAAAATAAACGTAAAACATGTTCATAAACTGAATGGGTGGTAAACATTGTTAGTTAAATGTAGAAATTTGTGTGATACTTGGGTCCGCCAATAATATACCTGGGACCATCACATAAACCATATTTCTCATTGTAGTTTGTATTGTCTATAGTTTTAATACGGTATTACCTATACACAACAAACAAATATAATAAATTATTTTTATCTTTTAAAGCATCTAAAACAACTCCAATTTTCTCTTTGGAGTTTGTTTTATATAAGTTACTTTTAGAACAATTCCTGTGTTGCTTGTCATACACTGTCTTGCTAAAATTTACATAAATAATTGATATTAAAGACATATATGTAAAATTGTATAATTTGAAATATTTTACTAAAAATCTACATATAAACTACATAAGTTTAACTGACGGTTCCAATAAAGTAGACAGATTTGACCTTAAACGGTTTGGCTGTGTTTTCTTATTTTGTTTAGGTATCCAAACTTAAAGGTATTTACATACATACAGAATGTTTATCAAAAAAGGCATGACACGGGTTATGTTCTTCTCATATATGTTATGTTGGTATGATACTAAACCCCTAACGGGAAGGATTGTGCCTGATGTTCATAAAAATGATATGATGAAATCATAATCTTTCAGTCAGTTTAATTGAAGTCTGGAGCTGGCATGTCAGTTAACTGCTAGTAGTCTGTTGTTATTTATGTATTATTGTCATTTTGTTTATTTTCTTTGGTTACATCTTCTGACATCAGACTCGGACTTCTCTTTTGAACTGAATTTTAATGTGAGTATTGTTATGCGTTTACTTTTCTACATTGGCTAGAGGTATAGGGGGAGGGTTGAGATCTCACAAACATGTTAAACACCGCCGCATTTTTGCGCCTGTCCCAAGTCAGGAGCCTCTGGCCTTTGTTAGTCTTGTATTATTTTAATTTTAGTTTCTTGTGTACAATCTTGAAATTAGTATGGCGTTCATTATCACTGAACTAGTATATATTTGTTTAGGGGCCAGCTGAAGGACGCCTCCGAGTGCTGGAATTTCTTGCTACATTGAAGACCTGTTGGTGAACTTCTGCTGTTGTTTTTTTCTATGGTCGGGTTGTTGTCTCTTAGGCACATTACCCATTTCCATTCTCAATTTTATTTTCTACTTTTTGTTTGCAATATACTGTGTATTGGGAAATTTTCAGTTTGGGTCTATTATTTTGCTAATATAATTTAAGAAATTTCACCATGAAATTAACCCTACATGAACATTTCACTGCTCATTCAAGTACATTGTACAATGGCATGACATGTGACAAACACAGAAAAGACTTTTAAAAATATCCAATCAGTCCAAAACTGCAAACAAAATCTGGTGCAAAAAAAAACCAATAAATGGTATTTATTAGATTTCCCAGTGAAATAAACCCAATAATTTCACAGTGAAATAAAAGTGGTTATTTCACTCTCTGAGGTCATACAATAGGCGTGGTCAAGACGTTGGTGATAACGTCCGATCAAAACAAATTGTGAATGAGTAGAAACAAATATTGTCTCTTACATTTTAATCATTAATTTCATAAAAAAAGGTATTTGCCAATGTACTAAAAAGAATAACTAACCTGTATTCAAAGAATTCAAATATTAAAAAATTTCTACTCGTGAACGTAAATGCTGATAATTATTAAAAAGTTAAATTACAAAAATACTGAACTCCGAGGAGAACTCTGAGGAAAATTCAATGTGTATTGTGTTGTTCGGTCACTCATTGAATATTTTCTCTATTTGAATTATTGATTAGTTATTCTATAATAAGTATCTGTGGGATGAGTCAGTAAATTTTCATAAATATTCTGGTCTGTTTCCATGTAATGTACATCATTTTCAGCATACCTGACAACTGACCTTTTTGTACTGGATCATGTCTTTATAATTTACCTGCTGGCTCATGGTTTTCAAACAATTTGTTGTGTCATCAGATAACAACAGATTTCAGTATTTTACAAATATTTTTCTTCAAAGTAACATTTATATCTTGCTTAAAGTGACAGATGTTATGATATCTATCCTATAAAGTGGGCAAATCTGCTAATATATCACTGATTGCTTCCAATTTTCTTCTAACAGCAAAACAAACTAGACTATCTCTAGCAGATTGAAAACAATTAATAGCCCCTCCAATGTAACCTATAACATTTCATTCCATATCTATATCTCCTTTTGACAGCCAAACAGATTGGAGACAATTGATTGCCCCACCCATTATTTACCTGCAACATTTCATTGGATGTTTCTATTTCTTCCTGACCAGTCATGAACACCAGAATATCTCCAGCAGATTGAGAATAATTGATTGCCCCACCCATTATTTACCTGCAACATTTCATTGGATGTTTCTATTTCTTCCTGACCAGTCATGAAGACCAGAATATCTCCAGTAGGTTGAGTGACATGTATTTGTAGAACTGAGACAACAGCAGCATCTAAGTAGTCAGCCTCTGGGGCTTTGGTATAGTATATATCTACAGGATACCGTCTACCAGGGATACGGAATATTGGTGCATCATCAAAAAACTGTAACAATATTATCAAAATAACATAAAAATAAGTAAACAAAAAGTGCCATTATTTAAACCATATATTCTTCCAAAATTAGAAAACAAATAATGGACTAGTTATGTTAAGTTTTAGTGGCAAAAATATCTTCAACCCAAATATCACTTAAAAGAGTTTGTGTCAATTTTAGGCATTTGTGTGTGTGTGTAATTTTGTATTTGAACCTTGTTAACATTGGTGTTTTATAAACTTAATCAATGTTTTAAACTGACATTACAATTTCATACTTCAGAAAACTTCTCTGCATCCAAGGTAGCACTAGAAATAAGAAGTTTAAGGTCTGGTCTGAATCTGGCTATATCTTTAACTAATCCAAATAATACATCTGTATGTAATGTTCTTTCATGAGCTTCGTCAATTATCATTACACTGAAAAGAGAAAAATAAGTCAATGAACATTAATTTCAATTCTTATACATGTAATACATTTTTATGTTACAAACATGAAATTATATGTTTTATGAAACATTTTTTTTATTTTCCTTTCAATTGCTGTCAAGTTGTCATGTCAAGCATGTGCTGTCATGAATGATGAATTTTATTGAGAAATATATATTGATCGGTGCGGGAGTTTCTCACTGCATTGAAGACCTATTGGTGACCATCTGCTGTTGTCTGTTCTATTGTCGGGTTGTTTTCTCTTTGAAACATTCTTCATTTCCAATCTCAATTTTATGATGTAGGATTTGCCTCACAATTTCTGTCAGCCAATCAAAAGTATGGTTTCTTATGAAACATACATGTAACGTAATTATAAGAAATGTATATTTGTTCAACTAAGCCTAAAAGATCTATCCCCTTTCCTTCCTTATTGTATCACAATGACCTATATGATTACTTATAACCCCTATATCTGGTTCTAACCGATATCCTCCAAAATCTGGTTACGACAGGAACTCTTATCTATATCCCCCTAGATCTGGTTCTGACAGGAATTTTTACCTATATCCTCCAAGATCTGGTTTGGACAGGAATTCTTACCTATATCCTCCTAGATCTGGTTCCGACAGGAATTCTCTTAACAACATACCATCTGTCATATACTTAATCATGGTCCTCTCTGATGTACAGTCCTCAAATCTTATACTGTATCCAACCTACAAAATAAGCACATTGCTATTTCCATTAAATTAATATGACAGATTCTCTGATTAATCTTTTAATTCAATGCTGAAAATTCAGAAATTATTGTGATATTTTTATTGATGGAAAAATATGACCATCTTCCTTGCAACTTTAAGCTTTTGTTATTTATTGAAACTGAAATTAAATCTAATTAAAACCTAGACATCTTATGGATGTATAAACTACTGACCTCATTCCCAAGTTTATATCCCATTTCTTCTGCTACCCTGGCTGCTACAGACATGGCTGCCACTCTTCTTGGCTGGGTACATCCAATCTTCTTTTCTCCCTTAGTGTATCCCTAAAACAATATATTATAATTAACAACCACACCAATACACACAATTAAGATATCTTTACTTCTGATTAACCATGCTTGCCAACCACTGAAACCTTCAAAGATGCAAATCTCCCCCTAAGCTTTGACAGCCGTGAACAACATTTTCAAGTTAAAAATATGACCTGTTTAGGTATTCATCTTCAAAACACCAATAAACGGGGGAAAAAATATACTTTAATTATTCAATTCATGGTTATAATCTATACCAGATGGTTTTTATTTAGCCTTTTTCTATACCTCCTACTGTCTTAATCTCATAACTCATAACATTCCATATTTTTATTTTGTTGTAAGTCTTACACTAAACATGCTTTCAAACATCGTACAGACCACCAGAAGAAATTGAAAAGGGGATTAAACATGATAAGCATAAAGATTCACTGCCAAGGTAACTTGGTTGTAAAAATTGAAAATCTTTCATTCAAAACTGCTTGACATCATGATTTGCAGTTACCTATTTCTTCATTTTTTACTTACTGTCTGGACCAGATATTGTGGTATTTGAGTTGTCTCCCTTACTACTTACTGCCTTGACAAGAAATTGTGGTATTTGAGTTGTCTTCCCTGATCCTGTTTCCCCTTCTATAATAAGAACTTGATGTTCCTCCATGGCAGCAATTAGATCCTCTCTGAAAGGATAGATAGGTAAACTTTTCTGTGTTTCTTCTATTGTCATTTTCTTCATCTCTCTCTCTGACAAATCTGGTTCATCCTGTTAATAAATAATAACTGGTCCTTATCATTATGATAACCACCATGTGACATGGATAATATAAAGTTCAGTTCTGTAGTGACAAACTAAATAAAAGTAATAAGCCCTGAGAATTTCTTCTACCAACTTAAATCACTTCTTTGAAATTGTATTAGATTATTTGAAAGAATTCTTTTTTCATTCTAATATTTACTGCTTTAATCTGCATTCCAAATTTATAATTCAGTTCTTCTGAGGTATAAAAGAACACACCTACCAAAATTAAATAAAACATAGTATGAAGAATATATTGTTTTCTAACTCTATAATGAAGAAAAATGCGCTAAAAATAAAACAGTGATTAAATTAAAAAAATAATAAAAGTGCATGTAAGCACTGAATGGTAAAGATTGCTCCAATTTATCAGTGAGAAGTAAAATTAATTATTGCATTGGTTGTAGTTGATTTAACAGCAATTCTAGACAAAGGAAGATAACTCCAACTTTGTTAAAGATGATGTTAATGATGACATCATTCTATTTTTGAACAGATATTAGATGCCTGCACCTTGCAAAAGTTTCTTGACAAATGTAAATCATTTTGTGCCTTGAATATCTGAGCATATATTACATCAATATATTTCTTGAAATGTTCATGGATAGGATGTACAGAATGTTATGATCAATGCACTATATAATATGTGTATCAAAAAAGGTAGTGATAAGCCTTGGAACATTTATAAATCAAGTCAGTCCCATAAGGTTTTGATTGCATTTCATGCAATCTTTACCTTAAAACCATCTATAATTTGTAATAAAACCCATCCCCTCTTTCAACTACTTTATTGGGGGTAAAACAATGTGTACTATACACACCTAAAGACAGTATAATTCTTACCTTTCTGGTTCCTGGCATCTGTAAAGCTTGAATGAATTCTATTTCCTCGTCCATAATCACATCGTAATCCTTTACAGACTTTTTCTCTCGAGCCTTCTCTTTGGCATCCCTGGCTCCAAATCTCATAATTGCTGCCCCTACATGATCCTCTTCCCAGCGCTTTTGTTCATAATTTGGTCCTTTTTCTGTGTCATCTTCTTCATACTTTTCTGTAGGTTTAACATCATCTTTAGGCATGTAATAATGGTCTGCTTTCTGTTTCTCACCAGCTTTACGATGTTCTTTTGCCAGCTGCAACACCTTTTTCTTGTATTTCATATCTTTCTTTTCTCTTTCTGTTAAACTAAGAAAAAATATTGTGTATATTACACATATTTACAAAACACAAAATGCATGAATAAATAAATAACACCAGTGAGTCAACAAATGTGCTGTTTTTTTATGAATTGCTTTACCTAACATAGATAGTATTTGTAAAGATTGTTTAAGATCTTGTACTGTTATTTTAAAAATAAATAAATTTGTAAGGCATGCACATGTTTTGAAACAGAATCACTGCCTATCAGGATTTCAAAACAAAAAGCAAGCCACGTAAATTGTTATCTCTTTTACAATTTATCTCATTTCCAAATGTAAAGAGTCACAGGACCACCAGTACACTCAAAACTAGTTTTTGAAAACTGCTGTGAATCTTCCCCTTCTTACTCCACAACTGTTTCAATACAGAGGAATCAATAACTCACAAAAATAATAGAAACAAGATACATACGGCATGTCACCAAATAAAAATTCTTCATCTATGATCTCAGCTTCTAAATCGTCTAGTTTATCCCTATGTCTCTTTTTATAGTAGTCTCTTCGAGATTTCTTTCTTAAGTCTGGTATTATGTTATTTCTGCTTTCTCTTTCTAATTGAAGACGTTTTGTTGCCTCTTCATATGCCTACAAAGAAAATTTAAGAAGAAAAGATTGCGCGCATGCAGTAACTGTAAAACCATGAAGACAGAAAATACCATGACAACAGAAAAATACATGCCAACAAATTTTATGGTTAAAATGATTAAAATAATTGCAGCATGATAAAGGATGATTTGAAAGGAGTAGTTCTGGTAAGGGCCGATTTTGGCCTCAAACTTCAGGTTCATTTGAAGAAAGATTTTGGAATTTTTTTAAACACTTTAGTGTCTATTTCACTTGATTCAATTAATTTAAGTGTAAGGTTTTAACTGATTTACTCATTAAAAACACTCCCATTCAAGCTTAAATATGAAAAATCTATCAAATATGACAAAAAATGTCACTTTTCAGATGGTTTTTGTCAAAAAATGAAAGTGGCCACATCAGTGTTCATCCTCAACCTTTATATATGTGTATTATCATTAAATACAACTTACATTTCAATATAAAGAATGAACACAAATGCGGCCACTTTTGTTTAAGACGGAAACTGTCTAAAATTTAACTAAAATGCTAAATTTGTGAAGATTTCAGTAATTTAGCATGACTCAATGATGCAAGTACCGATATAGGTGCATTGTATTGTTAAAAACAGTCCATATTTATGTAGCAGAAGTATTCTACTTTCCAATAAATAACTAAAAGTTTACATTTTAACAATATTGTAAAACTGCTATATTTTGGGGTCAAAAAGGGGTCTTACTGGACCTACTCCTTTCACTGCAGTAGTAGAGTTGTGTCCCATTTACCAAAAATTTCCTCACTTAAATAAAGATGTACTCAACTGAAAGCTTGCCAGATACAAAATGAAAAATTTCCTTTTGTTTAAACACCTTCTGGATTTTAATCAGCAATTCTGTTCTCAAAAGTCTTTGATTTAATTGAACGTTTCAAGATAGTATATATATTTACTTTGAAATACCCCTTTTTACCTTTTTCTCTGATTTTGACATAACTTTTCTCTGTGAATCTTTATCTTTTTCTCTGAGTCTGTTTGCAAATTTGTCCCTTTCTTCAAGATCCTGTAACCTTTCTTTTTCTGAATCACTAGAATCTGAATCCATTTTATCATCTGCATCAAGGTCCCTGAAAGAGATTACAATTTTGAAACTACTCACACAACATGAGGTGTAAAGTTTAATATTTTAGTCTGTTTCTACAAACTCAAAACAGCTTTTAACTTTGACTTTTGAAACAAATGACACAAAAAGACATTTATGCAGCCTGCCTAATGTTATTAAAACCATCTTGAAGGTAATAATAACCCCATTAAAAAAAAATACAAAAATTTTACATGCAAAAAATCATTTTCTATTGAAGGACTTACTGGGCATGGTTTCTGCTAATTATTGAAGGCTTGTATATGTATTTGTGTTTAGTTGCTGCCTGAAATATCTTACATTTTTCTTCAATTTAAAGGCAGATTGATTCGAGAGGAGGATTTGTTGTCTGAGAACTTTATAGCTTTTTCCAAATGACAGAACAGCAATAAAAGCATCATTTATGTGCTAAAAATTGTCTGCATAATAAAACACTTATTTACAAGCTAATAGCAAGTTTATTGTTCTCATACTCATAGCCAGAAAAAAGTGTATACTGTTGATTTGTGATGTTTATACAAATTGTACATGTTTGTTTTTTAGTTTTCTGTAACAGCTTACAAATATGTCATTTAGAAACTGAAGCGTAATTTTTTGGTTTTACTAGACTCCTACCTATCTGGATTTGCATCACTTTCATCTGAAGATTCCTGCTTTTTACGTAAATGCTTCTGTCTTTTTTCTGCCTTTCGTCTCTGAAAGATAAAAAACACCTTGCCAAAATGCTTTTACTGTAGATTCATTATTATTCATTGGATACAATTTTTCATGGATTTCATTGGTACAGGTGAACCACGAAATTAAACGTTCAACGAATGACAAATTTTCTATTGGCTTGTATGCAGACTTTGGCAAAACCACGAAATTAAATATCCACAAATATACATTTTTTTCTTAATCAACGAAAATTGGTACCCACGATAATAAATGAATCCACAGTATTCATGATTCATGTAAACTAACTCAAATCTTAATGTACACCACCCTTTTCTATATATATTTTTAGGATTAGAGTTGTCTACCTTTGGCTGGACAGAATATTCATCCTCCTCACTTCCAGACGATACAAGTTTATAACTCTGGTTCTTCTTTTGTAGCTCTAATGATTGCCTTTCTAAAACTCTTCCTGCCTTTTCTGTTACAGCTTTTCTTGGTGCCTGAAAATATTGATTAAGAACTTAACATTTTTTCTCCTTTGGACATTTTGTAGAACATATCATATATAATTGCATATATTAAATACACAATAGTACTCCAAGCAATAACACACAGACTACCTAGTATTTGGTTTTTTTTAAGGATTTTTGAATAGATAATATATTACAAAGTGTTGACCTGTTGGAGAATAATATTTCAGCATTAATCATGTCAATGGCAATTGTATTTTTAAAAAAATCAGGTGAAAGATTAAATCTTTTTTATATCCAAACGCATTATTGTTTCAGATTACACTGTCATTAATCAGCATGAACTACATGTTTGTTTGTTTGTTTGAATATATAAAACTAAATGCTATTCAATGATAAAATTGAATGTATACTTGAAGATAAGGTCAACAGAGCCCTGGGAAAATGGAGTCAACAATGCAAGACATGACATCCATGCTGTGTCAGCCATACCATGAAAAGACAACAGAGCCATACTTTGATAAGACACGCCATCAATAGCTTTTTTTCGCAAATAAATTTTATTTAAATTCAAAAAAGTATTGTGATATATACAAGTAGATCATAATAAGATGGTAAATTATATATGCTGTATTTACATTATTTGTTATGTTTTTTATATGTAATTCACTTGGAATACACATTATATATAGTATATATAAATGTGAATTATTTATAGAAAACTAGCTATCTGCCATATGTATTTAGGGAAGCTGTCCAAGCTAGGCGGAACAAATATACGTTGACAAAGGGATTCTTTAATTGGGCACCAATTGTAACCCAGGAGAACATGATTTTTGTGGCAAAGTCACATAGTCTCCTCCTAAACTTGAGCCCTGAAAATCTGTGGTGTGTGGCAACATTTGGGGCAAAGAGTCTGTAGAATCATGCTCTACAGTTAAACAAAAAAGTATGGACGATGTGTCATTGTAGGTTTTGCATTATGGTCAACGCATCTTATGGACATCATGACTCATGGAAGTGTCAGTGTGTGGCTGTTTCGTCTCAAAAGCGTCACAGAGGGGCTGGTACATGTAAAAAAAAAGTACATTCGAATGAAACCTATGCTATAGGTGTCCAACAAAGCCCAATAATTCTATATACAAGACTATTTAAGTTACCCTTTCCCATAATTCCTTTGCAAATTGGATAACTTGTGGATTAATGTCAACTGCTTCAGTTTCTCTGAGGTTATCAATGAATCCATCTGAGCTTGTTGCTTTTTTACACAAACCAATCAAATATTGTGAGATGTATTTGTCAGATATTCCTAAGATGTCATGAAGTTTGTCGCTAACCCATGTATCAAGGGATGACATTGCTAACAACGAATGTCTTCGATGAATATTATGAGAAATCAGGAACTTTATTTTTTAGTACTGGAGGCTGACATATTGAAAACGATTCCTCACGTTTTCGTGACGTTTTGTGCATGACAAGGGAAGTAACTGCAAATTTTAAGGTGGGTTTGATTTCTTTTTCCAACATTCAGAAATTAAAATAATTTGAATTTGATTAAATGTAATATGCCATTTAAACCTAAATTAGACTCTAGTTATATTTAAAAACAATTTTTTTCCTTAAATGTATATTCGCCGAAAGAAAGTATACAATATTTTTTACAACATTTCAGTTGGTAGTCAGACATTCCTTAAATTGTGAAAAGAGCTCGCGCATGGTGACTGGTTAGTATATATATTGAAAATAGAAATTAGCCTACAGTGAATGGTGTCATCCTTGAAATGACAAATTAATAACTTGCTGTGAGTGTGAATTTTTGTAAAATATAGGTTGAAATTTTGAACAATTCCTCGGCCATCACTCAACAGAGCGACAAAGTCTACAGTACTTGCTTGTCAGTAGGATAAATGTGTCCCCCTTTTCCTCAGTTTAAAATTCGGCCTTTATATATTTTTTTTTACGTCTTGAAAAGGGCTAATTTATTTTGTCTCTTACGACATCACAACATTGAAATCCTTTGTTTTCCTCATGACAATGACAGAAAAGCAAAAAATTTTGCTTTGAAATATTTACTGACAGTGATAGCATAGATATCCATAGATAAAGTACTGAACCCACATCAAAAGCAGATGTTATTTGCCGAAATTTTATCACCCTCTTATTATATAAATGTCACCCTTGGTGTTGATTCGCCTTCATTGGCAATTGCGGTCTATCGATATCTAATAAATTGTGAATCAGGAGAGTAATAATATGTCATTCTTCGGTAAGACGGTAGTTATCGTTATCTTCCGGTACATAATTGTTTTTGGAATGTTTATATACGTGCTTAAGGTTTATGTACCCTTCTGTAGCCATTTTTGTACGAACTTTTCAAACTTCAATTGTATCAAAACTACAGATATTATGAATAATAGAGATAGGCCATTTTGTACATATTTCAAGGGGAAACTTGATGCAAAGCATTATTTTTTACTGTTCCATTACATTTAATAGAAAAAGAGGACTTTGTGGCAAATAAATCAAGATTTTTATAGAAAATTCACAGCCTTTATCCTTGTACTCTCATATTTGGCAATTTGATGACTGATACATAAAGGATTATTGCATGCAGTGCTAGCATTGATTTCCTTAAAACAAGTTTATAAGTGTAGTTATCAAGTGAGTAATTTATGTTTCAAATTTTATAACAAAAATCTCTGTATTAAAGGCTGTGGATTTTCTATAAAAATCTTGATTTATTTGTCACAAAGTCCTTTTTTTCTATCAAATGCAATGAAACAGTAAAAAATAATGCTTTGCATCAAGTTTCCCCTTGGAACATGTACTAAATGGCCTATCTCTATTATTTATTATATCTTTAGTTTTGATACAATTGAGGTTTGAAAAATTCGTACAAAAATGGCTACAGAAGGGTACATAAACCTTAAAATACAAGTCAAGATGATCAAGTCCTGAATATGCATCAAATATTTTCCACTGAACGTTGTAAAATCAACTATAATGTAATAAATCACTGTAATAGAAAATACACACAACTAGTTTCATACCAAACCAAAGAAATTATAAAAATAAGGTACACAAAATGTATGTTGACAACTAAACGGGCAGACTTATGGAGGGTTATATATCTGTAATTATAGTACAAATCACACCCCTATAAACATAATTATAAGAAGGATATATATAATTGTTCTATTTCCCAATTATTTAATGTATTCAGCATGTCCACCACTTACGTTTTCTTCACTAAACTGTTTTAAAATTAATAATGTATTAATTTTTTCTCTCTTTATTTTTCAAAAACTTTGTGTTACCATGATTACTGTTACGACAGAAAGTTTCAACACATGTTCTAAAATTTATAATTTCATTTTTCTGGTCTAATAAATCAAATCAAATCAAATCAAATCAAATAATTTTATTGGTGTAAATTCCTATACAGAAATGATACCAGCCGACATTTACAAAATACAAATAGAAATACAAAAATTAAAATTTTTTTAAAAAAAAAAAGCATATTTTTTCAATGATAAGAGATAATATGTGATTACACTTTTAAATCTCAATTAAAAAAAAATGTCGACCAGGTACTACTTCTTAACCATGTATACCATCAGTAGTTGATATGTCTCCTCTGGTCAGTCATACAGGTCTTATTTCCCCGAGTGCAACCAATGCAAGTGCTATGGCAATTTAATTTTACATGCCTGTTAAGGAGGCTCGTGGGTACAAAAATTTCAGCAAAAGATTAAACATTTGTTTTTTCATTACAAATTTTATTTATTACACTATTAGTTATTACTTTATGATATGAAACAAAAATCAACCAAAAGAAATCAATTCGGTTTGGCCCTAAATGACTTTTAAAATGTTTATATCATCGAAAAAGCTCCAAATTATCACCCTTTGGTGCAAAAATGCCATTTTTATACGTCCACTTACTAAATATTTTTGTTGGATCATATAATGGTATGTTGTTGTCGTCTGCGTCGTTGTTGTCCGAAGACACATTGGTTTCCGGACAATAACTTTAGTTTAAGTTAAAAGATCTTTATGCATTTTTTTCAGAAGGTTCAATACCACTAAAGGAAGCCTGGTATTAATTTTGGGGATGATTGCCCCAACCGTTTTTATAGTTTCAGGATAATAATTTGTGTATAGATATTGCTATTGCTCTGAAATTGTACCACAATGTTAAATACCACAAGTAGAAGGTTGATATTCTCTATATGGGTTATGGGGCAAAAAATTAAGGAATTAAGGGCCAAAAAGGGGCCCAAAACCAGTATTTTTCTAGTTTTCAGAAAATAACTAGTGTGTAAGGGTATGGATCTCTCTGAAATTGTACCACAATTTCCATATAACAAAGGGAAGAATGGGATTGAGTTTGGGGTTAATTGCCCCTATTGAAGACCTGTTGGTGACCTTCTGCTGTTGTGTTTTTCCATATGGTCGGGTTGTTGTCTCTTTGGCACATTCCCCATTTCCATTCTCAATTTTATTAGGGGCCAAAAAGAAGCATTTTTCTAGTTTCAGACAATAACTTGTGTTTAAGTGTATGGATCTCGCTGAAATTGTACTACAAGGATCCATACTACAAAGGAAAGGCTGGCACTGAGTTTTGGGGTTATTGCTCCAAAGGGGGGTTTCAATAAGTTGGTTTTTTTTGGGGGGGGGTTACAATTTTTTAAAGGGATGCAGATATTTTTTTCTCTTCAAATTTCAAATATTTGGAAAGTTTTAAAGATGAAATCTTCAATTTCACACTGACAGTAACGAGCAATAGATTTGTTAAGTTTTTTATCACATTTATTTTGTGTCAGAAACCTTTATTATGTCAAAAATTTGACCACAATTCAAAATCAGACAGTATCAATCTTGAATGTTGTGTCCATACTTGCCCAACTGTTCAGGGTTCGACCTCTGCGGTCGTATAAAGCTGCGCTCTGAGGAGCATCTGGTTTGGCCTTAAAATTGAAATTTCTTTTGTGACACATCAGTGACTTATATTTTTTATTAATGATTTCAATTAAGCTGTATAGAAACTAAATAATTGTACAATTTAAGCGATTTCTGTAATTGTAATTTTTTTATATCGATGTTACCTCTATTTCTCCTATTAGTTCAACAGAAAAAAGGGACATTAACAAAAATATATGCTTCTTTCGAAGGCAGTTTGTGAGCTTAAATGAAGGGTGTCCCCATTTTTTTGTTTCATTTTTGTCGAGCCTTCAACTTTAGTTGAAAAAGCGAGACTAAGCGATCCTGCATTCCGTCGTCGTCTTAGTCGTTGGCAGCGTCCACAAACATTCACTCTGTGGTTAAAGTTTTGAAATTTTAATAACTTTCTTAAACTATGCTGAATTTCTACCAAACTTGGACAGAAGCTTGTTTATGATCATAAGATAGTATCCAGAAGTAAATTTTGTGAAAAATAGAATTTCATTTTTTCCGTATTTTACTTATAAATGGACTTTTTGGTTGGTTTTCCCGTTTGAATGGTTTTACACTAGTAATTTTGGGGCCCTTTATAGCTTGTTGTTCGGTGTGAGCCAAGGCTCCGTGTTGAAGGCCGTACTTTAACCTATAATGGTTTACTTTTTAAATTGTTATTTGTATGGAGAGTTGTCTCATTTGCACTCACACCACATCTTCCTATATCTATTAGTTTTTCTGCGGGGAAACATTACATTCACTCTGTGGTTAAAGTTTTTAAAATTTGAATAACTTTCATAAACTATCCTGGGTTTGTAGCAAACTTGGACAGATTCGCTTGTTTATGATTATGAGATAGTATCCAGAAGTAAATTTTGTAAAAAAATAAATCCCTTTTTTTCCGTATTTTACTTTTAAATGGACTTAGATTTTCTGCCAGGAAACAACATATTCACTCTGGTTAATTTTTTTTAAATTTTTATAACTTTCTTATACTATTTTTAAATTTGAACCAAACTTGTACTGAAGCTTGTTTATGATCAAAAGCTAGAATCTAGAAGGAAATTTTGTTAATAATTTGTACCTGTGTATCTGTATTTTACTTACACAATGTATAAATGGACTTAGTTTTTCTTCCAGTTAACATAACATAGTCTGCAGTTTAAGTTTTTAAAACATTTATAATATTCATAAACTATCCTGGATTTTTACCAAACTTGGACAGAAGCTTCTTACAATCAAAAGATAGTATCAAGAGGAATATTTTTATTGATTTTTTTTCCCTCATTTTTGTTGAGCCTGCGATTTACAGCAAAAGTAGGCGAGACACTGGGTTCCGCGGAACCCTTACAAATTTTTCTATTAAGTATAAGATAAAGTTCATTTATAGAAAAATATAGCAAAATCCTATATTACAAAAAAAAAATTGATTTAAACCCGCGAGCCCCCTTTACAAAACTATATATATCTATAAGACTATAAAAAACATTAACAATAGGGAAAGAAAAACCATAATTTTTGTCATAAATATTTGTGTAAAGTTTCTCAAGTAAAATTGAAATACCTAAATCTAAGCAAGTACAGTTATTACTGTTAATACTTTTTTTTAAAAGCTTTTTTTAAATTGAAGAATCTTGTTTTAAAGTTTGAATTAATCAACTCTGAAAATATGGGGTAGGATATAAAATGCATGCACAAAAGTTTTACATGTAACTTTTCAAGACTTGAAAAATCTTAAATTTTAAGAAGCATTGATTTTTTATTGCTCATCTAGGGTGTATTGGTGTGTTTGCACACAGGATGGTGATATGCGTCTAGTGTGGTGTGGTCATAGACTTAACATCCACCATCAGCTAGTCCACTCTGTGGATGAAAAGAGAGCGGAGTGCGTCAGCCTCTCCTGCTGGTACAAAGCCTCTACACCATCAAGACTCTTGCAATGCCTCCTCGCGGTAATACACGGATACTGGGGTCTAGTATCTCAGGCTAATTTGCAAGGGATCTCAGAGCAGCAAGGGCCTTAGAGATGCAGAGTGCAGGCCCAACGGCGAGTGGACACGCCCTGGCTCTCATCAACCTTGCCCCAGCTATGGGTTAAATGCCCCACTGCCTTGTGGGTGACTTGGGAATAGTCAAAGGCTATGGAAGTTAATCCAAATAGAAAATCCGGGTAGATGAAACTCGTTAGCAACAGCAATCGTCTAAGGGATGGAAAACCCCTACAGAACAACCCGACCCTTCACGTAGAAGGTTTAGCTTAGGGCCAACATCCCTAACTTGTAAAAAATATTACTTTACAGAAACGACTACAGAAGAAAACCCTCTTACTCGTCAACAGCTTGAGATAGACTGTAGTCCGCCTATGTCCCCCTTGGGACGAAGTGGATTAAGTCAAGTCAGGGGCATTTTATTTTCCAGTTTGATGGATATCTGTCAGTCGTTTGGTCTGTCCTGCTGCAGGTTTATAGTTTTGGTCAAGGTATTTTTTTTATGAAATTAAGGTCCAATCAAATTGATACTTAGTTCACATGTTTCCTATGATTTGATTTTTTTAATTTAAACGTCAAATTAGAGTTTTGACCTCAATTGCACAGTCCACTGAACAGAGGAAATGATAATGTGAGTGGGGTGAACTATGGACACATTGTCATTCTTGTTTAGACGATTGATTGTTATTTGAACATGTTGAATGCAGGTGCCAACAGGAAATTAAGAAAAATAATGTTTCATCAAACTCCTTTTTTCTATGAAACTTTATTTTGAAATAGTATTAACTGTTTTTTTCTGCAAATGTTCTGTGCCTCAATTTAAAGTGTGCTAGCAGCTTTCTAGTATATATTCTGCAGAGATGCCTAGATTGCATGGATATTAGGAATTCATTCTTACATTACAATATTCAATGGACCATGTCTGATCAGGTTGCAGTTAGTTTAATGTATCCCATAGAAGTTACAAATGTATTTATTATTGTGTATTTGACACTTAACATGACATGTATTTAGGTCATTTATATATTTCCTTGTTAGAATGGACTTAATCTGTAGGTTTTATCTTCAGTTTTACTTATGAAGGACCCATTTTTTAACTCCATTTTACACATTTTTTGCTTCTTAGATGAAGTAGGCAGCAATGACAGTAGGAACTTTAATGAGCAATATTCCAAGGGTTTAAAAGGTGTTTCAACATCATTATTTTGTTTATTGAAATGTTTGGAAATGAAAGAAGTGATGTAACATTGTTAAGTTGGTAATTTATAAAATTCAATATGATTTAAAATTTTGTTTTTGCTATGATTGGTCCTAGAGGGTTTAGAAAAATCCATGCAATTAGTAAATAGAACGAATAAATTTCTAAAAAATAATGACATTCTAGCCTTTGATTTAATTTGTTTTAAAAGTTCATGTGTACTGTGTTTGACTGGCTTCTGTTTTTAGTTACAATAATTCTGTTTGTACAGGACTGTATCATATAAGCATTGACAAATAGTTGTATAAAGAACAACTGTTTACAATTTAAGATAAACATTGAGAAAACTCATGCTTCCCTTTAGTTTGTAAATATTTAACTTACACAAGTAAATAAACATGTTTTGAAACAAAAGCCGATCAATATGTTGGCCTAATCTTAGGAAAACATTGACCCAATTTAAGGACACTGATATTCCAATACACCAATAAGGATCAGGATTGGATAAAATGTCAATACATATAATTTTATCAATGGTTGAATAATTAATATTAGGTTCAAGGTTACACATGGTTTAAATGTTTTGTTATTAGTTCCATACAAGTGGTTGTGATTTTGCCAAGATATTGATTAGGAATTATTAATTATGTATTGATGTTGTTAATTGTATATTACAGACAACATGTATAATTAGATAGTACAGGGATTGGACCGATGTATTACAAATTTAGGTAAGTAAAACATACTTTTTTTGAGAAGATGCTGGTGGCATGATAGAATCAATAAATTTTAATTGTTTGATTATTCAAAAAAATTTCAAAAAGATATTTCAAAGCCCTATTTGGGTTAATGCAGTAAACTGGTACCAACCAGTCAGTCACTCAATGTTAAGCAGCAAACAACCATATCTTGGTTTTACTGTATGTGTTAATGATTGTTCAGTTTAAGGGACAATAAAAGAGCTGGTCCTATGGGGGTGGATGTCTGTTAATTAAGAATAAACCAATAAAAGAAATCCTGTGAAAAATAAAATCACAGCAAGTTCAGGAAGCGATGTATTAAAGTGAATTCAATTTAAGACATGGTTATTTTAGATTTTTAAATTAACGGATCTGTCAACCCAATTTTTTTAAATTTGATTCCCATCAACTCTTTCAAATGGATTATCCCTCAGTTATGAAGACAAATATCTGCATAGTAGCTTATTCAATTACCACTAGTCTATAGGATATGCCATCATAGAAATGGGAGGAGCCATTGGTTCCAGTGCATTTGGAATTCAGATATTTTGAAAGGGTTTGACAAATACAACTAACATAATCTTTTCCTAGGGTAGAAATTCGTAGCAGAGGGGGCATTAAGTTTTACCCTTGTCCGTCTGTACGTAAATCCCAAAGTTGGTTCTTGTTCTCTAACTTTAGTTTGCCTCAACCAAAAGTTAATATGGAACTTAATTATACACAATGCTTATTACAACTAAATACAGATCAGATTTGAATTTTGGTGGCATCACTTTTATTTTCTAAATATTCAAAATTATGTAAACTGTTAAGATTTACATGTACAAATGTATGACCAAATCAATATGTTTTCTAGTTGCAACCGAACCAGACTTTTGACCCACTAAGATATGATCTGACATGACAAGTGTGTTTGATGTATGTTTAAAAATATTCCTTATTTAACAGTTACTAACACTAGACAGAGTATGTCAGTACATGTATTACATAATAGGTAAGGTCTTTTAAGATTGCTATTTTTACCAATGTAGATTCAAGGGTTTTAAATTGTGTCAAGGTTTTGTTTTGTTTATGTTTGTTACTTTTAACTAGGTAATCTGTATATTTAAATTTGAAATATAGGACATGCAATTTTTAATATACAGTTTTTAAAGACTTTAAATTGACAATCATTTTATATTAAATTGGGATTTGAAATATTCTTTTTATAATTTCACTTAGGTGTAATACCATGTCTGTATCTTTAATCTGTGGCATGAAGCAGGAAATGTGCATTTAATAAAATTTTAAAAGATGCATTCAACTGTAATGGCACTTAGCAGTTTGAACAAAAAAACTATTTGAATATTTTATATCAATTCATATCAGAAGTTTTAAAGGTGTTCTTTTTTCATTTTGTTGTAAAGCAAGACATATCTTTATATCATATTTTTCAGATTTATGGTTTATTTTTTTGTTCCATGAATCAAATTAGTTGAATTATAAAACTTATGTCATTTTTGTATGTTTTCAGTAATTTTCTCTTATTATAATTTATGAACAGTTTTTGACAAATTCTTGTGTGTTTGGAACTAGAGGTCAGACGTGCATTTCACACAAAAAAAATGAACTTCATGAATCACATCCAATTTTAGTTGTAAAATTTTAGAGAAACCCAGACAAGATTTCAAAGTCAGCAAACCTGTAAATTTGAAAGTCAAACACCACTTCCGCTGACTTGTCAAGGTCAAGACTAACATGACTGTGTTAATCGGTTTCAATGAATTAATTGATGAATTCTTGTTGATGACTTGTTAATGTTATTGCATTTTAACTTGTGAAGCCAAATATATAATGACATTTATGAAGCAAATAGGACTAACCGCATGATTTCCAATATATACAGTCTAAACATATCCATGATAGGGGTTCTTATTCAGACGATCCCATGTTTCAATATTAGAGATTCTGAATTAAACAAGCCATTCTCTCTGTGTAAGAGATTCAGTTCAATGCTACATGCTTCATTTGTGAGGTTGTTTTTCCATTGGTTATTTTAGGTTTTTGAACAACACTTTTTTTTTTTGAATGAATTTATAATTTCAATTTTAATCAAAGCTTCCCTAGCAGAAAACAATTTAAAAGGACCAGATAAAGATCCATCATATATATCCTGTGTTTAGTCACAAGCTCATTAGTAGCTCGTCATATTTCAAAGGCAGCTTGGTTTTGTAAATACAATTGAAACTTTTAATATTTCCAAAGCACTTATCGAGCTTGTAGGTTTGAATAAGTTGAATAAAACCTGTAAACTCCTTGAAAATGAATAAATGATTTTTTCTAATGATTTTTTTAAAACTCTGCATGAAACAGATAATATATATTAAGAACTAGGTATTTGCATATTTAAAACATTTTTTTTAAATAACGTTTGCAATTGAATGAAATGGGCTTGAAGTTCTTTGTGTAAATTCCATATTCAGTAGATGATACAGCAATTATGTTTGCCCTCTAAATGTCCTTGTAGTTAAAAATGTCTTACTTTGATATATATACTTCTATTATATTTTTTAATGTAAAGACATTGAAATAATTTTCAACTGAAGAAAAATATGATAATATAGATGTGAGACAAGGTTTTAATGCTTGTATCTTGTGCATATTTATGAGAAAAATAGTTTGTTGGTTGTTACTGTGACTTGACTGTAAGGGTTGCTCTCCACCTAAGAGAGCCGTTGTGTGGTGCTTAGTGCATCGGACTACTAACACACAGGTTCCTGGTTCAATTCCCGTTCTTGGATGAACATTTCAGGGACTGAATTGACATCTTTTGCCAGTATGGGTTTCAGGAAGCAATGATAGTTCGTCGGAAGGGGACGATAAATGGCTGATTCGTGCTAAGAGAGAGCCATTAATCCATATCTCTTACATGTAAAAGACACCCTTGTAGATTTTGAAAAAGAGCAAGCTAATGCCACTACAAGGCAGCACTCGCACCTGCAAAGTGGACAGGGATTAATATAAGTTGCAAAACTTGTTTCCCAATCCACTATAAATAAATATGTTTAAACTAACCCTATTGAAGTTTTCCAAATACAAGTCACAATAACTGAAAGTGCTAATTAAAAAAGCAGGAAGTTACACAAAATATTCGAATTTGCTCCAAACATGCATGGTACCTCTTTAATATTTCAATAATCTAATGTATGAGTAAAAGTGTTTAATTTATTGATTCCTCTCTCTTGACCTACCTCATCTGTCTTCAACAGATAACAAAGTTACAATATTTCAAACATACACATTGTGTTAAAAATATAACCTGTAGTACTACTTAACTTTAAATGAGTGTGTCTTTATTTTGAACTCTACTATTTATGATAAATTCTCTGTGATCTCCATTTGTATACATGACACATATATTGTACCTGTCAATGTCAATTATTCTTGACTTGTCATAAATATAAACTTCTTAAGGTAAGCACAGGTATACTCCCTAATTAGGAAATTTACAAAAAAAATACAAAATGATCCTATATGTTGTAAAGTTGGGGAAATAACTATTCTTATCACTGAAGTAGTATATATTTGTTTAGGTGCCAGCTGAAGGAGGCCTCCGGGTGCGGGAATTTCTCGCTACATTGAAGACCTGTTGGTGACCTGTTCTGCTGTTGTTTTTTTTCTATGGTCGGGTTGTTGTCTCTTTGGCACATTCCCCATTTCCATTCTCAATTTTATTAGATCTTGTCATTAATTTTAAGTTCTAAAGGTAACCAACTGATAATATATTTATACATTATGTACACAGCCATGTATCACCATCATTGATGGCGATCCGATGGATACATCTGTTATATATATATAATGGTTTATTAATATAAGTGGTTTGTTAATATATATAGTAAAGTTAAAGAAACAACTATTGCTCCTGTTATTATTTTTACAAGGTAAACAAAGTTTAGTTATGTTCCCTAATTAAGAATAAAACATGTAACTGAATTATATGTACCAGTAGTCAAATTGCAAAAGACACTGAAGAGGTCCTAATGAAGTAGGAAATATTAATGGGATCATGGATTATTTTAAGATTTATGAAAGGACATTGAAGAGGGCATAATGAAGTTGGAAATATTAAGATGAAATCAATTTCTACATTCTCTCCTGGTATCACTTTTTTCATTTTGCTGTGTTTCCATCAATTTAGTGACAGTAAGACCTAAGACCAGTAATTGATTTATATGCAAGTCTCTCTATAGGCTTTTATTTTAGAGTTACATGATTAATAATGATAATTAATGTGTTGCCATATGAACATTTAGGTGTTTAAAAGTCAGCTGTATTTGTTGGTCTAGTGATTCTATTATCACATGCAGTGATATGTTAGCTTCCCAGTGAAGATAATTGGATAATAAATGTGCAACCATTTAACTGTCCATCTATCAGAGATGATATCATCTTGGGTTTTAAAGTTACTCCTAAATGGAACTATGGGTTGATATTTTAGATCTAAAGCCAATTGATGTCTTTTTTTAACATCTATTTTACAAAAGGTACACTAATCAAAGTTTTATTACCTTGACATTAAAAATATGCATTAGTAGAGGTCATTCACCTCCAGAGCAATCACCAATAGGGCATTGAAGTTATGACCATACACCTGTAATTCTGATGATGTCATAATATAACCACATGGTTTCAAATTTGCAATTCATATTCTTTGTTCACATGCTTGTAAGTAAATTTTGGTTTTTATTTTGATTAATTTTTGAGTGTTTTGGTTCTTGAAATACTTTTTAATTGCTAGTTAATTTTATAGTTTTTATTTTATTTGCCCCCTGAATACGTTAGTTATGTTTTGAACATTTTGAATCCATAAATTAACTATTCACATTGTATCTTCATAAAGCAGAGGAAATGTGGTTTTTACGTAACTTTAAATGCTTTATAAGTTCAAGTTTTACAACTTTAAAAGCACAAAGACCATTTAAAGAACTGGTACACAAAAGAGAGTTAGTATAAACCTTATACACATAAAATAAATGTACTTTCGTGTATTCAAGTTAGATCATATAGTGTAATGACGTAATTACATATTTTCAGAGCTTTTTAGGAAAAGTTAAAACTTATTTTGAGCCTTATGTGTGCATTCTTGTCGTTTTGGTAGTTTACTTTTTATTCAAATTTAATATCTCCTGAACAGTTATACTTGTTCGTTGTCTACAATACAGTAAATCTGTAAAAACAAGAAGATGTGGTAAAACTGCCACTGAGGCAATTCTCCACTAGGACCATATGACTTAGAAGTTTACAACTACACAACAATGAGCCAAACACAGAAAGTCAGCTTTAAAAGCCAGCAAAAAGACAAATACAAATCAACTCAAATTCTGCTGATCAAAGATGCAGAATATTGTTACTACATAATTTTGGTTATAATTTTTTGGGCCATTTATAGCTTGCTATTCAGTGTAAGCCAAGGCTATGTGTTGAAGACCGTACTTTGACCTATAATGGTTTACTTTTACAACCTGTGACTTGGATGGAGAGTTGTCTCATTGGCACTCATACCCATAGGCGGATCCGGGGGGGGGGGGGGGACCTTTCGTGGGAAAAATTTGGTTGATTATATAGGGAATCACTGAAGCATGACTGGAGAGGGGCCCCCCCTTAGGAAAAGTTCTGGATCCGCCACTGATACCTCATCTCCTTATATCTATATATTACAAGTGCTTAATGTAAATGTGAACATTTGAAAATTGTCAATATACATGATGTATAAGGATCTTAATTCTATGCCAAAGACTAAAGAAGGATTAAATCTTTATTATGACTGTATTTATTATATAACAAGTTCTGTGTTGTGTTACATAAGAGTCTACCTGATTAGCCAGGTATAATTAAGAAGTACATGTAGTTTGTTAAGATTACATTGTAATCGACAAGTAAGTTAATATTTATCTATATGTTTATGATTATGATATTTATTCAATTGAATAATTGAGGTTTGATATATGCCACCTCAGCACAAAAAAGGCTATAAAATTATTGTGGCGATGTTTAGCGACTGAAATTTTTTGGGTTTTCTTTTTTTTAGCTCATCTTAAAGGCCAGCTCTTTGCGTTCATTGACACTCCATCACTCAATTGTCCTTTTTCAAAGATCATCTCCTAAAACCATTGGACCAAACTAAAATGACCCTTACTAATTTTAAAACTTCATATTTTGCTGAAGGAGAGTCAAAATTGACCAAATATAAAAACATGATGAAAAAAGCTCAAAATGATTAAACTTGACATGGAATAATGTTAAGAGTACATCTCTAGTTCATAAGGAAACTGTGACCTTTTATATTGTGGTTGTCCCACTGCCCTGGGTCGATCACCATACATAAATTGTCTAAGATTAGACTCCTAAGACTATGAACTCGTCTCTCAAGAGATAATATTTGAGATATTCATTAAGGTAAGATTAAATGTATAAACAATGGGTCCAAAGTAATTTTACCATTAAGGTTATAATAGAAGCTTTTGTAGCACTAATGCATAGTTGTAAACATTTGGTTTTTACTTAATGACTGGATGAATTCTATTATGAAGATTGTTGAAAGGCTAAACAAAGGATTAATGCTGCTTAAATTTCTATTCACAAATGTGTTGCCCTAAGTATTTGTTCTGCTAGAAATGATTAAAACAAACTTTTGACCTATTGTAAGACCAGGAACCTTCTTTAACTGCAAGATCAAATATGGCTTGAAAAATCCTCTACCGTGGTGTCATGAAATAGAAGTTCCTTGATAATATACGTAATAAGTGGAAGAAATATTCTGTAAAATTATTTCCATTGGAAAAAATATTACAGTATTTGTTCCTTACAGAATAAATGGTATAGAATTATGACTGTTTATAACAAAGTTTTTGGTGGGACTCGTGTTAGGTTGAACAAATATATGTTGACAGTGGCAGTGGTTATAAAGATCAGATCTATTTGAAATATAAACCTGTCGTGCATTTTTCTTTGATAAAGCACAAAATGTTTAAAAGTTCTAGAAAATTTAAATATTAATTTATTAACACTTATTGTATTTCATAATTTTTATGCCCCACCTACAATAGTAGAGGGGCATTATGTTTTCTGGTCTGCATCCGTCTGTCCGTCCGTTCGTTCAGGTTAAAGTTTTTGGTCAAGGTAGTTTTTGATGAAGTTGAAGTCCAATCAACTTCAAACTAAGTACACATGTTCCCTATGATATGATCTTTCTAATTTAATTGCCAAATTAGACTTTTGACCCCTATTTCACGGTCCACTGAACATAGAAAATAATAGTGCAAGTTTCAGGTTAAATTTTTGGTCAAGGTAGTTTTTGATGAAGTTGAAGTCCAATCAACTTCAAACTTAGTACACACTTTCCCTATGATATGATCTTTCTAATTTAATTGCAAAATTAGAGTTTTGACCCCAATTTCATGGTCTACTGAACATAGAAAATGATAATGCGAGTGGGGCATCCGTGTACTATTGACACATTCTTGTTTAAATAGGGTTTTAGATATTAACAGTATCAGGATAAGTTTGATAACAAGAATAAAAACTTAAATTTGAATTACATAAAGATATAATTAGGACATCCAGGTTAAAAATATTAAAAACAAGAAACTTTTAAAAATTACTCAATGTTAAGCTTTCTCTAAGTTCATGTAAAGCTCATTGTTTGATTTTAAACACATTATTATAACATAATATAAAGAAAGTAGGATAAAAAGGCAGCAGTTCAAAAACTAGAATTTCTGCTTATCTGAAATTAGTAACTTTTAGCCAGACAGGATATGTAAACATGTTCTTACTTTTGTTCAAAAAGTGTTTACAACAAGTGGATTTTAGAATGAAATTCAGGAAGCAATTAGACTAAATAATCTACTAATAAAATTTAAGTACTGTTTATCTATTTTCAGATTCATTTAACATTTAATGGAAAACAAGTTATAGTTGGTAACCATGGATATCATTACAAACGGCGACGACGACATACACATAAGTCAGATAGAGGCTGACCTTGAACATCAAGCAACAGGTCACAAAACCAAATTATTGACTAACTTGAATACACTTCGTAAAGAGAAGCAATTGTGTGATGCCATTCTAGTCATTGGACGGCATGAAACTCCTGTTCACCAAGCCGTTGTGGCATCTTCAAGTACTTACTTATTGGAAATGTTCAAGAAAGATAAAAAGGAAAAGAAAGAAGGGCAAACACAGAACATGTATAAATTAAAGGACATAGACTATGAAAGTTTTCAGTTTCTTTTGGATTTTATCTATACTGGCAGGTAGGTTCACCGTACAGTAAATCAACACTATAGTGAACGACAGAGTAAAATTATTTCATCCATGTATTTAACTTGTTATAAAAACATTAAGAATATGCTGTTAGTGCCCAAAAACAAGACAAGAAAACATCAAGCAAGCCATTCCATTTATTTATTTATGATTTGACAGCTAATACCCTTTTAAAACTTCTTGGCATTATAATGAAATTATCTGTATTAAATTATAAAAGCTGATTTTCTGTCAGAATTGTCAAATTTTTATCATATGTAGAATAATCAGTTTTGTTTTATTGGAAAATTATGGTATTTCATTGCAACCAAATGTAATAAATAGCATTAATTATTTTTTTCTCTCTAAATGATAGGAATGCATAATTTGTAACATATTTGGGAAAGGTAAGCAAGTACCAAATGAATATATTCACATGAGTGGTGCTGTTTGAATACAAAAATACCTTGGTAATTTAATTAAAATTGAGAATGTTAATGGGGAATATATCAAAGAGACAACAACCTGACCAAACAGCTGAAGGCCACCAAATAGGTCTTCATAAACATTTGTACTAATTTGCACTTTATTGTTTTAATTCCAAAAACATTTAAAGAATGACCAACACATATGTATTTTTCATTATAAGATTACTTAATTAGCATGGATGTTCTTTTATTCTTCTGTTTTGAGAAATTTTATATTTTACTCTTCATAACCCACGTGTGCACACCGAGTTGAACTGATCATGACAGGAAACTTTTGAGTTAGAGGATTAATGATTGAAAGCAACTCTATATATGAAATATAATGCAATCTGTTATAAAATAACTTTTTATAACACCATTTGAGCTCATGCCATTACTTCGCATCCCTTGTTGTCCTTGTTTTCTATTATGAACTTTCTAGAATCACTCTCTAAAGCCTCAAAGTCAAATGGTTCAAACTTGACAGTTATGATTTCATGCCATGTCTGTTTCAGAATTTATTGCAGTTAGAGCAAAACTGATGAGAGAAAAAATATGAATAGGGTAACAATTCTAGTTATTGCCAATTTTGCATTTTTTGGCTGCATTATTTCAATGAATTGAAGAAAATCTATTTACCCTGCATCTTATGTTAGCTTCTTTTTTTTATGCCCCACCTACGATAGTAGAGGGGCAATATGTTTTCTGATCTGTGCATCCGTTCGTCCGTCTGTCTGTTCGTCCGTCTGTCCCGCTTCAGGTTAAAGTTTTTGGTCAAGATAGTTTTTGATGAAGTTGAAGTCCAATCGACTTCAAACATAGTATACATGTTCCCTATGATATGATCTTTTTTATTTTAATGCCAAATTGTTTACCCCAATTTCACGGTCCACTGAACATAGAAAATGATAGTGTGAGTGGGGCATTCGTGTACTGGGGACACATTCTTGTTATGTAGTTATTTTGACTGTTTCTTTTACCATATCATGCTCATTGCTTGCTTTCCTTTCAGGTTGGCAGTTCCTGGCCCACATGTCAAGGCGGTGTACAAAGCAGCCGTCAAACTGAAAATACCCGACGCTGCCATAATCTGTTCCCAGTTTTTAGCTTCAAATCTCTCCGTAGACAACTGTTTAGGTATTTTATATCTGCCTATAAAATGTTTATAGGTAGATGTTCCCATAATCTTCTTAATTTCCTTACTCCTTGTTTCTTCCCTTTCTGTTATTGTGGATTGTAGCCAGTGTGTTGTCACGGTGATGATGAAGAATGGTGCTTCCACTCCAGATAAAAGTTGTCTCCCCTTAGTGGGATTTCAAGAAAAGAAATTTTAAAGAAATTTCAAAAATGGTAAGATCCAAAAATAAAAACTCCTTAATATTTGTAAATTTTAATTCACATGATTTATATCATTAAAGACAAACTCTATTTATAAATCTTTGCCAAACACAGAAACAAATTTGTGTTTATATTTAAAAAAGAAAAGATTTAGCAAAAAAATATTTTAAATACAACATTTCCAAAAATCTTTTGTCAAGTTTTTGACTTCAAAGAAAAATTTATGATTTGATTTTGAGAATTAATTTAAGCTCATAATTATGAAGCTAAATGTTTTTTGAAGCTTTTTTTTATTGACCAGAATTGGAATCCTATGTACCATAATTTTATAGTAAGTACATGTATCATGAATATTAAGCTTAAGACTTTTAGGGTATTTCATGAATTATTATAAAGGATATTCTTTATAAATTACAATTTTGTGACTAAAAAGAAATAAAAATCACAAATGTTTTGGCCTTTTATTTAAAACACTACTTTCATAGAAATTAATAAGAATGAAATAATTTGTAAAAAATGAGAATTAGCTAATTGGGTGGGTATACAGAAACAGAAAATAGAGGTTCTACCTTTAAACCCATAAAAAGCATGAATTTCATCATATTTGTCCCAAACATGTACATGTCTCACATTTTTTGTTATTCTTATTTATAGCTTTTGTTTTTCTTTGGATTATTTAGTTTATCAGAATTTACACAGTTTTCTACTTAATTAGAAATAATCACCTTTGAAAAGATTTTTAAGCCCCATTTTCACTGAGGTGAACAATTCTAAATAAGAAGATAAAAAGGAAGCACTCATTGTTGGAAATTATTATTTGATTGCAGTTGAACATGAATTAACCGTTAATGCTAAAAGTATGCATATCTGTATTTGCAAGTCAATGGCAGTATTGAAGGTTTTAAATGGGTTATCCTAAAACATTTTGGAAGTTCATACTTCTTGTATTTCCATTTGTGTCTTCATTGGGTTATAAAACACGCCTTCTTAGCTTACCAAGCCATATGGTATGTGAGCTGTTGCCATCATATGCATCTGTCGTCAATTATCTATTGAGATATTTTTCACTTCATCTTCACATGTTGAATCAATGATTATATTAAGGGCTATTCCATTAAAATGTATGTGGAAGGGTAGGAAGGGATGCTCAAAATATCTTTACAACTAAGAACCTTTTTTTAACGCGCAAATTTTGAAGGAATCCGTTGATGCTGTCGGCTAAACATGTCGCACCGTAACTTGTGAACGACTTATCCAAATTTCATGAAACTTAATATAATTGTTTCTTATGATGGTCAAATGATCTGTATACTTTTTGGTGAAAATAAGATTTAAACTTTTTGAGTTACGGCACTTTGTAACTAAAACAGGGTTGTGTTTTTTTTCACATGTCGCACCATATCTTAAAAACTTTTCTTGATTATTGCTTAAAACTTTACACACTTCTTAGTTATATTAATCTTAATATCTGTATACTTTTTGGTGATGATTCAAAATTTCATTTTTGAGTTTTTGAGTATTTTGTAAAAAAGGGGGAGGGTTTTTTTTACATGTCGCGCCGTATCTCAAAAACGCTTTTATGATTATTGCTTAAAACTTTATACACTTCTTTGTTATATTAATCTAAAGATCTGTATACTTTTTGGTGATGATTCAAAATTTCATTTTTGAGTTATTGAGTATTTTGTAAAAAAGGGGGAGGTTTTTTTTACATGTCGTGCCGTACATGTATCTCAAAAACGATTTATGATTATTGCTTATTACTTTACACACTTCTTTGTTATATTAATCTAAAGATCTGTATACTTTTTGGTGATGACTCAAAATTTTATTTTTGAGTTGTTGAGTATTTTGTAAAAAAGGTGAGGGTTTTTTTAAATGTCGCGCCGTATCTCAAAAACAATTTATGATTATTGCTTGAAACTGTACACACTTCTTTGTTATACTAATTTAAAGATCTATATACTTTTTGGTTTGATTCAAAATTTTATTTTAGTGATATTTGTAAAAAAAAAACAGGGTGGGGGGGGTGGGGGGGTTTCACATGTCCCGCCGTGTCTCAAAAACAATAAATGGTTATTGCTTAAAACTTCCTCAGAAAACTATTTATGATTATTGCATAAAACTTCCACACAAGACGTCAGCGTATCATGCGCTCATGGCGCAGCTGTTTTTTAGATAATTTTGCATAATGGTAATTTTGATGCATACTGAAAAAAGACCCATGCCTCTCATTCAATAATTAAATTTCCCTTCCTACCCTCCCACATACATTTTAATGGAATAGCCCTTAAGGAGGTTCTTTATATACCCTGTTTAAGTGATATAAACTTCAAGAATTTAATTTTTTGTTGTTGCTTTACATGAACATATAAACTTAACAATTTTTGCCAGTTAATAGAACTTAAAAGGATTATAAAAAGACCTCAGCCATGTTTCAGATAATGGGAGTCTACAGGACTATCATTGACATTTTCTTATAGAACAACAAGACCAAAACTTCACAGAAATAAAACTGTATTTGAAGATTTGCAACATCAATTGGCAATGTGACTGTTCCAAATTGAGCTTACTCACAACTCATTAGAGACCGTCAAATAATAGACCACTTTTGAGTTTGTCTGTCATCTGATAAACGGAACAATTTGTTCTGTAGGTACTTAATCACAATTCCCTAATGACAGCAATGCTGAAAGACAATTTTGAGAATTCAGTTAGCCGAATAATTTGTGCAATATAGCTTTATAGTTTTCCAACCACTCGCTCAACATTGGAAAGGAAGTGACGACGCCCCTAAACGCACGAATGATGTTCACCAAAAACAAAGTTTTTGACGGAAATGCATTTAACTGGAAAGTTGTCTATTAGTTGAGGACCACTTTCTTCAAAAACAATCTATTATCTCAATTATAATGCAATCAAAAGAAAACTTACATTTTGAATACATGTCTGTATTTCAAACCATCATTTGTGGAATTAATAATCTGATATTTGTGTCAAAATTAACATTTTAGAAACGATGCTCATTAGAAAACATCAGTAAATATAAAGATGAAGAAGGTTATCCAAATAGCAAAAAAAAACATTATGAATGAATAAAGAAAGAGTTGAGCGATACATCCTCAGGGATGACGATATGTATAGGGGTTGACAGTGTTTTGTCATGATTACTTTTTCAGATGCATGAAAGCAATGATTGGAGTCAGGGATTAGGTATTGTGTTGTACAGTAATTATTATATGTACATATCAGTACAGTAGCTTTTACAAACCAGAAAAGTCTTGTGTGGTTTTTAGATAAATCTATTGTAAATGCATTTAAAATAGATACATGTATTACTATTTATAGTTTCAACAGATCATTGAAAAAAATCATGACATCTTTCATTGGTTTAGATCATGGAATCACTTCATACACCTTAGTTGTCAACTTATTAGGTGTAAAATAATTTAAAGTTTTACAATAAAAATCACAACCTTCTAGGACAAAGAAATAAAAAACTATTTTAGTAGATTGCCATTGTATGAATGATATCAAATAAATGGGACATAGGTTAAGTTTATAATATTCTCCTAGTAATGTGCTATGGTATTGCATACTCATTGACAAAACAAACATCCTTGGTCCATATTACTAATGTGTTGCAGTGGACATCTTTTCTTTACTAATAGTACATGTTATTTTTTTTTAATTCATGCGTTTATTTTGGAATCTACCAACTATTCATATTACACAATCCACAATTCTTCTTTTAAATTGGATCTATGTTATTTGAACTTTTAATTATGACTTCAAATTTCCTAATCATTTTAAGATAAAGCCATTGTTTTTGGCATAACGAAGTCAATCACATTAAAAAATACCTGGTTTAAATCACTAGAAAATTATGGGTTTTTTTTTCTTTCTCTCAAGTAGATTTACTTGGCATTCATTATTTCTCCACTCTGAATCAAAACTTAGGTGGATAAAAATGCTTTTTTCCATTTTAAAAAGTTTATAAACTTTCTCTTATAAATTCTGTACTATATATGTAATATTGATGCTTGTATGACAGTATCATAAGTTATATTGTTCGCTACTGACCCCCTACGGATCCATAGTGGGTTCAAAAAATCCATAGGGGGTGAGGCCGGAGGCTGAACCCCTATAGATTTTTTGAACCCTCTATGGATCCGTAGGGGGTCAGTAGTTAACCGTATAACAAATTTATCGCACGCGGACGTTTTTCTGCTGCATTTTGTTGAAAAATAAACAATGAAACACAACAACATCAATAGATGACGTCACCATTAACGTGTCATGAACCACCTATGAACACAACATGATAATTTACCTGCAGTGCGATAATATATAAAAGATATATTAAAACATTGGTTATCTACAATTTAAATAAGAAGAAGAGTTGCTTAGAAATTTTAAAGTACTTTCGTTTGCTATTCAAATATTATATATAATATATATATATGATACACTGATAAATGTGGGACACATTTTTTTTCGAATGCGAGTAAATAGTTGGTATACAAGCTGATAATGTATTATTTCAAAACAAACTAGTCTCAAAAAATGTTGGAAGTGAGGGTACAAAAATGATTTTTTTTTCAAATGCGAGGTTTGATTGAATGATTACAGAATAGACTGAAGAAATAGTTGGTATACAAGCTGATAATGTATTATTTCAAAACAAACTAGTCTCAAAAAATGTTGGAAGTGAGGGTACAATATGAAAAAAGTCAACTAACCCCATTACCTATATGAAAAAAGGCCGCATATTGATACCAACATTTCTGTGCTTCTATGATAAACAAAAATATATGTTTAGATATCTAAATTACAGTCCGTTATTACAAAAAAAGTCTTATTTAGAGATCTCACCATCAATTTATTGACTAAGTGTTCTGGAAAAAGATTTGAATTCTCATCCATTCTTGTTTATTAATTGAATTGCTTCAACTATTATAACTTTGTATTGATAATATGCTGATTTCATGTTACCCGGTATATACAAACCATGAAATTCAGTTCTGTCAATACAAAATGTTGAAAGTTTAATCTTTTTGGCTGAATATCTGTAATGTTGATAGTTTAATCTTCTATACCGAGTATCTATAATATAGTTTGTTCATTTTCAGGTGTACGTAGATTTGCTGTGGATGATGATCTGAGGGAAAAAACAGACCTTTTTATCCAAAACAACATTAATACTGTGACGTGTAGTAAACTGTTCTTTGGTCTGTCGACAGTACTGGTAGAAATTATTGGTACGTACAAACACTTCTTTTGGTTTAAATGCTGAAAAAATAATTAACCTCAAGAACAGAAATACATGTTTTGGCAGGTAAAACTTATTGTTTGTAGACCTGCTACTTTTCAAGAGTATTCAGATTGAAACAATAATTGGTATTACAAAATGTGTTTTGTGTCTGGAGGTAAAGGTTGCAGCATGCTATCAAAATCCTATTAGGACTGTCTAGGTAGTGATATTTTCTGGACCTCATCACTACCTTTTGAGAGCACAAAAACACATACCGGTAGTGCATTGTGGTGTACTCAATATTCTTGACATCCTTTCCATGAACATGTCAAGCAATTTACCAATGAAATATGCACCGAGATATTCGAGTTACAAATAATGATCTTCAATTCAAAATATTCAAGTCAATTCCTTAAAACAATGAAACAATTAAAGTTCCATCTGCAAAATGAATGCAATCTTTACCTTCCAGTGTTCACAAGCATTTCAGTTTGGTGTATCATCTTTCTGCATGCCAAAAATGTTATTTTCATTTGACAAGTTCTTTAACTTAGACAGAACCCTTGGAATTTTTTACTAAACAGGTGCAGATGAGGAATTGATAGAGCCCAGTAACAGTCATCACATGGCAGAGTTAGTACTAAATTGGGCCAGAGATAGCATAGATACAGAAAAACCCAGGCTAGATAACTTGTTGGAACAGGTAATAATAGGTTTCATAATGAGTGAAAAGTGGATATTGCTTTAAATCAACTCCAATTTAATTACAATTTAATAATAATAAAACTTCAATGAGTCTATTATTACTATTCAAATTAGATAGCAAGAGTTGATAAACCTATTTCTCTTATGGTCAACATTATCATGTGTTGAATTAAAAATATAGCGAATCGTTGATCTAGTCGTTTGCACATACCAGTTTGACGTCATATGTCCTTTTCCAATGTCAAAGTTTAACATCAGACATTTTTAAACTGTTTGTACGATTCAGAATGTAATAAAATTTGACAAAAAGAAGATTTTCAGATGAATAGTGTTGAGTGTTTTGTAAATTATTAAAGAAATCACATATGTTCATTTCCATGGAAGAAAGGTACATCAACCTAACCTTTGAAAGTTATCAATGACCTAAAAGAGCCAATGGAAATGGTGTAATATCGTCTCATCTTGCTGAGATAACCAATCAGATTAATGCATATTTTCATATCACTTTTTCGTATCTCACAATGCAGTGTGATACAAGAAATATCTTGTATTATCCCATGCAGGTTAAATGTTATATATATCTCATTTCTGGTTCTTCTCCAAAAAAGGATATATGTTATTTTGTGGTCAAAGGGGCTTTGCTAACATTATTACATACAGTTTAAAATTTCAAATGATAATAGAGCTATTAAACAGTCCACATTTTGTATAGAGATGGCTTATGGTGTGGAGTTTCCATTTCACATATATTTCAGCTGTCCTTGTCCTCATTTACATAGTTCAGAAACATTACGAAAATCCATATTATTTTCTTTTTATACGACCGCAAAATTTGAAAAAATTTTCGTCGTATATTGCTATCACGTTGGCGTCGTCGTCTGCGTCGTCGTCGTCGTCGTCCGAATACTTTTAGTTTTCGCACTCTAACTTTAGTAAAAGTGAATAGAAATCTATGAAATTTTAACACAAGGTTTATGACCACAAAAGAAAGGTTGGGATTGATTTTGGGAGTTTTAGTCCCAACATTTTAGGAATTAGGGGCCAAAAAGGGCCCAAATAAGCATTTTCTTGGTTTTCGCACTATAACTTTAGTTTAAGTAAATAGAAATCTATGAAATTTTGACATAAGGTTTATGACCACAAAAGAAAGGTTGGGATTGATTTTGGGAGTTTTGGTTCCAACAGTTTAGGAATTAGGGGCCAAAAAAGGGCCCAAATAAGCATTATTCTTGGTTTTCGCACAATAACTTTAGTTTAAGTAAATAGAAATCAATGAAATTTAAACACAATGTTTATGACCACAAAAGGAAGGTTGGTATTGATTTTGGGAGTTTAGGTCCCAACAGTTTAGGAATTACGGGCCAAAAAGGGACCCAAATAAGCATTTATTTTGGTTTTCGCACCATAACTTTAGTATAAGTAAATAGAAATCTATGAAATTTAAACACAAGGTTTATGACCATAAAAGGAAGGTTTGTATTGATTTTGGGAGTTTTGGTCCCAACAGTTTAGGAATAAAGGGCCCAAAGGGTCCAGATTTAAACTTTGTTTGATTTTATCAAAAATTGAATAATTGGGGTTCTTTGATATGCCGAATCTAACTGTGTATGTAGATTCTTAATTTTTGGTCCCGTTTTCAAATTGGTCTACATTAAGGTCCAAAGGGTCCAAAATTAAACTTAGTTTGATTTTAACAAAAATTGAATCCTTGGGGTTCTTTGATATGCTGAATCTAAAAATGTACTTAGATTTTTTATTATTGGCCCAGTTTTCAAGTTGGTCCAAATCGGGGTCCAAAATTAAACTTTGTTTGATTTCATCAAAAATTGAATAATTGGGGTTCTTTGATATGCCAAATCTAACTGTGTATGTAGATTCTTAATTTTTGGTCCCGTTTTAAAATTGGTTTACATAAACGTCCAAAGGGTCCAAAATTAAACTAAGTTTGATTTTAACAAAAATTGAATTATTGGGCCTCTGTGATATGCTGAATCTAAACATGTACTTAGATTTTTGATTATGGGCCCAGTTTTCAAGTTGGTCCAAATCAGGATCCAAAATTATTATATTAAGTATTGTGCAATAGCAAGAAATTTTCAATTGCACAGTATTCAGCAATAGCAAGAAATCTTCAATTGCACAGTATTGTGCAATAGCAAGAAATCTTCAATTGCACAGTATTGTGCAATAGCAAATATTTTCAATTGCACAGTATTCCACAATAGCAAGAAATATCTAATTGCACAATATTGTGCAATAGCAAGTAATTCCACTTGGATTTCAATTGGAGTTATCTTTCTTTGTCCAGAATAGTAGTTGAATCAACTTAAATCATTGTTTTATACAATATACAATGTATATTCACTTTTACTAGCAACTGATAGATTAAAACAATCTTTACCATTCAGTGATAACAAGCACTTTTTTTACATTTTAATATTTTATGATGTATTTAAATGAGTAGTTATTGTTGCAAACTTCATTAGAAATTTGAATTGAGATCAGTTTTGAAATAAGGGAAAGGGGGATGTGAAAAAAAAATTGGAGGGTCAATTTTTTTCATTTCAGATTTCATAAATAAAAAGAAAATTTCTTCAAACATTTTTTTGAGAGGATTAATATTCAACAGCATAGTGAATTGCTCAAAGGCAAACATTTTTTTTAAAGTTCATTAGACCACATTCATTCTGTGTCAGAAACCTATGCTGTGTCAACTATTTAATCACAATCCAAATTTAGAGCTTGAATGTTGTGTCCATACTTGCCCCAACCGTTCAGGGTTCAACCTCTGCGGTCGTATAAAGCTGCGCCCTGCGGAGCATCTGGTTCTAGGTTAATATATTATATTTGTTTATAGGTTAATATATTATATTTGTATTATTTTGTTTTTATAGGTTAATATATTATATTTGAACAAAGACAACACTCTGACAGACTTTAAGGACATTAATGATGAAAGGACGAAAGAAGAAGATGATGTTCGTGAATATAAATGTATTAAGAAAAGACACGTAAGTTTGTTTATTATTTTAGCAAATATCAGTCTTATCTTCTTGGCCCACTGCAGTAATACCAAGGCTTCCAAAACGGTCATATATTCCGGACATTTGTATAATGTCCGGTAAAAGTCTGGCTGGGCAAAGCATGAAAAGGTCATATACTTTTTGTTTTCATGGCTTTAAGAGACGGTCATTTTAACATAATTTTGACCAACATTTTGCCTTTAACAGCCACACATTTCCGGTCATAGAAGTGACATGATGATTAATTACTATCAAAACAACCCCTAGTTCAATACTTTCTAATTTTAATCAGGGCTAATTAGTTGTTGGACAGCTGAAATCTACCTGTACAGGTGACAGGTAAACTATTTTCAGTACTGGACATCATATAAATTGTTCGGTCTATTCAAATTTATTTTTTTACATTTCAGCGATTTGATTTAGTCCAAATGATTAAAATTATAAGAAATACGTTAATAAACATGATTTGATGAAAAATTTTAAAAGGTTTTTAATGAAAAATCGTCAGAACTACATTGTACGAACTAGAACACGTGTGCGCATGTGCATCTTACATTTCTTCAAAAATGCTAAAATTATCATTGCTACCTGTATCTAACGTTAATAACAAGTATTTTGTTGAAAAAATAGCGTGGAAAGAGCTTCTTCAATCAGTCATGCTTTGTAAATGTACACAGGTTTTACGTATCCGTTTCTCGTCCATGTTTTACCATTGTCAAGTCAACATCCGGTTTTGAAAAATGTGATTTAAAAACGAAAGTAAAGTTTTTGACAACATCATTGTACACAAATAAAGAGTCTAAGGCAGATATGAGCACGTTGATGTGCACTCTTCGAGTGATGCACTGCCAATTTAACCGTTTACGTCAGAACATCAAACACACATCAAAGTAGCTTAATATTGTCATTGGGATACGATTGCTTTCAAGCAATCTGTAGACTTATACCAGTGGCTCGGGACAATGCCTTCACGTCAACCGTTTTATTCTAAACATTAAGGACCATCTCAGATTCTTAGGATTGTCTTGGTTTAAAAGTTAAAAACAAACAAAGGGATTGAACTTAAACAACTTTCCTATAATGTTCTTTTCATAATCTTCATGTTTGATATTTCCCTTGACTTATATGCGTGTTTTTAACAACACGGAAAATCAGAATTAAGCAGTATTTATATTTAGTGTTTTTATAAATTTAGAAACACGTCAGAGGGAATTCCCCAGTTGTGATAAAAATGCTTTAGTTCTCTGAATTCCGATAAATCTATTTCTGTCATATAAGAACTGAAGTGGAGTTTTACTTATATGTCACCGTTATTAACAGGGATGATTCCACTATATAGTTAAGGGCCGCTGAGCGGCCCTTAAATCGGCCAGCGGCCCCAAAAAAATGTACATGAAAATGAATTCCCAATTGAGGAAAATAAAATAAAAATCGATATTTCCGGAAAAGTTTCTGTCACCGATTAAGGCAACTATAATTTTTCATAGTTTGTTGTGAAAACGTTTTAAATCCGGATAAGAATGTTGTTTACGATCGCATTTTATTAACAACAATTTAATTATGTCAACATGTGGCAAACAATTTTAGCAGCCGAATTCAATTGATTGATATGTTATGGGAGTATTCGATCTTGTAAAAGCAGATCGCCCAGCAGGTTGATAAAAATGGGTGTCAAAGCAGACCTCGGCAGAGAGCAAATTCAAATTTTGATATAACATTGATGGATAAAGTTTAATGGGCGCCGCTCTCGTCATCATTATGGAACTATTTCAAAAGTTTTGAAGATGATCCAAATAATTTTAAAGAACACTGGTTCAATGCTTTAAATATCTTATCAATTAAGTATATGAACTTTTGTAATTGCTTTTCTGAATTCGACAATCATCATGACAATTGACCAGTTCATTTTGAAATCCATTTGAATCAAGGTAAATTTATAGAGATGACCTGCTGTTGAAAAAATACCTGATGAATGATTTTTTTCAGTGGTTTATGTTAGCTGAAATATATGTTTTTGTAATAGGTTAGATAACTATATATATATAGCTAAGATTATAGACTAGTTCAATGATATTTATGTAATAACAGTAGCCCATCCAGAATTATTCAAAATGTTACAACTTACATGAATATCAGTGTACAGGTTAAACTTAATAATATACATTTTCCGTTTTCACGGGAAAATAATGTTATTTCGTCTTAGATTTTATGCTTAAAAAATTCCCAATTAAAATAAAAATTCCCAATTTGATTTTCAAGGGACCCATTTGAAAACACCTGGAATCATCCCTGATTAAACTGATATTTGATATTGTACTTCCATGGAAAAAAAAATAGAGAACCATTTAGGTTTAATATACGTTCTTACTACAGGGTTTGTTTAGGTAATTATGCGTATAGTTTTCTTGACTTCAAGGTGTACTAGGTAAAATGGTTGCTCTGGATTCCCCACTCAATTGATTAATTTATAACTCATGGGATCCTTTCTATGTATGTCTGCTATTGAGGGTAATTGTTGTTGCATGATTATAAATCATATACATCATCTAAATTAAAATAAATAGTCCACATCGTAAAGGTTACTTTCAACACCCCTTCAGGCGAAATGGAGTCTTCCATATTATCGTTTCCAGTTGTCTCCCTTCTGGAAGTCACTTCCATTCATTTTGAATCAAAACAACACGTTGAAAAAATTAACTCGTTCTGTCAATAAACGTCGTATTATATTAAAAACTATCCCAATTTAAACCGAGGAATGTGTACGGATAGGAGTCATGATCACTGACCCAAAGGAAATTAAATATCTAAAGAGTTAGAATGGGGTTCCTCCTAGAATTAACGTAGGAAAATAGGTGATAAGATATGAAGTGAAATACTTCTCTCACTCTGAGTCTCAGTGACTGCTGTGGAAAGTAAACTTGGAATTGATAGTACAAAAACAAAACACAATAGGCCTAAGTACATTGTTCATACACTTTTAACCGGAATTGGCTATTTTGTAACTATTCAGATTACGTAAATTACATTTTACATGTGCAGTTGAATTAGTTGTGAAAATAATATTATCCAGCTACATGTATACATGTGTCAATGAAAACAATGACAATCGTATCCCTCAGAGCAATCTGCTCTTTGATTTTTAATCTAATGTCAATCATTGGGATGGCCATTTGATAACCATAATTGTCTTTTGTGACTTAGTCTTAAGGGATGAAAATCGGGATCAGATATAAAATGTTGGGCTGGCTCAAATATTTTTTGGAAGCCCTGAGTATTACCTATACTTTTTATGCCCCACCTACGATAGTAGAGGGGCATTATGTTTTCTGGTCTGTGCCTCCGTTCGTTCGTCCGTCCGTCTGTGCGTCCATTCGCCTCAGGTTAAAGTTTTTGGTCAAGGAAGTTTTTGAAGAAGTTGAAGTTCAATCAATTTAAAACTTAGTACACATGTTTTCCATGATATGATCTTTCTAATTTTAATGCCAAAATATAGTTTTGACCCCAATTTCATGGTCCACTGAACAAAGAAAATGATAGTGCGAAGTTCAGGTTAAAGTTTTTGGTCAAGGTAGTTTTTGATGAAGTTCAAGTTACATCAACTTGAAACTTAGTACACATGTTCCCTATGATATGATTAATTCCAAATTTAAGTTTTGACCCCAATTTCACGGTCCACTGAACATAGAAAATGATTGTGCGAGTGGGGCATCCGTGTACTATGGACACATTCTTGTTGATCCTTATTTTAAAGGTCACCTGTTTTGTAAGATCAGATTTGTCTGACCCTGAAGGTGATCTTTATACACAGGTTTGACTGTAACTATGTCTATATGTAGTTAAACATCAACATGACTTGTGAATGAGATATAAGTGTTTGTACGTTTTAGGAAACACCACAGAAAGACCCAGTTGCCAATGTAAACAGTCCAATGAATGGAACTGTTCTGAAATTTAACATTAATCCTGAAAACCCGATCTCACCTAAAGAATGGTTAGTAATAGCTGATTACCAAACCAAAGATAAAACTTTTATGTCCTTGTGTATGCTAAATGGGGACTTGGCTGTTTTATCTATACATTGTCGAACAAAGGCACACAGTCCACCAGACAGTGGATCAGAAGCACCTGACTCGCCCACCACTAATGGTATGACCTTGGAAAGAGCCGTGTCCTTGACACCATTAGCATCAATGACAGTACCGCGATGTGGATTCGGTTTGAAGGTTGTGAATAACAAGCTATTTGCCTGTGGTAAGCGTAATTTATTCTATTAATATTTCAATGTTTTGAACATGTCAGTGGCAACAATTTTATAGTTCACCTGGCTGAAAGATATTATCTCCATGACAACAGTTCAAACCTCACTTTAACAAAAAACAAATATCTATGAATGCCATTTTGTGTAATCTGCACCTGACAGTTCAATAAGCTACCACTTTGGGACAGTTTTTACACAGACCTATATTTGATACTATTACATATGGACCATAATTTGGTATTCAGCCTTTGGTTTCTTTTTGTATCCTTTTTTATAAGTTCTAAAGCTTTAACTTTTATTCTGTTGGTTGTGTTGGTGTTAGAATAGTATTAATGGAACAATTGAGTTTTTCGAGAAAAAAATAATACATTTTGATTCACTGTTTACGTGAGGCCTAAATTAAAATATTGTTTGTTTGCCCTTTTCCGACCCTATGTTTTGAAACAGGGTAGGTAGGTAGGTAAAATATTTTATTTTTTTCCCCAAAAAAATAACTTGGCTCGGTATATTTTTTTTCATGGGTAGGCAGGTAGGTATAATATTTTATTTTATAGATACAAAATCTGCATAATGTCATTTTTGTCTGTTTTGCTTTTGCTAATAAGTTGTGGGACTACGCTTCAAAAAAATGTATCATGTAGAATGTGAAGTTAATTCATATGCACTACTATTTTGTTTTTAAATATCAAAATATAGAGCTGTGCCGCATATTTTCAACGTTTAAATATGCCTGGAACTTTGAAGAGTTTTAGATTGCACTAATATTCTGTACTACGTACCTTGTACGCTTACCTCTACCTAAAGGTTTTCTGTAAGAGATAACTTTGTCCTGGTAAAATATGTCCGGGCAGACATACATTACTAGTAAAAAAGTCCCTAGAGTGTTTAAATTTCCGTGTGTGCCTATGTTTCTAATAAAAATGGTACAAGACTTAAACTCAATTGTCACATAGTTTACATCGCATTTATAAATGATCTGTATGGAAAACTTGGGCGATTTTACTGCCAAATATTCTCCACTTCACAGGCTTTTGTCACCTTTGGTTCATGTCAGATATAAATAATATAGCAATGCTGGTCGAAGGCATCGTTAACATAATCTTCCTGATCTACGGATCACAAAAGGCCATCCCTACATAGAATACAACGTCCGTTTACACAAAATACTACGGTTTGTACACACGTTGATAATTTTGTATTAAACGAACTTTTTTGTAAATGAACCCTGCTCTTCAAGTATAAAAATACAGAGTTAACGTACGTCATATCATGATTTCAAAGCGTTCAACATCGATTTCAAACAAATGCTTTGAAACTCTAAATGCAAGTGTTCATGTCAAAGCTCACGTGATACCAAACGGACTAGACCTTTCACGATAAAGATAAAACCCGAGTAGGATTCCGGTAAAAAAGTTTTGAGCGGGAAATACAAATAAAAGATTTTTGGTAGGAACGAAAAAATAAAATAAAATAAAATCTTGCTGATAAATACAAATAAAAGATTTTCAGGCGGAACGAATTTTAAGGGTCGGTCAGTAAAGGGCAAACAAACAATATTTTAATTTAAGCCTGACAGGAAACCAAACAGGAAACCAATCTTTATTTTCTTTATTTTGCACAATATATTTCAAAAGACATAAATGAACACCATTACTGGTGTTACTTGCTTCATGTTAATATTTAAAATCTATTCTCTATGTTAAATTAATTTTTTTTTATACGTGACAGGAAACCATAAGAAACCGAAAGCATTTTTTTAGTTTTATTTTATTGCAAAATCTGCTTAAAATAATCTGAACAGTATACTTTTCTTAAAATCCATCTTAAATGTAACAGTATTATAAAACTCCTAAATATGTGCTTGTTTTGAAAACAATTAGTACAAATCATTCAGAAATTTCCATATTTTCTTTATTATACAATACCATAATCGTTGTATCTTGATGTTTTAGCCAAAAAAATGTATTTATATTTGGTTTTGAAATTCCAGTTATATACAATTTATTCCAAATCATTGGCAATGTAAAATTCTTTAAATCCAGTAAAGAAAAAAACTTTTAACTTGGAATTAAAATCTTTAAAATAGGCACCATGTGATATTTGTGACCTGTACACCATCTACATGGTTTCCACATTTTAACCTACTTTAGTGGGCTAAAATCAATAAAGTACTTCCTTTCAAGTCATGCATGGTAAAAGTTTACTTCTAATTTGACAAGTCTATTGCATTTATGAAAAGTGTTTGCAGAACATGATTAAAAAAAAATAATTATAAATTGTGACAAAGATACCAACTTTGTACATTCCAAGTGTAACGGTATATTAACATGTATTTTTTATTAAATTATCTTTATTCACCTAAAATATCCAGTAATATTTACTGCTGAAGCAAAATCAATTCAACGAGCATCAGCACAATGATAAGAAACGTAATGTCGATTGAATTTTTTGTTTATTTCAAATTCTCTCTAGGGGAGAGTAGAAATCACCTTTATTTTAATAGAAATAATAGCATTTGATGGTGGAGAAACAACTTCTCTCACAAAAATACAATATTTTATCACTTTTCTATCGTTATCGGAAACGGTCCCAATACCAAATTATGGTCCATATATATTATCTGTAAGTTAAGTATACTGCTTTATTGTTACTTTCAATACATAAAAAGACATCTGATCTGACCATATTTCAACTTCTTTGCAATTAACATAAGGCAAAACTGTTTTTTTTTAAATGGAGATTAAAATTTAGAATAGTTGTTTTGTTTGAGATCTTCTCTCTGGCTTGGTGTATAGATTCAACTGATAAATCTGGTCCCTCTAGCTTTGATTTAGCCTCAGTCAACTTTGTCATTACTATGACTTTTTGTCTGTATTAGATCACTTGAGGTGGAACTACTATGATGAATCAATGGTATTTGGTATGCAGTTGGTAGCTATAAGAGCATTCTATCTTGTGCACACATATTCTTGTTTACCTAATAAGGTTTTTTGGATCTCATTCAACAGGTGGCTATGACAGAGGAGAATGTATGAAATCAACAGAGTTCTACGATTCACAGACAAACAAATGGATTCCAGCTGCAGATATGTCTGTCCCTAGAGGGCGCTTTTCTACCGAAAATGTTCAAGATGAAATATATGCTGTTGGTGGATCGAATGGTCAAATAGAACAGAAGACAGTAGAATGTTATAATTATGAGACAAATAAATGGTCAACAATATCTGAAGTGGCTAAAGCCAAAGTTTCTCAAGGTAAAAACTATGTCATTATAGTTAATTTGCACATCTCATTTACATGGAGATTGTTTAGCCATGTAGCTCAGTCATGGTGTTCATTGACTTTGAATGTTTGCATAACTTGTGTAAGATGGTAAGGTATTGCTATTTTGATATTAACATTTGCATAATCAAAATTACAAAAAGGTGAGACATATCTCTGTGATAACAGTTTATTATGTCAATTTTAAGCATGTGACAAAAAGTAATTAAAGAAATTGAGACAAACATCATCTTGTTGACAGTCTTGTAAACTTGTACCATTTTTCAGATATGAGTGTCTTTTCTGCTCTCATTAGTGATGGCGTATTCAGCTAGTAAAAACTGCTGGTTGTAAGGAAAAGAATGTAAATAAGAGAAGGAATTCAAAAACATATAAAAAGCATTATCTATGAGTGCTGTTTTTAAAAAAAAACATTGGTAGACAGCCTGTGTACCTAATTAAAAACATACAGTAATATCAAAACAAGTACATGTAGTCTCTTTAATACTGAAATAGTCCTCTTTTCTAATCCTTTGTTTGTCTCGTTTCTATGAATCCTTTTTAGCTCACCTTGTATCACTTTGCATCCCTCAATGTCCGTAATTATTATAAAGTTCATTGCCTCTGAAACTAGTCAGCCAAATTTTATCAAACTTAGCAAAAATCATCATGGTGTATTAAGTTTAAAACATGTGTTTGATATTTATATAAGAGTAATATAAATTTATATCTGTGGTCAATTTCAGCATTGGTATGTGTAGATAACAAGTTATATTGTATTGGAGGTTGTGTGGGACCTAAAAGTGTCCCTGACTGTGAAGTTTACGATCCAGAGTCAAAAAGTTGGTCTAAAATAGCACCATTAAATACAGGTAAATATTATCTATAAATATGTATTATATCCTAAATGTTGGTGGTCACCTAGACTACAATAATTTGAATCTTATTCCAATTAATGGTAAAATTAACTAATTATACCCTCATTATATTGCAATCAGCCTGTCCACTTGTACTACAGATATTTCCATCAAAATTTTCTCATGTCCTTCTGAAAAATAGACTGAGTACTTTGATAAGCACCCTGAAAGTATGAGTTAAACCAAGCAAATTATCAATCTATTGGACATCATGGTTGTACAATACTTTAAATTAAATTTCAAAGTGCTGAATGGAATATAAAAAAAGTTGTCACAAATGTTTCAAATACATGTACTACTTATTATGATAACTTGCATGTTCTGTCAGCATCTTGGCAGTGACGGGGCTTAAAGATTTGTCAGATCATTCAGACACCTACTTCCTGGTTTCGGATACTAAGTAGGTAGGCTCATCAGAAAAAGGCTTGCATTGTTGTAACTAGTATTATACTTTTTTTCTTTCCTATAAGTTTTTCCACAGCAGATTTCAGAAATTGTAAGTAGTATTTGATTTTGGTGGGTTGATATGTCTTATTTGTGCAAAAAAAATCAGGTAATGAACCGATTGCAACCAAAATATGGTAAGACCATGATGGCATAAAAATATTTTAAGATTTTATCAAAAGACCATCAAGGCAATGCAGTGGTAATAATACCAAAAAATAAGTTTATACCCAAATGTATTTTCTATGTCTGTACATTATTGCAAAACTACCTAATAACCTAATCTTTTACTTAAAATAAATAGTAATAAAAACTTGAGCATTTAACCAATTTGCATTATATTTGTAGGACGGTACCAGATCGCAGCATGCTATCACAAAGGTCTTATCTATGCCATTGGAGGTACCGATGGTTGGAATGTTCTAGGAATTACTGAGGTTTATGATATTAAAACAGATAAATGGGTGATGGGACCAAGTTTAAATGTGGTTCGCAGAGGTGCTGGTTGTGATATAGTCAATGGTAAATATAGCCGTTATCAAACCATAAGTTTTGATGTATTCAATGGGAAATATAACTTATATCAAACCATAAGTTTTGATGTATTCAATGGAAATATAACTTATATCAAACCCTGACTTGTCATGTATTCAATGGGAAATATAACTTATATCAAACCCTGACTTGTCATGTATTCAATGGGAAATATAACTTATATCAAACCCTGAATTGTCATGTATTCAATGGGAAACATAACTATATCAAACCCTGACTTTCAAAGTATTCAATGGAAATTAACTTATTTCAAACCCTGACTTGTCATGTATTCATTGGGAAACATAACTTATATCAAACCCTGACTTGTCATGTATTCAATGGGAAATATAACTTATATCTAACCCTGACTTGTCATGTATTCAATGGGAAATATAACTTATATCAGACCAAAAGTTGATATTTTATAGATTGTAAAAAGTTGCTTATAACTTGAGGATAAATTTTTCATAGTAAGAATTACAAACCTTATTGAAACAGTCCATTTACTTTTAAAGCCAGATTTGCAAAAGTAGTGTATTTTTTTTTTTACAATTGTGAAAAAACATAGTTTTTTGTAACCCAGGGTATAAAGTTAGCTTATTTTGATAGATCATTGATAAGGTTTCTATTATACCTACCGGTATATTAATATCATGATCTTCAAAGACTTTCAACATAAAATTCAATCATAATTGCTTAAACAGATAAGGCCTTTTAGTCAATGTACTTTTGTTTATACTTTTAATCTATTTTTAGGTAAAATACATGTAGTTGGTGGAAGTGATGGATCTAATAGTCTGAAATCTGTAGAGATTCTGGACAACAACAACTTTATTCTTGGAAGTACAATGAGTATAGGTAGAGCCAATGTGGGCGTGGTTAGTTTTAACAATCGACTTTATGCTGTCGGTGGTTTTAGTGGCAAAAAATTCCTTGATACATTTGAATACCTTGACCCAAAATCAGAAGAATGGTGCAGTTATGTTCCCGCAGAAGAGGTTCAGAAAGCAATGAAAAATGGAAACGCCTCAACTTAAACAGTTATTAATTTGATATTTTTTTGTTGGGATCTCTAGTCCAGATGATTTCACATGTATTATCAACCTGAAGACATACTTCTAAAGCCGGTGAAATATTTTCCTTAATATTCCTAGTTTCCCAAATTCATGCCAGTTGTCTCCCATGTATTATCTTACAAGAGTTATCTGTCCTTTGGGGATATATCTTTTATATTCTGAATGTTATCATGCATTTTTGTCCATTGTTTTTTTGCCATGAAAGAAAATTGCATATTTGAAAGGTTCTGCAACGGAATGTTATTAATGATAAAAAGTAACTTGAGAAGTATTTAAGTAAAGAAAATAAGAAAAAATCCTAGGCAGCTGTTTCAAAAATATATTCTATTAATGATAATAACTGTTGCTACACAAATACCAAAATAGGGAATACAATGTTTCAAGAGATAATTGATAACCTTTATTAAAGGGAACAAATTTTATAATATATAGTTTTCTCCTTAGACTGTTCTATGAACTATTCATGTTTTGTGAAAAGTTGGCTATAACATAGGGATAAATTTCTCAAATTATGAATTATAGACCTTAATAAAACAGTTTTCAGGTGCTTTTTTAAATTTGAAGGTTTCTCATTAATCAGTCTTATCAAATTACATTCCTAAACATTATCATGACCATGACTGAAACTATTTTTTATATAAATCATGAATTGTGCATCAAAATTAAAAAGAGTAGATCGGGGAAATCAATCAATTCTTATTTTAATCATCTTCAAAATTAAAATTCATGAATTGCCAGAGTTACATGCGGTACACAATTTTTGTATTTGAATATGTGGTATATATTTTTTCTTACTTGAATGTGTCTATATATAAGTGTGTGGTTCCTCTAAATCACTCCCCTTATTGACTGCACCCTGACACCAGTGTTACTAGTCTGTGGTTCCCTCTAAATCACCCCCTTATTGACTACACCCTGACACCAGTGTTACTAGTCTGTGTTCCCTCTAAATCACTCCCTTATTGACTACACCCTGACACCAGTGTTACTAGTCTGTGGTTCCCTCTAAATCACCCCCTTATTGACTACACCCTGACACCAGTGTTACTAGTCTATGGTTCCCTCTAAATCACTCCCCTTATTGACTACACCCTGACACCAGTGTTACTCTCATTTTATCTACAGGGTATACAGTATAATATAATAATCATCATTATTCTAATACATAGTGCTATTTTAAAACAAAGTAAGAATTGTTTTGATTATTTTAATTCTTTCCACTGTTTTTTATATTTCTACAATCAACAATTTGCTCAAATTTTGGTCATTTTGATTATTTTTATTTATAATTTGTTTGCCAACATGGCGTTGTATAACAAATATTTTGAAGTGAGAAGTTTATAATTTTTTTTGTTTTCTTGAAGTGCTAAATAGATTATTTTGGTATTACTGCTAGTGTTTGTTTCTAAATTGCAGTTTTGTTTTCTAAATTGCAGTAACTTCAGCAGTTGTAAATTGGTCTATTTTCATATTTAACAACTTTGAATATCAGTGAGGTTCTTCAAGGTCGTTGAACACCCCTGACATCTTCAAGGTCGTTGAACACCCCTTAGATCTTCAAGGTCGTTGAACACCCCTGACATCTTCAAGGTCGTTGAACATTCCTTACATCTTCAAGGTCGTTGAACACCCTGACTCATGGAATTGAATTATATTGACCTCATCATTTCTTGGTATTTATTGTCAGTTTTGCAGAAAACAATATATATTTTTCAGCATATTATTTCTGTTGCTGTTATTTATACAAATTATCTAAAGCATTCTTATAAAATATGTTTATAGATGTAAAATAATGTCATAACTAAGTAAATTATATATTTAAATCAAATTTCGCATGTGTCAGAATTTTTCATCAAATGAATTTTGTACCAGACCAGTCAAAGGCATTTGTTGTGTTAGAGTAGTATAAATGCCAAGGAAATATGTTATTTTCTTTATTAGACATTATATTAAGGCATGTCTGTGTCTATAACTCAGAATATTCGTAAAGGAAGGAGGTTAAGTTATAAAGATGTATGTACAGATGACCATGATTATTCATGGAAAGGTTGAAGTCTATAAGCAATTTTTGTATTCATTTTTGCTTTAAAAAAGTTAAGAGCAGTGCATGAGTTTAAGAATTATGTTTTGTTCAGTTAAAAAAAATCACTGTTGAAATGATTGTAGCTGAATTCTTCTTTACTTTAAGATTTAAGAGTAGTAAATGTATAAATTTTTAAATCATCAAAATATCAAATTATACATTGTTTGCAATTGTAACTAGACTGTGCTAGAGTTAATCAAATTGTGAACAATATAATCTGACCCATAACGAGATGTGAACTATACAACAGACAGATGTTTTTAAAGAAGTTGAATGTAAAATAGACTAATCTAAAGAATAATTGTCTTTTTTATTATAAATTTAAAAGAAAAAGGTACCAGTACATGGTACCAGTGATAAAGGATGTAATCATGTTAGAAGATGATTTGAACAACTGTAAATAATTTTTGATTGGTTTAACCATTTCAAGAATTATGACTTAATTGTATATAGATCTGTTGAAACATTTTGTTAAACAATTTGAAAATATTTATTTGTACTAATTGATGATTTCATAATAATGAATTTATGGTGAGACATCCAAATGCATGTTTTGTCCCCTATCAGCAAAGCAAGGGAAATTACAACTTACATTCTTTTACAATTTTTTTACAGTTTTTTATCAATTGTCTTTTTATATATAAGAAAAAATAGATAAAATTGTTAGTGTGAATTTTTTTTTTCATTGAATTATGTCCATTGATTAAGAATGACTCTTTATAATCAAAGGTAAATTTTTTATTTGATCTGTTGAAACTTTTCAGAATTATGTCTTTTGGACTTTAAGATTTATATAAAAATAAAAGATGTCTTCAGATATTGCTTTGATTGGTAGGGGACATGTTTTGCTCAGAAATTTAATTATTTATTAGGACTTATACATACAAAACAATAATTTATATCAGAAAGATAAATCAAATTTAAAAAGAATGAAATAACAGTTTCATTAGTCATTATTGTGTTACATAGGGGATTTCCTCATACAAAGAAACAAAATATTGTAATTTTATTTTTTATTCCAAATTTAAATAACTGTATTCATTTGTACATTGTTCAGTTTCCATAATTTGTGTATGAAAAGATATTATAAGGCCATTTTAAAAATTGTTCCGTTTTTCAGGCCCATGTATGTAATTTTGTATCTGTAACATTTGAAAAATGCAACGTTAAGAGAATTAAGAATATGTATTTTGATTGGTTTATTTAATAAAATACTGACCATAATTATTCCAGACAGTCCAGGGTATATGTTTCCTATATTTGTTACAATAAATAAAAGTTTACTGAACATGCGTTTTGTGTTTTGATTATAAACTAATATTTGAGGTTTATGGTTATGTTTTATGTTACTGAATATGTTGTGAAGTATAGCGGTTTAGTAACTGACTGAAAAGGGCGGGAAAATACCAACAAAATCAAAAGCTCAAACATATCTTTGTAATCAAACAAATGGAAAACAACTGTCACATTCCTCACTTGGTACAGATATTTCCTTATGTAAAAATTAGTGGATTAAACCTAGTTTTATAGCTAGCTAAACGGCACACTGGCATGACAGTCCCATAAACTTCTGTTATATTGCCATCAATGTGTGAGCGGCACAAACAAACATCTATAGTAGGTAAAATTTTCTAAATTTTGGGTACAGCAGTCAACATTGTGTTGTAACTATTTCAACAAAGAAAAACAAAATGGCATATATACCTAAAGTACATATTAGCAAAAATGAAAGACAAGATTGACAGCCTTTGATGATATTATCACATCAGTGGTCTAGTGATAGTGTGGTTAAACTGAGGGCTAGAGGTGGTTAAGAACCCCTGCCAGGTCAAATTAGTCAGGAAAATTGGAACTTTCTTTGATATGCATGCAGCTGCAAAGACTAGTCTGATCAGAGTCAAAATACCAGGATAGTGTATCTTACTGCACACTTTGGAATCGAGCTAAGTTTGCTGCCTTGTATAAAGCTGGTTCTTTTTCAAATTATATTAAAATATATGGGGAAAGTTATTTTTTAAAACCTGGATATCCGAGAGACATGCATAATACATCCGCTAGCTTTATTATCTAATTAGTTGTTTGCTGCTGTATTCAAAGGGACAAAATGTGGTTTGGATTTTCACAAAACTGACAGAAAATTGCAGAATAGCAAGTGAAGATATTCAGTGTGTAAATCATCTTCTATGTCAAAAGTCTATCGTACATCTGTAGTCAAATACTTCTATTATGGACTTTAGCATAATCCACAATATTAGTTGATAAGTGACTTCAGTATACCATTGAAAGTAAAGTAAAATACCAAAGGGATATTCAAGCTCACACATATAGGTCAAAAATAAACTGACAAGTCACAACACCATGGCTAAAAAGACACAACAGTACACAAAACACAACATAGAAGGACTCCACAACATGAACCCCATTCTATACTGGGATGCATCTTTAGTGCTTCAGAAAAGTTAGCAGATCCTGCTTCACAATACAGCACCTACAGACTCAGTACAATCTTATTAAAATAAGTTCACATCACTTGCTCCTTATATGTCGCCGTATATAAAAAAATATAGCAAGTGATGTGAATTTATTTTAATAAGATTGGACCAGTAATAAGTCAATTTCAGTAGATCACATTCTTTGGAAAATGGAATGGGATTTCAAATCTGACAATTGGAACTTATCCACTATTATCTGTGTACTAGATACTCTATAATGGTCAACACATTTGTGATGGAGTCTGTAAAATCTACGCAGAGATGATTTTAACTTCATCACTTGGAACTCCTGCTTCTAAATAATACAAATGTGACATATATACTGTACATAGCATATCCTATTTTCATCTTGAAAAAATAGGAAATGGTGCTTCTTTAAAATGTAGGGTCAGATGTCTTCTGGTTGTTTTGTTGAAAGATTGTTCAAATTCTTTTCTAAGGCTTGTGTCTCTCCCGACAAGGATGAAGTCATGTACAGTGAGTAACAGTTATGACTGGGAAATAGACTACAGTACTTAACCATAAATGCACAAATTGATGGACTTCTAGTATGCTACCACAAATAGACTACTACTATTTAACCATAAATAGACTACTACTATTTAACCACAAATAGACTACTACTATTTAACCACAAATAGACTACTACTATTTAACCACAAGTAGACTACTACTAGTATTTAAACCACAAGTAAACTGCTAGTATTTAAGCACAAGTAGACTACTACTAGTATTTAACTACAAGTAGACTACTACTAGTATTTAACCACAAGTAAACTACTACTAGTATTTAACCACAAGTAAACTACTAGTATTTAAGCACAAGTAGACTACTACTAGTATTTAAGCACAAGTAGACTACTACTAGTATTTAACCACAAGTAAACTGCTAGTATTTAACCACAAGTAGACTGCTACTATTTAACCACAAGTAGACTACTACTAGTATTTAACCACAAGTAGACTACTACTAGTATTTAACCACAAGTAAACTGCTAGTATTTAACCACACGTAGACTACTACTAGTATTTAACCACAAGTAAACTGCTAGTATTTAAGCACAAGTAGACTACTACTAGTATTTAACCACAAGTAGACTACAACTAGTATTTAACCACAAGTAAACTACTACTAGTATTTGACCACAAGTAAACTGCTAGTATTTAACCACAAGTAGACTACTACTAGTATTTAACCACAAGTAGACTACTACTAGTATTTAACCACAAGTAAACTGCTAGTATTTAACCACAAGTAGACTGCTACTTTTTAACCACAAGTAGACTACTACTAATATTTAACCACAAGTAGACTACTATTAGTATTTAACCACAAGTAAACTGCTAGTATTTAACCACTACTAGTATTTAACCACAAGTAAACTACTACTAGTATTTAATCATAAATAGACTACCAGTATTTAATCATAAGTAGACCACTAGTATTTAATCATAAGTAGACTACTAGTATTTAATCATAAGTAGACTACCAGTATTTAATCATAAGTAGACCACTAGTATTTAACCATAAGTAGACTACTAGTATTTAATCATAAGTAGACTACTAGTATTTAATCATAAGTAGACTACCAGTATTTAATCATACGTAGACCACTAGTATTTAATCATAAGTAGACCACTAGTATTTTATTATAAGTAGACTACTAGTATTTAATCATAGTTAGACTTCTAGTATTTAATCACAAGTAGACCACTAGTATTTAATCATAAGTAGACTACTAGTATTTAATCATAGGTAGCTTCTAGTATTTTATCACAAGTAGACTTCTAGTATTTAACCATAAGTAGACTACTAGTATTTAAGCTTTTAGTATATATAAAATACTGTCATTGATAATTTAAAAATGATAAGCTAATGTGATATAAATTGTAATTCGCCTGTGTCCGAAAGTACTAACGCTAATTATACATGTAGTTTCAAATGTAAAATGTTTGTTGAACTTTCACGAAGCAATCCACTTTGAGAAAACAAATGTGTGCCAAAATACTAATCCTTTCCAAAGTGTTAGTCTTGAGCAATAATATGGAATACAAGTCGTACATAAAGAACTGGATCACATTGTGTTAATTACACACAATGATATTTTTCTGTGTATTTTTAGAATGTTCCTGCACAAAACCGCTTTTCAAATGAGTGAAATCTATTGTAAAATTGAGAATAAAAATGGGGATTGTGTCAAAGAGACAACAACCCGACCATAGAGCAGACAACAGCCGAAGGCCACCAATGGGTCTTCAATGCAGCGAGTAACTCCCGCACGCGGAGGCGTCCTTCGGCTGTCCCCTAAACAAATATGTATACTAGTTCAGTGATAATGGGCGTCATACTAAACTCCGAATTATACACAAGAAACTAAAATTAAAATGCATACAAGACTAACAAAGGCCAGAGGCCCTGACTTTGGACAGGCGCAAAAATGCGGCGGGGTTGAACATGTTTTTTTATATTTCAACCCTCCCCTTATACTTCTAGCCAATGTAGAAAAAACAAACGCACAATACGCATAGTAAAACTCAATTGAAGAGTCCGAGTCCGATGTCAGAATAGTTAACAAAAGAAAATAAACAAAATGACAATGTATCAATAATCAAAGTCGTTTACCTGTAAAAAGAATGATGTTAATCAAGCAGGGAAAGAACAATTATACATGGTAGAATATCTAACGGAAACGGTTCTCGAAAAATGTGATCATTAATGTGCTTGTTTTGGTTTTTCATTGACGACATATTTGTTTTGTTTCAAAAACGTTCTCTCCAAATATAGACAAAACAAAAAGTGCCACTCCTTTTTTGGCTGATCTCTTTCTTCATTCGTACGAGGCAAGCTTCATATATTATTCGCTACTCAAACAGAATGAAAAGAAGCTAGTAATGAATACGTTTCGCTAAATGGATTGTTTCATTTTACTGAATTTTTAAAACTCCAAGTTTGGTGATTTTACTGATCGCATATAAGATACGACAGACCTGTTCCTTGTGTTAACCAGGGCGTTTTTATGAATATTGGAAAGAGGGGCATCGAATCAAATCTTTCGCCAATAGGAGCGAGTCGGAAAAAAGTAAAATAATTGGGAAATGCTCTAATGTAACGGTACCTGACTTGGAGCATGTATATTGCATAGTTAAAAAGTAAGTGTTTAATTAATGAATATGAATTATAACCATATGCAATACAATATTAGCAGATTATGATTGTTTTGTTCTTTTTAATAGGGGTGGGTGGGTGGGTATAGTACGTACATTACGCACTCACTTGAACCCGCCCCTGTACTGAGGGATACTTGGGGACAACATACCAGATTATTTCAATTTTTCAACTTTTGTGAAATTTCCATTGCTATGTAGAAACATTTCATTCGCATTTGCTATACACCTTCAGCATTATGTAAATGTATGCATGTGTCGGTTATAAAAGCTTAGAGAGCTTATGTTTATTTGTTATGTAACATGCCGACAACATAAATAAAGCTTTGAATTGAATTGAACAAGTACAGTAACTGTATACGGAATCCATACCATATTATTTCTTATATCACAAGAAACCCGACGGTGTCTATATAAAAAGAGAAGATGTGGTATGATTGCCAATGAGACAACTCTCCACAAGAGACCAAAATGACACAGAAATTAACAACTATATGTCACCGTACGGTCTTCAACAATGAGAAACGCCCATACTGCATAGTCAGATATAAAAGACCCCGAAATGACAATGTAAAACAATTCAAACGAGAAATCAAATATGTAAACAACAACCACTAAATTACACTCTACTGACTAGCGAGATCCCAACCCTCCCCATAACCTGGGACAGTGGTATAACAGTACAACATAAGAATATATTCACTTTGAGCAAAATGTCTTTACACCAAATTGACGGCATTCGAGTACACCTCTGTTGTAGAGTTTTTCTTGCTTATATTTGTCTGTGCTGAAATCTGACTGTGGGGTGTTGTTTGTCTACAGGTTTTTTGACGTTGTTTTTTTTTTATTTGCAATGTAGTTATTATCCCTCTCAGAATTCTGATGTACATGCATTTGTTTAAAATTATCTTTGATAAAACCTTGGAATGCACAAAAAAACCTTTTACAGTATAATGTGTTTTTGTTGTCGGATGAACTCCTTACTTTTTATGAGTGATATGATAGATATATTTGGTACATGGGATCCGTGAAAGGTCTACACGTCTCTTACACACGGTTCCAGAGGCGGATTTAGGGGGGCAGGGGGCCGGGCCCGGCCCCCCCCCCTTTTTGGGAAAAAATTTGGTTGCTTATATAGGGAATCACTGAAGCGTGACTGGAGCGGGCCCCCCTTAGGTCAGTCAGTGGGCCCCCGCTTATGAAAATTTCTGGATCCGCCACTGTGGTTCTACCTCGACCGCATGTCGGCATTCAGTGATCAATTGTCATCAATGATTACTAACTTTTTTAGTAATAGGAAAACTATATTTCGTATGTGGGTTCCTTGTAACGTCTACATGTCCCTCAGACAGTTTGCATGTTTCTCATATACTAAAAGCAACATCACCACTTAACTTTAGGGAGCTACCATTTGATTTTTATGGGGGGGCTAGGATGAAAATTTTTATCCTGCATTTTTTTTTTAGCTGTAATCTCTGTCCTGCCTTTTTATTTTTCACTCTGTTCGGTCCTGCCTTTTTTTTTTTAGTTTATCCTGACTTTTTTTTACCTAAACTGTCGTCCTGACTTTTTTTTTTGCAAGTGTCTCATCCTGCCTTTTTTTTTACTCAAAACTCCTGTCCTGCCTATTTTTTTCAAATTTCATCCTAGCCCCCCCCCCCCCCCCCCCCCCATAAAATCAAATGGTAGCTCCTTTAGGCAATAGACCCAGTTTGAATATGCATGTGTTTCACATGCGTTATGGGGAATGTACTGCCTTTGTTTTACATGTTTTTCGTGTTTTTATTTTCCGAGTCTGAATTAAATTATTTTCACTTAATTAATATTTTCTTGATATTTATTCATATACGACAATTAATACAATAACAAAAATGTACCTTAGATGGTTTGGGACCTGTCACCAGAGTATATATATGAGGGCTTGGAGAGGGGTTCTTAATTTCTCTAATTTCTTCAAAAATAGAGTTTATCAGTTGCGGATCCAGAACTTTACGGGGGGGGGGGGGGGGTGATTGACGTAAAAATGGGGGCTCCACGGCCAGTCACGCTCAGTGATTCCCTATATAAATATATCAACTATAATTTTTTTTCGAAGAAAGGGGGCAGCCCCCCCCCCCCCCCCTGGATACGCTTATATTCAGTTATTCTGTTAAATTGGATGTCCTATTGATTTTTTTCAGAGACTCATTTCTTTATTCTATACATCGTTCATTTCTGTTTCCATTATTTTACTACCCAGTTCTTTTATTTTCTACATTATTTTTATACCTTTGCACCAATATTCTCTTCTATTTTCTCTGATTCATCATAGGCGGATCCAGGGGGGCCCTGGGGGGTCCGCCCCCCCCCCCTTTCGTGGGAAAAATTTGGTTGATTATATAGGGAATCATTGAAGCATGACTGGAGCGGGCCCCCTCTTAGGTCAGTCAGCGCCCCCCCCCCCCTTTAGGAAAAGTTCTGGGTCCGCCACTGTTCATTATTTTCAAAGTTAAGGCCCATATGCAGATCCAGGGGGTGGGGTGGGGGCTTGGGACCCGCCCCCTTTTGTGGGAAAAATTATGTTGATTCAATAGGGAATCACTGAATTGGAGTATATATAATAAGGTTCCGTGGTTTGAGTTTATTGTAGTTTGATTAATCACTTTCTTCATTATTTATGAGAGCGATGCAAAATCGGAAAAAGGCCGGAACATTGCCTGGTTTGTATTACTTATTATCTATTCAATTGAACTTCCGGGGATGATTTTCTGATCCAATTTTTAATTAATTTTGCTATCATATTGCCTCATTTATATATTGTCCTTTGTATGATTGTAGAGACTGAACATATGCGTCCAAGAAAGACTGTAAATTTCTGTAAGAAATATATTTATTGTTTGAAATTTTGACAAGTCAAAGGCAAGAGTTGTGAGATCTTTTCTGCAACATCAACGACTTTTCAGTTTGACAACAGTGAGTTATGAACATACATGTATACAGATGTACATGTGAAGATTTGAAAAAGTCGATAAAAATTAGGAGGAAAATCAAATGAAAATGATATGGACAATACCCCAGAAATAAAAAAAAACAACCAGTATTTTCCTAATTCAAAAGATTACATCTTATGCATTGTCACCTTATGCATAGTCAATGACAATGTCATGATTGTACTGTTGTAAAAATAAAGTTATAATCAAAACACAACAAATGGGTCAACACCATAGGGATCGCCCTGGAAGGCCACAGTTTAGTGATACTTATATAAAGTATTGTGCATTTATCATATATGAAGACCCCTCCCCTTAATCTGCCCCTGTGATAATAAGTATGTCTAAACCAGTGACGAATCTATAACAGATGTTTAAAATCTATTTGATCACCAGTGATGGCAATACAAGGCTGTAAATGTAAATGCTCTTTTGTTCCGACATTGGAAAGTTCCAGGCAGAACTTATTAACTAGTTACTTTGTTCTTCCTCTGGTTTAAAAGTTCCACCGGAACAAAGTGACTAGTTGAAAAGTTCCAATGGAACATATCAACTAGTTAGAAAGTTCGTTTTTGCCAAATTAGTCAAAACCGGAACTAACAAACTAGCCCAAAAGTTCCAACATAACTTATCAACCAGTCACAAAGTTCCATTCGGAGAATTGATGCAAAGACCCACACGAGGAAGGGGGTATTCTTCCCTCTCTTGAGGGTACTATGAATACTAAATTTGCATGATAATGCAACTTATTCTGTTTTATGTGAGATATGAAATACAACTTAAATTTTGCTGGGGGAGCTTGTTCTTCCCGCTCAGTACATCGAAATTTAAATACATTTACCCTTTCAGTGCGTTGGGTATTCTTGTAAGATTTGCTCTTACATGTATACATGTATATACTGATACTCATTCTGCCCCCTCTTTCTATAAAAAGGATGAAATATGGTAAATTTGGAACGTTGTACAAATGTAACTAGTTGTTCTGTTACGCCAGAACTATTCAACTATCTACACTGTCCGGGACTTCTGTTTCAACAAGCTACTTTTTTCGGAACTTTTCGACTGCACTGGGAATAAAACAACTAGTTGGAAAGTTCGTCCATCGGAACAAAAATGACTAGTTGAAACGTTCCACCGGAACAAATTAACTGACGGAACATAGTGGCTGTTACATAAACACACTCTGTATATATACATGATATATTTGGTCTAAATAACAGCCCGAAATCTACAAATTAAAAAGAGACCCAGTTATTTTTTGTTTATTCACTACTATGATCTATCTGACTGTGCATTTTCAGGGTAGGACTACAATGAAATGACTGGTAGAGTATGTCCTTGTTTAGAAAGTTACTTGGGAATCAGGATGGAGGTGGACAGAAGGCACCCCCATCTGGTCTTCAGACTATGGGAGTACAGCTACAGAGGAGGTTTGCTAGAGGAGTCCAGTATAACAGTAGGTAGCAGGAATTTCTTGAAATGTTATAACATGAGTCCTAGGACTAAGCTGAGCATTTGTAAATATAAGACTATATACAGTCATTGTGTCTTTTTTTATCATTAAAATATTTTTGTTGGTGAACCATCTGACCAATATAACGTACTGTTCCACAAAATATAAATTTTGATATGAAAATAAGAAGCAATGACATGATTTCCAATGAGACATCTTTCCGCAAGAGACCAAATGACACAAAAATTAACAACTATAGATCGCCATACTGCCCTCAACAATGAGCAAAGTCCATACCACACAGTCAGCTTTAAGATGCCCTGAAAAGACAGATGTAAGCCTGTACTGGCCTGACCAGTGAGTGTAACCAAGACGACTGGGTTTAAGTAAAGATAAAACAATCAGGAGCTGACTTTTATTTCACTACCAATCCAAATGGTGAAAAACTGAAAATACAAATATAAATACAATTTTACAATGTGTTCAATGATAATTAAAGTCCATTAAAAATACGGATAAAAGGTTCGTAGAAATATAAAGCTGTTAAAGTTCTTTGTAATTATAAACGGATGAATATTCCTGAACACGTCGGGTTCTGTCTTGGATTAAATTGTGTTATTGCAGATACGTACAGTTTGAACGGTTAAATGTTCATAGTTTCTTTATAACATATGAAAATATATTAAAACAGTTTGTCGCTGATGTAAATACATAATTTGTAATGTTTTGAAAGTAACTCACGCTGTGGTTAGCCACGAATTGTTCTTTTGGACAACGTGTCCGCTGAATGTTCTTTGCAGTTGTGCACACGACTCGCTGAGCAGTTTTCTCATTAGAAGAAAGGGGAAAGTAACGCGGATTCCTACACTGTCCTTTATAAAACTCCTAAAACTGGCGCACATAAAGAGATGTACGGAATGAAACGTTAACAATATAAAATGATGATCACATGAAGAATAAATGATGAATGAGTTCCAGAATACTCCCCGTCTGAGGTCTATTTGACATCACTATTCCATTATCGAAAACAAATAAAATGTTAAATATATAACAACGGTACAAATATTCACTTAGAAGTAGTCCAACGGGAGGCTGGGTATTTCACAGCTTCTATCCTAGATATGGCGGTGTTTCCGACGAGATCGCGGCGATCTAAGATCCAACTCCATGGCTGTAGTTCTGATGGAAGAATCTCCTTTCGACACGGATATGCGATCTAACGAGGACGTCTTGCGAGACGGATGCTTTCCTTGACGTTTACGGCGTACAGTAGACCATCCGGTACCATGTTCCTTTTCTCTGTGACTTAAGTTGGAATTGGTTATTCTGCTTTCCTCTTGTCCTTGAGTATTCAAAGGCGAATTGAAGCTTTCCATGGGAATTGAATGTTTACGGATGTACTTTTCTTTGTCGGCATTCACTTTTGGTGGCGTTGCTTCCGAAGTGAACTTTTCGGCTTCTGCACATCTGACGATTGAAGTCGCTGATTTCATTTTCGGTTGCCCATGTAAACGGGGATAAAGTTTAGACGAATCAGTTTGAATTTCATTTGACTGGGTGTTGGTTTTATTACACTCAGGTAATTTCTTTGTATGTGGTTTCACAACACTGCAAGTTGGATTTGTTTCCTTTTTAGTGAGTTCAAGGTGAACATGTTGCTTAGCGGAGCGTATTTCTCCAACGATAATCCAACCCAGGTTTAACTTTTGCGCAAATGGAGCCTTTGGTGGTCCTAGACGTTGATCAAGGACATGATGTGCCTCTATAAGGTCTCTTCCAATGAGCAATAGGATTTTGCATTTTCCATCAATCGGGAGGATATGATTTTGTAGTTCTTGCAAGTGTTGATATTGCAATATATCCTCAGGTGTAGCAATTTCGTTCCGATTATTGGGAATGTTATCGCATTCAATCAGTTCAGGCAGATTGAATCTAGTATTGTCTTGTACAGACTTCACGACAAAGCCGTTTCCTCGTTTACCGGAAGTAACCTTGCTGCCGGAGCATGTGGATAACAAATAATCTTTTGTTTCTGCTTGTACGTTGAATAGGCTGAAGAATTCAGGAGCCACGAGAGACCGGTTGCTTTGGTCGTCAATAATTGCATACATGCGAATTACTTTGTCCTGATTATCTTTGTGAAAGACATTCACAGGAAGTATCTTGGCACAAGATTTAATGCTGTTGCCGTCTTTGGAGATATCTGTGCAAGTTGAACTAACAGAGGTTAGCTTGGTTTCAGCTAACTCAAGTTGCTCCCCGCCGTCGACTGATCTAGGCGGTGAAGGCGGTGCACCTTTGGTTTGGTACACTCGATTAGTGTGTAATGCGGTGGTGTGTTGTTTACTTCCGCATTCATTGCAACTGATACTCGCGTTGCAATCACGACTTCTGTGCATAGTCGAATCACAGCATTTGTAGCAAAGATTGTTTTGCCTCAACAGTTCCTTGCGTTCCTCTATAGTTTTGGCTCGGAATGCTCGGCATTCATTCAAGGTATGCTTTGTATTGTGTATGATACACAGACCTTGTTGTTGACTGCTGTCTTCAGTTTGCTGTTCAACAGCCGTCTTATGGACGTTGACTTTAGAGTACGTCTGAGGTGTGAACCTTGGCGTAGCGTCTTTTGTATTTGGTGTTACCTTTGAACCAAATATGAACCCAGGATCGTTCTTAATTTTGCTCATTTCCCTGATGAAGGCAGAGAATTCTGTAAAAGGTGGAAAGGCAACTTCATATTTAGACTTGTATCTTGAAGCCCTTGTTATCCACTTTTCTTGGAGTCCGTATGGTAGTTTTTCCACAATAGGATTTACCCCCTTTGACGAGTCGAAGTAAGCTAGCAAACATCCCAGCTTGGGATTTTCTTTGTGATACTCTATTTCTGAGATAATGTCTGACAAATCGTAAAGGAGTGAGTTGTCTTTATTTGTCAGTGTTGGAAAGTTGTCAAGTTTGTTGACGAGAGACGTCTGCAACATTATTGGAGCACCATATCGATCGTCCAGTCTTTCCCATAATCTGTGTAGGCCTCTTGTTGGGTTGTTGGCATTTGATGCCCTTATACTCATGGCATGTTTACCTGACTCTGGTCCAAGCCATTTAATAAGTAGGTCTATCTGTTCTGAGTCTGAAACTTGTAGTTCGTCTATGACATTTTTAAAGCTGGCTTTCCATGTATGAAATGATTCTGCCTCGTCGTTAAAGCTTGTTAGCCGGGAGAACAGCAAGTCCTTGCGAAGGAGAAATCTGGTTATCTCTAACGTAGGATTGTTTTGCTGCAGGTGTGCAGAAGGGGTCTCTTCTATTATAACTCCTTGTCTTAGGTGTGAGACAGGGATCTCTTCTATAATGCCTTGATTTTGCTGTGAGACAGGGATCTTTGCTGAAACGCCCTGTTTTCCTATTCCAGTTACTTTTCCCAGACCTGGGAATACATTAACATCTGGTGACTTAGCACGTGTAGGCAAGACCTCAGGTGTTTGTGGTGGCAAGTTCAGTGCCACAGATGGCACGAACGCTGGTGCTTCATGTCTCAGCTCAATTTTAACAGGAATTTGTTCTTTCTTTTGAGGTCCTGTTACTTCCTTTACAACAGTTGATACAGGAAGTTTATTGACGAAATCTTGCACACGCTGGAGCGGGTCTTCCTTTTCGGCAGGGAGATCGCTAACCGCTTGGCTGTCATCGTATTCCAGGATACGAGCCTCGGCTTCAGCGGCTGCAGCTTCTCTCTGTGCTTCAAGAAGGTTAAATTTGGCTTTCAGCTCGGCTTTTCCCCGGTTTACTCGTGCAACTTCTTGTTGCATTTGAGCCTTTCTGCGCATAGCCTCTTGTTCTAATTGCGCTTTTCTGTGAGCAGCCTCCTGTTTACGTTGAGCGACTTCTTGCTCCATTTCTGCCTGTTTACGACTGGCTTCCTGTTCCATTTCATTTTGTCTGAACAGGGCTTGTTCTTCTAACATTGCTTCCTGTTGTAGGATAAGGGCATGTTTTTCGACAAATGCTATCTTAGACTTTGCAGCCTCTGCCTTGGCTCGCTTTCTCTGTGCCAGGCTTGACATGTCTGACACGTTAGAGCTACCGCTGTGCGAGCTTTTCTTACCCTTTGAGGTCTTTGTTCTAGTGGATTTAGCCTGTGTTAGGGCGAGGCGATGCTCGTGTAAAGTCTCAATTGCCAGTTCGACTTTAGACAATCGGATATCCGTTGAGAATTTGCACGTATCAATGTCTTGAAGGCTGTCTAATGTTTTTGTATTTTTCAGAAATGTCAAGTACTCGTCTGTGAGCCTGCGATACTTAGTACAGGCTTGTACAATTTTATCTTGTGCTGTTAACAATTGCTGGAGGTCGTTGGGAGGCTTGGTCGTTTCTAATAACTGAGAGTCTAGGTTTGACCAAAGGGCCTCTAAGTCGTGATAGAACTTGTCACGTTTTTCTATAAAGGCTCCCTGTCCCTTTTCGGTAAGTTCACGCACTCGCCTAGTCTCGGCATTTTCATCTACATTTGTTGTTTTAGACGGATTTTGTAATAATTCTAGGTCTGGGACATTTCCCTCTGGGGGCTGAACCTCTTCTTGCTGTTCCGCGTGACTGGGATCCATGATGTAAGTTGGCAATGTTTGTTCAACGTTGTTGGTTTGCTGCCGAGTACACACAAGATATGTAGTCCACTGTCAGTGTAAAGGTATGTACGTATGTACGTTGCTACGTTGTCGTTGAAACTACGTTGTTGGTCTGTTGACTGTCGTGGAGTGGCGTACGTTATCCAAGAAAAACAACAGGCAAGTTGTAGCTTTTTCACTGTACTGGCCTGACCAGTGAGTGTAACCAAGACGACTGGGTTTAAGTAAAGATAAAACAATCAGGAGCTGACTTTTATTTCACTACCAATCCAAATGGTGAAAAACTGAAAATACAAATATAAATACAATTTTACAATGTGTTCAATGATAATTAAAGTCCATTAAAAATACGGATAAAAGGTTCGTAGAAATATAAAGCTGTTAAAGTTCTTTGTAATTATAAACGGATGAATATTCCTGAACACGTCGGGTTCTGTCTTGGATTAAATTGTGTTATTGCAGATACGTACAGTTTGAACGGTTAAATGTTCATAGTTTCTTTATAACATATGAAAATATATTAAAACAGTTTGTCGCTGATGTAAATACATAATTTGTAATGTTTTGAAAGTAACTCACGCTGTGGTTAGCCACGAATTGTTCTTTTGGACAACGTGTCCGCTGAATGTTCTTTGCAGTTGTGCACACGACTCGCTGAGCAGTTTTCTCATTAGAAGAAAGGGGAAAGTAACGCGGATTCCTACACTGTCCTTTATAAAACTCCTAAAACTGGCGCACATAAAGAGATGTACGGAATGAAACGTTAACAATATAAAATGATGATCACATGAAGAATAAATGATGAATGAGTTCCAGAATAAAGCCAATTCAAACACGAAAACTAAAGGCCTAACTTATGTACAAAATGATAGACTGGTATATTTGCAGAGTTTGCTCAACCACGAAAATATTATTAAATGCTTTTTCTCAATCAGCTAAAATTGATTATCATGAAACTACATGTAAATGAATAATTGCATCTCTATTTCATAGTGAAATTTCAGTGTATATTTATGTTCTGATAAAAGTTTCTTACTCTTTTAGTGAAAATAGTGATTCGAGGAGACAGAAATGTTGGGAAATCATGTTTATTTCATAGATTACAAGGTCACAAGTTTAAAGAAGAATACATTCCTACAGAAGAAATTCAGGTATTTATAAAAAATGAGTTGAATTTAAATGAAATTAGTCTTTACAATATATGCAAATGAAACCAGATGTACATGTATATTAAAAGTTTCTGAATGTGTGAATATCCCGTTACTTACATGAATCAATTCACTGAAAATGTATAAGTGTCATGCCAAAAAATGACTTACATGTCCCCGTCTTTCCACCAACAATACGGTAAGGTCCACGTTTAATGGTCGCACATTTTCTTTAAATTTTGAAACTGATATAACTTGAAAAACAAACAGTATTATTTATTTACTCACATGAAACAAACCGGGGTGTGGTATTCAGTACGTAGGAGAAACTGGACGATATTTATCTAAACGCACTCAAGAACATCTGTATCGTTTTAAAAGACCCAATAAAGCACAACCATCCTTTTAAATATTTAGCAGTTCAACCTTTAGAAGTAGTAAATAAGCAGCCTGGTGAATCGCATTCAAAGTTTGTACGATCACGGAAAATAATTGAATTAAATTGGATTAAAAAATTACAGACAGTTTACCCTCTCGGTCTAAATGATAATATCATGGGAATTGGTAATATATCTAGAACCAATTCCGTTAACATTTTGGATATAGTTTCTAAAACTGTTCGTAAAAAACGTTCTCACGGTCGTAGAACAAATCGCAATCAAAGAAAATTTCGGGCCAATCATACCAATATTTCGGACCTAATTTCTATTTCAAAAAACAACGGCAGACATTATCTGTTAACAAAACTCTGTTCGTTACCGGTTAATAAGTTAAATAAAATTTTGGAGGATTGCAACACAATTTCATATGGCAGTCCTAAGTATGAAATTGTTCAAATTATTATGGCATATTGTTATTCTAAACTATTTCCCAAAATTGATCGCCCTGAAGATCATAAAAAACATTTTATTAAAATTAAGTATGTCAATAAAGGCTTTGATTTTGTAAATATTGCCGGTATATTTAACGACCATTCTGTTAAAGAACAAATTCCTGGATATTTTGACAATACTGAGCTACCTCTTATTTGTTATATTTACAAGAAATCTACCCGGAAATTTGTGTTTAATTATAGTCAATTGTGTAAAGATGTTAATATCAGTGAAAATACACCTACTTCATGTAATTGCAGTAATTCTGAATATATTTATGGACCCATTTCCCATGTTATAACAGGAGATCTTAACATCGTTAAAGACCGAGAGTTAAAATCATTCCTCAGTAAAGGACCTAAATATCGTCCCCCCTCTATTATTAATTGGAATGAGTGTCGTAATATCATCCACGACTCACTCCATACTTACTGTATGAAATGGATAAAACGGGAAAAAGCTGACAAAAAATCTTTGGACTCTTTTTTTAATTCAGTAATGAAGATAGTTGATATACGTATTCAACATTTTAAAGAACATTTTACTATTAACAATAACCACAATAAACCTATTTCTCGTATCAAACATAAACTAAAAGAACTAGCCAAGGAATTTGTTTTTGTCCCGGCCGATAAAGCTGCTAATAATATTATTATTGTTTGACGTAAATTTTACATTGAGGTTCTGAAAAAGGAAATCACCAATTCACCAACATTCCAACTGACTCCATTTTCAGAAAACGAAATCTGTAACAAACATTAACTTTTAGCCACCGCTTTACAAGCAGAGCCAAATATAATGAAAGTCCCAACTATCTACTGGCTTCCCAAGCTACACAAAACCCTTACAAATATAGATTTATTTCGTCTTCAAGCCATTGTTCAACTACTAAATTGTCTATTCTTCTTACCAGCACACTTGGTACAATTAAAAACCTGATTATAAATTGTTCAAATAAGGCCTTGGAAAATAGTGGAATAAATTACTTTTGGAGTGTCAAGAACTCGTTGGAAGTACTTGATAAATTGCATGCTTATATTGGTGATTTTGAATCTGTTCAAAGTTTTGATTTTTCTACACTATATACCACATTGCCTCACATTCTCATTAAGAAAAAATTCACACACCTAATTAAATGGGCATTCAAAAAATCAGAATGTGAATATATATGTTCAAACTCTTTTAGGTCATTTTTTAGTAGCAATAAACAAAAAAACTATGTTAATTGGACATGCTTTGATACTATATATGCCCTTGAATTTTTACTAGATAACATTTTTGTTCACTTTGGGGATTCCGTATATCGTCAGATTATCGGAATTCCAATGGGGACTAACTGTGCACCACTTATTGCGGACCTGTTTTTGTATTGTTATGAGTTACACTTTATGACAAAAATAAGCAAAGACCCATCGAAACAACATCTGATAAACAAATTTAATAATACTTTTAGATATTTGGATGATATTTTGGCTCTCAATAATGACGACTTCAGTATGTATATTAATGAAATTTATCCTGTTGAACTTACTTTAAATAAAGCTAATACTAACAATGACCACTGCCCTTTTCTCGATCTTGATATCTATATCACTAATGGAAAGCTGAATACTAAAATTTATGATAAAAGGGATGATTTTTCATTTCCTATCGTTAATTATCCGTTTTTAGATGGTGACGTTCCCTTGTCACCATCTTACGGTGTTTATATATCTCAACTTGTACGATTCGCTCGTGTATGTAACAATGTTTTAGATTTTAACGAGAGAAATTTATGTATTACTGAAAAATTATTACACCAGGGTTTTCGATATCACAAACTAGTCAAAACATTTACTAAATTTTTTCATCGGTATAAAGACATCATTCGTAAATATAGCTCAACATGCAGACTTCTAATACGTTCAGGTATTTCACATCCTATTTTTTATGGAAATATTCTTTATAAAGCACAAAGGTGTCAGTATTCACCTCAGAAACTTACAAAACCTTTGAATAGACTTAGAAGGGATATAATTACGATACTGTTGTCAAGTCATTAAAGATTGCATATTTTGGCGTTAATATTGAGTCACTGATAAGGTCTTTGCATCGGAACTAAACACATTTATTCTAAAAACAGTTGTTGGCATGACACGGGTTATGTTCTTCTCATATATGTTATGATGGTATGATACTAAACCCCTAACGTGAAGGATTGTGCCTGATCTTCATATGATGAAATCATAATCTTTCAGTCAGTTTAATTGAAGTCTGGAGCTGGCATGTCAGTTAACTGCTAGTAGTCTGTTGTTATTTATGTATTATTGTCATTTTGTTTATTTTCTTTGGTTACATCTTCTGACATCAGACTCGGACTTCTCTTGAACTGAATTTTAATGTGCTTATTGTTATGCGTTTACTTTTCTACATTGGTTAGAGGTATAGGGGGAGGGTTGAGATCTCACAAACATGTTTAACCCCGCCACATTTTTGAGCCTGTCCCAAGTCAGGAGCCTCTGGCCTTTGTTAGTCTTGTATTATTTTAATTTTAGTTTCTTGTGTACAATTTGGAAATTAGTATGGCGTTCATTATCACTGGACTAGTATATATTTGTTTAGGGGCCAGTTGAAGGACGCCTCCGGGTGCGGGAATTTCTCGCTACATTGAAGACCTGTTGGTGACCCTCTGCTGTTATTTTTTATTTGGTCGGGTTGTTGTTTCTTTGACACATTCCCCATTTCCATTCTCAATTTTATTGTAAAGTGTGTATGAATATAATAGGTGATTAAATAAACTGATCAATGACTGCTCCAGTTCATTATTTTGAGTGTGTTCAAGAAAAAAAATCTGTTTGAATTGCACTTTTCCAAATAGATGTTAAAAACACCATGCAAACAAAACAGTTTACAGAAAATAGACATACAGATAGAAATTGCAATAGGGCCATCATCAATGAGCAAACACTAAAACACTCTGAACTGTTATTCTTTCAGGTCAATTCTTTAGCAAAGTGAAATTAAAGTAATCTTGAATTCAGATAAGATTAAGATAAGCTAAGTACTATAAAAGATTGACTTTGATTTATATCTACGGAATCAGCATGTTACGAACTTATTTTCTTTGTATTAATTAGGTTTGCAATATACAATGGAACTATAAAACAACGGATGATGTAGTAAAGGTCGAAATTTGGGACGTGGTAGATAAAGGCAAAAAGAAAAAGAAACCTGAAGGACTTAAAATGGATAACTCAGTCAAGGTGAAGTAAATTGTACTGTTTTAATTATAATTATCATCAATAATATGCATATTGTAAGATACTGTACATCTTTAATATTTAAGTCTTATTGTCTAAGAAATTCAGTAGATCAAGTTGAACGTCACTCAACATCCAACAATCTCTGCAAATTGTTTTTTGTGAAAAATTTGGTGCACTAGAAAGAAACAGGAAATAACATTTATTATGTACCTTAAATTATTTAATTTGCAGTAAGTTGTAAATATTAAAAATGTTGGTAATCTAGTCATTTTCAAACTGCAATATTCCACAAAAAATGTGCATTTTGTTTATGAAAAAAAAATCATCAGTTAATTATTATAATGATCACTAACAAGCTGTTATTTATAAATCTAATGGCTTGTGAAATCTTTTAATCATAAATACAATTCCCTTGACAATTTTAGTTGTTTGTTTTCTATTAAATACCAATTTCTAGGGTGAATAGGAAATATAGTGGATCGAAAGGTCCCCCAACCATTTAAAAAATAATTCTAGGCAAATAAAATCCTTCACAAAAGTTGTCCAAGTGACAACATCAAATTCTCAGCTTATCAGCTCCATAATAAAATACCAATCCAATTAAGTTTTGATAGTTCACTTCTTTATAAAAAAAAAAAACCTTTTTGTTCAGAAGCAGTTGTTGATGAAATATTTCCTATTACTTTAGGATGCTCCTGATGAGCCATGTTTGGATGCAGAGTTTATGGATGTGTATAAAGGAAGTCACGGTGTTATATTGATGTATGACATAACTAAACAATGGTAAGTAAACTGTTAAGTCTATTTTACAATAAGTCCAAATAAAGTTTATAGACTAGAATGGAGTTATTCCACAATCCACACAGTCTGTTCATGTAAGGTAATAAACTTTTACAACATATAGCAGCTCAATTCATTGTTTAATCTGAAAAGTTTTGGATTATAAGGGAGCTACCATTTGATTTTTATGGGGGGGCTAGGATGAAATTTGAAAAAAATAGGCAGGACAGGAGTTTTGAGTAAAAAAAAAGGTAGGATGAGACACTTTGCAAAAAAAAAAAGGCAGGATGACAATTTAGGCCAGACTTTTTATTTTATCTGTTTAACGAGAAAATTTGTAAAAAATTAGGGTTGAGTGGGCGAAAAAAAAAAAAAAAAAAAAGTGCAAAATTGGTCCAGTCGACACTATTAATAGGTAAAAAAGTCAGATAAACTAATTAAAAAAAGGCAGATCCGAATAGAGTGAAAAATAAAAGAGCAGGGACAGAGATTACAACTAAAAAAAAATGCAGGACAAAATTTTTCATCCTAGACCCCCATAAAAATCAAATGGTAGCTCCCTAAGAAACAAGCTTTTAAAGGATTTTTGGTATTATTTTTCTGCTACTACGCTAAAGACTAAAATAGTGTATTGACTATACAATGCAATGTATATGACAATGAACTCTTGAACTTGTTATACCCTGTTTGCAATAGTAGAGGGGCATTATGTTTTTATTTATGTACTTCTGTCGTTTATACATCCTTCAAAACTGTATCAGGTAAATGTTTATGTTTAAGAGTGCTGACATCAACTTGAAACTTAGTACACATGTTCATTATGCAGTGAACTGTTTGATATATAAGCCAAACTTATGTTTTGTCCAAGGTTTCAAAGGTCACTGAACATGGGAATGTGAAAATGTGCAAGCTGGGACACATATTTTTTTTTAAAATTTATTGTAATTTTCTGACGTCAAATCTGAAAGGTTATGGTATGGTTGTTATGAAAGGTTATCGTATGGTTGTTATGAAAGGTTATCGTATGGTTGTTATGAAAGGTTATCGTATGGTTGTTATGAATGCTCTATTTATTTATTTTCTGACGTCAAATCTGATAGATTATCGTATGGTTGTTATGAATGCTCTATTTATTTATTTTCTGACGTCAAATCTGATAGGTTATCGTATGGTTGTTATGAATGCTCTATTTATCTATTTTCTGACGTCAAATCTGAAAGGTTATCCTATGGTTGTTATGAAAGGTTATGGTATGGTTGTTATGAAAGCTCTATTTATTTATTTTCTGACGTCAAATCTGAAAGGTTATGGTATGGTTGTTATGAAAGGTTACCGTATGGTTGTTATGAATGCTCTATTTACTTGTTTATAGGAAAGGTTATGGTATGGTTGTTATCAAAGGTTATCGTATAGTTGTTATGAAAGTTTATCGTATGGTTGTTATGAAAGGTTATCGTATGGTTGTTATGAAAGGTTATCGTATGGTTGTTATGAAAGGTTATCGTATGGTTGTTATGAAAGGTTATCGTATGGTTGTTATGAAAGGTTATCGTATGGTTGTTATGAACGGTTATCGTACGGTTGTTATGAAAGGTTATCGTATGGTTGTTATGAATGCTCTATTTATATGTTTACAGGACATTTACTTATGTAGAGAGGGAGATGGAGAAGGTACCAGCACATATCCCAGTGTTGGTTCTAGGTAACCATAGGGACATGGGACATCATCGGACCGTCACAGAAGATAAAGCTCGCTATTACTGCCAGCATTATGACAGGTTAATATTCTTTTAAGAAATGATCAAAAATATACCACAATATTTTCACAAACTTGTGTCTTGTTCAGTTTGTGTGGGGATAATATTCACACAAGTTGTTGATTTGGCCATTTGTTCTGTAGGGCACATATCATTTTGTGAGGGTAAATAAACACTGTAACTATGAAGAAGAATTTACCATTTGACTGCATGAATTTTTGTTGTTGACTAGTTGAAAGTTTTATAAATTACCTTAAACAAGTTTTCTTTTTAGGTCCCTTTTGGTTATACATGTATAGCCCTGAATGTTTCTATGTATTTTTTTTCATCTCTGTCTTTCAAATACTTGAGTGTTCCTAATGGAAGTTTATTAAAGAAAAGTGATCCAGACACAAAAATTAAGTTTGATTTTCATTTCACACATTTTTCTATACACTTCATAATTATCATAAATCTATTTTTTTTAAAGAAAATTTGGAAATTTATGTTTCCGAGTGATGGGGTTTCATTCATTAAAAAAATTGAGATTTTCCAGTTTTCGGACAATACCTTTAAAGAGCTTTGAGCAGTTTTCATTAAACTTTGGTTCCTGGTTTATATCTATTAAGATAACCTCCCTTTAGTTTTTCATAAATTTCTGATGAAGTGAGGTATGCTGAATGGTCTATGTGTAATGACTTTGGTCTCAGACATCTCTGTGACAACAGTTTATTATATTTTATGATTTCTGTTTTCAGACCAGAGGGTTCAGGTGAAGTGAGGTATGCTGAATCGTCTATGTGTAATGGTTTTGGTCTCAGACATCTCTTGACAACAGTTTATTATATTTAATGATTACTGTTTTCAGACCATAGGGTTCGGGTGAAGTGAGGTATGCTGAATCACCTATTTGTAATGACTTTTCAGTTTATTATATTTAATGGTTTCTGTTTTCAGACCTGAGGGTTCGGGTGAAGTGAGGTATGCTGAATCGTCTATGTGTAATGCCTTTGGTCTCAGACATATCTCTGTGTCAACAGTTTATCATATTTAATGTTTTCTGTTTCAAACCTGAGGGTTCGGGTGAAGTGAGGTATGCTGAATCTTCTATGTGTAATGGTTTTGGTCTCAGACATCTCTGTGACAACAGTTTATTATATTTAATGATTTCTGTTTTCAGACCTGAGGGTTCGGGTGAAGTGAGATATGCTGAATCGTCTATGTGTAATGGATTTGGTCTGAGATATATGCACAAGTTCTTCAATTTGCCTTATCTTCAACTCCAGGTACAGTTTCCCATATTATATATTTTTCTATTTATGAACTTTTCTTGTTATATAAAAGTTAGAGAATGTGGTTTGATTGCTAATGGGATAGCTCTACACCAGAGACCTAATGAAGAAGAAGTAAACAACTAAAATCAGTAAAAATTAGGAAATAAACTATTTAATTAAAGTTATTTCTAGAGTGTATGAAGTCCACACCAATGTGAATACATTGTATAATAAAATTAAAAAGAATAGATTCACAGCTGATTGTCTCAATGGGTGTCATATCTCATTTATTGTATAAAAAAAACTCTTCAACTGTAAGGCTGTTTGATTTAGCTATCAATATACACAGTCTCTCTGAATTTTAATGTTTCCAATGGTTCTACAGAGCAGCATTTATTTTTTAAGTAGCTAAAAAAGATTGGGAAACACAACAACACCCTTTTGTTAGGTCACTAACTTACAAATCAACAAAAGAATTGAAAATAATAAGACATCTCATGGAAAACTTTGAATATTTTGAAGAGGATACCAAATATCTATTCATGAAATGGTTTACTCTTACAAATTGCATCTTCGCTAGCCAAGGGTTACAATCCACTCTCATTCTTTCCACCCTTGGCAGATTGAGATAAAATTTCAGAGACACAAGTAAGGATTTTTAATGGTTGCAGTCGAAACTCGCTGCATCCAATCAAAAAGCGCTTAAAACATGATCACGTGTAAATGTAGAAAGTGTTTGTAAACAATTGCCACGTGTTTATTGTGCAACAAGTCTTTACATCCCTAAACATACGACTCTATTTAGTGACAACTTGAGTGTTTTTGATCAACTTATAGAAGTTCCTGTGTATGTTTCATGCACAAATGCATGGATGTTGACGTATATTTTTGTTTCTGGCTTTACCAACTGGCAAGTATGTAGAATCTAGACGCTACCGTGTTTTACCTCCAAATTGAAGAGTTCAAGTGCTACCATTGGTCAAGAATAATGTATTCCGAATGGGCGTGACTTTGATCTTCCTATAGATGGCACAACATTGTTATCACAAATGTTGCTTAAGGGAGTGGATGGTAACCCTCGGCTAGCGAAGATGACAAATTGTGACTTGGATAGAAAGTTGTCTCATTGGCACTCATACCACATGTTCTTATATTTAAGAAATAGTTAACCCTTTACTCCAGGGAGATTTTTTTTTTAAATACTTGATTCGCATAGGATTTTTTCAATAAAAAACAAATTATCAGGTTTAAAGTATTAATGCATTACAAAAACAAGTATTTCATCAATGAAATTCAAGTCAAATATTCTCACGAATTTTCTTTTCATATTAGATACAATTTTTTTAAAGTTTGATGCAGACATTTTGTAGTCAAAGCCTTTCAACTGAAGTACTACACAGGCGTCAAAAGGCGTCATTATGGAGTAAAGGGGGTGGCGTCATAAAGCGTCATTATGGAGGAAAGGGATAACAGGCCACAACCATAAGAGACAGATTATTTAAGTAATGTTATATTATGAAACAAAATACTATATTGTAGAGAGAATCGTTATTGAAACAGCTAGAGGTTAATTCAGAAGACTTTAGATCAACTGTAGAAGAATTAGATATCCACGAAGAATCAGAAGAACAAAATTATGATGTGTAAGTTTGGGTTGACAGAAATTGCATACTAGCTATGTATTATAGTAAACAAACATTTATAATGTGTGGTGTAACATATAGATGCATAGATGCTCCGCTGTGTATTTTTTATAAGTTTTCATACTAATTTTAAACCATAATTATGCTGTGAACTGCTATAACATATGTATACCCTCTAATTGTGAATCATTATGAGTTTGTGAACAGAAACTTATACTTTCTATTGACTTTAAATTAAAAGTAAAACTTGAAGAATATAAAGAGTATGGTCATCTGTACAATAATAATTGCACTACTAAATTAAAATTTAGCTTATCCAACTAATAAATGCTATATTATGTACATTTTTATTCAGGTTCATTGACAATTTAAGCAATAAAAGAAGACAGCAGCAAGACAAATTTTCAGGGTCAGCTACATCAGAGTCAGATCTCAAACAAGAGGTTGTCATAGAGAACTCTTCAGCCACTGGAGGTAAGAACATTGTACAAGTGAGATTTTACAGAGTCTGCCCTAACACAAGAAGATTATAATGGAGATACGAAAATTTAACTTATGTTGATGTATGTGAAACTATCTACTTAGTTTTGGTATAATAACGAAAAAAGGTCTTGATTTGATGAATTTTCATATGGCAAGTTTTGTCTACATGAGAAAGAAAGTATTATTTTCTGTAATATAGCCATAGTTGCAAATTTCATTTTATCTTTGATAGAATTAAAGGAGATGTGGGGTATATACAAATCAGTTAGAACACAAGAAGACAGAGTCTTTAACAATAAGAATGTGACTCATACAATATGTTTACTTCTAAATCTCCTCAGTTTTAGAAGTGCATATATTTCTTTTTTTTTTTTTTAATTATTATACCCCCGCTTTAAAAAAGGGGGGGTATACTGTTTTACCTCTGTCTGTCAGTCCGTCCGTCCCATGAAACTTTCGTCACATTTTTCTCAGGAACTACACATCCACCCTTTCTGTAATTTGGTATCAACATTTATATATGTCAGCCACACCGTGTGATGCGTTTTCAGATTCATCACTTGACAACTTCCTGTTTACCGAACACTTGTCTGATTTTACACATGATAGCCAAGTTGAAAATTTTCGTCACATTTTTCTCAGGAACTACAATACAAGGATTTCTGAAATTTGGTTTCAGGATTTATATAAGTCAGCTATACCGTGTGATGCGTTTTCAGATTCATCACTCGACAACTTCCTGTTTACCGAACACTTGTATGATTTTACACATGATAGCCAAGTTGAAAATTTTCGTCACATTTTTCTCAGGAACTACAATACAAGGATTTCTGAAATTTGGTTTCAGGATTTATATAAGTCAGCTATACCGTGTGATGCGTTTTCAGATTCATCACTCGACTAACTTCCTGTTTACCGAACACTTGCATATTTTACACATGATACCGAGTAAAAATTTTCCACATTTTTCTCAGGAACTACAATACAAGGATTCTGAAATTGGTTCAGCATTTTATAAGTCAGCTATACGTGTGTAAGCGTTTTCATTCATCATCGACAACTCCTGTTACAACACTTTGCTATTTACACTATAAAATATCCACTTGCGCGGGTATCACAGTGAGCATAGCTCGCAGTTCCTGTTTAATTTTTTAACTGTACATGTTAGTAATAAAACATCGCATACCATACTTTCCGCCTCGTTAATGTAGTATAGATCATCAAATATAAGGTAGTATTTGTTAGTTCATTTTACAAAAAAATATATCAGCTGTAGTTACAATATAATACCGCATTTTTCATTTGCATTAAAAAATAACATAATAAAAGTTCAAAAATACAGACCACAAATAAATGTATTCATCATATTAGAATAATTGTTTTAACAGACATACAGATATTCTAAGTTTTTATAGTTTTTTTAAGAATGAAATTTTGAGAAAAAATAAGTTAAATAAAAGTTTAAAATATAAAAAAAAAAAAAAAATTAACACAGAAAAGAAAAGAAATATAAATATAATGTTCTGATGAACATTTTGATGTAACTTTTTTGTTAGTTCATAAATTAACATCACATGTTTTTTCACATATGAATTATAATAGGACTTTAATTACAATCGAACAAATGAGTAAATAGAATCCACAATTTATTGAAACTCTCAAGCTTATTGTTTCTTACTGCTATACACTTCTCTAAATTATAAAGATCTTTTAGAACTTTCTTCACAGCATGAATTGATAAAACTTTCTGGAAATATCTTGTATTATAAATATATTGTTTAAGACACAGAAAAATCAGGTTTGAAATTTCACCCTTGTATACATGTGAGACATCACCAAACAAAAAATTCTTTTTGGTGAATGAAATACTTATACCATTAGATAAAAACCATATATCTATTTCTTCTAATAAATTCTGGACATTATCACAATTCCATAGTACATGTTCTATAGTTTCTATTTCTTCCTTACAAAAATTACATAGCTGACTATTTATGACATTAATTTTAAACAAAAATTTGTTTGTAGCTAATATTCTATGATTTACTCTAAACTGTAACCATTGTAATTTTGTGTTATTAGTAACTGCAAAGGGAAGTTTGAAAATTTCTCTCCATTCCAAGTCATTAAGTTCCAAAATTTCAAAAGTGCATATATTTCAGTAAATTAGGTATGAAAAATATTTGACATAATAAGTTGTCAAAATAAATTTAAAAATTGAATGTAATTTTACAGTATTTAAGAAGAATGATTATCATGATTATTAAATAATTTTACAGAAAACTTTAAAAAAACAACAACAAGAGGATCTAAAATAATGATCAGTGTGATAGCTGTATTTAAGGACATTTTGACATTTTATATTGTTATTTGTCAAATAGAATCATGGTTTTACATTTTTTTTGATAATTATCATATAATTGATGTTTATTTCAGTGCCAAAATCATTATCTATGCCTGCTTTACAACAGACAACTATTTCTAATAAATCTGAATCAAAAACACCAACAAACCAGGAACCAGTTCCTCCTATTAGTTCACCAGATGAAAAACCATCAAAACAAGTCAAATCACCGGATCAACCTCCAGCCAAACCAACAGAACCAGAGCAAAAAACTGGTTTCTTCTCCAGACTTTTTAAAAGTAAAGAAACTCATGTGGAGAAAAAAGATGTAAAAGGTAATGACAAATAGTACAACTTTTGTCAAATTCTATCTTTTGAATACTTTTTACTGACTAGCATGATTATTTATCATAATAAAAGTAAAGCTACCTTGTTATGAAGAACATGTGATGATAGCATACATTTCAGAATTTAAGCTTCTCAATGCTTCGACTTCATACTTTATTTGACTTTTTTAAAATCTTTTGATTTAAGTATCACTGATGAGTCTTATGTGGACTAAAGGCACATTTTACATACAAAATTTTAATCCTGGTATCTATAATGAGTTTATATATATATTATCTTTCTATGATTGCCGAGTGTAAATTTTCTTTTGAATAAATAAATAGTTTTACAGTGTATTTATTGTTATGAGGCTAATAATTTCAATCTCCAGGTTTTGTCAGCAAAATATATCCCATCTAAGAAAATATATGTATATAGTATTTAGTTTACATTTGATGTTTCATTGGATAATTTCCCTGGTTATCAGGTGTTTAATTTATATACATACTCAACCAAATGATGAAGGTTGTGTAAAAACAGCAAATAAGATATTTTTAGAAAAAAACAAACTTTTGGTGTTTCAGAAACAATAAAGGAAGATGATCCAGTTACAGATGTGGATGAGTTCATTCCAGATGGAGGGGCTATTGATGCTAGCTTCTTGGATGATTCCAAAGACACTAAGGATAGTGGAAAGAGTAAGAATGTGGAAGAAAGTGATAGGTATTGTGTTAAAATTGATTAGTTATTATAGTTTCTTTCATCAATTTCTTTAATGCAAATTTTTACAGAAAATTTTGTGTTCAGATTCTTTTTTCTCTGGTCTCATTAAATTTTTAAATATTCTTTACATACTTCACTTCTTTGTCTTTCTGTCCCTCTGAAACAAATTATTTGCAGATTTTAGAATTCTCTTTTTAAAAAATACAAAAACGAATAAATGTATATAAAATGAAATGATGGTCAAGTTTGATATTCACTGGTGCCCAAATTGCCTTCTTGAAACACTTAATTGACCTCAACTGGTTTCTGCATGATAACATAAGTTAGTTATGAGCTAAGATCTGAACTTTTGAAATATAACAACCATCAAATGCAGTTTAAGATGTTTTTTTACTGTAACTACATGTAGTCCTAGAGTTATGCCCCTTGAAGTAAGTAATGAGTTGTAACCTGTGAGGACTTACTGGAACTGTCGTACATCATTTCCTGTTTTACCACGCTTGGAATTTTTAATATGTTGAATATAATAATATTTATCGTCCCACTTATCTCAAGTGCTACTGAGAATGATGACCTCATATTGATCACATAACTGCTTGACAAATACAGACAGATACCTACTTATTATTAACTGATATTTTCAATTTTCCAAGAAATAGAATTTTCGTCCTACTTTCTTTAAGTACTACAACACTACAACATTTTCAATTTATTAAAAATATAATTTTCGTCACACTTTCTGTAATGAGACACTAGCTGTCAAATTCTTAATTACTGATTTGACTCAAATTCTCATATTTGATTTATAACAATGTAAATTATAAAAAGTCTAAAATTATTAATTTACAGGACATATGCTCGATAATATGATGCCATCTAATTAATTATTGATTTTACCTCTGATAACCTCCAATGGCCATATAATCAATATAAACATTAATATAGATATAAATAGAAACTAGAAATTGATTTTTCTAGGTCTGTTTAATTTATATTTTAGATTCAACTATATGTTAATCATCATTTTTAACTGTATAAGAATGATTTTTTGTGGATCGAATCAGTCAATTAAATGATTTACCTTTGTTTCACTTTCAATGTTGATATTCTTTTCCTTTAAATAACTCATCTAGCATGATTCATACCTACTTATTATTTACTTATTATTAACTCATTAAGCACGATTCATGCCTTATCCACATCTAGCTAAGGGGTTAAATTGAAGTTCACCTGCATACTGATTCAATGAGGACGAAATTATTCACTTGCAAGTGAATAATTCATTGTCAATGTTTCTTAGCTTATTTTGACAAAATTGAACAATACTGGCTGCTAAGGCCAAGTTTTTTTTAATTTGTTGGTTTTCGCTGACCCGATTTTTCCGATTTGCAGAATAAAAATAAAATTGACTTCTCATGCTTTTCTATTCCTACCAACCATAACAAATACATTGTCCCTGAAAAATAAATAAAATTTTCTTTTTTATGAAATGAAATGCATTAAACACTATCAAAATTGATAACAATTTCTGTTGTGAAAAAATAAAACTTCCACTTTACGTATCTAAAAATAGACAAATCAATCATAACTGACCTTGAAATGTCGTTTGTGCAAATAATTTTTGCGGAACAAAAACCTGTGTTAAAAACACATTACACAATATGTTTGTTTCCTGTATTTGTTATCATTCCGTTACATGTATAATCTCATAGAAAAATGGAAAATGAACTTGTCCAAACATGGAAGACGTCAAATTAAAGTACTAAATATAAACAAATCAGTTGGAATTTTCTTGTGTCATTGATAATAAAAACAATTCATCCATTTGGATATAAAAAACAGGAATGCATGACAACTGATGAACCTGTTATCCTTGTTTTACCAGTAGACGAGTCTATTATGTTTTTGACACATTTGTTGAAACTTATTTTCGTAACGTTTTTGCAATTTTTCTTTATCAGTTTTCGTGCTTGAAGATCAATATCAGAGTTGGGGTAATTGTAATTGTAATCGTTAATCAGCTGTAATTGATTACAATTTTTCAAGTAATCAGTGTAATCATTAATCAGCCTCTAATCTGATTACATGTTATTTAATTTAATCAATTACTTTTCAAAATACCCTGTAATCCTGATTACTTTATGATTACATTCTGATTACAATTAAAAAAATCTAAATCAGTGTTAATGTCAAGAAATGAACCTTTTTGTTATCTATATTTACTAAATATTTTACCTGTTAAATTCTTTTTGTTTACTTTAAGCATGCTAATTGATTTGCATACTAATCATCAAAAAAATAAACTGTTACAGTATTGAAAATTCATCATTAGCCAAAGCAGAGACATATACTACCTGACTATAATTATATGTCTCTGGCCTTTAAAAAGAGATATTGTATATATATCCACAATTTACATATGTACATATATATATATATATATTTGATAATAACTTTTACATTCAAGTAAGACTTTATTTTATAAACCCTGAATTATATTTTTTTTGTTAAAATTGTTATTGTTGTCAACTTTGAATTGACAGGTAGGAGAACAATTGAGGTTTGTTTTTATTGCAATTACCAATTTAGCATAGCTGTAGGGCAATACATATGATAAAAGATAAAATTTATCTAATTAGCACAAACTAAATAAAAATTGAACAAACATTTTGTTTAAATAAACAAATTTTGGTATGGATTTAATTGGACTGGACATATGTAAAATGCAATGATTTCCGTACTTATATTTTATTTACAACTTCATTTAACAATTCTATTTGAATTTAAATACCCTTAAAAGAGTCATTAAACAACTTCATGTTTTACATTGTAATTATATTTGCTTCAGTCTTGAATAACTTGAGAATCTTAAAAGCACATCCTTGCTATTACCAACACTGTTTAAGTTCTCATTTCATTCATAATACTTGGTATGCATACCATTGCTTTTGCATAATTTTATGGGGACTACAAACCATCGCTTAATAGTAGTCCAACGAAAAAGAGAATTTCTCCATGATTTTACTGTTTACTGGAAATAGGTTTCTAAAGTAGCAATTGCATCTAGAACAGTCATTGCCAATCAGAGATATTTTTTTACGAATTTAAAAAATTGTGTAAGATTCTTAATACATGTTTACACATGTACATTGTATAAGCTAATTAAACACTTGCATATATATGAAGTTCACATCACAAGAAGGTTTCATATTAAATAAATTTTTAAAAATAAAATCCTCCCACCCACCCCATTTTTTTCAAAACTTTGAATGAAAATCTACTAATTAATTTTAGTTGGCCTAATTAAAAAAATCCTTTCTCAGAATTGCTATACTAGCTATATTAAACATTTATTCATTAACACCATCCAAAATGTTATTTTCTTATTCATTGTAATCAGATGTAATCATGATTACTTTGCCAATGTAATCATTAATTTAATCAGATATTTTTAGAAATGATGTAATCGTTAATTTAATTTAATCATACAATTGACAAAGTAATTGTAATTTAATCAATTACATTGAAAGTAATCGGACCCATCTCTGATCAATATTCACCAAGTTTCCTGAAATTGATTAAGATCTACGCGGATCTGTTTTTTTTCTTGTTTGAGAAATGACAATTTAATTTCATCTTTGTCTGTGGACACAACCCCCCTTTTTCACGGGAAATTATTAGATGATGTCATGCGATGTTCATGACAGCTGAGCAATAATATTTCATTGAACTAAAATTTAAGAAATGATGACTCGACTTTTTCATGGGGAAAATCCATAAGCCAACAAATTAAAAAACCCTGGCCAAAAAGTGAATGTTTTTTCACTATTACACTTTTATTAATGATTGAACAAAAAAAAATCATATTTTATATTTTTTAAATATCTTGTAGCTAGTGACCCTTTAAGTAGTACAACAGTTGTAGCCATTATTTGATAATGTTTTTTCTTTCCATAGTGAGGACGAAGGTAATCCAATGGTTGCAGGATTCCAAGATGATTTAGACTCTGATGATAATTTTATTCCTACACAACTTGCAAGTGATGATAGTGACTCAGATCATGATAATATGCAGACTCAGTCTAAATCAAACATTCAAAGGAAACAGAGTACTGATTCAGATGTAAATCATTTTGATAACTCTGAATCAAACGCTAAAGAGATTGAGAGTGATGACTCTGATCATAACATTCCCGTAACTAAGGATGAATCAGACATTGATGATAATCCCATCACTCAGGTAACAGTCGCTGCAGACAATTCTGACGTAGAAGACAATGTGAACAGTCATGTGTTAGTTACTGATGACGTGTCAGACATTGAAGATAATTTGAATAGTCATGTGACTGTTGCCATTGATCAGGATATTAGTGACGATGACACTGTAATTAAAGACCAGGAAATCAGTAATGGGACAGAAAATTTAACTACTACAGCTGACCAACGACTTAGAAGTGATTCTGATCTTGGACAGCAACCTGACTTTGGTGATTGGCTAGATACTTTAGAAAGTAAAGTAAGTATGGGAAGTAGAGGAAAAACATTTCAGACAAAAGATATTACTAATCCCTAAAATATAAAGGGGGACTTTACAACAGAGGGCTGTTGTCTGTGGCTTTTGTCTGGTGTCAGAGCTTTTGTCACAAAGCGTTCATCATGCTCCCAAAATATTTTTATATAAAAGTTCCTTTTTCATTTTGATACATGTTTTTCCAAACTTGTTAAAAAGTTGTTAAATTGACAGTTCATAATTTCCTTGTAAAACCTGACAACATACACATATTTATATTATGGTATTTGTTCCAGTTTCCAGTTTTCATGTTAATCACACAAAGCATTATGGGGAAGTGCAAACCTAGTGAGTTTATAAAAGTTATGATGACTTTTTTTTTTTTGAAGTTTAAAGCATAACTTCATTGTCACTGACTGAGCAGAATCTCGAGAATTGGCAGACAGTCTTTTTAAAATGAGAAAGTTAGGACGACATGCCTTGGATAAAAATCTGAAGCATACAACAAACATATCCCAAAGCATTGCTTATACCGTACCATATCAAGTGTCCAATCATTCCCATGAAGTATATAGGAAAAGTTTTAACAGACAGACACACCGACTCCTAACTAGTTTAAAAAAAAATTGTTTGCAAGGTGTACTTTGAACTCAAAAATATGTTTTCTTTACAGAATAAAAAGGATGCAAAAACAAGTCATGTTTCAAAAGAAAAAAGTGAGTATAACGATATTAAATGGTGAAATACTATCCTGATTAAGAAAAATTATATTATGATTTTAAAATAATGTGACATGTTCCAATGAAAACATTGTTTACTTTAACTGTGCTGGTTATGTTGTTGTCCCCGCCATGGCATGTTGCGGGGGACAGAAATATCTGTAAGAAACTTATATCATAGGTTTAGGTCAGCAATGTCTAGGATGAGTTAGGAAAAATTAGTGCCAAACAATTAATTCTAAAAGAGTTATACCCCTTTAAAAAATGATTATATGGAAAAAAACATTGGAAGCTATCTCAGATGTACAATTTTTGCCTGATTGTTATCAATTTTATATCAAAGATTTATATAAGTAATGTCTAAGATGCTTTTGAAATCAGTAGTGCCGATAAAAAAATTCTCAACAAGTAAAGCCACCTTGAAATACTAACTATATTAGAAATTGCATTGTATTAACTCTCAAACTTTCAATTCTCTACCATATTTAAAAAAGTTTTTAAGTAACTAAAAAATCATTTCTTTAGTTATTGCCTTTGGATAGATAAAATATGTGCAATTCAGGGGATTGGAATTAGTGATTGTTTTTATTTCAATTTAATCGATCAATGATCTGTTTTAGTTGATGTACCTGGTACTGATGCAATAAAGAAAAAGAAAAAGAAGAAAAGAGACAAAGAAGAAACGGTAAAACAAAAATTATTGTTTTTGTAGTTATAATCCTTTCATGCTGGTCCTGTCTTTCTAAAATTGTTGTTGTTGTCGTCATCATCAACTTAATTTTGCTTAAAAAGACATTTAATAGGCTACTGTAGCAAGTGCTGTATACTTTCAGTAGAAGCATGAAGTGACTTATCTCTGCCAAGGACTTAAAGGAACACCTTTCATAATTTGATCAGAGGTCAATAGATATAGAAGTGAGATGGACACATGACAACAAACCATTCTACTGATTGCTTGACCATCAACTCAAATGAACATTTTGTTCCATCGTCAAAGTCCAAACTTTTCTAAGGACAACACATGATGACAAATAATCCTACCAACTGTAAAATTCAATTCAAACAAGATGTCAAAGAGGAATATTGGCGGGACAAAAGAAGGCTTTGTCCTCCCTATTTTCAAATATTATCATTAAAAATGGATATAACCTTGAAATGTATTGTGGATTCATTTAATTTTGTGAGTACAATGTACCAATTTTCAGGGAATAAAGAGATCCTACATGTTCGTTGATATATAATTTCTGTGGTTTGCCTATAGCCTATAGAAAATTTGTTATTCCTATAAAATTTAATTTATGGTTCACATGTACCCATGAAATCCATAAACATTTGGTATCTAACAAAAAATAGTGAATCCACAGAAATATGTTAAAATCCATGCAAACCTATGTTTATCAAATGTTCTGTCATTTTCAGGTTGATGATGACAAGAAAAAAAGTAAAAAGAAAGACAAAAGTAAAACAAAAAAAGAAAAGAAAAGAAAAAGAAAGATTCAGATGAAGAAGATTTAGAAAGTTTTTTAAATGATGTTCCTTCCCAACCAAGTGGTGATTATGATGAATTGTGATGAATGGTTACACGGTTTTTAAGTGTAGTAAAAATTAATTATGTCAATTAAATGAAAGAAGCTTGTTTTGTATATGTTCAAAAGAGAGAATGCTACTACTAGAATAATTTTGTGAAGAATATGCTATGTATTAACAATCAATTTGGCGGCTACATAAAATTATACATCACATGAGATCTCAATTTTTGAATTCCTTCATTTGTATGCAGATTTTCCTGAAATATCAATTATTAATGTCATATTTTTTCATAAATGACGTAAAATAATACATCTAATGAGATCTCATACTTTACATTTTTAAATTCCTTTATTTGAACTTTTAGATTCTTTGGTAACCATGTACTTGCCTATGTTTATGGCTTATCTTATGATAAATCCTGCTTGCCTACTTATTTTAAGATTATTTTGATTTTTTCCTGAGTTTGGTTGTTATTTGAAATTTTTATAATAAGACTTCCATTATATATATATATTATATTTGTACTAGTTAAAATAGTTGTAATAAAATTGCAATTAGAATTGGCTGGGTAAACCACTACACTTGCAATGGCTATATTTAACTATTTTATTGCTTTGCTTCTGAATGTTTACAAGAGGGTTTGAGTTAATGGAGAAAACAGAAAACCTGAATGTTTGTTTAATTATGATGCCAGTTTATTGAGACCAATCTATAATTTTATCATTGCCAATAGACTGGATCAAGACTTAACCCTTACCATGTTGTTGTTTACTATATATAGTTATATTACGGTGGATGGATTTCATCTACCTATTGTCAATATACATGTATATATTTATCATATAAATATGTGTAATATCTAAAACAGTATCTATTTTTCCCATTCGATAATCAGATCATATATTGTACTTTTTTTCATCTGTATTACATTCAAGTGACGGAAACTGTTCAATTTACCATATTTACAAGAAAAAGCGATTAAGTGCATTATCAATTAAACCTCTATGTAAATGTTTCTACACAATAATAGTCCTTACAAAAAAACTAAATTAAATTCTCAGTGTAAATATATACGTTCCATGACCATAGAAATTATGCAACCAAAACGTTTGTTAGGTGTTTGACTAACGATCAATTAATAACTTGTTGACTTACTTCCTATGCACTTTTTTCAAGTGGTATTTTAAATTGAATGAATTTAAGTGTTACTAACAGTATATGATGAAGTATACAGAAAAGTACTTGTCCATTAGAATAGATATAAAGATTGGGACCATGCCAATGGACAACTGTCCATCTCATCAGGTGATGTGTAGCCAAATTGGCCTTTTATTATTGCCAAACAAAATTGCATTATAGATTGTTATGGCAAAATCTTTGGCTACAATATGTTACAAATCCCAACCTGCAACCTTGGATTGCTTGGCAAAACATTAGACCTGACGTCTCTATCAAAGTCACTTTTAAATTTGTTTAAAACTACTATTTTATACTTGCTGAAAAGTAACCTGGTAACCTGAGGTAATTTTGCATGAGATGTTGTGAGATCAAAGAGGTTCTTTTCTGGAGCCCCAAATTTTTATGCAGGATTTCCTGTAATTGCATTAATTATGTTTGCCTTATTGTCCACTGGTCATTGATTTCAATGAAAAAATGCATGCACAGTAATAAAAGCTGAATAATAATTATTATGGCATTCACTTATATTTTTAAGAAAAAGCTTTTTGATTTAATCAAGCTTTTAATTAATGTTCTCAAATACAATGAATTTTAAAGCTTCTAATTTAGTAAGCTTGGAATGACATTCTGTAGTGAATGACATCTGTAAGTTGAATGACATCTGTAGCTTGAAAGAATTCTGTAGCTTGGAATGTCATTCTGTATAAATTATACTCTGAATATTTTGTTCAATGTATTGTAATTGTGGTTATAGATATAATAGTCTGACAGGTGCTGTAAGAAAAGGGTTCAGTTGAAATTGTTTGAAAATCAATAATTTATAAGGTATGTGTTTTGAAAATAAAGTAGAGAAAGGTCCAATTTTTTCATTATCTTTAGATGTCCTGTAATGCAGGGTTAGGGTATGTTTAAGACCAGGGTAGGGTTTAGGGCTAGTATATGGTATTGGTAAACTTATAAGTTTTAGGGTAAGGATAAATTATTCAGTATAGCCCTATATCATAGGCTTCAAATCCCTTAAAATAAACTGACGCCATTTGAAGGCTTCAACATAAAAATATCATCTACTTTTTACAATGCAAAAGTTCCTTTTACCTGAAAAAAGACTAAGAAAACGTCTGTAGGCATGTATAACGTGCACCCCTCTTACACGAAACATGACCCAGGGTATAAATGTGCGCGTTATACATACCAAAAGACGGTAATCATTGCCCACTGTTGGATCTGTTCCATTGTATACAAATAAAATATCTCTCTGCATTCTTAAAAGTTAAAAAATGACAGGATGTTAGTGTTAAAACAACAACCGCTCCACCAAAGTTACAGAATCATACACTTTACACCAACGACAATAAAATTATACTGTTAGAATTACAATTTGTGTGTACAGTAAATTGGTATTATGCAATGTATAGTGAAAGAGAGGAAGACTTTGTTCTAGTCAGTTCTTATATGTTTAGAATTGGTGTTCAAGGTATCAAAATGTAATGTTTTCATTAGAAAGATATGAATTTTTATTTTCATGCTTTAAAATTGAATATCTGTCATATCAAGTTACTGAACAAGACTTGATATTTAGTATATATGTTAGATATTATGAAATTGATTTTGTTTGTTATCGGTAAATAGTTTTAAATGTTTTAATTTAATGTGATATTGAAATTGTTTGGTATGGTTGTATTTGTTAAGTTTGTTAGAAATGAGTTCACATTTGCAACACATCATTGCAAAAACAAAAATGCATATTATTTTAATTTTCCTTTGATCATGCCAAAAAATATATTCTCTTATGATTTATGTCAAAAACTTATTTGAAAAAGTATACAACTGTATCCATATAATTGCAAATTTAAAATAAATTTGAAAGATCATGTTTTGTTATATAGACTTAATATTCATTAAAGATGGCATGGGTTATCACCTTGTATAAAGAGAGTCCCCCTTGAGTTCTTTATATCCATTAATTGTGGTATTGTATTCACTGCATTATGGATGGTTCTCTACCAAGCACACACCATTTAAGAGTTGGAAGAGTAAGGAGTAATCCTCTCTGATTGAGAAAAATGTGCCTGAGTAGATTGATGTCTTCTTTGTGATCTGACATGTAAAAAAATGTGACTCATGCTAAGGGTATGTTGATACTTCATTTACATAGTATAGAGAATACAGTGGCAAGCAAGCACGCTTTATAACAGGCGACTACAGAACAAGAGAAGATGGTTGATACTTCATTTACATAGTATAGAGAATACAGTGGCAAGCAGCACACTTTATAACAGGCGACTACAGAACAAGAGAAGATGGTTGATACTTCATTTACATAGTATAGAGAATACAGTGGCAAGCAGCACGCTTTATAACAGGCGACTACAGAACAAGAGAAGATGGTTGATACTTCATTTACATAGTATAGAGAATACAGTGGCAAGCAGCACGCTTTATAACAGGCGACTACAGAACAAGAGAAGATGGTTGATACTTCATTTACATAGTATAGAGAATACAGTGGCAAGCAGCAAGCTTTATAACAGGCGACTACAGAACAAGAGAAGATGGTTGAGTAACAAACATGCTTAAGTTACCAAATTATATCTCCTGTCCAAGATTTACAACATAGATAACTTTTTGTTCATGGTGATTGATGAGCTGGTTCCTATTTTGGATACAGATAACTTTATAAAATTAGCAAGACCAAGATGAACCATCGCAGCAAAAGAGACAATTATCAAGCCACAAACATAATTGAAAAACAAGTGAGAAACAATACTAGGTGTTTTGAAATTCCCATCAGTACAACACTGCATACCTTGTGTCCACAATAATTAAATGGAACCCAATAATGTATTTATAATAAATAACAGAATTTCGTGTGTATTTTTGTCTACCCCATCTAAATTAATCATCTAGATAACCTCAGAGTACTTTGCTGATCATATAACCCCATATATAAACATTATCATAAATATAAATAGTTTGCAACCTCATGCAATTTGACTTTTATAGGTGTGTTTGATTTCATGTTATAGGTTAAACAGATAAGTTAATTAACGTTTTACCTATCTAAGAATGATTTTTTGAGGATCAATTCAGTCAAGGAAATTGAATAGTCCACCTTTGTTTCACTTTCAATCATGTTTGACATTCTTTTCCTTTAATGGCTGAACACGAATTATGCATGCGTCCGAATACTTTTAGTTTTCGCACTCTAACTTTAGTAAAAGTGAATAGAAATCGATGAAATATTGACACAAGGTTTATGACCACAAAAGGGAGGTTGCGATTGATGTTGGGAGTTTTGGTCCCAACATTTTAGGAATTAGGGGCCAAAAAGGGTCCAAATAAGCATTTTCTTGGTTTTCGCACTATAACTTTAGTTTTAGTGAATAGAAATCTATGAAATTTTGACACAAGGTTTATGACCACAAAAGGAAGGTTGGGATTGATTTTGGGAGTTTTGGTTCCTTCAGTTTAGGAATTAGGGGCCAAAAAAGGGCCCAAATAAGCATTATTCTTGGTTTTCGCACAATAACTCTAGTATAAGTGAATAGAAATCAGTGAAATTTAAACACAAGGTTTATGACCACAAAAGGAAGGTTGGGATTGATTTTGGGAGTTGAGGTCCCAACAGTTTAGGAATAAGGGGGCCAAAAAGGGGCCCAAATAAGCATTATTCTTAGTTTTCGCACCATAACTTAAGTATAAGTAAATAGAAATCTATGAAATTTAAACACAAGGTTTATGATCATAAAAGGAAGGTTGCGATTGATTTTGGGAGTTTTGGTCCCAACATTTTAGGAATTAGGGCCAAAAAGGGTCCAAATAAGCATTTTCTTGGTTTTCGCACTATAACTTTAGTTTTAGTGAATAGAAATCTATGAAATTTTGACACAAGGTTTATGACCACAAAAGGAAGGTTGGGATTGATTTTGGGAGTTGAGGTCCCACAGTTTAGGAATAAGGGGCCAAAAAGGGGCCCAAATAAGCATTATTCTTAGTTTTCGCACCATAACTTAAGTATAAGTAAATAGAAATCTATGAAATTTAAACACAAGGTTTATGACCATAAAAGGAAGGTTGGGATTGATTTTGGGAGTTTTGGTTCCTTCAGTTTAGGAATTAGGGGCCAAAAAAGGGCCCAAATAAGCATTATTCTTGGTTTTCACACAATAACTCTAGTATAAGTAAATAGAAATCAGTGAAATTTAAACACAAGGTTTATGACCACAAAAGGAAGGTTGGGATTGATTTTGGGAGTTTTGGTTCCTTCAGTTTAGGAATTAGGGGCCAAAAAAGGGCCCAAATAAGCATTATTCTTGGTTTTCGCACAATAACTCTAGTATAAGTGAATAGAAATCAGTGAAATTTAAACACAAGGTTTATGACCACAAAAGGAAGGTTGGGATTGATTTTGGGAGTTGAGGTCCCAACAGTTTAGGAATAAGGGGGCCAAAAAGGGGCCCAAATAAGCATTATTCTTAGTTTTCGCACCATAACTTAAGTATAAGTAAATAGAAATCTATGAAATTTAAACACAAGGTTTATGATCATAAAAGGAAGGTTGCGATTGATTTTGGGAGTTTTGGTCCCAACATTTTAGGAATTAGGGGCCAAAAAGGGTCCAAATAAGCATTTTCTTGGTTTTCGCACTATAACTTTAGTTTTAGTGAATAGAAATCTATGAAATTTTGACACAAGGTTTATGACCACAAAAGGAAGGTTGGGATTGATTTTGGGAGTTGAGGTCCCAACAGTTTAGGAATAAGGGGCCAAAAAGGGGCCCAAATAAGCATTATTCTTAGTTTTCGCACCATAACTTAAGTATAAGTAAATAGAAATCTATGAAATTTAAACACAAGGTTTATGACCATAAAAGGAAGGTTGGGATTGATTTTGGGAGTTTTGGTTCCTTCAGTTTAGGAATTAGGGGCCAAAAAAGGGCCCAAATAAGCATTATTCTTGGTTTTCACACAATAACTCTAGTATAAGTAAATAGAAATCAGTGAAATTTAAACACAAGGTTTATGACCACAAAAGGAAGGTTGGGATTGATTTTGGGAGTTTTGGTTCCTTCAGTTTAGGAATTAGGGGCCAAAAAAGGGCCCAAATAAGCATTATTCTTGGTTTTCGCACAATAACTCTAGTATAAGTGAATAGAAATCAGTGAAATTTAAACACAAGGTTTATGACCACAAAAGGAAGGTTGGGATTGATTTTGGGAGTTGAGGTCCCAACAGTTTAGGAATAAGGGGGCCAAAAAGGGGCCCAAATAAGCATTATTCTTAGTTTTCGCACCATAACTTAAGTATAAGTAAATAGAAATCTATGAAATTTAAACACAAGGTTTATGATCATAAAAGGAAGGTTGCGATTGATTTTGGGAGTTTTGGTCCCAACATTTTAGGAATTAGGGTCCAAAAAGAGTCCAAATAAGCATTTTCTTGGTTTTCGCACTATAACTTTAGTTTTAGTGAATAGAAATCTATGAAATTTTGACACAAGGTTTATGACCACAAAAGGAAGGTTGGGATTGATTTTGGGAGTTGAGGTCCCAACAGTTTAGGAATAAGGGGCCAAAAAGGGGCCCAAATAAGCATTATTCTTAGTTTTCGCACCATAACTTAAGTATAAGTAAATAGAAATCTATGAAATTTAAACACAAGGTTTATGAACATAAAAGGAAGGTTGGGATTGATTTTGGGAGTTTTGGTTCCTTCAGTTTAGGAATTAGGGGCCAAAAAAGGGCCCAAATAAGCATTATTCTTGGTTTTCACACAATAACTCTAGTATAAGTAAATAGAAATCAGTGAAATTTAAACACAAGGTTTATGACCACAAAAGGAAGGTTGGGATTGATTTTGGGAGTTGAGGTCCCAACAGTTTAGGAATAAGGGGGCCAAAAAGGGGCCCAAATAAGCATTATTCTTAGTTTTCGCACCATAACTTAAGTATAAGTAAATAGAAATCTATGAAATTTAAACACAAGGTTTATGACCATAAAAGGAAGGTTGGGATTGATTTTGGAAGTTTTGGTCCCAACAGTTTAGGAATAAGGGGCCCAAAGGGTCCAAAATTGAACTTTGTTTGTTTTCATCAATAATTGAATAAGTGGGGTTCTTTAATATGCTAAATCTAACTGTGTATGTAGATTCTTAATTTTTAGTCCCGTTTTCAAATTGGTCTACATTAAGGTCCAAAGGGTCCAAAATTAAACTTAGTTTGATTTTAACAAAAATTGAATCCTTGGGGTTCTTTAAAATGTTGAATCTAAAAATGTACTTAGATTTTTGTTTATGGGCCCAGTTTTCAAGTTGGTTATAATCAGGATCCAAAATTATTATATTAAGTATTGTGCAATAGCAAGAAATTTTCAATAGCACAGTATTCATCAATAGCAAGAAAAATTGCACAGTATTGTGCAATAGCAAGAAATTTTCAATTGCTCAGTATTGAGCAATAGCAAGAAATCTTCAATTGCACAGTATTGTGCAATAGCAAATATTTTCAATTGCACAGTATTGCGCAATAGCCAGAAATATCTAATTGCACAATATGTGCAATAGCAAGAAATTTTCAATTGATTGGAGTTATCTTTCTTTGTCCAGAATAGTAGTTGAGTCAACTTAAATCATTGTTTTATACAATATACAATGTATATTCACTTTTACTACCAACTGATAAACTAAAACAATCTTTACCATTCAGTGATAACAAGCACCTTTTGTTACATTTTAATATTTTATGATGTATTTAAATGAGTAGTTATTGTTGCAAACTCCATTAGAAATTTGAATTTTTGAATTGAGATCAGTTTTGGAAAAAGGGAAAGGGGGATGTGATAAAAAAAAAAAGGGGGGGGGGGGGGTTAAATTTTTCTCATTTCAAATTTCATAAATAAAAAGAAAATTTCTTCAAACATTTTTTTGAGAGGATTAATATTCAACAGCATAGTGAATTGCTCAAAGGAAAAAAAAGTATTTTAAGTTCATTAGACCACATTCATTCTGTGTCAGAAACCTATGCTGTGTCAACTATTTAATCACAATCTAAATTTAGAGCTGTATCCAGCATGAATGTTGTGTCCATACTTGCCCCAACCGTTCAGGGTTCAACCTCTGCGATCGTATAAAGCTGCGCCCTGCGGAGCATCTGGTTTCCATTTGTCTATCCATCCGTCTGATAGATAATAAACTCTGTAAGCATGTTTCCGTTTTTTAACTTTTCAGCGAACGACATATGTCTTCCTTTGCCAACCTCTTAAAAAGGAGGTTTGGTACATCCTTTTATCTTGATTTACTACGTACGCTCTACATAGTGTTCAACCTATTATGTCTAGATCACACACCTGTGCAGCCAGTGGTGGCACCAACACATCGTATTGTCAGGACTGAGGTTTTGCACCAATTATAAGTAAACGTTGATAGAAAAATGTGGAAGTTCAAGATTATTGATTCGAAGATATTATCTTTTTGAAATAAGATGTACCGTACTTAATAAAAAAAAAGTTACTGCATGTTAAAACGTACTATACATGTTTAATGTTAATTATTTCAAAGTTTACTCTTTAGTATATATATTCAATGTATGAAAACATCTTCTTGTTCTTCTACTTAAACATACCAGATTTTTATACGACCGCAAACATTTTTTTGGATCGTATAATGGTATGCGTTGTCGTCCGAAGACACATTTGGTTTTTGGACAATAACTTTAGTTTAAGTGAATGGATCTCTATGAAATTTTTTGTGAAGTTTAAATGCCACAAAATGAAGGTTGGCATTGATTTTGGGGATGATGGTCGCAACTGACCGTTTAGGAATAAGGTCCCAAAACAAGCATTTTTTCTAGTTTCAGGTATAAGTATTATCATTGCTCTGAAATTGTACAACAATGTTTAATACTACAAGTTGAAGGTGGGGATTAATTTTGAGGGTTATGGTGCCAACAGTTTAGAAATTAAGGGTCAAGAAAGGGCCAAAAACAGCCAATAACTTAAGTGAATGAATCTCTCTGAAATCGTACTACAAGGTTCCATACTATAAAGAAAAGCTGGGATTGAGTTTGGGGGTAATTGCTCCAAGGAGAGATTCAAAAAGTTTGGGTCCGATTTTGAAGGGGTACTTTTTTTGCCAAAATTTTTCAAATTTTCAAATTTTTGAAAGTTCCAAGAAGAAAGAAGGAACCTTCAGTTGCACAGTATTGCGCAATAGAATTGTAAGATCTTCGACTACATTTATTTTGTGCCAGAAACCTATATTATGTAATTTTTTTTTATCACAGTCCAAAGTCAGACAGTATCAAGCTTGAATATTGTATTCGAATTTCCCCCACCTGTTCAGGGTTCGGCCTCTTCGATCGTATCAGGCTTCGCTCAGCGAAGCATTTTACTTTAAAAAAAAATATTGGATGTATGCTGTTAGATACTATAGTCTGGATGATCATGTTTCATTTAGGCAGTGGCTATTTTGCCGGCTCTGATTAAATATCTTAGTTCAAGCCGGCAAAATAGCCTATTCCTATAGAAATGGCTATTTGACCGGCAGTAGCATTATAGTGAATTTGTTGCTGGTGCTGGAAAAAATAGAAAATATGTTATTTTGCTGGCATTAGGTAAAAAACACATTTATTGATTATCAAAGGAGTGATGATTAGAACTCAAGTACAGAGGTTGGGGAGTGACGAAGGTTAACTTACTAGCTAAAAGAGGGACGAAAGATACCAGAGGGACAGTCAAACTCATAAATCGAAAATAAACTGACAACGCCATGGCTAAAAATGAAAAAAGACAAACAGACAAACAATAGTACACATGACACAACATAGAAAACTAAAGAATAAACAACACGAACCCCAACAAAAACTAGGGATGGTCTCATGTGCTCCGGAAGGGTAAGCAGACCCTGCTCCACATGTGGCACCCGTCGTGTTGCTTAGGTAGCACTCCACAGTTAGGTGTGTAGTTTCGCATTTTGGCCCTTTGATTTTTCAAATATGAGAGCTAGTGTGCAATAAAATTCATTTTTGGATAGCTGAGTATTAAAATAGCCTTTGTATTGTGTTTATATGAACATCAAGATTATGTAATGTATGTAATATAGGCTGTTTTCTGTATGACAGTCCGTATTTGCATGTCCCTACCATACATTGGTCCGGCAATTATTGTAATGTTTTTTCCAACTTTTTATCGCACGAACTTTGTGATTGGATTTTACGAAAAAATGAGGCGAAAGACACCCATTTTTTATTTGATCATTAGGAAGATTTATGAAAACAGTTTCTAAAAAGGTATCACTCAAAGGCATTGAAATTTAAGTTTGATCCAAATTTTGGGGGGATATGTGACATGTCAACCCCCCTTTTTTGCAATATTTTATGGTAAATAAATGCAGAATGTTGCCATGGATACACATAAAAGAAATTAATTTTCACTCTTTTAACTTTTGAAAATCAAATCTATGGAATATACTGATTACATACATATGCACATGTACAACACAAACAGTTAGGTTTATAATGTATTAGAAATCCAGGAATAGGAGATGATAAAACATTTTGTGGCTCATTTTTGATTTTATTTTCTAACTGTGGAGTGCTACCTTATGTAATTACAAATCCGGTAAACAGTCTAATTCGGTAGGTCACATTCATGAAAGGGAAGGGCATTGTAGTTACGACGTAAGGAACATATCCGATATCATTTGTGAAACGGTTATTTCATAACGGTCTTGGAAAAGTGATCTTGTTCATACATCCTATACATGTACATCTGTATTGAGGATTTTTAAATGACAGATAAAACAAACACTCGATTCATATTCTAATTTTTATTAATATATAATTTACCGGGAATCGCTCTAAATAAAAATATTTCTTGTTTAAACTTAAGAAAGGAACAACATTCTAACAGGAAATCGATTAGTCGAGTATCATTTTGTTAATCGGTACTCGGTATATTCACCGATTGATACTAGAGTTCTCGTTGACATCCCTACTTGTTACATATACATTCTAAATAGTTATATTTTACTGATAAATGTTTTTAAACGATTATACATGTTATACATGTCTCAACTTGATGTGGCTTAATTTACTTATTTAACTGTCGGTACATCAGTAATTGTTTGATTCTTTTATGTTGACAGTGCACATTTTCATAGTACTTTTCATAAGAAAATATTAAAATTCACTCTTTACATAGAACCTACAAATCAACAAATTCACTATATTGCTGGTGCCGTCAAAATAGCCATTTCTCTGGAAATATGGTATTTTGTCGGTTTGAATAAGGATATTTTAATCGGAGCCGGCAAAAGTTGAACTATCTTTAAGTAATTGCAAGTATACTCGCTTGTAAATTGTTTTTTTTTTGTTTTGTTTTTTTTGTGTGTGTGTTTGTTGTGCTTCGTAGAAATCTATTGACATAAACCATTTGCAAGTTAGTGCTGGAAACAACAAACATCTTCCAAAACACATCCTATAAAACGTATCTGCCCAGCTCATCGAATTTCTCATAAATTTTGCAACGAACAAGTAATAACTGTCAAAATGTTTTCAAATCATTAATGTCAGCTTCATTTCCCATTCACGAGTTCGGAAAAACGGTTTTTGGTTGATTGATTGATTGATTGATTGCTTAACGTTCCGTGGCAAATATGTCATGTCGACCCCCGAACAACCACCCCCCCCCCCCCCCCCACCCCACCCCTGTCCGCCAATGATGTCATGTATTTGTTTTTAATCAGTTTCTTGTGCATTATTGAACTCAAAGCTCAACATTGAAATGATTTGTTATTTTTTTTTTCGAGGATATTTTTAAGAGAAAAAAATCAAGCGACGACGATTTAAGCTGAGCTCCATATCTTAAAAAAGATTTTTGTATTCAAACCGAAAACAATCCGGCGGAATTATAATGAAATACACCTTGTTGGTTCATAACTGTCATCAGTTTTGTTTTTCATTTGTTTTCTTTAAATAGGCATTAATGTATAGCTGATCTATACATCATTGTTTTGGCATGGTTGAAGGTGGCACGGAGGCATACATTTTTGATAATAAAAAAAACATAATAAACTACGATCCCGAAGATCAAGGAAGATCCTACATTTCGAGTCCAACTTAATGCATTACTGAAAATGAGAAAGGAAACTGTCAAACACTGATTGGAATGGCCGTGATTCATAGAGTTTAATGGTATGTAGTCATTCAATACAAAAAATTAAAATGTTTTTATTTAAAATGATTCAAATGTTTGCTTGAATGCTTGATCTGCGATAGTATAACTTTTCCACAATTTTTAGCTGCATCCTACTTTCCGAAATCATATCACCAGTGACGATTTGTATGTTATGATTGTTTTGTTTACTTCCTTGTTGGTTTTTCCCATAAGTCCATTAGTGTTTCAAGTAATACGACAACTTATGTCATCGGAAATAGTAGGTTACTAAGTTGTCCACTATGTTGTGTGGTTTCATAGATCATCTAACGTAAAATGAATCTCTACCTACAGCATGGTAAGAAATTATCTATAATATCTGGCATTCATCTGAAGAATTTCAACACACCAGCAGTCGAGCAAATCGAAATTGACCACACTGTTGAACCAGCCATTTGGTTCAAAACATTGATAATTAACTCAGTTTTAATTGAGTGTGATGTTAGAAACGTATACTGGCGAGAAAAATGTAAACATGGTGAACCCGAAACGGCATTTGACACTGAATCTACTCGGGTTGTTCCCCGTATGACCCGGGCAGTTTATGATGAGGGGGATTGTGAAGACTTTGAACTGTTTGACTCAGTTGTTAAACTTCTGAATAAAATAGAAAGTAAATCGCTTAGTGAAGGACAGCGAGCACAAGAAATCTTGAGAATTTTACACCTATACGTCCTGCCAGAAATTGTATTGAAACTCCAAGATGTAACTCTTCTACAAGATGCTTTAGAAAATGTTGAACATAGTATAGGAATTATTTCTGAAGATATACAAAGAAAAGACCGTGGAATTTGTTTGACGGAAAATTCGCTTCGAACACAACGTGATAGGTTATTTAGTTTAGATAATTTCGAAAGTGAAAAGTATTTAATTACTTGCAATGATAACTTCCTGCGTGAAGTTTTGGTTGATGTTGAAAAAGATATCGAATCCATGAATTATGAACTGGAGTCTCGACAGGCTGAAGTCGAAAGAATTCGGGATGCTGTTACAGATGAAGGAAAGGAAAACCTTAAAAAAATTCGGAATGTGAGAGATGACATTTTCCTTTCTATTCAGAAATATCAAAGTGTCCGAGAGACGATAAAGAACGTGACAGTGCGAGAAAATCGCTCAAAAAGACGCAGTAAGGTTAAACCTAATGTCTTTCATGAAATATACTTAGAACTCAAAGGTAGACTTCTGAAAGAAAAAAAGATTGTTAAAAACTGCTGCGATCAAAAGTTGAAGATTGCGTCAGTCCGAGAGGCAATAGCACAGGTCCGTGACGAACTGTTACAAAGAGGTGAAAGCTATGGTTTTGAAACATCACGGGACGGTCCAGGAACTTCAACTGATGTCCTTGAAAGTAGCGACGAAAAGCCATCAAAATGGCAAACAGTTGAAGACAAAGTAAAAGGCATTCTTTTTGATGGATCTTCGGGTCCTGCATTGGCATTCAAAGCTTTCTGTGATTCTGTTACAACTAAAATCACAGCTTTCAGGAAGGAAAACGAATTCTTTCTAAATTCCCGCGATCCCGATGAGACTAGCATTAAGGGTAATGGCGAAGACAATGATGAATTTGTAAACATTTCATACTTAGACAGTATTGCCATCCAACACAGTCAGACTTTAGACAACAGAATCTCGAGCGGATACCGACCATTCACAAATGCTATCAAAGAAGATATACTGAAACATATCGAGGAACAGAGTCAATGGTTGATGACAACGATAGACATAGACTCATACATGGAGAAAGGGAAAATACTCAATGTAGAGCTTCCGCATAAAGTTTGGATTTGTTATGAAGTGCAACTTTACGGTCAAATAATGAATCCTTTGGCAAAGCTTTATTATGACTCTTACAGTGATGTCGCAAATAAACTTTATGAATTCCTGTTGAAAAAGAGTTTACTAGAACTGGGTATAGACGAGTCGTGGTTAAACGAGGAGTGTATTGGAAGCCAAACGGGACAATTTGAATCAATAAGTGAAACATGCAGCAGCGCAGTTGCAAAAAAGGGTGCTTCACTCAAGTCCGGATTAAGCATTACACTTGGACGTATGACTCTTGATGAGTTGTATCAGTCCGCGAAAAATGACTGTCAGGACATTCCTTCGTTTATAGATTGTCCCCTTGATGATGAAAGCAATAGCGATGTGTTTTATGATCAAGAGGAGAGTAAAAGCAACCGATCAAGTTTATCTGAAAAGGGACTAGAAAAAAGCTCGGACATTAACGAGAACAATAGGGCAAGTTTGTACGCGAAAGTTTCCGGTGAAGAACCAACTATCAACGAGGTGCTACAGCCAGCAGGTAAAGAGCTTGACCACTGCGTCGAGACAGCTGCAGTCGTGGAAAAACTAAAATGCATGACCAGGGCTTATAGACTGGTCAACAGAAAAGTCACTAAATTGAAGTCTAGAAATCGTCGTTCTTCTATAGAAGGTATGGTTTGCTGTGACGAGATCTTATCAGCTTCCATAGTTTTACTCACATTATTGAGAAAGGAGAACTTTGTCCAGCTCTATTCACACTTAAATCTAATGATAGACTTAATGCCGTCTTTCTTGACCGGAAGTGTTCATGACTGTTCCCTAACAAACTTTTACAGTTCTTTCCAGTACTTAACCGATAAGATGGTGTCTATAAATCGGGTCAGTAGATAAGTGACCGGTATTTATTACGGGAAATTACATACATTCAGTGATTTTAAAGCGTTTTGTTTGATTTTAAGACAATAATAGTTATACGCACGTGTACAATAGAAATCACATTCATGGTTGTAACTATCATGGTTTTAAGTTTTATTTAAAATAAGAAATCGGGTACAAACATTAGCCTGAACCTGAAAAACCAATTGTACGTACATGTACTTGTATATTTAATTTGTGTCTTTTATTTTATTCCTATGTTAATTTTAGTATTACTTGCTTAATAAGATGCTTTTAAATTCCAATCTGATGATGGAAGGATTGTCTGAAATTTTGAGTCTTCATTTTATTCCTAAGTTAATTTTAGTAGTACTTGCTTAAAGATACTTTAAACCTTCCAACCTGCTGTTGGAAGGGTTGTCTGAATTATTGCCGGAGTCTTTCGTTTTATTATTGTTTATTTTAGTATTCAGGGGCGGATCCAGCCATTTTAAAAAGGGGGGACACAGTCCTAACCCAGGACAAAGGGGGGGTTCCAATTACATGTCCCCATTCGAATGCATTGATCGTCCAAAAAAAAGGGGGGTTCCAAACCCCGGACCCCCCCCCCCCCCCCCCCCCCCTGGATCCGCGCCTTAGTATTGCTTGCATAAAGATACTTTTAACCTTTCAATCTGATGATACTGAGAAGGTCTGAATTAGTGAGTCTTTCGTTTAATTCCTATGTTAATTTTAGTATTGCTTGCTTTATACTATTCTTTTAACATTCCAATCTGCTGTTGGACAGTGTTGGACGGATTGTCTGAATTACAATTGTTTTAAATATATAGAAAATATATTTATTTTTATAGTATAATTCTTATTTATTCTGTTCAATCGTACACGACACAATTGAACAAAAAGCACACAAAGGGTACAATGTACGTGGGATAAGTATCCCTCTTCCGGTTTGCAACTTCTTGATGGGCAGTCATACTACACGAAAATTGTATTTGTCGTCGATTTCGACGGGAGATTGTCTCATTGGTAATTTTATCAGCACATAGCCTCATCCTTTTATTAAAAAGTTTTAATGTTTTGCCATTAATGTTTGTGTAGTTAAACAATATAAGGATGCAAATGAACAGTTTTAAAAAAAGTCCAATGTGACATTTAGTGGCCCCCATACATAGATGGTAAGTTTTAAAATACGGTAACAACGAAGATGTTAAAAAACCTGAGCTTGCTTAATCTAGGTGTTCATTAAAACACATGCAGATACATACAATTAAATTGCATATCTTTATAACTAGATGTAATCTATATACTTAACTTCCTTGACTTTATGATACGATTATAAGGTCGTTAGTACATTATGTATATTCTTATTTTAAAATAACTCTGATCGCATGTCTGAACCCAGGCCCTGTGGTGCGTGCATTGGTCTGCTATATTTTATATATTGAAATATCTTGAAACGAAGCTTTCGTGTATACTTCTCGGTTATTTTCTCACGTAGGAAGTACACAGAATATTTTGCCTATACATGTAGCACTTCTAATAATAAATTGAATATTTTGTTGGGTTAGAAACGAAAGATCTTGAAATATTCGTTTACAAAGGAGAAGGTCCGGTAAGGGTTAATTTTGACCTAGAATTATCGTATATCGGATGAAAGAGTTTTGACAATTTATAAATACTCTAAGTGTCTACTTAAATCAATTCAATTATTATATCAATATTTGAAATGAAAATCAATCAAGCTTAGATATAAAACTAGAGGCTCTCAAGAGCCTGTGTCGCTCACCTGGCTCTACTTGGGTTTTTGAAATTATATAAAAAAGATAAAAATCATAACATATACTTGAAACTGATTTAGACCAAATTTTGATTAATATTGCATTCGCATGCATTCTGTGGTTCTCAAAAATAACACATTTGTATGTATTTCTCATTAGGTCATTATGTTAAACTAAATCCCCACTGACAGCCATCTTTGATGATGGATCGGCTACAAAGTAACACTTGGTCAACACCACATAAGGAACATTCATGCTATGTTTGGTTTCATTCCATTTAGTGATTCTCTATAAGAAGACATCTGTATGCATTTCCATAGGGTCCTATGGTAAACTAAGTTCCACGCTGGTGGCCATCTTGGATGATGGATCAGCTACAAATTGAAGGTAACAACACTTGGTCAGCACCTCATAAGGAACATTCATGCTGTTTGATATCATTTTGATATCATTCCATTCAGTGGTTCTCCATGAGAAGACATTTGTACGCATTTCCCATAGGGTCCTATGGTAAACAAGTCCCCCGCTGGTGGCTTTCTTGGATGATGGATCGGCTACAAAGTAACAACACTTGTTTAGCACCTCATAAGAAACATTCCTGCTATATTTTGTTTTATTCTATTCAGTGGTTTTCTAAAAGAAGACATTTGTATGTTTTTCCCATAGCGGGTCTTATGGTAAACTAAGTCAACCTGCTGACGGCCATCTTGGACGATCGATCGGCTACAAAGTAACAACACTTGGTCAGCACATCATAAGGAACATTCATGCCATGTTTGGTTCCATTTGATACAGTGGCTCTCTAGGAGAAGTTCAAACTGTAAAAAGTTAACGACGAAGGACCAGGGGCGGATGCAGGAATTTTCGAAAGGGGGGGTGCTAACCCAGGGCACCCAGGGCAAAGGGGGGGTGCAAAACATATGTCCCGATACAAATGCATTGATCGGCAAAAATAAAGGGGGGTGCGCACCCCCGGAACCCCCCCTGGATCCGCCACTGAGGACGATGGACGCCAAGTAATGAGATGAGAAAAGCTCACTTGGCTCTTCGGCACAGGTGAGCTAAAAATGTATGAAATATGCCCTATAACGTCACTTTTAATGTGGTTGTTGTCTAATATGTAAGTGGCCGCATTTGTGTTCCATCACAAACCTTATATATGTCATGTACTATCATTAAAATTAACTTTTACTTAAATAAGACTTAATACAAGTCCCTTCCATTATATACATAAACCGTTTAAAAATGAGCGAAAATGATAAAATTGTGAAGATTTCAGTATTTTTTCATAGTACCTGATGCTGCATTGTATTGTTAAGAAAACAACCCCTATTTATGTAAGAAAATTATTCTATTTTCAAGTTAATTTAATAGATAACTGATGTTAACATTTTCATAAATTGTATTGCCAAAAGGGGTCTAACCTGGCTTACTCATTTACCATTCTTTTACTTTGCACCTTCGTTTTGTGCAGCTGTATACGTGATAAGTGGCAACACAAAAACAATGACGTAATGAAGTTATAATAACACTTGCATGGGAGCTGGATGAGGAGAGTAATTGCCCCCTTTTTGGGGGCAATTTTTTTAAATGAAAATTAAATCAAGCCGCAGAGACCACGACTAACTCGACGAACACAAGAAAGGTTAGTTTTTTTTTTGCTTTATACTACCAGAAGTTTGTCCCCTCCTCAAAAACACTTCTTATTCCACTCCTACGTACGCAACTGATTAAAAAAATATATATGAATATAAGGAGATTTATTGGTAAACGTCAATATGAGAGTAACCCAACGACACATACAACCAAACTTGTAATAAGTATTTAAACCAAATAACAAACTTGAAATCGCCCGAGTCTAAAAACGTTTTTAAACGTTGTGGATATAAACTAGAGGCTCTCAAGAGCCTGTATCGCTCACCTGACTCTACTTGGGTTTTTGAAATCATATAAAAACAGATAAAATTTGGCCACAAAGTAACACCACTTGGTCAGCACCTCATAAAGAAAGGACTTTTCATGCTATGTTTGATTTCATTCAATTCCGTGGTTCTCTAGAAGAAGACTTTTGTATGCATTTCCCATAGGGTCCTATGTTAAACTAAGCCCCCGCTGGCAGCCATCTTGGATGATGGATCGCAGACAAGTAACAACACTAGGTCAGCATCTCATAAGGAACATTTATGCCATGTTTGGTTTCATTCCATTCAGTGGTTCTCTAAAAGAAGTCATTTGTATATGAATTTCCCATAGGGTCATATGTTAAACTAAGTCCCCCGCTGGAGGCCATCTTGGATGATGGATCGACTACAAAGTAACAACACTTGGTCAGCACCTCATAAGGAACATTCATGCCATGTTTGGTTTCATTCCATTCAGTGGTTCTCTGGAAGAAGTTCAAAATGTAAAAAGTTAACGACGATGACGGACGACAGACGACGGACGCCAAGTGATGAGAAAAGCTCACTTGGCCCTTCGGGCCAGGTGAGCTAAAAAAGGTACATTAATGTTCACACAAAATGTTCACGTGAGTATACAATAAGTTCAATTTGTGTGCATTTTTATACCATGATCGAGGAGAACAAATTGAATAGCAAGACATACAACCATCAGAATGAAATAAAACAAGCGGTAATGATTTGCTTTGCTTTAAGTGTACTTTAATAACAATTAATAGTCAAAAACCGTATGTCTGGTCAAACTTCTCAAGCCATCTATATGTAACATTGAACATCATGGCAAACCTAAACGACACTAGGTATGCACCTATTCTAAATGAGCGTACCATCTTCTCGCATGATATTCTCCAGCTTCCTAATGCTGCTTCACATTTGATAATACAATAATTATTTGGTGGGCGTGCCGAGTGGTAAAGTAAATTTATTCTGTATTGCATGGTCTGGCGTGGCTCTTGGGAACATTACAAATTTCCCTGCAAGAAAAGAACATGTAATATAATGAATAAAAATCTGTGTTGCCTTTTTGGCTCTTTGTGTCATTGCAGGGTTGTATGACTTTCTGCATATGAGACCTACATTTAATCCTCATCTACTACTCGCCTAAAAACAACACTTTATAAATATATCCAAATATCCAAGACGTTTTTTGTAATTTACCTTCATGCGTTTTTCTGGATTAACCTTAATCAGAAACGCTGAAATTCAATTAAATAAACTCATCATAGATATCGGGATTGAAATTTTGTATTTGAGAAAGATGTGCGTTTCGTCTACAAAAGACTCGTCAGTGCTGCTCCAATCAAAACAAGTTACAAAAAAAAATCTATGACAGCAACTTTTTGTCTTTTCCTTAAAAGAATAATAATGTGACACCATAAGACGACAACCACGCCCAGATGCACATCTTGAACTTCGAAAGCTCCAATTCCAACGATATAGACCAATCGGCCAACTAGGGTATTTGATTTTTGTTAGTCAAGTGATGCTTTTCGTGCTCGCCAGGCACAAGTTTTGGTTGTTACTATTTACATGTAGATAGAACACCTTGTCCGCTTGTTCCTAAGTCGTAAAGGATAGAAATAATCTATTATACAATGAATTTTATATGTGTTGTGGTGTGTTACTTCTTAAGCATTGTATTACCCAAAACCAAAACCAGACATTTCAATACAGAGACTCAGTGGCAATAACAGAAAGAAAATATCAATATTAAAAAAAAAATTGAAAAAACTCACGTTGAACTGGCGAGGATGATCTACTGCTACTTCTGCTCGACTCCTTTTGTAGAAAGCCTAAATCAACAAAATAAACAGGTTACAAATGGTATATATTATTGCTCGTCGCGCAAGTTCCGAATGTTCTGATTATTAATCAGAATATATAGGCTGTATATTGAACATTGTAGATCAAACAGCTTTATACATATATGCATATAATTAGTTCGACAACAGATGAAATATCAGTAATATATGCAGAAGAACTTATACATGGTACAATGAAAGGTGTACAAAAATAGGATAAGAAAAATACGATGTTGTGTCTTTATTCCCTGCATTTTTGCTTTAAATTACTGACACATTTGATTCTCCCATTTACACCATCTGGAGATTCTAGACCTGCAGAAAATATAACTAAAAGAAAAGAAAATAATCATCTCGTTCGGTATTGATGTTGCATTGACGTATCAATCCTTATTCAAAATTGGAATAATGGCGATTAATTGTAAGAACTTTTTCGGCCCTGTGCCATAGTACAAATATATTTCATTATCACGTGCCCTTTTCTCCCATGTATTTTGTCTCAGCTTTTGAAACCATAATAAAAAATGAAAAGTAACATGAAAAATGTTCACGCAGCGTGTTGGGGACTTACCATCTCCAGATGACAGTGGTATAGTAAAGTTCTTTGGTACGTCTTTGCCACTATCCCCAGCCTCAAATACTGACGCCGAGACACTTCGTCTTCTCAGGGATTCATAGTTACTCTAAAAAAAATCAATGTCACTTTTTTTTTGACAACTTGTAAAGAGAAAAAAATCTTCATTTTTAAAATCCAAAATTGTAGGATTCTTACCAAAGACAATAAACATTGGTTTAATATAAAATCAACATACAATCATATCATAAATCTTTATAAACATTGTATATATAAATTTCCATAACCCCTCCATAATTAAATGAAAATATTGTTACATCAATATAGGACTTCACGTATATATTTAGCAAGACAAAGAACTGATGCTGACGTTATCTTTTGGGTAATCTTTCATGCTATAACAGTATCTACCTGTAACTTCTGGTATTGTCTGCTTTTCTGTATGAGCTTCTCGGACACTTCATGGAATTTCTTGCTTATAGAATCCAAATTTTTCTTTGAATCTAAACAAAATTTAAATAATTGGTTAAAGCCTTTTTTTAAATTCAAGTCTGTCTCCAGATGTATGCCAGGTTTTCATGCATAAGCTTGAAACTTCTGTAATTATATTTAATTTTTGGGCACCATGCACAATGATGTCGTGGTGGAATATAACAGAAACTGGCTACCCTTAACTTAGATATGTTGTGTAGTGTACTGTTCAGTTAATAGGAGTAGATATGGGTCTCTAGACGTACTTTGTACAAAACACCTGCACAGTGGCGGATCCAGAAATTTTCATAAGTAGGGGCCCACTGACTGACCTAAGAGGGGGCCCGCTCCAGTCACGCTTCAATGATTCCCTATATAAGCAACCAATTTATTCCCAAAAAGGGGGGGCCGGGCTCCCTGCCCCCCCCTAAATCCGCCTCTGCTGCATATAGCTCAGTCATGTCGATTTTACAGCCGATTGCATTGAGTGTGTATAGGCACAGTTAATATCTTTGGTTAGCTTGCGAAGTCATTATTAGGTAAGGTATACTACCCTCCTTTCGAAGTAGCCTAGTTCTACAGACCGATGTATTGGTTATCTGTCGGACTAGTCTACTCTTAAAGGATGGTAGTACCTAACCTAATAATGACTTTATGGTTCAGCTAGCAAGCAAGCCAACCAAAGATATACCTTTATCTTCACACTCAACGAAATCGGCTGTAACAAAATTGCTCCTATGACACATCTAAAACAGGGCATCAGGAACATTGTTTTGAAGACATACGGAAAAATCCTGCCGATAAGTTTTTATGTTAATTGTATAATCTTGATTTCTAACAATTCTTTGGTTAGTGACGTGACCTTGCAGGATTGAAATAAGAACCCCTGTATTCATTGCTAATTTCTATTCAGTTTCTTCATTTTAAACATCTGCATTTAAAAAAAATTGTTAATTCTTTGAACTGCTGCTTCCTGTATATACACATATTTACCACTACACTTATATTCTTATTAATGCTTACCAGAGTATAGCTTCTTTAAGGCTGAGTATTTGTTAAAGAAAATGAAAAAGTTTAATTGAAGATGTAATTTTTAACAATTAAATTGTTTAATTTTTTAACGGTTTTAGTAACTATTTATATGTTGACGCAAAAAAGCGATGTTATATAAACTTGAGAGAAGCTAATACAATGAGACAGAGACGACAAAGAGTACCGCCATTCTTATTTGATGTATCAATGAAACGTAATAAAAAGATATCGCACTAAAACAAACTAATGGACATCGACGACAACACCTATAATTATTATTATAAAAATAAGATGCGGTATGTGGTTTCAAACAAGACAACTCTCCACTAAAGACCAAATGAGGTGTACAACTATAAAAGTCATCGTACTGCCTTCAACAATGAGCAAAACTCATACCGCATAGTGAGCTATAAAAATTGTCTGTATAGTAAATACACATACAACAAATCTTTACATGGGTTACTCCGGAGAGAAATGTCTACTTGTCAGTCAAATCGTGTTAAAAAGCCAGTTGGAAAATTCATGACTGGACAACATTGACTGCTAGTTGAGAAAGACAAAACCGCTGAATGAAAAACAGACTCTCAAGTGCACTCGATTAGCTTTCGATCATAGATAGAATTACACGTACCGATGTTTGCAAGTTCAAATTTTTTGTTCTTACTGCTTCGCTCAGACAGCACAATACGGCCTTTAATGACATCGTGTACACATGGTTCTAACATTGCAAAAATAATTGCTCGTATACATTTGTTTTTTATTATTATTTTTCTAGATGAGACTACAAAAAATATCGACCTTCAAAACACTTCTTCGATTGATGTCGTTCTATAAGACATCATAACCTCAAACTTACGGTTTACATTCTCAATAAAAAATTACTATCGAAATCGAGTTGCATTTTAGGTGTTGTGGTATTTTAGGAACGGTTCCATTACACTGTTATCGCGAATCGAATATGAAAATAATGAGAAATCATTTCATGGATCAAAAATTTTTGTTTGGAGTAGCAGGATTTTACTTGTTGCTCGGATGTCGGGTTTTAAGCAAATAAACAACCTGTACATTACATACAAATGTAGGCCGGACTGATATATTAAATAGCTTACATCATCTTCGTATCTTTGAAAACATAACTTAAAGAATGTGTCCATAGTACACGGAAGCCCACCCGCACTCAGTTAAAACTCTAAATTGCGACATTAAAATCAGAAGGTCATATTTTAAGGAACATGTGACTGGCGGATCTAGCCATTTTAAAAAGGGGTGGTTCCAAACCCAGGACAAAAGGGGGTCCAACTACATGTCCCATTTAAATCATTGATCTGCCATAAAAAAAATGGCTCATTGGAACTTGAGACACATACGGTATGGCATCTTTTATTCGAGGAAAATCACAAAATATGATGAAATATGAATAAATTTTTCAGATTGGCTGCAGTTTATTATTGTCTGAATAGATCAGTTTTAATCACAGGCACCTGTCTATATATACAAAATACCAATAATTTTGTATAACTTGTTAAAGTATAAAGGTAAACTGAAAAAAAATAGAGACAAGTAAGTGCCTGTGTTACCAGAGACCTATAATACAATACATGAATATAATTATATCTATGTCTCTGGTGTTACTAGTGCAATCCATGATTCACAGGTTGGAGGGTACAATAACAATCATATCATATCATGTCAGAGACAATATAATAATTGTATTATATGTCTCTGATCATGTATACAATACACATCTGTATTCTATTTCGATCGCTAGTAGGTTTTATTTTCCACAGTTGATGTATATAAAATCAATACATACTTGTCGTTTAAACAACATTTCGTGTGGTTATGGTTAAACATTAGGCTTAGTGTGTTAAACATTATGTGACAGATCTATTTTTAACATCTGCCAACTTATCACATATCTCTGACAAGACCACGTGACTCAGTAAGGATCAGAAGGGGGAAACTACAAAACATTATACATGATTATATACATTATGAAGCCACTCAATGAAGCAATCGATTTAAAACCAATAGCATTAAGTGACATAAAAATATTTTGCACAGGCACATAAAATTTTACAACGAAAAAATACCATTCAAACTAACTATTATAGTTTTTTCTATGGCCATCTCCCCTTCAATACACTTCTTCTTTGTAGCACATAATATCAATTCACTTGTCAACATTGGAAATATGTTTAATTTTTATTAATACTTTGTGTAAATCGACGAAAAGGAATACTTTATAGGTAAGAAAACGTTTTTTCAAAGAAATTCATACTGATTAAAATCTGTTGTCATACCAAACAGAAGTGATTGTTTATCACTTAGGCACGGTGCCAGGTGAAATCAACAAAATATAAATGATGGCTGCTATTTTAGATGAAGAAATCGTTTACACTGAATTAGACTGAACAAAATATTACAATGTATGGGAAACTATAAAATAAAACCAAATTGTAGAGTAGACATTTAATATTGAGTGCACTACGTACGTATCAAATGACTCATTAGATTAGTGTGACATAACAGCTGTGCCGACTTTTAAAAGGTAGCCAAAAAAACAACCCAAAATAAACAAACGATGAAAGCAGACAACTGCCATGAGAATTTAACATTTGTACATATCTTTATTTCACTTTTTATTTTTATTTCTTCATTTAACATTGATTAGCTCACATTTTTAAGAGTTATCTCCCATATCATCAAAATGGGACAGAATGGTAAAAAAAAATATTTGAAATATTTTTTTTAAAATGAAATTAACTCTTACCAGGACTAATGCCACGGAAAATAAATATTTAAATTATTTGTGGTATATAAATTTCAGAGGTGGATTTAAGAAAGAGGGTATCAGCCACCCAGGAATTAATGAATTAATTCGCAATATAATTCAGATTTTAAAGAGTTTTCTTGATTTGGAATCTTTTAAATAGTACCATCGTGAAGTTTAAATGAAGGAAATGACATTGGGAAGTTGACAAAATGATCAGCCTACCCCTAAAAAAATCCTGGATACATAACTGAATTACAAATAAAAAACATTCTTCAACAAAGCAAGAAATTAATTATTTAAGTGGTTTAAATACATGTATTCACTGAATTAAATTGTCTTAAAGTATTATTCAGAAAAGAATATCTTTACCTTATGTACAAAAATACAGGAAATATGAAGAAGAAAAAAAACACACATTAAACAACATATCTTTTTGAAAAAATGCTTGTGTTGAGCAGTCTCCTTTACCAATGCATATTATTAGAAAAGAAAAAATACTTAAAAAAAAAAATTGGTAAAAAATTGTTACCACGAAACCTATTGTAATTGATGGATATAAAATGTTAGTTGATGATGCTAAGCATGCTAAGGATGGTAATTAAACTGGGCCCCAAACCTTTGTACCTAAATGTTAAATGATCTTGGTTATATTTGTTAATGTTTCACTTCCCCGTCTTACCTACTCAATTAAATCCATGAATTATACATAGGTGGGCCCTGTGGGCCTGTCCCCCCCCCCCCTTTTGTGGGAAAAATTTTGTTGATTATATAGGGAATCACTGAAGCATTACTGGAGCCCTTAGGTTAGTCAGCCCCCCCCCCCCCCCCCCCCCTTTTTCCCTTTTCTGGATATGCTACTGATTATATACCACATAATCAGATGATTATATACCACATAATCAGATGAAGACCTTGCAGCAGTTGGCCCGAGAACACAGTTATTTCGTAGTGCATTAGTTTTAGACAATAAATTCAAATTAAAAAAATCGCACCTGCTCTTCACTACCAGTGAAACAAATAATATCAAAATTATAGAAACTTCTACCAGCTCTAACTCAAAATATTCACAATTCTGTGTTAAGGGGTGTAAAATTCAGTTTGACAGCTTCAGACGTGATAAAATTTGACCTTTTTGAATTGGACCAAATCACTACTTAACAAAATTCAGGACCCAAATTTTTTTAACATGTAAATACACCCCCCTACTTAATATTTCATGCATTTAATATCAAGAAATAAATTGGGAAAGTGTATCAAACAAAACATGCAAGTTATACACTGTTTACACTAGGGACTATAATTGTAGACAACGAAAACCAAAGGACGATAACTGTGTCCTTGGAGTCTTGGACCAGTTGTCAAGAAGAAGAACAGAAATATAAATTCTATAATTCTATGATGTTTCGGTTGTTTTCTCTCATTTCAATGATTTTGTAAGCAATTTTAGGTCACTATATCTTTATTAAAGCACAAGTTACACCCATAAGAGGGCAAAAGGCATGACAATTACATGTAATAACAACAATATATTGATGCCATGATGACATTAAAATTTACATGAAAAATAAAAATAAACCAAAACATTAAACACAACAGATGACCTCAAGTGCCCCCTGTCCTCAGTTCCATAGACTATTTAATAAAGGAGCCTAAAGATTTCACTTGCTAACTAGTGGTTGGATTTAGTATATTTTTCATTTTATTATAAGATATATCTTTGTATTGAGTTTTTAAATCATTAAAAAAGACATGTCTTAAATCATCATTTATTTTACATATTAGAAAGAAATGGGATTCATCATCCAGAACTTTGCACTTGTTACAAAGTCTTTGGGGGCGTGGAATAAATTTATATCTTCCAGTTTCAACTTATCCAGTATCCTTAACCAGCTAAAACTTTCAATTGATTTTTTAGTGGAAGAAGACGTCAAGTCTTCTGAAGACTTAAGGGGCCGACCCTTGGCATTGAGTCTCCGTATGCCGCATTCATTTCGTGTATTACAATTTCAAAACAACTTAAGATTCCTGACACCGATTTTTACACATGATTAGGCATCTGAATCATTTAATTTGTAAATTATGATTGTAAAACAATCACTATCGTAAATATAACCCTTTTATTTATGTAAATTATTAGATTTCATCTCATCCACATGAACGTTATTTGTTTACTTGTAACAGGATGTTTTAACTGTAGATATTTGTATTACGCATGCGTGAATTTGGTATCGGGACAATTCGCCCTGTTTACAAGTTCGCCCTTGAAGTTACGAATTTGCAATCCTGCAGACAAGAAGATTTTGTTTTTATATAAATAAAAAGGATATATAAAGTGTTGTCTTTATTCATGGTTTTCCTTTGTCATGTGAATTAGATGCTCTTCGTAAAACATACATGTGAACCTCCCGACGGGAGTTCAAAACTCCCGTTTTCAGGGGTCTCCTCCCGTCCTCCCGTTTGGGAGAAAAAACTCCCGTGTATGAAATATTTCATGAATGAAAATTTTCAGACGCCATATTTGATCATTTCTTACTACTGTACGGGTGTAATTGACACCTGTGTTAAATTTTACCTGAACATCAAAGAAGATGTATAATTATATGGCTTCACTTGACAGCTTGTGTGTCAAACATACTGGTAATCAACGATGTTTACCTCCGGCTAACTGCCGTTGTGTTATCAAAACGATGTGTATTGGGAATATTGAAATACTTTTTTGTTACTTCCCTTTGTTTTAGCCTGTTTTCAGTTATTTTGCTTTTAAAAATGTAAATTGTAAAAAGACTATAAATGATTAATATTTTAATCAAATAATCATAAAATGATGTTGATTTAATGAATTTAAATGATTTTGGACAAATAAAAAAATTAAAATTTATAAATTATTTTAGCAATCTAGACCTCCTTTCAAGGATTACATTAAAGTTTATATCATAAATTTGTTTCTTACTGATTAGAAGTCAAGATACATTCTGTGCAACTAGACTAATAAAAGGTCTAGTAGTTAGATTAAGTCCTAGTAAAATTTGAAATTTAAATTTGTAAATGTTAGAATATATTAGATTTTATGGTGTAAGCTAAGAAATAGCAAGACATTTTACACTGTTTTTAAGTCTTTTTAAGCTTTCTACAAATATGACTTTCATAATGCTTAAAATCCATGCAGTACTAGTGTTAGTGTATGTTATTTTTTAATTAATTTACGATGTTGCAAATATACATGTGGAACTTAATTCTTTCTTATTTGTCTAAACATTTACAAATGATAAGGAGATGGAGACATGAACAAAAATATATACAGATAAGATATATAAATATAATGATTCATTTGCAAGCAGTGGACAATAATTTGTCAAAAACAAAACAAAACAAGAAACAGATTCTTCTTATTATTTTATTTTATTCAAATAGAGAGGCAATAAGGGAACTGTAAACATTACAATTTGATGGAAATTTGAAGAAAAAACACAATTTCTACATCATTTGGTTACATTTACGACAAAATTTATGTCGATAAAAAAACATGATGTTTTGACCATTCAGTACTTAATAGATGCATAGTTCTTGGGGAAAATTTTCATCAAATAATATGAATATAAATGACTTTTTTTGTGCTCATTTTTTACAGTGGGTTGTGATGATCTTCCAGTTAGGTTACCCTCATTTGGAGTGTTGTTCCCAACCTGTTAAAGGTCCATCTTTGTGCATTATTCAAAATTGGAAATTTCAACAAGCATCTAATATTCTTAATCTGGAAAATAAACCCTGGTCTGCTAGCTTCATGTATATTTTTTCTACCGATTTAATATATAACTAGAATCATGCAAACAGACTTAAGGAAAAGGCATGTAAGTTCATCATACAAATATGACACTTTTTCTAGACAATCCAGATCTTGCAAAATACGTCGCTAAAAATTGTAACCTTTAAAATTGTTGTTGTGCAGTAAAAACCCATATGGGAACTTTCAAAAGTTGGCGGGTATGTAACAAGTCTTACTATTTTTATGCTCCATTTATGGGCAATATGTTTTCTAGTCTGTCCGTCCGTCCTGCTTCTGGTTATAAAGTTTATGGTTGAGGTAGTTTTTGATGAAGTTGAAATCCAATCAACTTGAAACTTAGTACACAAGTGTTCCTCTTGATATGATCTTCTTAATTTTACTGCCAAATTAAAGATTTTACCTAATTTTCATAGTCAACTGAACATAGAAAATGATTGTACGGATGGGAAATCCATGTACTTATGACCTTTTCTTGTTTGAAGAAAAAAATACATTTTAACAATAATGGAACAAAGCAGCCTGGGTAAGTGGGGCTGCTTTTATGGTAATTCAAGTTACTTTTTATTCACCTTCTTCCACTTCAGAGCTATCAGCTCTTTGATTTATAGGTTGTTTGCCCAACTTCCATTACAATGATAAGACTACAGACTTTTGGTTAAACTGTTGATTGATTTTGTGAATAAGATTGGAAAAATTGACAGTAATTTAAAAACTGTTCAAGTTCTCATGAACATACTTAATTTTTACATAGTTTTGACTGGTATGAGCATTTCAATTCATCCTCCTTCAACTTTGTAGGGAAGTTTTGTTATTTTAAAAAAAATGCATTTAATCTTGATCAATTTCAATTATTCTGCTTATTTCAATTGTATGAATAATATGTAATTATGAAGTCAAAATAAATGTAGCAAATTTAATAAAAGTCAAGATTTGGTTATAACCATGATACATTTTAACTTCTTTAGCATAAATTTGGTTACAGTGCACAATTATTTCATATTTTTTTGTATTCATAAAATATTTTGTTTATCATTTTAACAAGCACTTTCTTATCATTCCTGGTCCTTTTACACAAACTAAATTCAGGTGCATCAACAAACTTCTACTGTTTAGATTGTGTAGAAATTTGTTTTTTAAACAGAGTTATCTCCCATACACTGTACCCCACTACCAGGTCATTCATTGAATTTTTACTACAATGTATATGTATGATGATGATTGTTGGTGACTTTTGGTCTGAAATTACTTTATCTGTACAGGTGACTGTGTTTAAAACTCTAAATGTATATATTGTTGTGAGTTGTGGCCTATTAAACAATTTAAATAACAGGACAGAAGTATATTTTCACCCACTTGACGACTTGTTCATAAATTAGGAGAACTTATTCAATAGCTCTGTAATTTTAAAAAAGTAGAATGCAAGTTTAAGTTCATAGTTTGTTGACATATAAAAACATTAAAATACTATTACTTTTTGTAGTAAGAAGATGAATAAAAATCCAAACTTCACAATAAAACAAGAAGGGAAAGGGCTGTATTCCAACTGTCATGAGAAAGATGAAAACTATGGCTCAATGTCTCAAGAAGAAATGTACATGACAAACACTGGACAGATCTTTTCACCATCGGCAGCATTCTCTATTGGAATGTATCCCCACAAGGACTCAATGGAGGACACAGTTATTAGAAGAACTAGGTCACTGATACCTCATTCTGTCAAATGTCAAATTATACAACTAGCCCAGGACAATCCAAGAATCACACAAGGAGAGATTGCACAAATGTTTGGTATAGACAGAACAACTGTATCCAAAATACTAAAAAGAAGACATGAATTTTTGGAGGAATAAAAAAATACTAGTGACACATGTTCACCGCCGAAAATAAGCAAATCTGACCATGTGGTAAATGACACTTTGTGTAAATTTATAAATCTATGGTATATAGAAGCCAAAAAGAAAAATGAAAGAGTAACACAGTCTATGGTAAAAGATATGGCACAAAGCATAGCAAAGAGTTATGGAGTTTCTCATCTGTCAGCTGATAACAGATGGTTCGAGGAATTCTTTACAAAGCATAATATCAAAGAATCTGGTGAGTTTTAAAAGGCAGTACTTTGTTAGAAAGTTATAAAAGAAAGTCAATAGATAACATAACATTGGCTTATGAAAACACACTGACATTTGTCTTATAACTTTCTAATACAACTATGTCATGAATGTTCTATATGTGTTTTTCGCATTGATATTTTTTGTTTAGTAATGTTTGTTAGAATTTCTTTTAAAAAGAAACATCGAATATTTGAACTATTAGAATAGTTTTGATGTACGACAATAGTATTGTCAACAAATGTATTTTGATATATTGAAACATCTGTAGATTATGTGTACTTAAAATGTATTCTGTTTATGTAATTAACACTATTTTTTAAGTGGACATGCTTTTTCTGATAGTGTTTGTAATACAATGATGTTGTTAAGGATACAAGCTTTTTTAGGTTGTATTTGTGAAACAATTAATTTTTAAAGGATACATGCTATTTCTGATTGTGTTTGTGAGACAATCTGTTCGTAATACTGTTCTAGCTGTGCACATTTATCTTTCACTTTTTCTGTCACATGTTCTTGGTACGTCATCTCCTGATGAGCCTTAAAAGTCAAATTTAATAGTCAGGTTTTGAAAAAAAATATTGATAAAGGAGCTCATGGCTTCTGGATTCATTATCTAGGACTTATCAAATTTGCAATATTATGATTTCATATTGGAAGGATTCATAAAAGCTTTTAAAATGTGCATATGGACTCATTATTTATCAAAACTGAAATTTAACAAGTGCAACAATTTTAAAAAATTTGTAAGGGTTCCGCGGAACCCAGTGTCTCGCCTACTTTTGCTGAAAATCACAGGCTCAACAAAAATGAGGAAAAATCAATAAAAATTTTCCTCTTGATACTATCTTTTGATTGTAAGAAGATTCTGTATAAGTTTGGTAAAAATCCAGGATAGTTAATGAATCTAATAAATGTTTAAAAACTGCAGACTGTATGTAATGTTAACTGAAAGAAAAACTAAGTCCATTTATAAGTAAAATACAGATACACAGGTACAAAATATTAACAAAATTTCCTTCTAAATACTAGCTTTTGATCATAAACAAGCTTCTGTCTAAGTTTGGTACAAATTAAAAGTAGTATAAGAAAGTTATTAAATTTTTCAAAAATTTAACCACAGAGTGAATGTGTTGTTTTCTGGCAGAAAATCTAAGTCCATTTAAAGTAAAATACGGAAAAAACAGATTTATTTTTTTACATAATTTGCTTCTGTATATTATCTTTTGATCATAAACAAGCTTCTGTCCATGTTTGGTACAAACCCAGGATAGTTTAAAAAAGTTATTAAAATTTTAAAAACTTTAACCACAGAGTGAATGTAATGTTTCCCCGCAAAAAAACTAAGTCCATTTATAAGTAAAATATGGAAAAAATGGAATTTTATTTTTACAAAATTTACTTCTGGATACTATCTTATGATCATAAACAAGCTTCTGTCCACATTTGGAAGTAATCCAGTAAAGTTTAAGAAAGTTGTTAAAATTTCAAAAACTTTAACCACAGAGTGAATATTTGTGGACGCCGCCGACGACGCCGCCGACGACGGAAAGTAGGATCGCTTAGTCTCGCTTTTTCGACAAAAGTCGAAGGCTCGACAAAAATGATTTTGTACGGTAAACTATTTCAATGTGATTGTATATAGTTAGTGCCAAAACACTAAAGCCTTGCATCAAAAAGGTCTTCAAGCAATATCAAATCTGTGAAAACTTAACCGAACAGTAAATGAAAAAGCTAATACATTTGAAATGATATCAAATTAAGGTACACATGTTTAGCAACTGTTGAATAAACAAATTAATGAAATAAAAACTGTGGATATACCTGGTAGGTCCAGAAGGAAAGAGCTCGGGTACAAATCTCCATAATAACCTCTGGCTTCTGTCCAGCAAGTACCATCTAAAACAGAGAACATTTGACTTTGTTTAATCTACAAAAAAGTCATTTAATAATGGAGTAATATTTGTTTAAAGTTGGTATAAAATGATTTTTATAATGATTTTACATTACTTTGGAGTAGACATAGAAGATCTGGTGATAAAGAAAGAAGATCCTAGCTCCAGTGATGAACTTATTCTCATAGAGCCACCATATCAGTCTGTCATTGGTATGTATTTTCTTTGGAATTGGACAACAATAAAATTCAGAATACTTGAGTTATCCTGAAACCCAACTTGTGATAGATGGACGAACTACATGTGTATCAAATATAACTCCCTCTTTAAAGGTGGGGTATGAAAAGGAATTTTCTTTATTGATAAAGAAGGGAGATAATTTAAAAGAATTTCAACAAAGTGTACTAAACACCATTTGTTTTATAACTTGTATAACAAAAGTAAGTCAGTGTGTCCATATATACAATAAACCAAGCTCAATGTTGCCCCTGGTCTAGAAATGTTGTATATTAAAATAGATTTCACAGAAACTACCAAAGACATGTCTTTAACACTTAATTCTTTAAGGATACATACAGATTTGTACTGCTCTAGAAATGTATATTAAAATAGATTTCACAGAAACTACCAAAGACATGTCTTTAACACTTAATTCTTTAAGGATACATACAGATTTGTACTGCTCTGAAGGCTGCAGGTCAATCCTTATAATATCAAGATTTGTAGCTAATCTAGTTTCACCTGAAATAGAACACAAAAACAATGATAAACATTTTTATGTTTACATTTATAATCTTTTAATGTTTTAAAGTGTTCGTAATGAAAAATCATCCATATATATTTGTTTCAACTCTAAAGTGTTTGACATTACAACCTACCACACCAACTACCAACTCCTTTTAAACTCTAAACTTAAATATATGTCAAAACTTAAGGAACATACTGCAACTCGTAAAATCAGAAATTGAGTTGTGAAAAATAAAAATAGATCCCTAATTTTAGATCCAAATCAGGTGTCGCATGAACAAATTGAACAGGTTTAAACATTTAATTACCGGTAGTCAGTTTTCTCAACAACTATTTGTAGACAATAGTTACATGTACATTTTTACATATTGAATTTTTATATGACCGCGCAATTGGTATTACGTTGTCGTCGTTCTAAGACATTTGGTTTCGTGGACAATCACTTTAGTATAAATAAACAGAAATCATGAAATTTAAACACAAGGTTTATAACCACAAAAGGAAGGTTGGTATTAATTTTGGGGGTTATGGTCCTAACAGATTAGAAATTAAGAGCCAAAATGGGGCCCAAATAAGCATTTTTCTAGTTTCTAGACAATAACTTGTGGAACAGTGTATGGATCTCTCTGAAATTACACCACAAAGGGGTGGTTAGGATGGACTTTGTTTTACATTGTCATATTGGGGCCTTTTACAGCTGACTATGCGGTATGGGCTTTGCTCATTGTTGAAGGCCGTACGGTGACCTATAGTTGTTAATGTCTGTGTCATATTGGTCTCTTTTGGACAGTTGTCTCATTGGCAATCATACCACATCTTCTTTTTTATATTTGGGGCGTTATGGCTCAAACCAATTAGGAATGTTGGGCAAAAAAGGGGGAAAAACAAGGGTTTCCTGGTTAATGAACAATTACTTTTAAGTACAATGTTAAGTTTGGATTACCTCCCTTACACTGCTTTTAAATTATTAAATGGATAAATATAGTTGCAAACTGTAGGGGGACAATTTTTTCCGAAATAAAAAGAACATTTCTTCAAATAATTTTTTGGGCAAAAAAATGGGGGGAGGGTTTTTTTTTTTTTGGAGGGGGGGGGGTCAATTCTCAAAAGCAGAAAAAAAGGGGGGGTAAATTTTTATGTATATATATTTATTATTATTTTTTTTTTTTGGGGGGGGGGTCAATTCGCAACAGCCTGGTGTATTGCAAAATAGCAAAAATTGAATATAAATTCAAATCATATATCCAATTCTAAGTTCTTTGACTACAGTTATTCTGTGTCAGAAACCAATTATGTGTCAAATATTTAGTTAAAATCCAAATTCCAAAATCCAAAGCGCTAATATTATGTCCATTTTTGCCCCAACTGTTCAGGGTTGGACCTCTGGGGTTGTTTCAAGCTATGCTCCTCGAAGCAATTTATTTTCATATCAAATCAGTGTATTAAACTTACATGCTGGACATTTGTAGCATTTATTGAACTCTTTTGTTCCATCCTCATCACAAAAAATATCTGTATCACTAATAAGGATTATAATGAGTGAGTGTTTGTTTTAAAAGAATTTAATGATGTCAAAGAAAGAAAATATAAATTATATTATTGGTTTTCACTTTTCACAATACTCAACTCATTGCAGTGCTCATACAACAGCAAATAAAGACGATTAACAAAAATCATTTTTTCTACACTCACATATATAAATATTAAACAATTTTGATAAATATAATTCATAACAATTTGCCAAAAATAATTTAAAGGCAAATTTGGCCTTTTATAAAGTTGACTATTTTTGGACAGTCTTTATTTTGTCATATAGCCCATGATGTGAAACTCAAAGGTGTTGTTATTATTATTAAACAGTGCATACCTGCTTATGATTACTCAGTGGTAAAATATTGTAAAAGGATACGTGAACAGGAAGTCACCTAAAAAAAGAAAATATTTCTTTAAAACAAAACTACATTATGGCACATATATATGGCCACATACAAAACTGATTTTGTTCATCTCAATCAGAATTCATTAAGAGAAGTTTCATTTTGAATGTTTGCAGCATTTTCTAACAAATAGAAGATTGGTCATGTCAGCCATTCACTGTGTTTATGCTGGTGTCCATGTGTGTGCTGATGAATGGGTTGGTGCATGCAAGAGGTAGACAAAGACTTCAAAAAGAGACATGAAACATGAAAACTTAATTAAACGCCTATTTCTACATATACAATATGTATTCAATGGCGTTGTACATAAATGACATATAAAATACAAAAATACTATACAAAAATACAATATGTATGTACTATACCAAAAATTGAAAATATACACTGTGATACACAAGAAAAAAGTCAGAAAAGTTCAAAATAATTTTCGAAATACAATGTTTTCAACCGACATTTAAAAGTATCCAAAGATTCAGAATTTTTTACATTTGTACCTAGTTCATTCCAAAAGTTATTTTAGATTTAAAAAAAAAGATCTTTGGTCAAGTTTTATGAGTCAGCACCCCATTCACTGCTTGAACAGAAAACTAACTATGCCTTATGGGCCTATGAAAATTAATATAACAAATAGGCTTTATATTTCAAGCCAGTATGATTTGCCTAATGTGTCAGTTTCTTAGTTTGCTTAAAACAGGATTAAATAACATTGTTAAAACATACTGAATTTTACTGTGCATATTGTTATGCCTGAACTTTTTTACATTGGCTAGAGGTATAGGGGAGGGTTGAGATCTCAAAAAACATGTTTAACCCCGCCTCATTTTTGCGCCTGTCCCAAGTCAGGAGCCTCTGGCCTTTGTTAGTCTTGTATGATTTTTAATTTTAGTTTCTTGTGTATAATTTGGAGTTTAGTATGACTTCCATTATTACTGAACTAGTAAAGATATTTGTTTAGGGGCCAGCTGAAGGACGCCACCGGGTGCAGGAGTTTATCGCTACATTGAAGACCTATTGGTGACCTTCTGCTGTTGTCTATTCTATGGTTGGGGTTTTGTCTCTTTGACACATTCCCCATTTCCATTCTCAATTGTATTTAGTGGGAGTTAGTATGATTTTGATTCTGTATGACTATCAATCATTTTTCTATTGTATACTGTAGTCTAGTCCCAATATTTAAGACTATTTTAATTTATTTCTGTGACATCTTATAATCATAAATATTTGGACTAACTGCAAATAAGGCTATTGCCTTTTTGCGCTAATAATAGATGTTAAAATACTAGCATATCTAACGCCTATATGTTGTTTATAGTAAAACTAATCAAATGAGGCAATTGTCTTTTTAACCACATAACAGACGTTAAAATGAAAAGAACATGCAGTCTAAGCCCAAGACTTACCCATGCAAATGTATTTAATCTTTTTCTACATTTCTTAAAATTGCAAATCAAATCAGTATCCATAATATCTCAATCTAAAATTTAAAAAAAATATCATTAAATAAATATTCTAATATGAAGTGCTTCTTTCACTTTATGAATAAACCCTTGTCTAAATCCAATAAAATTTGTTTGCACATGCGTATATTGACTACTGCAGAATTATGAATTTTATTAAATTGGCATGCATTTAATATATTTCATTAACTTAAAACACTTCAAAACTCTCAAATTCTGCCCATGTTGTTACAATTTCATTTATCATAAATAATGTGTTGTAATTCGAAATTGACATATTTGACCAAGATACAACAACCGTTCATGCTGGCTGTTCAAAACTCCTCCCCCTGGAAAAATAGCGTGCAAGTCGTTTGCATGTTACAAATAAAAAAGGAAGTTTCAGGGAAGAGCCTACACAAACACTCTGCACTTATGTAGTACACATCGGACATAGAAATTACTTAAATTGTCCTAATCGGAATCGAAATAATTGATGCAAGCTATACTTTATTGTAGTTTTAACATGGGTAGGCATTATAGTCGTGTTATTTTAGCCTCACTATCGCTCGGGCAAAAATAATTTCTTAAATAAAGTTTTATGATTGTCAGCCTCAATATATTACTGAAACAAATTTCCCATTATAAAAAAAAGGGTCCTACTAAAATGCGCCCGGGAGCGCCCGGGTGAAGAAAAAGCACCCGGGGAAGAACAAATAGCGCCCGGGGAAAATATATAGATACTTTATTGGCATGAGACAACTTTGTGTCGATGAAATAAGTTATGTACATTGATTTTTTTTTAAATTTTAGACAAGTAATTTGCAAATTCAGATAATAGACATTTATAATAAAGCACAAAAACAAGTATGAATGTTTCAATTTCTATAACAATAATATATGAATACTATTTCGAAAGACAGATAATAATAGATCACACTTTATGCGGAATATTTATAAAATGTAAAACTTCAAAAGACATGTTTTTCAAAAACAATATTATTGTAAAATGAAAAATGTAATTTTTTATTAAACAACTTAAATTTCACAGATAAATATTTATCTAATCAAAATTAAAAGAGTTACACATAATAAATCAGCAAATAAAGCAGTACTATACATGTACAGTAGTTAAATGAAGGGGGTAAAAAGCAGGAGTTTGGTTTTATTCAAAACTAAGCATTAAATTCCTGATAAGCATAGACATTAAAACAGTCAAAGTTTTAGTTTTATAAAAAGATATAAACAACACTTTCGATGTAGCTTCGTACATATCCCCATTAATCATTGTTAATATTAAGGACAAAACAAGCAAATTTTTTTTTAAGGAAAAATTTTTTTGTTATAAAATATTATTTTTTATTTTCCCGGGCGCTAATTTTAATTCCCCGGGCGCTTTTTCTTTTCCCCTGGCGCTATTTCTTTTCCCGGGCGCTCTCGGGCGCTTTTTAGTAGGACCGTAAAAAAAAAAAATTGTCATATATTTTTCTTTTATGTCTTTTATAGTCACAAGGACATCAGTAATAATTAATAATTAGTATTAAAAATGTATGCTATGCATATTCATGTACATGAAAAAAAGAGTATTCCATGTCTTATTCAAGTTATTGGTTACTTTTATAAATGATCTTTTAATGAGTTTTATAGGTTGAGACAAAATTCAGCTTTATAATAATTGGATTAAATTTCGTATCAAGATGACAGTTTAACCTGCTAATTTGCAACATTAATTTTTGATTATGTCAACCTTGGAATCCAAATGTAATGATTTCAGCTTTAAACCTCAAGATAATAAAGAAATCACTTTTATGGGCATTTATAAAATCGTCTGCTTTATACTTGATCTGTGTTTGTGGAGGAATATGTAAGAAAGAAGCATTTAACCCAGTGTTAAAGCGTTCGAATGATTTCTGGAAACAATATTTATTAAGGTCAAGGTTAGCAAATATGTCAGGTTGGGCTGGCTTCACGGATGAGGATTTGAAACGTGTCAGAACGTTGAAAGTTGAAAAAAGTGATGAAAACAATTCAAACAGAAGTAGGTTATCAATATTTTTATCAAATTTTGCCACACGCGTAACAGCAAAACGAATATATGTGTTCACTTACATGCTTGCATATTCCTCCAATAAAAGAGGGACGAAAGATACCAAAGGGACAGTCAAACTCATAAATCCAAAACAAACTGACAACGCCATGGCTAAAAATGAAAAATGACAAACAGAAAAACAATAGTACACACGACACAACATAGAAAACTAAAGAATAAACAACACGAACCCCACCAAAAACTAGGGTGATCTCAGGTGCTCCGGAAGGGTAAGCAGATCTTGCTCCACATGTGGCACCCGTCGTGTTGCTTATGATTACAAATCCGGTAAATAGTCTAATTCGGTAGGTCATATTCATGACATATACATGCATGAAATATATGTCACTGGACGTTAACCTACCAACGACAAATCAATCAATGTTATCCTGGATATTAAATTTATTTTACTCTCAGATCGAAAAATGTATAAAATGTATATAATGGTATAATATATGTTACGTTGAAAATCATTCAACAACTGTACTACAGTCTAAACACTTCTAAAATTTAATATTCTAAGAATGCATTATGTCTTTATGAGGTCACAATTTCCAACACATGCATAGTACAAATTCTTTATGACTACAAAAAATATGATCTTACCATACACACACACACACATCAGGAACTCTTTGAAATTTTAGTTCAAGGTCTTTTTTCTGATTTGGCCGACTGATCCCTTTGGGATTCTGTGACTGTGTCTGTCGATTTTCTGATTTTAGCTGCTCTCAGAATCCCTGATCAAGTCCTACTATTTTATTCTGGAAATTTTGTTTGCAAACACCTTACCTTGAATCAGTGCTTTTCACACCTACAAATCTATTCCCTTCACCCTGTGATCGCCAAATCAGACAATCACTCTGGACACAGAATAATTAAAAAAAAAAGCCAGACTGAGAGAATTACAAAGCCAAAGGAGGTTTATTCCAGGTCGACATATCTGAGAGTAGGGGGTTCCATTCTTCCACATTGGAGTAGACCTGCAAGTGGGAGATTTCCTGAATTTCATTTATTGCTCAAAACAGAAGGGTTGAGTCATGCAGTCATGCTTATGTCTTTTTATGCAATAATAATTTTTTTTATCAACAGATTTCCGAGAATCACCACCAAGAGTTGCCAATTTTGGTAAGAGACCAGGAAACCGAGCTTCTCACACTGCAACATCACATTCACACCATGGCCAAAGCAGACAGGCTCTCTCAACAAGTCCTACATCTACTGTTACAAGTTCAGCCTCACGATTGGGAACAGGAAATAAAATACCCAGGGTTCAAACAGAGACTGCAGATACTACAAGAGAGGATTTATTATTAGATACCAGGAAGGAAATAGAGGAACTGGAAACAAATGAAGCTTTCAAGTAAATTTACCTTTGCCTATTTGTCTTAACTCAATGTGAGCTAGCAAGTTAAAATCCAGCTAGGCATATAGGTGTAGTGATTAGCAGGGTTCATGTTCATCTATATATAGATATATATTGTAATTAGTGTTGTCAAATCGTACACTTTTGCCTAACCGGTTACTCGGATAATCGTTCGACCGATTAACCGGTTAACCGGTACTTTAAGTGATGTCTGAAAGTCTTTTCAATAGTACCCTACACATAGATATAAGTCATACATTTACGTTTTTATAATACCATAAATTGAAGTTTGTCCTTTGGTATTATAAGGCTTGTCTGTGAAGATTCCTGTCGAAGTTTTAATTTTTTAATCAAATACAACTATGGCGTTTGTACTAACTTCAGAATAAAAATTTTAAAAAAATCTTGATATCTTAGATTTGAATATGTCTGATACCGATGATTCTTTCATTTTCACTTGTTGTTTCCGAAAATAATGTGAAGTATTTTAATTTTAATTGATTTATCCGTGCATCAAGTATATACTGATTACATTCACGTTGGGTTTTTTTTTCTTTTTTTTTTTTTATAGTTTTTGAGTTAGTTTTTCGTTTAAAATATGACAAAGATTTGCACGACGGAGATTGCACATTCAGATGTAGATTTACACAATATTAGATCAAAAATATAATAATGAAGTAAATCGTAGGATTTGATCGGATTACTGTTTTAAAGTTACTGTTAAATAAACATGTAACTAATTATGTTTCCTTAATATCTTGACCTGAGCTGAGAAACAAGTACTAATTAATTTTATATTTTTGGATTAACACTAGCAATCAATATACTGGACAATTGATCTGTCAAATTAATTACCATGACGACAATTTTTAAAGACAACATAAATATTTAATGATTTTAATACAAATTTATATCAAATCTATTAAAATTGAAAAAAAAGTCAGGTTAACCGGTTAGCGTTTTTGGTATTCAGTATTTGGTCGTTCAAAGTTAATCGTTGACAACACTAATTGTAATGCTATGTTCTTGTCCTGAATATGCATATAATTTGCCACTGGATGATAAACAGCTGTCAATCATCATCCTAATTTAACACATGTTATGATTCAGATATTAAGAACCAAGTGTACAATCTAGGAGAACTACAAATAAGTAGTTTTAATTGGTAAAAGTTACTGTAAAAATGATTATTTACATTTCAATTTGAAAAAAAATATAATTTATGATTTGAATTTAATGCAATCTTTTCTTGCAGAAGAGAAATGGGAAATCTAGACAAATTCAGAGAACAACAGAAGGTAATGGAGGAAGTTAACAAGCAAAGAAAAGCACTGTTATCTAAAACTTTGTCTGAAAGGTAAATAATTTGTTCAGGTAACTTATTAATCATTCATATATACATGTAATGATGTATCACCCTTTTAAAAAGATTGATTTCACTTAAGGCCTGATTAGAGGCATGATATTGATAGTACAAATAAGCATGATGGAAATACATTTATAAAAGTAAACGGCTATAATTCTAAATTTATTCTTGAGTTATCTCCCATACACCATGAAGCTGAATTCTATTCATGGACACACAAATCCATCATTTATTGGGAAAGAGTACAATTAAATATCATTTAAGGTCATATATCTATGTATATTTAATGTAAACATATGGGCTAAGGAACCCCTTATATATTATAAATTACAACATAACACTCAACAACAATTGGACATCAGTGTTACCCATACCTAAAATATAAAAGTAGTCCACTATTTTTGTTATGCCTGTAGATTTAAAGCTCTGTTTTGCATTGTGAGTGTATGATTGTGAGTTACGAATTATTTTATGCTTTTCATTAGAAATACAGCTCTTGGACTAAGGGAATTGTACATTTTTTGTTTGGATTTGTGAGTTTTGGGTCACATACGTAAGGACTACATTCTCTGCAACATATTTTTCATCGAATAATGTAACAACTCAGGCAGATGCATATTATATTTTAAATGTTAGGCCTTCGAAAGAGACAAAATTATTTTTATGTTACTATTTTTAGGCAGAAAAAAGCGCAAGAGGAAGCTAGAAAATTGGCACATATACAGCGAGAATTGATGATCTTAGATAACCTTTTGACAGCAGATGTTAATGTGATACGAAGTCGTATTGAAATTGCCAGCAGAGAGTTTCTAGATGCACAGTTAGTATTTATACAAAAAATACATTTTAACGTTTGGATAAGCCAGCTTTTTGCTGTGTTTCGCTTAACATTATCCTAAATTGGTATATTAATAAGATATGGTTGGTTGAATTTTCCTTAAATTTTAAAAGAATAAAAGTAAAATGAAATTTTTATATTAGTGGTCAGGTCTTTATAACTTGCCTGAAATCCCTCATGCATTTAATTCCAGAACAGCTCTTACTGCAATTTATTCCAGTCCTGATAAAAAACTTGTAGGACATATTCTTAGATTGTTATTAGTTGTATTTACTTGTACATTACTTTGGACATATTACATATAGGGGACGGTCAAGCCATTTCAAAAAGGGTTCCAACTATATGTCCCCATTCAAATGCATTGATCTCCCAAAAGAAGGGGGTTCCATCTCCCGGAACCTTCCCCCTGCATCCGCCACTGACATATTTGCAGACAAAAACATCACAATTGACATATTTTATTTTACAGAAAAAGATATGAAAGAGCAGAAAAAGAGTTTGTGGATTCTAAAGTTGATCTTCAGAAGAAATCAGAACAGAAAGAATCACTGACAGAACATCTTTACACAATTATACATCAAAATGAACTAAGAAAGTCTAATAAATTATCAGAACTGATGAAGGAACTTGAAATGGAACAAAACAATGAATCTCACGCTCTCCCCACTTTACCCCCTCTATCATCATTCAATACAATGTCATCTGGAGATACCATACACTCTCCAAAGTCACCTTCAACAACTACAACAAACCAACCATTGGAAAATGTGAATCCAGAGCCAGTAGGTTCAACAAATCTTTCTAAACAAAATGTGAATCTGTCTGCAGCAGCTGAAAATGTGAATACGTCAAAAGATGTGAAGGAAGTTGAAAATGTACAGTCTAGTCAGAGTGACAAAAAAACTGTTTCAATAAACAATGAAAATGTGACTGAAGAACATACTGCAGATTGCTTACCTACGAATGATCTGTTGGGAAAAGAACCTGAGAAAGACAAAAGTGCAATATTGACAACCAATGAAAAAGTTCAGACTAGTGACACAACAATAAACCTTACTGATTCCTCTACGATATCAGATAAACATACTAACCAGAATCTCATATCCATATCACCTATAAATATAGGTGATGTAACTGACAGTCAGAACAATGAAGACTTACCTGGTACCTGGTCATTAGATGTGGTACAAAAAGACAATGGGCATTGAAACATGGTACCAGGTCATTAGATGTTGTACAAAGAGGGCATTGAAACACATATTTATTTAGGTTGTTACACTTTTTGTTCTTTGTAAAACAAATAGAGGGTTTGTTAACTTTTGAGTATATTCATGCTTTTTGTCGAGCCTGCAACTTTTGTTGCAGAAAGCTCGACATAGGGATAGTGATCCGGCGGCGGCGGCTACGGCGGTGGCGGCGGCGGCGGCGGTGTTAGCTCACTTCTTAAAAGCTTTATAATTCAGAAGGTGGAAGACCTGGATGCTTCATACTGTGTATTTAGATGCTTCATGTTACGAAGTTTCCGTCAGTCACATGTCCAATGTCCTTGACCTCATTTTCATGGTTCAGTGACCACTTGAAAAAAAAGTTCAAATTTTTTGTAATGTTGAATTCTCTCTTATTATAAGTAATAGGATAACTATATTTGGTATGTGCGTACCTTGCAAGGTCCTCATGTCTGTCAGACAGTTTTCACTTGACCCCGACCTCATTTCATGGATCAGTGATCAAGGTTAAGTTTTGGTGGTCAAGTCCATATCTCAGATACCATAAGCAATAGGGCTAGTATATTCGGTGTATGGAAGGACTGTAAGGTGTACATGTCCAACGGGCAGGTGTCATCTGACCTTGACCTCATTTTCATGGTTCAGTGGTTATAGTTAAATTTTTGTGTTTTGGTCTGTTTTTCTCATACTATATGCAATAGGTCTACTATATTTGTTGTATGGAATGATGGTAAGGTGTACATGTCTAGCGGGCAGATGTCATGTGACCTTGACCTCATTTTCATGGTTCAGTGGTCAAAGTTAAGTTTTTGAGTTTTGGTCTTTTTATCTAATACTGTATGCCATAGGTCAACTATATTTGGTGTATGGAAATATTTTATGATCTTTATGTCAGTCGCGCAGGTTTTATTTGACGGTGACCTCATTTTCACGGTTCATTGCACAATGTTAAGTTTTTGTGTTTTGGTCTATTTTTCTTAAACTATAAGTAATGGGTCAACTATATATGTTGTATAGAAGCATTGTTAGCTGTACATGTCTGCCTGGCATGGTTCATCGGACCTTGACCTCATTTTCAAGGTTCATTGGTCTTTGTTTAGTTATCTTGGTTAATGTTAAGTTTATGAAACAGTTGTAATAAAACTAAGCTTTATACTTAGGACTATCAACATAATATCAATGATTAGTATAGAAGGCGAGACATTTCAGCGTGTGCACTCTTGTTATAGAGTGGGTACTGTGAATTCATTATCATTCGTTGGATACCAATTTTCGTGGTTTTCGTGGGTACAGGTGAACCACAAATTTAAATGTTCAACAAATAACAAATTTTGTCTTAGGATGTGTGCAGACTTGGGCAAAACAACGAAATCAAATATCCACGAAAAGACAAGTTTTCAGCAATCCACGAAAATTGGTATCCACGAAAATAAATGAATTCACAGTACTTTATAACAATTATACAAATTAATTCTTAAAACTCTTTTCCCAGATCATGCAAATAAAAGATTCATTTTCTATGCATGTATTTCAAACTTTTTTTCAGTACCAAACTGGTACAGGTAGTCCTCTGATTTAAGCCAAATGCCTTCATTAATAACATATCTATTTTTCTTAAACACTAGACAAGTTCCCTCCCAATCCAAAATAAAAAAAGAGAATTTTTATGTATGTTTTATTTCAGTATACTTATATTGAACCTTTTAAAGGTACCAATGTATATTGAGTGAATGTGCACAGTTTATAGTGTGTTCACTACAATTATCTATAATACTAAAATAACGAGGTCCAATTTGTTAGCCATCATGGGGTAAAAACAACAAATCAAAGAATTCAACTTTATATATAGCCAATATAGGACAATGGTGTTGATTAAAAATTACACCACTCCAGACCCTTTTGTTTTCCACATAATTGATATTGCCAATAATTAACAAGTTCCGGGTAAAATCTGATACCGATACCAATGGTATATTCACCTGTTACCTATACCTTACCTGTATGTTCCGCATCTGACTGGCGCATCACCAAACGGTGTATTTAGGATTTGCTATATACACGGGTCATAATCACAGGGTTGACACTACTAAATTCTATCATTGTCACATTGTTTCCTAATGTAGTATTTTATTAATCAGTATGATTTTAAAAGATGACAATACAAATACTAAAAATCTAGACTTAAAATAAGGCGTATAGGTGCAGTTTCCAATTTGTTAGCCAGCATGACACGAAACAGTGAAACAAAAAATTCAACTAATACTGGACAATGCCGTTGATAAAAAATTACTCCATTCCAGGCCCTTTTGTTTTTCAAATAATTAATATTACCAATAATTGATATTAGTTCCAGGTTGACGGTTTCAAACAGAAAGATTTTGAAAGTAGAGAAACTGTGCATCTTATAATCAGCAAGACTTTATCAGATGACAATATCAATACTAAATATCAAGGCTCAAATAAGGCTTACACATATTTATATGCTTTAATTCAGTCACCACAGACCAGCGATTTCACGGGTGTGTTCTAGTATATATTATCCTTCACAAGGTGGTGTAACTTGTTTTAAAATGGTCTTTGCATTTCTTTGGGCATTTTATATTTTAAATAAAGAACTTGCTATACATAAAGTATTTTAGAACTTCTTTAGATAAGTGAGTTTACCTAATAAATAAAAAAATAACTGTTCACCATATTGGCATGAAGAAAAATTTTGCAAATATTTAGATATTACTGAATGATAAATTTGGGTCTTCTCTCATATAAAAGCATCAAGCAAATTAGAAAATCATGAAAAATATGTTGCCACTAAGTAGGCTGGAGAGGACATAACGCTAAATAAAGTATTGGGAAAATAAGTGGGTTATAGTACATGTATTAACTATTTCTCAAAAATTTGTCATCTTACATGATAAAATATTCCTGGAAGGACAAGCATCACTGGTGAGTCTTTTGTAGACGAAACGTGTCTGGTGCAAATACAAAATTTCAATCCTGGTATCTATGATGAGTTTATATACATATTCTTTCAGGAATCAGAAGAACATAATTATGTAGTTTCAAGCAGACTGGCCAATAACTTGCAAATGGATAAACCTTGTGCTCAGATTATCTTACATACTCATAAAAGTAAAATTTATAAGCTGTTATTCACATGAACTGACAATTAAATTTAGGTCCTGAATTTTATATAAAGCAATATCCATGAAATGCTTGGACATATTTTTTTCATTGTTTCTGTCTGTCAAATATATGTATGACTAATTTTAGGTCATATTGATATAAAAATGAAGAAAAAAACATCATGGCCATATTTAAATTTGACAGTGCTATGTCTATGAGGGTTATTGATATATTTTATATTAAACTTTATGTATTATGTATTATATGATTGTTTGGAGTTATTTATTCTATATTTGACTTTAGTCGTATATCTACATTACTAGTATATAATTAACTTTACTGTATGAGGTACTAGAAAAATAAAAAATTAATATTTTTAAAAAATGATTAAAAATTTAGTTGTTTATAAGTTCCACAACGTTTTTATAGTATTCATGTATAATAGACACAGAGAAATTTGAGAAGTCATGAATAGTAAACATTATAAGATGTACAAATAAGTCAGCATCGGTGAAATTATTAATTGAACCCCTGCAGGAGTCATTGTCATTGAAAAATGTTGTTTACCCATTTTTGCAGAAACCATAATAGATATAGAGAAAATGTGAATATGAAAACTGTTCATCAAGATAAGATCTAAAAGATTCACACTGCTGTAATTGTCAAATGATACCTTATAAGAGTTATTGCTCTTGAAAGATGTTTTTTTCAGCTAAAATCCATCACAGAGTCGAAGTTATCAGCAGACAAAGATAACGCTGTACATGTACAAGATCAGGCAACTTAGTCCAAATTGTCAACTGACTCTTTGTTAGAAATATTACCCCTGCATGACCTTTTTCCCCCTTGTAATTGCATTTATCAGAAACTTAAATTGATAATGAGCAACAATTCACCACAAAATGTTCACCAAAAAAAGATCTTCAAATACGACAACATGGTTAAAATTGCCAAGTGACTCCTTAAAGGAGTTAAATGTCCTTGAAAGATGATTATTAGTCCCCTACAAATGAATTAGAGTCAACGAGATCTTTAGGTTTTCACTTTGTCTGTCCATCCGTCAGTCCTTCAAATCAGCTTTCCACCTTTTTCTTTGTTCTTGAATGTATTGATTTTGATATTTGGCGTATTATTTTATCATGACAGTTACAGATACAGATCGCATTTTTGTTTTGGTCTGTGATTTTGGACAGAGTTATGTCCCTTTGACTCTGATAATTCACGCAAACAATTAGTTTTTGGCACATTTTTTATTCTTGCTTGAAGATATTGATTTAATAATTGGTACATAGTTATATCATGACGAGTAACAGATCAAATTCAAATTTTGTTCTAGTCTAATGATTTTGTGCAGAGTTAGGGTCCTTGGACTTTGAAAATTCACTAATATAATCAGCTTTCAACACTTTTTTCGTTATGCTTTTTATGCCCCAGCTGATACGGCGGGGGCATTAAGTTTTACCCTTGTCCGTCTGCCCCAAAGTTGGTTCCGTTCTCTAACTTTAGTTTGCCTCGACCAAACGTTATGAAACTTATACACAATGCTTTATATTACCACTAAACACAGATACAGCAGGGGCATTAAATTTTACCCTTGTCAATCTGTACGAACATCTGTCCTTCCCAAATTTGGTTCCGTTCTCTAACTTTAGTTTGCCTCGACCAAATATTATGAAACTTATGCACAATGATTATTACAACTAAATACAGATCAGGTTTGAATTTTGGTGGCATAATTTTTACTGTTCTAAAGTTATGCTCCTTTACAAATGGAAAAATTGCTAAATTTTTCGTTTCTGTTCTGTAACTTAAGTTTGCCTCAACCAAATGTTATGAAACTTATACACAATGCTTATTACTACAATATACAGATCAAGCCGTCACTTTTACTGTTCTAGAGTTATGCCCTTTACAAATGGAAAAATTGCTGAATTAAAGTATATTTTTTTATTAATTGGAGTTATCTTCCTTTGTCCATGATTATAGTTGAATCAACTATAATCATTGCTTTTTGAAATCTTCTTTGAAAATAGGAGTTATCTTTCTTTGTCCAGATTGGTAGTTGAATCAACTAAAACACATGCTTTATACAATGCATTATTCATTTTTACTACCAACTGATAAATTAAAGAAATCTTTACCACTTAGTGCTTTCGAGCATTTTGATTACCATTCTAGGGTTATGCCCCATTACAAATGGAAAAACAAAAACTGAATTTCTTCGTTTCTGTTCTCAAGTTTGTCTCAAGTAAATTTAATGAAATGTATATAATGCTTATTGCCACTAAACTCCGTTTAAGTTCAAATCAGTTTTGCATCTTCACTTTTATAGTTCTTGAGTTATGTCCCTTTATAATGTTATATGCTAGCGGGGGCATCATCTGTGTCCCTATGGACACATTTCCTATTTATATTTTCTGGTTTTTTTTCATATTTTGTGGAAACTTTGGTAGAGAGGACCAACAGACTCTATAGGAGCTATTTTACTCATTTTATCATTTTTGCCAAAAACTATACAGTATTGTGGTCAGCGGGAAACTTTAAAAGCAAAACAAAAATTCAGCAAAATAATAGTATTCATATCCTCTTATGTTAATTTATTTATCAGGTCTCTTAGTTTAACCAATGTTAAAATTTTTAATCCAACGGTTAGATCTACAAAAAATGTCCCCAAACGAAACTTACAACGAAGCTACATAAAGATTCCCATATAAGTTTTTTTTTTAAAACATAGGAAAGGAATACGTTTTAAGTCAGCGATTCGGGCTAGAAGGAACCTCAAAGCTCAATTTAGGTGAGACTTAACTTAAAGTCAGTTTTGTGGTTACATTTGCTTCTTTTGTAAGTAAATGAATATGGTAACCAGCATTGACAAAACGCTTCAAATGAAGAGTTGACCTATGTAAATGTTCAAGGTCACATGTTTGAAAAATTGAGACATAGGCACTAAATTTGCTGTCAATTTTTATATTTTATGCTATTTTTCCAATGACTAGAGGAGATTAAAGTCCGGATATTTTACAGTTACAGAGAAAAAAGTTGTGACTAGATCTTGTTTTAACATTTCAGTAAGGACTTTTTTCTCGTGATCAGATAAACCTTGGTTAATATCATATAATGTCCTTGGTCAAAAGTGAAGGTGTCGGGGAAACGGTCATTAGATTTGTATTATTGTTGAATGTTGAAACATGTTCTTGACATCCTCATAGATAATCTATCAACTCTTCCACTGGTTAGAAATTCAAGATGACTGTCAGAATTGGTAACATATGTTTATGGTTATATTGAAGATGTCTTCCACAATACGCGTGTTCTCGTGTCTCAAATAAATCATGATATGCTGACAAATATGATCAAGCAGGAGAAGCCGTTGAGTAAATAAGACCCAGAATTTGAGAAAAGAAAAGTATCAACTATGAAGGGAGAACGGATCTTGGAGTGAATAAACAAATATGAAATGACATCGACTGAAATTATATAAAAAATTTGAGTAAAGACACTAAGGTAACAGTAGTAATAGGGTGATGTTATCCCCCCCCAACTCAAATCTAAAAATAGTATTTCTAAGGGAGAACCCCAATAAAGGAGATGTCTATATGTGGGGTTTATAATGATTGAACCCCAACTATAATAAGATATACAGTCAATTTCTAAAAATACCCCATGACAAATGACAGATGTCTTTATTGATCTTTATTTTTGGGGTTATACTACTTTTAAACTTTTGAATAAATTAGAGAAGTCGTTGATTCCTGAGCCACCTGTTGGGGGTTATAATTTTCATGTCATCAAAGTCCGTTGGTTCAAAATACATTTACCTGTGTTTTCTTCTTCTATTAATAGATGTAATCATAAAAATGATTACTATATATAGAAATCAGTCTTTCGTGTTATTTTTTTATGCCCCACCTACGATAGTAGAGGGGCATTATGTTTTCTGGTCTGTGCGTCCGTTCGTCCGTCTGTTCGTTCGTTCGTTCGTTCGTCCGTCTGTCCCGCTTCAGGTTAAAGTTTTTGGTCAAGGTAGTTTTTGATGAAGTTGAAGTCCAATCAACTTGAAACTTAGTACACATGTTCCTTATGATATGATCTTTCTAATTTAAATGCCAAATTAGAGTTTTGACCCCAATTTTACGGTTCACTGATAGAAAATGATAGTGCAAATTTCAGGTTAAAGTTTTTGGCTTCAGGTTAAAGTTTTTGGTCAAGGTAGTTTTTGATGAAGTTGAAGTCCAATCAACTTGAAACTTAGTATACATGTGCCCTATGATATGATCTTTCTAATTTAAATGCCAAATTAGAGTTTTGACCCCAATTTTACGGTTCACTGAACATAGAAAATGATAGTGCAAATTTCAGGTTAAAGTTTTTGGCTTCAGGTTAAAGTTTTTGGTCAAGGTAGTTTTTTGATGAAGTTGAAGTCCAATCAACTTGAAACTTAGTATACATGTGCCCTATGATATGATCTTTCTAATTTAAATGCCAAATTAGAGTTTTGACCCCAATTTTACGGTTCACTGAACATAGAAAATGATAGTGCAAATTTCAGGTTAAAGTTTTTGGTCAAGGTAGTTTTTGATGAAGTTGAAGTCCAATCAACTTGAAACTTAGTATACATGTGCCCTATGATATGATCTTTCTAATTTAAATGCCAAATTAGAGTTTTGACCCCAATTTTACGGTTCACTGAACATAGAAAATGATAGTGCAAATTTCAGGTTAAAGTTTTTGGCTTCAGGTTAAAGTTTTTGGTCAAGGTAGTTTTTGATGAAGTTGAAGTCCAATCAACTTGAAACTTAGTATACATGTGCCCTATGATATGATCTTTCTAATTTAAATGCCAAATTAGAGTTTTGACCCCAATTTTACGGTTCACTGAACATAGAAAATGATAGTGCAAATTTCAGGTTAAAGTTTTTGGTCAAGGTAGTTTTTGATGAAGTTGAAGTCCAATCAACTTGAAACTTAGTATACATGTGCCCTATGATATGATCTTTCTAATTTAAATGCCAAATTAGAGTTTTGACCCCAATTTTACGGTTCACTGAACATAGAAAATGATAGTGCAAATTTCAGGTTAAAGTTTTTGGCTTCAGGTTAAAGTTTTTGGTCAAGGTAGTTTTTGATGAAGTTGAAGTCCAATCAACTTGAAACTTAGTATACATGTGCCCTATGATATGATCTTTCTAATTTAAATGCCAAATTAGAGTTTTGACCCCAATTTTACGGTTCACTGAACATAGAAAATGATAGTGCAAATTTCAGGTTAAAGTTTTTGGTCAAGGTAGTTTTTGATGAAGTTGAAGTCCAATCAACTTGAAACTTAGTATACATGTGCCCTATGATATGATCTTTCTAATTTAAATGCCAAATTAGAGTTTTGACCCCAATTTTACGGTTCACTGAACATAGAAAATGATAGTGCAAATTTCAGGTTAAAGTTTTTGGCTTCAGGTTAAAGTTTTTGGTCAAGGTAGTTTTTGATGAAGTTGAAGTCCAATCAACTTGAAACTTAGTATACATGTGCCCTATGATATGATCTTTCTAATTTAAATGCCAAATTAGAGTTTTGACCCCAATTTTACGGTTCACTGAACATAGAAAATGATAGTGCAAATTTCAGGTTAAAGTTTTTGGTCAAGGTAGTTTTTGATGAAGTTGAAGTCCAATCAACTTGAAACTTAGTATACATGTGCCCTATGATATGATCTTTCTAATTTAAATGCCAAATTAGAGTTTTGACCCCAATTTTACGGTTCACTGAACATAGAAAATGATAGTGCAAATTTCAGGTTAAAGTTTTTGGCTTCAGGTTAAAGTTTTTGGTCAAGGTAGTTTTTGATGAAGTTGAAGTCCAATCAACTTGAAACTTAGTATACATGTGCCCTATGATATGATCTTTCTAATTTAAATGCCAAATTAGAGTTTTGACCCCAATTTTACGGTTCACTGAACATAGAAAATGATAGTGCAAATTTCAGGTTAAAGTTTTTGGCTTCAGGTTAAAGTTTTTGGTCAAGGTAGTTTTTGATGAAGTTGAAGTCCAATCAACTTGAAACTTAGTATACATGTGCCCTATGATATGATCTTTCTAATTTAAATGCCAAATTAGAGTTTTGACCCCAATTTTACGGTTCACTGAACATAGAAAATGATAGTGCAAATTTCAGGTTAAAGTTTTTGGTCAAGGTAGTTTTTGATGAAGTTGAAGTCCAATCAACTTGAAACTTAGTATACATGTGCCCTATGATATGATCTTTCTAATTTAAATGCCAAATTAGAGTTTTGACCCCAATTTTACGGTTCACTGAACATAGAAAATGATAGTGCAAATTTCAGGTTAAAGTTTTTGGCTTCAGGTTAAAGTTTTTGGTCAAGGTAGTTTTTGATGAAGTTGAAGTCCAATCAACTTGAAACTTAGTATACATGTGCCCTATGATATGATCTTTCTAATTTAAATGCCAAATTAGAGTTTTGACCCCAATTTTACGGTTCACTGAACATAGAAAATGATAGTGCAAATTTCAGGTTAAAGTTTTTGGTCAAGGTAGTTTTTGATAAAGTAGAAGTCCAATCAACTTGAAACTTAGTATACATGTTCCCTTTGATAAGATCATTCTAATTTTAATGCCAAATTAGAGAATTTATTCCAATTTCACAGTCCTTTAAACATAGAAAATGATAGTGTGAGTGGGGCATCCGTGTACTGTGGACACATTCTTGTTTATCTATGCAATTGATGTAAAATGTCAAACGTTCTTTCAAAAGAAATTAAGAGGGTGAGTAAAATATCAATGGAAAAAAAAAGTTTTCCCCTTCAATATTTTTTTACATTGTTTTGTCTTTATTATTTTTTCTTTTCTAAACTGTGAATTGTAAATATTTTTTCGCCCCCAATTTAATTATAATAAACATTTTGAAAAATATTTTTCCCCGTGTTTTTATTGTTCTTTGTTTTTATTTTATTTCTTTAGCCGTGGATTATAAAATATCATATGTTGAATATTGTTTTTATTTCGCCCCCAATTTATTATTGTGAAAAAAACTATTTTTTGTCGCCCCCCAAATTTATTATTGTTTAAATCTAATTCTTTGTAGGTTCGCTTTCTATCGGATGAAAAAATTAAAGAAATCCACCCCATGATAGTTTGGTCGTTTGCAAACCGTGAGGCACGAAAGGGGCATTGGATGACATACGTCATCGATGCCGATCGATTCAGGCGACGTATTTTTACAATGGAGAAGATATGTACCCCAATTTTATCCCAAGACCACAGACAAAGGGTGTATAAAAACTTACGATCTTCAGATATTATAGCCCCCAATCCGTAGATTTTCAGCCCTCTAGCACCTGTTCTCTTAGATCATTATAAATACACGTCTGGAATTGTTCAGGGTATCAGAATAAGAAATACAATCCAATCGTCAACATGCAGGAAGAGCACAGACAGTCCTTAAAGAGAAATTACGTGCAATTGGTAAAAGAAACACCAACAGATCTTGTTGTTGATCATTTGTATCAGAATGGGATCCTGACAGATGAGATGAGGGAAGAAATTTTACAGAATTCAAACTCTTATTCGAAAACTAGACAACTCATTACAACACTTCAGAGAAGGGGCCCAAGGGCATTTGAATGTTTTTGTACAGCATTGACTGATGAAGGCAAGTCAAGTTTAGTACATCTTTTGAAAGAGTCAAAGATTAAATCAGAAGTATCAAAAGATAGAGCCATGTTACCTATAGGAGGAGATATATTTGTCGTCGTCAATGAATGGCGTGACAAGGTGTTGATTCACATCCGTAAATACGAAAAGAATTCAGCAGAAGTGTATGTTCCTACAAAAAAGGGAATCGCACTGGATTTGAACCAATGGCAGCTATTAGAAATGTATGTTAACGAAATCGAAGAGGCTATAAGTCAGATGATTGATGACGTTACAGGGGTTCCTGAAATGACTTTTCATCTTGGTAGAGGTGTGTACGTTTCTGTTAACAAAACGTACCCAACAGTTGATGTCAGACAACGCTGGAAGATACCTGAAACCAATCAGATAGTTTCAACAAAGAAGGGCATTTCTCTCACATATGACAAGTGGGAAGCGTTGAAAGGGACATTTCCTGACGTCAGAGAGACTGTTCCTGAAATAGAAACTACGACCCCTTGTATTTTATCAGAAGACCATCAAAACCAAGAAGGGATGCTCATGTGTTCAAACTGTAACCCATTTGCCGAACCTTTATGAAGGACGAGGTATAAAAGCGTTAAACCTGTCTGAGTGATCCATTGCGTCTCCTGTTGGTTCAGAACACAACATGAATTCAAGAGAAATATCGTTCGAGTCTGTAGAACGAAACGAACCTTTAATGCTTAATATGGGGAGTAAAATGCCTTCTCAGTTAAGTTTGGCGTCCAACATTTCCTCCATGTATGAAAAATATGCAAAGCATTTAGACGTGATTAAATGGACTGGTGTCGTTGTACTTGTTGCTCTGATGTCATCAAGTTTAGCTGTAACCAGTGAAATGTCCCGGAGAGTATCCAATAACCAGACAGACTGTAAAAGGATTTCGATAGATCATACGAACAGAAATATGATGATGATAAACAATAGGACATGTAGATATTTTGAACAGTTTGATCTCCCGGGAAACTATAAAGTAACTGTATGTTCAATCAGAAAACAAGTCTGGGTGGATGTTAAACATTTTAAAAAGTGCGGTATACAGTTCAACCCTAAACAATGGAAATATTGGCAGAGATTGGAACCAAATATAAACAGTGCTATGAAAAGAGCTGGTGAAGAACTAATAAAAACAAAAAAAAGACATGATAAATTTGTTTGATTATGATTATTTATGTATTTTTTTATATTATAATAAATAAATTTTGGAAAAAAAGATCAAATGTTTTGTATTTATTGAAACTGTTACGAAAGCTTTGTTTCATTCGGTATACAAAGACAAATGCAGTCACAAAAAAAAACCGGAAATCTGCAACCGGAAATTACGAAAAAAACAAAATCGTTATAAATAACAGGTTCACATAAAGTGTATTATTCGATATGAGTTCGTTAAACTACGAGGACTATTTGCAAAAAATATGGCATGACCCTAAACATGCTGCTGCCTTTACGGGTTCTGACAAATTATATAACATAGTGAAACAAGAAGGAAAAATTAAAATAGGAAGGCACAAAATAAAGCAATGGCTACAAGACCAGGACACCTACAGTCTATCACGAAATAATGTACACAAATTTAAAAAAAGTCGATATGTTGTGGATACAATAGATAGTCTCTGGGAAATGGACTTGGCCCAACTAGATAAATTCCAAACCTTCAACTCGGGAAACAAATTCTTATTATTTGTTATTGATTGTTTTTCAAAGTTTCTATGGATACAACCAATTGTGGATAAAACCCACACCAGTGTACTAAATGCCTTGAAAACAATTATGAGTGGAAAAAGGAAGCCTACCTCCATTCGATCAGACTTAGGAAAAGAATTTAAAAACCAATACGTACGGAAGTATCTTTCGAACCAGGGGGTAAACACGTATTATTCTCTTAACGATACGAAATGTGCAATTGTCGAGAGAAGCATTCGAACTGTTAAGTCGATTTTATTCAGGTATTTCAGACACAACCAAACGTATAAATACGTAAATGTTCTTCAAGATATGGTCAAGGGGTATAACGCAAGGCCGCATCGTACACTTGGTGGTTTCTCACCGGTTGATGTGACTAAACGCAATGCAGATGAAGTTCGTTTAAGTGCGTATCTTGCCCGAAATCCTAAGAAAAGGGAAAAGAAAGTTATTAAAAAAACAGAGATCAAAAGAAGGAAAAAAAGCTTTAGGTATAAAATAAATGATCTTGTCCGACTTACATTCAAAAGTCATCCATTTCAACGTGGCTATCTACAGAAATGGACAGAGGAGATATTCAAGATTTCTCGTCGGTATTTTCGACAAAATCTTAGTCTGTATAAGGTCGTTGACCTTCAAAATGACGAAATAGAAGGGACCTTCCAAGATAGTGAAGTTCAGAAAGTACGGAAGGATGGCGATACCATATGGAAAATAGAAAAGGTTGTTAAAAGACGACAAAAAAATGGCGTTAAACAGGTATTGGTTCGTTGGCTTGGCTACCCTAAAAAGTTCGACTCATGGGTTCCCGCTTTGGACATCCAGAAGTAAATAAATAACACGACTTCATTTAACACAACGTCATTTTCGTTCAAGATGAGTATACGTATGGTTCTCAAGTCGTCCGATGGTTCCGATTTGTTTGAAAAGAACATGGCTCACGACTTCACTGTACAATTGGATAGGCAAATAAATCTTGAAGCATACTGGGTAGTGGCATTGACAGAAATCGATCTCACTTATAAAAGCTCGTCAAAATATATAGACGATGTTTACGTCTATTCAAACATTTGTGAAGAGAGTTTTGTCGGATCTACTGAGAAACCAATCCTTCGAAAAATTTACATCAGTAAAGACGCAACGGAGGCACATGTCATTAACAAGAAAAAACACTACAGGTCACATATCATCTTTAACACTCCTTATTATGTTCCTGTACGTTTGGGACAATTGAACCAAGTTCATATCTATTTAAAAGACGACAAGGGACAACCGTGTTCAGTTGTCAATTTGGACGCCTGTGTAACACTTCACTTAAAGAAGTATTCCTTTCTGTAGAGATGTCTAAATCTCCTTACATCAGTGATGCATTGGTATGGCAAGAGGCCATAAATCAAGCCAAATATTTAAAAAAACAACACAATAATCAATTAGGAAAGGGTTTTCCTAGACGTTACAGCAGACATCGATTTGTCATTCTGAAGAAAAACTTACCTAAAATTGAAACCAAGGTGGAGCAAATAGCCCCAACAGTGGCAATCGAAGAACGTGCTGCTTCAGAACTGAAACAACAGAAGAACGACAAAGACCCTCACGTCCTACAGGGAAAAAAGGCTAAATCTGACGGTATAAAAGGCAGGAAATCAAAACCAAAAAACAGTAAAGTTGGAAAGCTCAAAGAGGCAACAGGTAAAAAACAGAAAGCTAAAAACAGTGCACCGAGCAAGAAAAAACACACTTCAAGGAATAAACCTCGGAAAATAGATTTCGAAACTGAACCTTCCATTTTTAATAGAGGAGCAGCAAAGAAATGGCGTATTTAAACGACGAAAATAAAGACATTAGCATTCCGATGGAGTTGGATTTGTTTGAAGAACCAAAAAATCAAGTAGCTATTGATCGGATATTTTTTTCGGAAACTAGGCCAATGTCAAACTTTACTTCGCCAGATGTATCTACAGTAGATTTTTTCGTTTCTGGACAAGGTCCCGAATACATGGATTTAAGACGGAGTAGATTATATGTTCGTGCAAAACTTGTCAAGGCCGATGGAACGGCACTTGACGATACCGATACGTCGAGTATTGTAAATTTGCCTCTTCAAGCTATGTGGACACAAATGGATGTGTATATGAACAATAAACTAGTGTCTTTAAATACGTCAAACTACCCATGGAAAGCCTATATTAACACTATTCTTACCAGTGGGACCGATGAACAGAAATCACAACTTCAGTCACAATTGTTCATGAAAGATTCCGGTGATTTAGCGAATACGGATGGAAAAAACGGAGCTAACACTGGATTGATTCTTCGTCGAGATTTTATCAAGAACAGTAGAGAATTTGAAATGGAGGGACCGCTGTTTGAAGACATATTTTCACTGGATCGCCATTTAATACAAGGCGTCGATTTGTATATAAAACTTTACCGTAGTAGCGACCAGTTTTTTGTCATTTCGGGTGAAGACGCCCCCGCCTACAAGTTACAGTTGTTAGATTGTGTTTATAAGGCATGCAAAATTAAAGTCGATCCTGGCATTATTGTTAACCATATGAAACAGATAGAAACCAAACCAGTCCGTTACTATTTTCAAAGGACAGAAGTGAAACGAAACACTATCAATAAAGACTCAAGGGAGTTTATTTGGGACAATATGTTCAACATCCGCCCAAGTACTCTGGTCTTAGGGCTGATCTCACAAGAAAGCGGAAATGGAACGTACGATACTAACCCTTTCTGTTTCAACCATTACAATGCAACTGATGTAGGACTGTACGTAAACGGAGAGAGCGTTCCAGCGAGACCGTTAAAACTTGACTTTGGGGATAATAGACAGTATGCAACGGCATACGCTAATCTATTTGAGGTCTGTGAAAAAATGAATAGAGACGCAGGACTCACCATTACTAGAGAAGACTATGGAAAAGGGTACACCTTGTATGCTTTTCCATTGGACCCGAAAGGACTTGGAGATGACTATATAAACTTGGTGAAGCATGGGAACGTGAGAGCTGAAATAAAATTCAAGACGGGACTACCCTCTGCTGTCACGTGCATAGCGTTTGGAGTATTCGATTCGTTTCTAGAGATAGACCATTCCCGAAACGTTCGCTATATACAGTCATGAATGGGAACGAACTAGAATGTGCCATCCGATCCAATTCGTGTATACAAATGCAGGTGAAAGGAGTATTTGCAAGGAACAATTTACCAACAGGAAAAATACATTACCCCAGTGCCTACATCGTCAACAACCATACGAGTGATCTGCCAGGGGAACATTGGATGGCAATTGTGTTAGAAAGTAAATCACATGGGGTGTTTTTCGACAGTTTTGGAAAACCACCGGAATTCTATGGAGAAGAATTAACACATTTTCTGAACTGTTACGTGAAACAATACGAGTGTTTTAATGTACAAGTGCAACCAAAGTCGTCTTCTCATTGTGGATTGTTTGTGTTAACTTTTCTCATGTTGAATCTATGTTTTAAATATTCACTAAATAGTATTTTCAATATTTTCGATTCAAACGTTTATGCTAACGACCATTTTGTATTTAATTTTGTCAACACTTATTATAGTTTGTGTCAATAAAATATATCATGCGTCCATCGTGTTAAATTATCTGTCCTGTGTCAAATGCTCTCATACCTTATCCGGACGTCAAGATGACAACTTCTCACGATATTTTACCTTTTCAAAGTCCTTGCACTTTCATGATATCGGGAGCGACTCAAAGTGGAAAGACTACATTTGTAATGAAATTACTAAGGCAAGCATCTGTCATGTTTAATACCCCACCGGTTCAAATAGTTTACTGTTATACGGAGTTTCAACCCATTTTTGACCAAGCTCAACAAACTATACCCAATTTGTTACTGTACGAGGGCTTCCCCACAAGAAGTGACATTATAGAATGGACCAACCCGGACAAGCACACAGTCCTTGTACTGGATGACATGATGAGATTGATCAGTAAGAGTGACGAGGCTTTACACCTGTCAACCGCGCTATCACATCACAGGAACTGTTCGGTAATTTTCATAACCCAAAACCTGTTTGAAAAAGGAACACATTTCAGATCGATAAGTTTGAATACCCATATTTTTGTACTTATGGCCAATAACAGAGATAAAAAACAACTTCTCGCCTTTGCAAGTCAGGCATTCCCCGGTGAGACGAAATATTTCAAAGAGGCCTATGATAAAGCCATCAGTTATGTTTCAGTTGGGGGATATCTGGTATGCGACTTATCCCCTTATACGGATAAAAAGTACCGCTTGCGTACTTCGATATTTCCAACTGATGACGTCACCATTGTATATGCCCCAAAGAAATAAAACCGGAGACAAGCACACCTACACCACCAGTTCACAAGAAAGATGCCGTCAAGGATCACCTCATACAGTACATTTCTGAAATTCGTATATGATGCTAACCCTAGACAACAGAAAGTGTTAATTCAGGCAGCTTCGAATGATCAAATCGATATCATATCGGAAATAGCATTAAATATATACAGAGGAAGCTTACCGGTGAACCCCTCTCATATAAGAAAGCTTAGATCTTACATCCTTCACATTCGTTCCTTGTCATCCCGATCGATCACATACACACGGAAAAGGAATATTTTAGTGAGACATCCTACTCTGACTTGTCTTTTGATTAAACCGGTTTTGTCACTTCTAAACGAACAGTAATGGCACAAGAGCTCATACTCGTGTCTAGGGAAAGATACGAACGTCTCATGAATCAACCAGAAACTCACCATCAAACAGACTTGGGTGAAAAGGACAGATTGAAAAACGACCACGACAAAAAACCCATAGCTAACTTTATGCCAATGATAGATCGTTCTTTACCCCAAAAAGTAAAGAAACGCGCGAACGATCTTTACAGATTCGTTTTAGCTCAAGACAACAACCTGTTGAATCATAATGAACAAGGCGAATTATTAGTAAACGGGAAAACAATGACTGGCTCGCACATTGTAGATCTTATTCACCACGTCGTGTCAACACTCCATAGAAAAAAGCCAATTGGAAGTACGGAGTTTCAAGCCATTTTGAGGAAACTGAATGTACCAAAGAGATTATTTGCAGAACGGAGGAAAAAACCTTTAACACAGACGGGAGGCTTATTCGTACAGGGGAAGGGAAGGAGAGACGTCATTCCTGGCATATCACATAAAAAAGAACAGATTCGTTGGATAAAATACTAACTTTATTTTTACAACATATACGATATTTTTTATTCAATAAAATCATCGTGTAATAGTCTTTTTCTTTCTTTTTATATATACCCATAAGGGACGGTATCGTAATTGTCAAGAATAACACGTTTGTCATACGCGAATTTATACTTCTTCTTTTCTTTTCTGCTGAATATTTTTCTCTGGTGAGGTAGTCGACTTATTTTAGTTGGATTAGTTAACGTTTTGCACATGTCCCTGTCCAATGTGATCATCTCCTTGACAGCATTAAAGTTAACAATGTTAGAATTTGTAAAATTAAGTGTAAAACCTTTGACTTTACACGTTTCAGTCTTGAGTGTCCGATACGCATAATTTTTCGGTTCACCGGACACAAATTCTACTATATGCCCCTCGTCTGCCGGTATTTCGGAAGTGAGTTCCCCCAAATAATTTCCTAACGACGGTTCAGGTTTTCCCTTGAGTTTAACAGGATTCTTTTCTTGTAACGTTTTCTGAACAAACGGTCTTAAACAATACACTAACAAAGATAAACATTCTTATGTAGACTTTATTATAACAGGCAGCACTTTGATCTCGTGCGTTAAATAGAACGTGCAGATCCCTCGAATGTTTTAAAAGGTACACAGAGGAAATGAAAACAAAGAAAGTACTTGTTTACGTAGAGGGGAGGCCGGTGTTCGCCGCCCGCGCTCAGATTTTTTATACACTTTTTTTCGCGCGGAGCGGCGAACGCCGGCTTCCCCTCTGCGTAAACAAGTACTTTCTTTGTTTTCATTTCCTCTGTGTACCTTTTAAAACATTCGAGGGATCTGCACGTTCTATTTAACACACGAGATCAAAGTGCTGCCTGTTATAATAAAGTCTACATAAGAATGTTTATCTTTGTTAGTGTATTGTTTAAGACCGTTTGTTCAGAAAACGTTACAAGAAAAGAATCCTGTTAAACTCAAGGGAAAACCTGAACCGTCGTTAGGAAATTATTTGGGGGAACTCACTTCCGAAATACCGGCAGACGAGGGGCATATAGTAGAATTTGTGTCCGGTGGACCGAAAAATTATGCGTATCGGACACTCAAGACTGAAACGTGTAAAGTCAAAGGTTTTACACTTAATTTTACAAATTCTAACATTGTTAACTTTAATGCTGTCAAGGAGATGATCACATTGGACAGGGACATGTGCAAAACGTTAACTAATCCAACTAAAATAAGTCGACTACCTCACCAGAGAAAAATATTCAGCAGAAAAGAAAAGAAGAAGTATAAATTCGCGTATGACAAACGTGTTATTCTTGACAATTACGATACCGTCCCTTATGGGTATATATAAAAAGAAAGAAAAAGACTATTACACGATGATTTTATTGAATAAAAAATATCGTATATGTTGTAAAAATAAAGTTAGTATTTTATCCAACGAATCTGTTCTTTTTTATGTGATATGCCAGGAATGACGTCTCTCCTTCCCTTCCCCTGTACGAATAAGCCTCCCGTCTGTGTTAAAGGTTTTTTCCTCCGTTCTGCAAATAATCTCTTTGGTACATTCAGTTTCCTCAAAATGGCTTGAAACTCCGTACTTCCAATTGGCTTTTTTCTATGGAGTGTTGACACGACGTGGTGAATAAGATCTACAATGTGCGAGCCAGTCATTGTTTTCCCGTTTACTAATAATTCGCCTTGTTCATTATGATTCAACAGGTTGTTGTCTTGAGCTAAAACGAATCTGTAAAGATCGTTCGCGCGTTTCTTTACTTTTTGGGGTAAAGAACGATCTATCATTGGCATAAAGTTAGCTATGGGTTTTTTGTCGTGGTCGTTTTTCAATCTGTCCTTTTCACCCAAGTCTGTTTGATGGTGAGTTTCTGGTTGATTCATGAGACGTTCGTATCTTTCCCTAGACACGAGTATGAGCTCTTGTGCCATTACTGTTCGTTTAGAAGTGACAAAACCGGTTTAATCAAAAGACAAGTCAGAGTAGGATGTCTCACTAAAATATTCCTTTTCCGTGTGTATGTGATCGATCGGGATGACAAGGAACGAATGTGAAGGATGTAAGATCTAAGCTTTCTTATATGAGAGGGGTTCACCGGTAAGCTTCCTCTGTATATATTTAATGCTATTTCCGATATGATATCGATTTGATCATTCGAAGCTGCCTGAATTAACACTTTCTGTTGTCTAGGGTTAGCATCATATACGAATTTCAGAAATGTACTGTATGAGGTGATCCTTGACGGCATCTTTCTTGTGAACTGGTGGTGTAGGTGTGCTTGTCTCCGGTTTTATTTCTTTGGGGCATATACAATGGTGACGTCATCAGTTGGAAATATCGAAGTACGCAAGCGGTACTTTTTATCCGTATAAGGGGATAAGTCGCATACCAGATATCCCCCAACTGAAACATAACTGATGGCTTTATCATAGGCCTCTTTGAAATATTTCGTCTCACCGGGAATGCCTGACTTGCAAAGGCGAGAAGTTGTTTTTTATCTCTGTTATTGGCCATAAGTACAAAAATATGGGTATTCAAACTTATCGATCTGAAATGTGTTCCTTTTTCAAACAGGTTTTGGGTTATGAAAATTACCGAACAGTTCCTGTGATGTGATAGCGCGGTTGACAGGTGTAAAGCCTCGTCACTCTTACTGATCAATCTCATCATGTCATCCAGTACAAGGACTGTGTGCTTGTCCGGGTTGGTCCATTCTATAATGTCACTTCTTGTGGGGAAGCCCTCGTACAGTAACAAATTGGGTATAGTTTGTTGAGCTTGGTCAAAAATGGGTTGAAACTCCGTATAACAGTAAACTATTTGAACCGGTGGGGTATTAAACATGACAGATGCTTGCCTTAGTAATTTCATTACAAATGTAGTCTTTCCACTTTGAGTCGCTCCCGATATCATGAAAGTGCAAGGACTTTGAAAAGGTAAAATATCGTGAGAAGTTGTCATCTTGACGTCCGGATAAGGTATGAGAGCATTTGACACAGGACAGATAATTTAACACGATGGACGCATGATATATTTTATTGACACAAACTATAATAAGTGTTGACAAAATTAAATACAAAATGGTCGTTAGCATAAACGTTTGAATCGAAAATATTGAAAATACTATTTAATGAATATTTAAAACATAGATTCAACATGAGAAAAGTTAACACAAACAATCCACAATGAGAAGACGACTTTGGTTGCACTTGTACATTAAAACACTCGTATTGTTTCACGTAACAGTTCAGAAAATGTGTTAATTCTTCTCCATAGAATTCCGGTGGTTTTCCAAAACTGTCGAAAAACACCCCATGTGATTTACTTTCTAACACAATTGCCATCCAATGTTCCCCTGGCAGATCACTCGTATGGTTGTTGACGATGTAGGCACTGGGGTAATGTATTTTTCCTGTTGGTAAATTGTTCCTTGCAAATACTCCTTTCACCTGCATTTGTATACACGAATTGGATCGGATGGCACATTCTAGTTCGTTCCCATTCATGACTGTATATAGCGAACGTTTCGGGAATGGTCTATCTCTAGAAACGAATCGAATACTCCAAACGCTATGCACGTGACAGCAGAGGGTAGTCCCGTCTTGAATTTTATTTCAGCTCTCACGTTCCCATGCTTCACCAAGTTTATATAGTCATCTCCAAGTCCTTTCGGGTCCAATGGAAAAGCATACAAGGTGTACCCTTTTCCATAGTCTTCTCTAGTAATGGTGAGTCCTGCGTCTCTATTCATTTTTTCACAGACCTCAAATAGATTAGCGTATGCCGTTGCATACTGTCTATTATCCCCAAAGTCAAGTTTTAACGGTCTCGCTGGAACGCTCTCTCCGTTTACGTACAGTCCTACATCAGTTGCATTGTAATGGTTGAAACAGAAAGGGTTAGTATCGTACGTTCCATTTCCGCTTTCTTGTGAGATCAGCCCTAAGACCAGAGTACTTGGGCGGATGTTGAACATATTGTCCCAAATAAACTCCCTTGAGTCTTTATTGATAGTGTTTCGTTTCACTTCTGTCCTTTGAAAATAGTAACGGACTGGTTTGGTTTCTATCTGTTTCATATGGTTAACAATAATGCCAGGATCGACATTAATTTTGCATGCCTTATAAACACAATCTAACAACTGTAACTTGTAGGCGGGGGCGTCTTCACCCGAAATGACAAAAAACTGGTCGCTACTACGGTAAAGTTTTATATACAAATCGACGCCTTGTATTAAATGGCGATCCAGTGAAAATATGTCTTCAAACAGCGGTCCCTCCATTTCAAATTCTCTACTGTTCTTGATAAAATCTCGACGAAGAATCAATCCAGTGTTAGCTCCGTTTTTTCCATCCGTATTCGCTAAATCACCGGAATCTTTCATGAACAATTGTGACTGAAGTTGTGATTTCTGTTCATCGGTCCCACTGGTAAGAATAGTGTTAATATAGGCTTTCCATGGGTAGTTTGACGTATTTAAAGACACTAGTTTATTGTTCATATACACATCCATTTGTGTCCACATAGCTTGAAGAGGCAAATTTACAATACTCGACGTATCGGTATCGTCAAGTGCCGTTCCATCGGCCTTGACAAGTTTTGCACGAACATATAATCTACTCCGTCTTAAATCCATGTATTCGGGACCTTGTCCAGAAACGAAAAAATCTACTGTAGATACATCTGGCGAAGTAAAGTTTGACATTGGCCTAGTTTCCGAAAAAAATATCCGATCAATAGCTACTTGATTTTTTGGTTCTTCAAACAAATCCAACTCCATCGGAATGCTAATGTCTTTATTTTCGTCGTTTAAATACGCCATTTCTTTGCTGCTCCTCTATTAAAAATGGAAGGTTCAGTTTCGAAATCTATTTTCCGAGGTTTATTCCTTGAAGTGTGTTTTTTCTTGCTCGGTGCACTGTTTTTAGCTTTCTGTTTTTTACCTGTTGCCTCTTTGAGCTTTCCAACTTTACTGTTTTTTGGTTTTGATTTCCTGCCTTTTATACCGTCAGATTTAGCCTTTTTTCCCTGTAGGACGTGAGGGTCTTTGTCGTTCTTCTGTTGTTTCAGTTCTGAAGCAGCACGTTCTTCGATTGCCACTGTTGGGGCTATTTGCTCCACCTTGGTTTCAATTTTAGGTAAGTTTTTCTTCAGAATGACAAATCGATGTCTGCTGTAACGTCTAGGAAAACCCTTTCCTAATTGATTATTGTGTTGTTTTTTTAAATATTTGGCTTGATTTATGGCCTCTTGCCATACCAATGCATCACTGATGTAAGGAGATTTAGACATCTCTACAGAAAGGAATACTTCTTTAAGTGAAGTGTTACACAGGCGTCCAAATTGACAACTGAACACGGTTGTCCCTTGTCGTCTTTTAAATAGATATGAACTTGGTTCAATTGTCCCAAACGTACAGGAACATAATAAGGAGTGTTAAAGATGATATGTGACCTGTAGTGTTTTTTCTTGTTAATGACATGTGCCTCCGTTGCGTCTTTACTGATGTAAATTTTTCGAAGGATTGGTTTCTCAGTAGATCCGACAAAACTCTCTTCACAAATGTTTGAATAGACGTAAACATCGTCTATATATTTTGACGAGCTTTTATAAGTGAGATCGATTTCTGTCAATGCCACTACCCAGTATGCTTCAAGATTTATTTGCCTATCCAATTGTACAGTGAAGTCGTGAGCCATGTTCTTTTCAAACAAATCGGAACCATCGGACGACTTGAGAACCATACGTATACTCATCTTGAACGAAAATGACGTTGTGTTAAATGAAGTCGTGTTATTTATTTACTTCTGGATGTCCAAAGCGGGAACCCATGAGTCGAACTTTTTAGGGTAGCCAAGCCAACGAACCAATACCTGTTTAACGCCATTTTTTTGTCGTCTTTTAACAACCTTTTCTATTTTCCATATGGTATCGCCATCCTTCCGTACTTTCTGAACTTCACTATCTTGGAAGGTCCCTTCTATTTCGTCATTTTGAAGGTCAACGACCTTATACAGACTAAGATTTTGTCGAAAATACCGACGAGAAATCTTGAATATCTCCTCTGTCCATTTCTGTAGATAGCCACGTTGAAATGGATGACTTTTGAATGTAAGTCGGACAAGATCATTTATTTTATACCTAAAGCTTTTTTTCCTTCTTTTGATCTCTGTTTTTTTAATAACTTTCTTTTCCCTTTTCTTAGGATTTCGGGCAAGATACGCACTTAAACGAACTTCATCTGCATTGCGTTTAGTCACATCAACCGGTGAGAAACCACCAAGTGTACGATGCGGCCTTGCGTTATACCCTTGACCATATCTTGAAGAACATTTACGTATTTATACGTTTGGTTGTGTCTGAAATACCTGAATAAAATCGACTTAACAGTTCGAATGCTTCTCTCGACAATTGCACATTTCGTATCGTTAAGAGAATAATACGTGTTTACCCCCTGGTTCGAAAGATACTTCCGTACGTATTGGTTTTTAAATTCTTTTCCTAAGTCTGATCGAATGGAGGTAGGCTTCCTTTTTCCACTCATAATTGTTTTCAAGGCATTTAGTACACTGGTGTGGGTTTTATCCACAATTGGTTGTATCCATAGAAACTTTGAAAAACAATCAATAACAAATAATAAGAATTTGTTTCCCGAGTTGAAGGTTTGGAATTTATCTAGTTGGGCCAAGTCCATTTCCCAGAGACTATCTATTGTATCCACAACATATCGACTTTTTTTAAATTTGTGTACATTATTTCGTGATAGACTGTAGGTGTCCTGGTCTTGTAGCCATTGCTTTATTTTGTGCCTTCCTATTTTAATTTTTCCTTCTTGTTTCACTATGTTATATAATTTGTCAGAACCCGTAAAGGCAGCAGCATGTTTAGGGTCATGCCATATTTTTTGCAAATAGTCCTCGTAGTTTAACGAACTCATATCGAATAATACACTTTATGTGAACCTGTTATTTATAACGATTTTGTTTTTTTCGTAATTTCCGGTTGCAGATTTCCGGTTTTTTTTTGTGACTGCATTTGTCTTTGTATACCGAATGAAACAAAGCTTTCGTAACAGTTTCAATAAATACAAAACATTTGATCTTTTTTTCCAAAATTTATTTATTATAATATAAAAAAATACATAAATAATCATAATCAAACAAATTTATCATGTCTTTTTTTTGTTTTTATTAGTTCTTCACCAGCTCTTTTCATAGCACTGTTTATATTTGGTTCCAATCTCTGCCAATATTTCCATTGTTTAGGGTTGAACTGTATACCGCACTTTTTAAAATGTTTAACATCCACCCAGACTTGTTTTCTGATTGAACATACAGTTACTTTATAGTTTCCCGGGAGATCAAACTGTTCAAAATATCTACATGTCCTATTGTTTATCATCATCATATTTCTGTTCGTATGATCTATCGAAATCCTTTTACAGTCTGTCTGGTTATTGGATACTCTCCGGGACATTTCACTGGTTACAGCTAAACTTGATGACATCAGAGCAACAAGTACAACGACACCAGTCCATTTAATCACGTCTAAATGCTTTGCATATTTTTCATACATGGAGGAAATGTTGGACGCCAAACTTAACTGAGAAGGCATTTTACTCCCCATATTAAGCATTAAAGGTTCGTTTCGTTCTACAGACTCGAACGATATTTCTCTTGAATTCATGTTGTGTTCTGAACCAACAGGAGACGCAATGGATCACTCAGACAGGTTTAACGCTTTTATACCTCGTCCTTCATAAAGGTTCGGCAAATGGGTTACAGTTTGAACACATGAGCATCCCTTCTTGGTTTTGATGGTCTTCTGATAAAATACAAGGGGTCGTAGTTTCTATTTCAGGAACAGTCTCTCTGACGTCAGGAAATGTCCCTTTCAACGCTTCCCACTTGTCATATGTGAGAGAAATGCCCTTCTTTGTTGAAACTATCTGATTGGTTTCAGGTATCTTCCAGCGTTGTCTGACATCAACTGTTGGGTACGTTTTGTTAACAGAAACGTACACACCTCTACCAAGATGAAAAGTCATTTCAGGAACCCCTGTAACGTCATCAATCATCTGACTTATAGCCTCTTCGATTTCGTTAACATACATTTCTAATAGCTGCCATTGGTTCAAATCCAGTGCGATTCCCTTTTTTGTAGGAACATACACTTCTGCTGAATTCTTTTCGTATTTACGGATGTGAATCAACACCTTGTCACGCCATTCATTGACGACGACAAATATATCTCCTCCTATAGGTAACATGGCTCTATCTTTTGATACTTCTGATTTAATCTTTGACTCTTTCAAAAGATGTACTAAACTTGACTTGCCTTCATCAGTCAATGCTGTACAAAAACATTCAAATGCCCTTGGGCCCCTTCTCTGAAGTGTTGTAATGAGTTGTCTAGTTTTCGAATAAGAGTTTGAATTCTGTAAAATTTCTTCCCTCATCTCATCTGTCAGGATCCCATTCTGATACAAATGATCAACAACAAGATCTGTTGGTGTTTCTTTTACCAATTGCACGTAATTTCTCTTTAAGGACTGTCTGTGCTCTTCCTGCATGTTGACGATTGGATTGTATTTCTTATTCTGATACCCTGAACAATTCCAGACGTGTATTTATAATGATCTAAGAGAACAGGTGCTAGAGGGCTGAAAATCTACGGATTGGGGGCTATAATATCTGAAGATCGTAAGTTTTTATACACCCTTTGTCTGTGGTCTTGGGATAAAATTGGGGTACATATCTTCTCCATTGTAAAAATACGTCGCCTGAATCGATCGGCATCGATGACGTATGTCATCCAATGCCCCTTTCGTGCCTCACGGTTTGCAAACGACCAAACTATCATGGGGTGGATTTCTTTAATTTTTTCATCCGATAGAAAGCGAACCTACAAAGAATTAGATTTAAACAATAATAAATTTGGGGGGCGACAAAAAATAGTTTTTTTCACAATAATAAATTGGGGGCGAAATAAAAACAATATTCAACATATGATATTTTATAATCCACGGCTAAAGAAATAAAATAAAAACAAAGAACAATAAAAACACGGGGGAAAAATATTTTTCAAAATGTTTATTATAATTAAATTGGGGGCGAAAAAATATTTTACAATTCACAGTTTAGAAAAGAAAAAATAATAAAGACAAAACAATGTAAAAAAATATTGAAGGGGAAAACTTTTTTTTTCCATTGATATTTTACTCACCCTCTTAATTTCTTTTGAAAGAACGTTTGACATTTTACATCAATTGCATAGATAAACAAGAATGTGTCCACAGTACACGGATGCCCCACTCACACTATCATTTTCTATGTTTAAAGGACTGTGAAATTGGAATAAATTCTCTAATTTGGCATTAAAATTAGAATGATCTTATCAAAGGGAACATGTATATCTAAGTTTCAAGTTGATTGGACTTCTACTTTATCAAAAACTACCTTGACCAAAAACTTTAACCTGAAATTTGCACTATCATTTTCTATGTTCAGTGAACCGTAAAATTGGGGTCAAAACTCTAATTTGGCATTTAAATTAGAAAGATCATATCATAGGGCACATGTATACTAAGTTTCAAGTTGATTGGACTTCAACTTCATCAAAAACTACCTTGACCAAAAACTTTAACCTGAAGCCAAAAACTTTAACCTGAAATTTGCACTATCATTTTCTATGTTCAGTGAACCGTAAAATTGGGGTCAAAACTCTAATTTGGCATTTAAATTAGAAAGATCATATCATAGGGCACATGTATACTAAGTTTCAAGTTGATTGGACTTCAACTTCATCAAAAACTTGAAATTAAGTTGAGGCAGCTTTTCCGTATATCGTCAAGCTATCGGTATTTTAATGGGGACTTACTATATGCCCCACTTATTACGGACCTGTTTCTGTCTTGTTATGAGTTACGATTTATGACTAAAATCAGCAAATACCAATTGAAACAACACCTGAAAGTGATACAAAAATTTATTAATACTTTTAGATATTTGGATGATATATTGGCTCTCAATAAAAACGACTTCAGTATGTACACTAAAGAGATTTATCCTGTTGAACTGACTTAAATAAAAAGCTAATACTAACAATGAACAGTCTGATATCTTAATCATTACTGGGAAGCTTAATACCAAAATTTATGTAAAAGAGATGATTTAATTATTCTCCTCTCTTTTTATTACGAAATGTGTGTCCTCTTCAATTTCATACTTATAGATTATTGCATCATTCTTCTTTGAAGCAAGTAGTGTACATGTTGTTGCATACTAATCTACTTTTAACCAAGGATGTGTATACTAGTACAATTCCTTGATTTAACTAAAAGTAAATAAAATTCCCACATTTGAAAGTTTATATAGCCGTCAACATTTGCATAGGTAATCGCCGATCTACCGACAAGACCCTCAACTAGGATGAAACTATTTGATGTAACTGCTAAACGTACCTATAAATACTGATTATAGGTGTTGTACACAAACTAATGATAAAAGTGAAATATTTGTGTAAATGTAAACAAAAATTGAAATTCACAGTATAGAGCATCATAAATAAATAACGAACAATAGACAATTTTCATCGTTACACTAAAGCAATAATTGTACAAGTGGCTGTAGTTTTTTGTTACCATGGTAACGGAATTTTACTAGTATCATAAACATTCTGTGCTCAATTATGGAGGATATATTTACACATCATTTTGTACTCGGATGCGGATTATATTTTTCAAGGCTCTTCGATGGGTAAGGATTTCGAGTTTTATATTTGGGATAGTATATTGTTTTATGTAGATAAACCTAATTTTAATGATGTAATGCTGTTGAGATTTTTGAATCAGCATGATCCATTCCTATGGTGTGTGAAGTTTATCAAGTTGATGATAGCGTGTACATTATCTTCACATTTTAATATAACTTGGCACATTAGATTGAGGTAATGGACACGTTGTACGTCCTTGTCTATCCTATACTGTTTACTGATGAAATGTTCTTATTGTTCAGTGGCGGATCCAGGGGGGGGGGGGGGGTTCCGGGGGTGCGCACCCCCCTTTGTTTTTGCCGATCAATGCATTTGTATCGGGACATATGTTTTGCACCCCCCCCCCCCCCTTTCCCCTGGGTGCCCTGGGTTAGCACCCCCCCCCCCCCCCTTTCGAAAATTCCTGCATCCGCCCCTGTTGTTTTCAATGATTTTACTTGGCCTTTTCTACATGGATGAAAAATGTAAGGTTGAATAAAAGGAAACTTAGGTTGAGCATCAAATAGGCAGCAATCCAATGACTATTTCTGGAGTTTTCAATTGATCGTGATCATGCAATCTTGATATGGGCACCAGTCATATAACTGAATTGTCCATTGTTACCAAATAGATTCATACTATATGGAACCAAAAACTAAAACATGGATTTTAGATGTTGTCACTGATCCTTAAAACATTTCGATGTTTGTGTATATAACGTAGAAATACGAATGCATAATAGAGTGGCATATTTATTTTAATATGTTTCAATTTCTAATCACGGTTTGGCACTTCATATTATTTCAACAATACGTTTTGCACAACAGTTTAATGTCTGCGTTTATTATTTTGGCTGCACTATTTACTGAGACCATTTATCGTCAATAAGACTTGTAAATGACTACGGAAAATATGAAGGATTAATTAGTGAAAACACTTTATCTATGTTTTAGAAGGGTCAGTACAACCACGGAATTGTATATTTAAAATTTAAATATACAATTCCTTGGTCCAACTTTAAAATTTCTATTTCTCAGCTGTTTGTTCTGATCGAGGTTTCTTGATCATTGTAAGGGAAAGATGTATCTTTTTTTTTGCAGAATTTTTTGTTCTGTTAAGAACACCATTTAATCCAAGTAAAACCTGTCGTAAATTGCATTTTTTCATCCCATTCGTGTATTTTCATATTTACATCCCCCTTTTTCCCGCCTGAATGGCAAAGTAATGGTTACCATATGGCTGGTTTTGAAATTGATTTACCAGTTATGACAGTGATTAGCTGTATGTTAATCAGCTGACCCAGGATGATGTGTTGACTGTTTATCTTCGGTAATATTAATCAAGCAGACAAATGTAAACATTATGTTCGGATTATGCAATTAATATAAACAAAGTTGATGATGCTAAATTCATTCTTAAGTGTGTCATAATTAATACGAAGAGCCTGGAGAGAGATAGGAATGGTATTTACACAGCTAGACATTCCATATACCATCAATACACGTTTCATTTTACATCCAACTAAATTGTTTGTGTACTTAGATTCAATCCATAAGTTGGAAATACTATTGAATCTTAGAAGTTACGCAAAATTCTTACACAACTCTTCAATCAGGATTTTGTACCAGGTCTCCATAGGCATATTCCTTAGAACACCCTTAAATTGCAGTGGCGGATCCAGAAATTTTCATAAGTGGGGCCCACTGACTGACCTAAGAGGGGGCCCGCTCCAGTCACGCTTTAGTGATTCCCTATATAAGCAACCAAATTTTTTCCCAAAAATCCGCCTCTGTATTGTATTGACTGTTCCTATATATCTAAATAGATATTTTTTTTCAAAAAGATTAACAATTATGTGTCATTACTTTTCATCAAAATTAGGCAACATTTGCTTAGTCATTTACTAATGAAATATGTCTGTCCTAAAGTATTGAAGGAATTATAGTTTGTTTTATGTTAGACAAATCGTGGGTTAACACTCTCAATGACTATGATTATTGTAATAAGACTAAGATTCTGGTCCTGCTTAGGGTAAACTGTGCATGGTTTATATACGACGAAAAAACATATGTAGGTTTATAACTATATGAACATTTAATAATTCATTTACATGTTTTGGTTTTTCTCACAAAATCATAGTGTATTGGTTGTGTGTATAAATGTCATGCTGCCCCTCAATGACCCTTTGTTGGAACAATAAAAATGCTAATTCTTATTCTATGTGGCATGCTACCAAATAGTATTAAAATCTCTTCAATGTTTTGCGTTATTGAAAAAAAAACTTAATGAGATATCTTCTTTTTATTTCAGACTACAGAAAGAATGTTTGAGGGTCACCTGTACTTTTACTTTGAACTAAGTATGTATGATAAAAACATGTATACATGTATTCATAGGCCACTGACAAGGAAAAGGGTCCCTTCATTTAACCTTCGGTTTAAGTCGGTGAAAAAGTATAGATGCCATGTATTTGCCGTTAATTCAATTAATTATTTTGAAATTCAGACATTGTTTCTGCATCCCCCTTTTCCCCAACTAAAGCCCTTCTAAACACAAATTACACCCCCCATGCGAACGTTTCTTTTCCGCTTTTTTAGTGAGAAATCAAGGTCATCATGATGATACAAATGTTATGCAATATAATATATGAAAATAACCAACATATCGCTTACTGCTGTTTGAAGTTAAAACCCTTCTTTTTGTATGTACGAAACTAGTTTTCCCGAAATTGTTGACATTTTCTACGCAATCAATGTACCAGTTACTTTGGTCTTTAGATCACAGCTTAAATTAACAGATATTTTCCATTTTAATTAAGTATTAATAAGATTTAGTTCTGGTTCGTGGCTGTACATTCCAATGACACATTTAGCCTTAATTTAGTAGCCGGACGTTCGTATTATAAAATGATTGAACAAAATGAGACAAGACCTCGTCGAGTGAATAATCTAATCTTCTTTTCAAACTAAATACATTTTTGATCACATTTATCTGCTGAAAAGTAAATAAACCTGTTTACTTATATTATCTAGTGGTGCATATTAACAATACACAAGTAAACAAGTTTATCTGTGTCCGTGTATCCAACTTTGTGTGAGGCTATAAGATTTAATCTGGTGTCAAATTCAAATGACATTTTGAATGTTACACATATCTGAAGGGTAAATAATAAAGCCAATAATATAGCCTTTGGATGGACTTAAATTAGAAAAAATGTCCTTGCAAATGTAAATCTCCCACCGTTTACAAAAGTTGTATTAGTTTTGTCAAATAAACGGTAGTATTAGATTCCTAAATATTTTCGTACATTTGCCACATATTACAGTTGTTATCTACTCGTTTGATATGTTTGAGCTTTTGAATTTGATTTGGGACTTTCGTTTATAATGTTCCTCTGAGTTCGGTATTTTTGTTATTTTACTTTTTGTCAGGAAAATTGGGCTATTGTTATTGTCTCCGTCTATCCATCCTTAGTGACGGGTGCATATATATAGAGAAATGTTATGACGGTTTTCTTTTTTAAATTAGAATTTATTTTCATCATTTGAGTTGTGTGAAGATTACTTAAATGATTCCTTTCACAATGATATCATTTGTACATAAAGCGTTTAAGTTTGCAATTTTATTGATTTATTTTTTAGAGAGCTTTAACGTATACAATCAGCAAGCATGAATACAAATATGCGGTTGCACAGGGAAAAATGTCATTCCCAATTACAGCAATCTATCTTCTTTATAAAATTACAGCTACGATGGCATCTGCTAAATCTGGCATTTGTTAGAGTCCTGCATGCTATTTTTTCTGCGAAACATATAAATCAAGTACTAATATACAGAATAACGAGTTTAAGGGGAAAACTTTAAAGTGACTTATTCCGTGAAAGATCTAAATGACCACCATAGATTATAACCCCGAAATCATCCACTTTAAATATTTCATTTGATATAGTTTGATCAAAATATATTTGCTGTACCCGTTTTCTGTTATCGAAAATTTGTTTTCATTTCATTAAGTGAATGTTATCAGTCTTGTAAACCTTCCTTGCTACCATCATCGTTTCTTATCGCCTTTTAATGTAAATCATGTTAACAATCAGATTCTCGTCATCCCCTGGGATCTCCATAGATATTAACGATGTTAAAACCATTATCACGGCGGACGTCGTAGAAGAACACAAGTGTTGAGTTGATGAGCGTGAGCGTAACACCTTCTAATACTGTGTGTCTGCAATGTATATTCTTCTCATATCGGAGGGACGTCAGGCCCGACTGAGATATGAGAGGGCAAATTTGATTCACACAGAAGTAAAAATACCTAAATATTTTAATTTTTCTTTTGTTTTAAAAAGAGTAATAAAAGGGAATGGTGTCATAATCTTTCAAATGCAGTTACACTTTCAGAATGTATTTAATAGTTATGGATTATGAATGAAATCTTTATTTTGGTCTGTTTTCTGTCACCAAATTGATACCCCATCAATGCTTTTATATGGCATCATGAATCACCTATCTTTTCTTTTTTACTGGTTTAATAGGCAAAACTTGAAATATTTTGCTGATAAATGATAACACTTCTGAACTTTTGCTGATAAATGATAACACTTCTGAACTTTCTGCTGATAAATGATAACACTTCTATGTAATGCAATGGGGACTTACGTCACTTCGGTGTTGGGTGATTCGTGCATAACAGGGGATGCTTACCGGTATCGTTCCTATTATAGTTCAAGTGATCCTCAGAGTGATCCCCTCCGTTTCTGTTTGCTACCTTGATTTAAATGTTCTTGACCAATTTGTCATATTGAACATGGTATACTTTTGTTGTCTCGCTTTATTTACCTATTATGAAGCATTCCTATGTAACTGCGCTTCTTGTGATTTGACCTCATAAGTTGATGAAATATCAGAGAATGGTGTAAAATCTAATTCATTGTTTGTAAACTTGACCATTCTTTCTACAGTGCATCAGTCCATGGAAGTACTATATAAATATAATATAATCCTTCCATGGTCAGTCCTCGGAAGTTTCAATGCTGCTTTACAAATAAGGACAAGGACAATAAATACCAACACTCGCTGTGTAGGTCAACCATTCATCTTTTCATTCAAGCCCCCATAAAAAGACTCGGGAGAGCGCGCACCAGCCTGTATTAGGAGTCAATAGTTCAATGCAATTTTTTACGCAATATAAAATACCCGAAGTTCACGTTTATTGATCTTGAACACATTGGATGTAGACTGTCTCGCTATTTCTCTTCATCCAAGATGATGTGTCACATATTGACTTCTACAGTAAAACCCTATGATATATCGTTGTCTTTTGTTATCCGATTATACAGTAAGTATATATATACCTATAAATCGATGAATTAACAGGTGTTGCATTGCATTGGGTTTCCTTGGTAAAATCGATTTAAATGTAGATTTTTTTTTTCATTGAGTAATATATAATGTATAGATATAGTAAGTTGACAGAGAAGTAACAGATCCATATCAAGCTCATTAAGCACAACAGCTTTTGTCATGTAATGGACGATCGTTAATTGTACCATTATAGTTGCTTATAGCTCAATTAGAACATGCTTTGCCTGTGAAACGTTCGAAATGGCAAACGACTCGGCCAGTCAGTATGAAGCAATGAAACAAACAATCCTGTATGACACACCTGAATAATATTGACTTCGGATTAGTTAAATTGTTTTGTTTAATAAGAGAGTTGTTCAATGCTTATTTCATCTATGAAAAGCTGCAGTAAGAATCAATAGAAGGCACAACCGAAATACGAAACTTACTGAATACTATTGATTCGGATAACTTGAATTATTTTGTTTAAAAGAGATCTTCAATGCTTATTGCATCAATGAGAACGTGAAGGATGAACCGAAATAGGGAACTTGAGTCATCTTGACTGAATACTGTTGACTTCGGATAACTTGAATTATATTGTTTATAAGAGAGATATTCAATGTTATTTCATCGATGAAAACTATAAGAATGAATCCGTAGAAGGCACAACCGAAATACGAAACTTGAGTGAATACTATTGATTCGGATAACTTGAATTATTTTGTTTCACATGAGATTAAGCCAATACTTACTTTGTCAAGGAAAACTAGGATGAATCAATAGAAGGCCTAATCTAAATACGAAATTTGAATACTGACATGAATTAATTTTTTATGCATATCCGATTCTTCGCACGTGTTATGCATGTGAGGTGCACCTATAGATAACAAAAGAACTAGAATAGAAGTGACAAGTACTGATATACTTTTTCATTAACATTATCATATATATGAGTCATAAATATAAGTTATGCGAAACATTAACATTTCGATAGGGTAACAGGGCGACACTGGCATACAACTATTCTGTTTGATAACGGATATAAATATTTTCAAATCACTAAAATAAAAAAATAAAAATACAATTGAAACTTCAAGAAAATATGCAACTGATTTAAGCTACAAGTTCGTGAGGATTAACACAAGGAAAGCATATACAGAGAGAACAATGGAAACTTTAATATGTATCTATCTATATTTCGAATTTCGATACCAACAAGTGCCCATAATTATCTAATTTCGTGTCCTTGCAACTGCAAGTACTTTACGGACTATTAACTGATACCGCCTCCTCCCAACTGCAATTATGGATAGTTGATCAATCAACTGCGACTTCTCTTCATTTCGGACACCCTGTGGTCAAATTAACATGTGGCAGTTCACATTTGTTGCTGAAAAATACTGACCGTTTTTGTGAAGAGGAAATATAATATAGACAATCATATTTATTAGATGAATTGGACTATGCGGCCACCAGACGTAAGAATTGGACTGTTAATTGGATACCGCTAATGTTATTATAGTGACAAAAGACATTAAATGAAATTACGGTTAGGTCAGTGAGGTGACAAATTGACCAATGTAAACAAATTACTGTAATTGTATACCAAACGTTAATATTTCTATACAGAATGTTTATGTGTTAATTACACGGGAGATTTAAAGTCCAAAAATACTCGACATGCGACACGCCCAATGATCCGTAGAAGATTACGCCACATGACTGCAGTACACCTTTATGATTGGTCATTTATTGATTTAGGAATTTCACCGTGAGCTAAATTTGTCGTCTATACAGTTGTGTGGGATTTACCTGTGTGTTTTTGTTTACCTGTAAAAAGTAAAAATGGCGACACATCAAAAGTAACCTTCAGATTTATGAATTATGCTCAAAATATGGATTATGTATGAATGTGAAAAATAATGGAATAATTTTTAATGGATTTTAATTTATGAAAGGTATAGTAAACAATACACCTGTTCGACATCACCGCTAACATCAGGTAGCCGTTATCATCTATGGAAGGCTCTGGATCGCTTCCTGACGGGGCCTTTGAAAGATTTGTTACCTCAGCCCTCGCAGCTATAATAACTATCGTGTTCTCCTGGCGACTTCTTCAGAAGGTCAGGAATTAACTGATGGAGATACTCGCCCAAGATTCCCCAGAGCTATAGAAGGGGTACGATCACCCAATACGGACGATACAGAAAAACAAGAAACTAGCCGAAATACCCATTGATGAAAATATAAGTTCAGTAGAAAACAGCGAATTGACCTGTTCTCAAAAATATGCTTCTCTAGACAGTGAACCAAAGAAAGATGACGATTCAACTCCCACATGGGGAGACTATAGCTGGAGGAGGATATGTATGATACAGTCCACACCCGACGGAATGTTAAAGATTTTACATTAAAAAGAACTTCAGACTCCTCGTCGTCTGACGAAATGGATCCCGATATTCAGTTAAGTCCGATACCCGCATCCCACGAAATGTTAGAAAAACTGTATATGAATCAAGAATACCAAAGTATAGTCGACGACGGACAAACCGATAGTAGTAGTAGTTCCGACGAAGATGAAATGATTGAAGGTATTTACGAGCCTCCTAATATAGAAGATGATATGTTTTATGCAGGTGGTGGTTTAGAACCTATTATGGAAGAGGATTCGGACGATTTTAGTGACGACGAAAACGATGAAATTGCTGTAAATGTAGAGGTTCCTACCGACAATGAGCCTGAAGGAACAAGACAAGATCTTGTCAAACATCAAAGTGATAAAAATTTAACTTGTACTAGTGACATATTATGTCAAGCTGATTTAACAGACGATCATCAAATTTATTAGATAATTACATAGATGAATGTTTCGATCAGTGTGACGAGGAAAACGTCGACGGATATGATTCGGATAAAAGTTCCGATAGTACTGACAGTTTGCCACCATCGCCGATAATTCGAACTCGTGCCATTGATGAGGAATATGCTAATTTATCCGACGAATCTTGTAGTAGTGGGTCTGTTATTACCGTTGTAAGCGTAAAATCTTATTCGAGCGACACCCCTGAAATTCAGGTGGTCGAGGAATCAAACAAGCCGACGTCTTTCATTTATACCGACAACGAATCGAGTATATCCGACAATCTAAATGGAAAATATATAATCGCTTTTATTCACGGAAGTGATGAAAACCCAACAAACAATTACGATCTTAACAAAACGCCGGAAAATGACGTATTGGAAAAGGAAATTGCAAGTTCGAAAACACCAACAAATTTGAATTACGAGGATTTTATAAAAGACATAAAAGCTGTGAGCGAAACTAACAATGAAAACGGTCACGAGACACATTCGGATGAGGGAAATAATGAAACAGACGCAATCATTTCAGAACAAATACCAAATCATGTTGTTGAAGAATTAATTTGTCAAACCACATTTGCAAATCAAAAAACAGAATTGCACATTTCTGATAACAGTCAGTTTGATGAAATACCAGACAAACAATTCGAAGATAGATTCGATGATGACGTCGGACCTCGTGAATACAATCCATACGAAGATGATTTCGCCGAATTTGACTACTGTGATTCTGATGACGATTCGTTTTATCTTGTTGTTGGTGAATCAAACAATTTGCCTGATTTCGCGACATTCAACAAAGCAGATAATGGTAATTTGCGTAATTTCGATACTTTTGAAAATCTTGACTCAATTGGATTAGCTTCTCCTTCACTCCAAAGTCCGTGTGAATCTGGCTTATCAGATGACGGAAGATTCATATTTACACGTACAGAAGAAATAGGCACCGAATTCAGAACGCGAGTATTCGTGAAAGAAAGAGAACCTGGGCCGATTACTAGTAACATTACGTCACATGATGTGGAGGCGAATATTAAAGAAGTGCAAGTTGTAGATTCTGAAGTTGAAAATAAAAACTCATATAACGAAAGCAAATTACGAAATCACGAAGACTTTACTGACGGAGATCCTATAATTTCAGATTTAGAGAATATTGAACTCTTCATAGACGAGAATAATTTTAAGGAAAATTGCAGCTTAGAGAAAAATGAACAGAAACTTATTGATTCTAAAGAGGATTTACAAACAAATGAAACTTTACCTTCTGATCCAAGTTCTGACATTAATAATTCACCGTCTCATTTACTGAATGAAGCCTGTGGAATCGATTTATCAATAAATTTGGGTCTCAAATTAAATAATGTTTCATTACAGAACGAGGAAATAGATATAAACGGAAATAGTAGAACGGAAAATGAACAAAAGTTTACCAAGGCCATCAAAAGCGAAATCTCTGAGCTAATGGCTGTAAGTCAGAATGCAGTAACGAACACTACACCAGAACAAAACGTCATAGTAAATGATTTAGCAATTAATAAATTAGAAAATGACAAATTGCAAGAAAAAGAGGAATTTGAAAAATCTTTAGAGCCTTGTATAGACATTTTATCCAGAGCACACGATTCAGGAATAGATTTAGATTCAGAACAAAGTAAATCTAATAGCACAGAAGAATGTAACAAAAGTCCTCAACAAAATAGCAAACTTCAAATTTTTGACCTTTTACATTCAGTTAAAGGTCAAATTGATAGATCATCGGCTGCTAAACCGTCATTTTTCAAAGGAGGAACCAAAGCTAGAATTCAACAACAACAAAAGCAACGTAGCAAATCGTATGTGTCTGTTTTACAGCAACCAATGTCTCCGGAAGATACTCGAAGCGTAGCGGTTGTGCTTCCGGAAAAAGCGTTAAAATTGCCGAGGTCAAGACAGCAAATTATTGCTTCTAGACAGAAATTTCTAAGTGAACAGAATCTGTTTTCCGATAAAATGCAAGAACAATTTCAGCAACATAAAACTTCATTTAAGGAAGTTGCACAACGGAAACCGCGATACGTAAGAAGGGGAAATAGCCTACCAAGGTCTTCAAGAACCCATAAAAGCTACGACAAACTAGACTTTAACTCATTAAATTCTTCTGGGAGTTCTGTAGAAAAACCGGATATTTGTGCGTTACATGAAAATTGCATGTTCACTCCCCAAAAACATCAAGAAATTATGGATCGAACACTCTCTATTGATAATTTAGAAACAAGTTCAATGCGCTATGGATCTGTTACTTCTCTCGTTGAAACTGATATTGATTCGGGTGAAACAACTGAATATCAAATTTTTACTGATTTTGAAAATGATTTTGAATTTCAGTTCCCGTTGCAGAGAACAGCAAGCATGAGTGAGATAGGATCATTATCAAAGGCAAAGACCAAGAAAGAAATTAAAAGTCGTTTTAGTGATCGTAATGTTCCGAAATCAAAAAGTTTATGTACTTTAGAAACTAATATTGACGATGATAACGACGAAGCCCCGCGACCGGGAACACTTGGACGCGTTCCGTCAGTACACGAATTACGAGTTACAAAATCTTTGCAAAAGCTTAATATCCCCGATTGGTACAAAAAATCAAGCGTCTCAAGAAGCGGAAGTACATGGAGTTTGTATAGTTCGCCGCGCAAAGATTCGATTTCGTCATCATCATATGCATACCCGCCCAGTATTACCTCGTCACCCTGCCCGTCAGTAAGCTTTGGTTCAAATTCTGTCGTAATCAGAACTCGCGTTACGCCTTCAAGCGCTAGATTATTTCGAGCGCCAAAATTACAAACCACTCCAGAAAAATCGCCAACACCGATAAGTGTTCAACTGCCAAGTGATAAACTGAGACAAAAAGACAAGGCTAAGGAACTCATGCCAATACCGATTGTGCCTTTTTCAAAACTGCGTCTTATGTTTGAGGAAAGTTCACGAAAAAGATTGCCTACAGCGCTAGCAAGTTCGCCAACTAGCCCGTCGTCCCCAACATCCACTACTGCAAAAAGTATCGAGTCTCCGACAACTCCTATATCTCCGACAACTCCTTTATCTCCTATATCTGTCACTCCGATTACTTCGCAAATAAAATCTACAACAGCGCCGGAATTATCAGCTTCGAAACCAAGTATTCCCGCGAAACCAATACTGAAGAAGACGACAGAAAATAAAAATGTCGGACGCGTCGAACCCGAACTACGCCAAACAGCACCAGTAAGTGTTCAGCCGATGTCGACGTCACCTCGCAGTGGACGACGCGTGCAGACAACTTTCAATGGAACTGTCGGACAAGCAGAGGTACGTAAACCGAAAGAAACGACTTTTGAAGGGGACAAACCAGTCCAAGTCGTAAGACCGGAAGTACAGGATCAAAAAGTAACCCCTCAAATATCAAATACTGCAGAAAATCAAACTGAGCATAATTCAAAATCTGGCAGGTATAGTAGTCTGTCGAAGAGCCTAAAATCAGCATTTCGACGACCTCAGAAACCCTCAACTGTAGACTCTGGTGGAAGCAAAGTCGGTAAGACCTTTAAAATCTAATATTAAATTAGCCCACGACTACCATCATAACATGTCTGTATGGTGTAATATTGGTAATACTAACACTGTGGATAACATAGCATGCCAACATATTTTCAACATATATAGGTTCAGTCTCGCAATGGTAAAACATATTTAGACATCAACAATTTTGTCAAATAGGACGTATCGAGGGCAAAATCGCCAACATTGTTAAAAAAAGAAGCTGAAGATAAGGGTATTTTTCCTACGACAATGCAGCTAAATGTACATACAATATGTTAACTTATTTTTTTAACTTTGATTCTTGCTATTTCTCTCATCTTATTGCTGTCAGACTAAAATCGGATAACTCTTGAACTTTTTTCATTCTATTCCATGTGTTCGTAACTTTATTTTTTCAAGGACTAGTCTAAAGTAAAACATTATACAAAAAATATACTTTAAATGGATTCAAGTCCTGGGATCTGTGCCAGGGTAATTTATTACGTTAGATTTGACAATATTAAGGGACAAATCTAAAATAACAGTTTTCTGTTTAAAGAGAGGAAAATTGATACTTCTTTACACGGAGGCCATTCGAAAATATTTTTTTTATAGATTATAAAGTCATAGATACTGATGATTTTCCAGTTGACTAATGTCGTTTAAAGTTTAAGTTTGATGCGTCACAAAAATCCCGTTTTAAAGAGCAGGATAAAAAAGTTAGATTTTGTACAATAAATTATACACAATCCTCAACAATGGGCCATTTTACTATACATCTATAAAGAATTAAAGATAAATGTTCTAAAGTTACAGAAATAACTATAAATGAACTTTAAATGGGATAAAAATGTTTAATGTGTTTGTACTTAGAAGACTAATGTGCCAATCTAAACTGTATGAAGAAAAGCCGAAATCAATGATATAAAGACATCGACACGTACTTTTATTAAAACGATTTTGCCAAACCTATACCTAAGGCCAGTTTATATTAAAGTCATTGCATGCTAGTTTTATATCTGAAACATCTCAATTAATATATATAAGTGACGTCTGAAAAGTATCACCACTTATTCAAAATATCACATTTAAGTTTTTAAGAGACGTCACCATGGCACTTTTCATAAATGTTCAAGTTAAATTTTTATAAGGAGTGTTAAACTGCATGGATTGAATGTTGGTTGCTATACGTCCAGTGGCAAATATTTTATGATGTTGTGAACAATAACTGCATGGATTGAATGTTGGTTGCTATACGTCCAGTGGCAAATATTTTATAATGTTGTGGACAATAACTGCATGGATTCAATGTTGGTTGCTATACATCCAGTGGCAAATATTTCATAATGTTGTGGACAATAACTGCATGGATTGAATGTTGGTTGCTATACGTCCAGTGGCAAATAGTTTATAATGTTGTGGACAATAACTGCATGGATGCATACTAACATGTTAAGAATTGTTTAGTATGTCGCTCCTATTCTACCCTTTGTCTTGAATTCGTTTATACGACTTGAATATGTTTCACTATATGTTCCCACAACCGAATTCACATTAAAATAGACTCGTCAAATATGTCAAAACAAGAACTTCAATTTTTTTTAAACAACCGAATGGACCCCGAAAGGCGTCTGTTTGGCTACGTGGGTTGTATACATATAAGCCGATTCTAAAATAATGCATCGTAATGACGGGCATGCTCCTCTCATCGAAAAAAAAACCACCCAATATATATATAAAATAACTCGAAGGATTCCTGCCAGATCATGATTGCTACCAAACATGACTGTCATCCAAATTTATCCCAGTAGCAGTCGATTCTTTGATCATCCTAAGAAATTTATGAAATATTTGCCACTGGGCGTTCGGCAAACTACAACTTCTTCTCCAAGTTAATCAGTCACATCTTGAAAATTTTGATTGGAAAATCGAAGTCGATTAGTGTTATATCGTTACTATTGGTCGAAGAATAATTTATTTGGTATTTTAAAAAGTAGGATAATCGAAGGAAAAACTCAAGTTAATCAGAGAAACTAAACAATTTAGACAACTCTCCCAAACGATAGATATTTCACATGCACGTTTGACGACTACAATCTAGCCGAAATAGATGCTAGTTAGCTAGTAATACACAGGTACTTCTCCCTGCTATCATTTAACTTTATTATAAGATACACATGTAAATAGTCAAAAAATTATCAGAGTAGAGTGCATGCATGTAATAATACATCCTACTGAACCATGCAGTTGAAGAGCAGATGTTAAGAATTATAAATGTTTACCTAAATTTTAATACATTTTTTTATTTTTTTCAGAAACCACAGTATAACAGGAGTTTTGATGATGCTGTAAGTGAAATAGTGAAAGAATGTCCCATTTACACCGTTAGTTCTCAACATTCCGATATGGTAGAAAACCTGCTTACAGTGGACACGCCCAATACACAATGTCATAAAACATTTACTGGAATACACAATGAAGGAGAAAGTTTACATAAGAAATGTAAATCATTAGAGGATGTTATAGATGGATTATTAGCCATAGAGAAGAGGTCTTGCTCCTCCGACGATATATTATCTAGACGGAAAAGTGTCCCGTATTCACGAGAACTGGACTGTGATTTAGAAATATACAAGAAACATAATACATTTAGTTCAAACTCTCATCACGAAATCAAACATTTGGTTATTAATAATGATAATTTTAACACTGACGGACAAACAGTATTTTGTGAAAACTGCCGGGAAGCTACTTATCTTCAAAATGCTATAGACTATTTCATAACTTGTCATTTTTGTTTAACATACTACTGTAGTCATGTTTGTCGAGCGGAGGATTGGCATAGTCACAAGATTTCATGTATATACGGAAGAATATCAGATTTGTGTAAGCGAGTGATTAAATTTTGTAACAAAAATCCAGATATGCAGTTTCACCTCTCTCAAATAGCGCGGATAGGATTCTCCGAAAATGGAAAAGGTTGTGTAAAATTGACGTTCCGTGAAAGTTGGTCTGGTGAAAGTTTTTGTAATTTTGGACATCCATTCTTACAAGAACAACCGACTTATGTCACTCAGAAATGTTTTAAAGACGACGAACATGTTAGTCAGTCTTTCGCAGAATTGAATACAGCCGTGGAAAACTATAATCCTAATCTAAAGTATATCTTACTGGTTTCAGTTTCCAATCCGACACAAAGTTCGTTTAATAAAAGTGGAAATTATTCCTCCATTCAAAGATGTGCCAAATTGAGACTTTGTGGACCAACTAATTTTCATCTTAAGTCGGGAACGGATATGCATTCTGTTTTAATCTTACATTTTGTAACGGAAGTCAATGCATTTTCATCTGCTAGTCAAATGGCTGATCGACACGCACGTGAGACATGCTTCATTAACATTCAAAGAATATTGCGCGAGAGAGGGGTCATTTTGCGACATTGCTTTCCGAAAATTTATAGAAAACTGATTGATTTTATCGCAAACGGTAAACGGTTTTCTCCTATAACATTTTATCCTTATGATACAAAGAAGAAAAAACATTATTTATGTATTATAATACCGGAATCGGATCCTGAAATAGAGTTGGTTCCGGATCAATATTTATGCGGTGAAAATGGTATGATGGAAACGTTATACGAAGATTTTATTTATAATAGAAATGATACTTAGAAAGTTATATCCATTCAACTGTTTACCTCCTTGTTGAGTATACTTATTATAGTGCCAATATAAGTTTTGTAAAAGGTGCAATTTTTCCACAATATTGTATGTTTAAAAAATGATTTCATTTGTCTTCTCATGAAATATTGGGACGAAATGTTAACTTTTTTCAAACATATTTTCCTACATTGACACAAATATATATAGATTCCAAAATATAAAAATATTTCCAATGAGATAAAGGGCAACTGTTTGATTACATTTTTAATATGAACAAAATCTTGAAAAATTAAATACTTCTTTTTTAATCCAGATTATTTTAATATTAATAAATTCCTAAAAGGGAGATGGAGAATCCACAGCTAGTTAGAGTAACTACCCCACCCCCTTTTTTCCCTGAAGAAAAATGTCAGAGAGGATTTGTGACGTCCCCTGCGACCAATCATTATTGGTTTAAAAAAATATAGCATTATTAGCATCATAATCTGTTATATTTTATTTGGATTATCATCTCATAATTTTAATTCATCTTTGAAAAGAGTCCAATTTTCTTCTCCGCTATTTTGTGCTGCAGTGTCATCCATTTTACAGCTTTTCTTGTTGTCTTCCCTTTAAGTGCAATCAAAATGCCACCTTTAAAAAGCATTAGGATTTTATGAAATTTACATTGAACTTTTGTCTGTTCGTGTACATTGTACTATATTTTATAAAAACGTGAAAAAGAAACTGGTTTTTTTTTAAATGTTGAAACTCTGTTGCTCATTATTTTGTTTATATACACTTGGTAACGTTGGTTATACAATGATTCTCCTTTGACCATTATTTTGATAAATGGAGACCATTTATTACATTTATTGAATAATAGATACAGACATGGTCCTTGTATACTTTATTCATTACAAACATAACATATGCTTTTGATATCGCTTTTAAACTTTGGCAACGACGTACCACGTATATCTAAGATAAACTATTGTGTTCAATAAGAATGTCTGGTTTTACTTTATGAATACAGTTTCAAGAATCAGTAATGGCTTTCTTCAAGATTTTAAGATTTATTGATGCAATTTTATTGCTTATTTTCCCAAATATTCTTCGGAACAGGGATTTTATAACAAAGCTTCGAATTTCAGATTTTTTGTTATCAAGAAAAACCACACGAAGGAGTATTTAATAGACTTTATATATATTTTTAGTATGCTGTTCTCACAGCAAGAGTTGCTAGTTTGTGATTACCAGTGTGGGGCCTTATCATAAGTGAAATGTACATTATTATAAATGCAAGGGACAGGATATATAAATATAAATAAGTAAAACTGGAGGGGGGAACTAGTTAATCAAAATCAATTATTCACTTATTCTGTATAATTATGTCTGGCACAAATATATTTATAGAATCTGTCTGATTAAATCTGACAAAAATATTTTGCTTCTTTATGATTAAATCTGATTAATATATTGAATCTGATGAAAAAAAATCAGATGATTACGGCACACGTGTTCAGTTTTTAAATTTCAGGTAAACATTGTTAATTTGTGTTTGTACTTTTTTGCATATTGTGCTTGTGTTGTTTAAACTCTCTCTCAAAGAGACACCTACGTTAGTATTAATTACCCCTTAAATATGCAAGGTCAGCATTTTGCTCAGTTGTGAAAGAAATAGGCTAAATGGTATATTTGTATCATGTATGTATATATTTCAAGTAAACAATATTTATTTTCTGTAATGAATACATTTTATATGTTCCATTGTTTAAAGAGAAATATCGTAAAATTGATCATATTCTGAATAAATTGTTACATACATACAAAAACTGTTGTTTGCATTAACAACCTTTGAATTAACATCAGTGAGCGACAACCCAAGTGGAAAGAACAAAAAATCATCTTAATTCTCTTAGAGCAAAACATAATCTGCCTCAAAAGAAAGTTTATAGAATGATATAAGTCAAGAAGATGGGGTATGAGTGCCAATGAGACAACTCTCCATCCAAATAAATATTTATAAAAGTTACAGCCATTATATTAGTAGGTCTTTTACACGGAGCCTTGTCTCACACCGAAAAGCAAGTTATAAAGGGCCCCAAAAATGACTAGTGTAAAGCCATTCAAACGGGAAAACCAACGGTTTAATCTATGTAAAAAACGAAAAACACTTATGAACCACATCAACAAACGACAATTACTGAACATCAGATGTATGTCTAGAGTATAAATAAGTTGTTAATGCGTCTTTGTGAATAGAACTTTAAACCCTGCCTAGTATATCTTTTCACGATCTGGTGAAGAAGAAAACTATTTAAGTATTCTATTCCAAGAAACGTTACCAAATGGCGAAAACTTTCGACAGTAACATCAATAGTTTGATATAAAAACATATAACATGACATAAGATTCAGCTGACGAGATATGATATTTTGGTACTGAGTTAAACCTCGACTATCATGTTGGTGTGGTGTCCGAATCTGTCTTTCAGCTCTGCCAACACCAATAATAGCCTTGCATGAAACTTTACAATCTGTCGGTTCTCGACAAAAGCGGAGCAGTTCATCGTTTCTCTGTGCAACTAGCGATGATCGAAGGTTCAGTCTTTGTGTGACTAACGAAGCATGTAAACAATTTTCAGTCTCCGTGTAACTAGAAAAGCAGGTAGAACGTTCAGTCTCTGTATAATTGGCGGATCAGGTAAAAAACGTTAATCCTCTATAAAAAGCGGAGAAAGAAGCGTTCAGTCGGACAGTGTACTTTAGTAACTATATATATCGGATCAGGTAAAAAGCCTTCAGTCTGTGTAGGTAGTAGGGCAGGTCAGTGTTCAGTGTATATTATAAACGGACTCAATATAACTAGCGGAGCAGGTTAGCATTCAGTTTTTGTGTAACAAGCGGAGAAGGTATAAGCGTTCAGTATATGATAACTTGTTGAGCAGGTATAAGCGTTCAGTTTCTGTATATCAAGCAGAGCAGGTATAAGTATTCATAATCTGTAAAACAAGCGGAACAGATATAAGCATTTAGTAAATATAACTAGCGGAGCAATTATAAGCTTTCAGTGTCTATAACAAGCGGAGCAGGTATAAGTGTTCATAATTTGTATATATATAACAAGCGGAGCAGGTATAAGCGTTCATTATCTGTATAACAAGCGGATCAGGTATAAGCGTTCATTATATGTCATGCCAAGAAATCCTCGCTAAAAATTCCGGTCGACCCCTACGGCAGTCATTAGTAGCTAAAGATTTGATTTCATTCAAGAAATTAATGTATGACCTTCATGTACGTGTCGCTTAGAACACGGCCATATACCAAATGGTCAAAATTAATCATCCATGTAATTTGCTCTATGGGGTGTTTGCAGAATTTCAACGGAGGCAATTTCTTGGCATGGGAGAAAGGAAGAAAGACCATTCACAATTTGTCTTATATTTGTTTTTCTCTTTTTTAATTAAATAAAAAAAAAAAAACTTTCAAATGTACAGTTCATAAGATAAAAAATATTCCCTGTGGAACACCTCCCCCCTTTTTTTGTGCTCTCTGTGTTTAACCCTCGAATTAAGCTTTCCAATCTAATTAAATTTAAAACCTTGCTTTCTAACCAATCTATTCATGTACCGGACCGGCAACTTTCTTTATTTAATTCGAAGCGGTACAGGTGTAAGCGTTCAGTATCTATTCTATAAAAAGCGGAGCAGATATAAACGTTCAGTATCTGTATAACAAGCGGAGCGGGTACAAGCGCTCAGTCGTAGAATAACAAGCGGAGTAGGGATAAGCGTTCAGTATCTGTATAACAAGCGGTACATGGATAAGCGTTCAGTATCTGTAATAGTATAACTAGCGGATCAGGTAAATGCGACCAGTATCTGTATATCAAGCGGAGCAAGAATAAGTGTTCATAATCTGTATAGCAAGCGGAGCAGGTTAAGGCGTTCTATATCTATAACTATTGGAGCAAGTATGTGTGTTAAGTATCTGTATAACTAGCGGAACATGTATATGCGCTCAGTATCTGTATATCAAGCGGAGCAGGAAAAAGTGTTCATAATATGTATAGCAAGCGAAGCAGGTTTAAGCATTCTTAATCTATAACTTTTGGAGCAAGTATAAGCGTTTAGTACTTGTATAACTAGCGGAACAGGTCTAAGCGTTCAGTATCTGACTATCTGTATAAAAGCGGAGCAGGTATAAGCGTTAAGTATCTGTATATGTATATCAAGCGGAGCAGGTATAAGTGTTTATAATCTATTTAAAAACGGAGCAGGTATAAGTGTTCTGTATCTATAACCAGCAGAGCAAGTATAAGCGTTCAGTATCTATAACAAGCGGAGCAGGTATAAGCGTTCAGTATCTGTATAACTAGCGGAGTAGGTATAAACGTTCAAAATCTGTACAACAAGCGGTATAGGTATAAGCGTTAAGTATCTGTATAATTAGCGGAGCAGGTATAAGCGTTCAGTGTCTGTATAACAAGCCGAGTAGTATACTGCGCTTTCGTTACGAACTGACATCTAAATCATACTTATACAGTGGTAAATACAGAAAAAAAATACTCAAAAGGCGAAAATAAATCATAAAATAAAATAAAGAAGATGACTGAAATATCTGGCCTTGCGGTCATAAAACTTTCGAGACAGTTTTTTGTACTCGTACTCGAAAATCAACCAATCAAAATGTTGTGGATTTCATGTTTCGAGCATGATTTTTGTGCTCCGAGCACTGGGAAAAGTTTTATGACTTCAACCCCTGGACGCAACAACAATTTTCTACAACATAAGGGGAGGTAACCCCTTCAAGTCCAACATGCCGGCTATTTTGTATACTAAGTATTATGAACAATGTTTGCTTTATTTGATTGGTGTATTGTTTATCGTTTAACGTCCAGCGACAAATAGTGCATTAATATTTAGGAGAAAATCAAATGAAGCCGTACACGAAATTTAATGGTTTTGCCAAGCGAGTGGACATGGACGACTGTCACTTGAAATAGAAGGTATTTTGGACAGGTTTAGGAATTCAGCATTGCGATTGACCATCTAATGTCAATGCAATCGTTGTTGTAAGTAAGGCCAGTAAGAAGTTCTTGAAATGTAGAGAACGTGGAACTCTAGATAACATAAGGCATTGGAATTAAAGAATTTATGAATTTGCAAAAAAGGCTTTATTGTTTAGTAAATTTTAGGGTTCTCGTTTTAGTGCAAGAGTTTGATCAACAGTAATTTGCTTATGCTGTGTTCTTTCCGGAGTAAATCCGGTTATAACCATGGATTAAGGGTATACTAAGGTGATGCCAGGTGAAATTAAATAAATCAAGAATTTGAAATTGATACTATAAGCTTGAAGAGTATTAGTTCAGGATAAAAATAAGCTAAAAATATTGATAGGTCATAGAGCTCCTTTTCGAGATACAAGTACTTGAATAATAAAGTATGGTGGGAAAAGGCTGACTCCGTCTTTTACCTATATTTGTGATGGTATTATTTGGGTCTCAATCAAAAAGAAAGAAATCAAGAATCAGCTTAAATTTTTCTTATATTTAAGAATTGAATGCTTCTTTTTGTAACTTCATTTGGGTGTAAAAGCGTTGACCGAAGTACATTTTGTATTCTAAAAGTGTGCGCACGGTCAATGCTTTTACAACCCTATGAAGCTACAAAAAGAAGCGTTCAATACTTATAATTACATTTTTTAGCTAGGATCATGAAAGCACTAATTTTATCAATTATTTATTTATTCACCTGTGCACTTTATTGTGGGACCTCGTGTTATAATGAATGATAAGTTTTAAGGAATAACACGTGATATGCAGTTAGCCATTCAGTCTTACAATTACGTATTATAATGAAACATACATCTAATGTAATTATTAAAAAATAAATAGGTGTTATAGGGCAAAATATTTCACCTTGTATCGTATGGAAAAACAGCAAGGAATCCGAACATTTTTCTGGGGGGGGGGGCTATGTTTTTTTTTGGAAGTTTGTTTCCAGTTTGTGGAGAAAAAAAATATTTGTTTTTGATTCTGAGAAAAAAAAATTGTTTGTTTCACCCTCAGCTGCCACTATATGTAATGCTAAAATTGAAAGAAAAAAATTGTTTTCGACTTGTCGCGAAAAAAATAGATTATTTGTATTGAGTTAAAAGCGATCCAGTATTAGAATTTAAAAACAATTAAAAAGGTAATAAAATTTAAATTAAGTCAATACACACAATGAATAGCAAGTCATTGACTTTCAAAGCAAAGACAGACAAGCATATATATATAATATATAAAACAATTTGTGAAAGCAAATTTACAGATCTAACATTGTTGGGTTGATGTTTAGACGAGTTATATACATAAAACATGTATAAAATATTGTCTGAGGCAATTAAGATGATAACTTACGTTGAATAGCAGAAGAACTATTCCAAACAGGACTAATTCTGGGCATACTGTAAAACATGGTATGGTACGATGGTATGGTATGTGGTATGGTATGGTGGTATGGTACGAATACCATCATACCATGGTATGCATGAATGGTACCATGGTATGGTATGATGGTATGGTACAAATTACTATACCATGGTTCAAATTTTTATACCATGGTATAACTTGATGGTATGAAGCATTATGTATGGTTTTTTGAAGTAGGAAATTTAGAAAAGTCTTTATGCTTTGGCTATTCTTAAACAGGATTTTATAAATTATCTGTTTGCTTATCTTTCTTTTTGACCTATTCCAAAACAAACTCTTTTTTTCAATAAGAAACAGGAACAAGAGTATTTGTTGAAAAATCAATGTAAACAAAATATTCATTGGTTAAATTTTTTCAAGACATTTAGAATCAAAACAATTAATTTAGTAAAACTATCATGCTGAAGAAAAACAGTCAAAGTGTGGTTGGTGATTAGTTGTAGTTAGTAAGAATATAATCTGCTGTGACTAAAACTTTTGTTCAATTAAAGGACTTTTTTATTGCTATTTTTTTATTGCTGTACAAGTGTAATTTTGTCATATTAACATTTTGGTTATCGTCTGTTAAAGTCATTAAGTCAAATGTGGCTATCCTGCTATAAGATTAACATAGAATGTTCTCTAGGTCACGTAGTAAATACTTTTATATGATTTATATGTTTTATTTTTGTAAACAAAGAGTTGGAGAATATTTGGAGATTATTTAGGTCAGTTGGGGAATATTTGGAGATAGAGGTATATAAGAGCCCTCTGTTTTAAAAGGAGAATTGAAGGCTAGAAAGGACCCATACAATATGAAACTTTAAAAAGGATTTTGTTATTCTGGGCAGATTTTAGCATATCTTGGGAGAACTTGTAGATTTATATAGAAGTTGTGTTACATTACTTTTCAACTGTATTTAGTTTTGATATTTTTGTCCGCTCAGACTATTGCGTGGTTTATGTCCGCATAGTATTGGATACTATGCTTTGGGTTTTTTCTGTGTGCACAGTATTGGACATTGTTGCTTATTTTGATGCGGAATGTAATGAAATCCATTTGTAATGTGTGAAAGTGATGTACTGACGAATCTTTGAATGTACATTTTGTAAACTGTATATTATGTAAATATTCCTGACAAAGCCATTTTAAACATAGGGGGGTCCATATATCACAAACAAAAATATCCGTTAGTACTAAATGAAAACTATGAAAAAAATATATATAAAATTAAATTAAATTAAAACCTTAATTTTCATAAACCATAGATGTAATTACATCTATGCATAAACTTATTGAGCAAGTCTATATTAAAAATATTCTATCATGGCAGATATAACATGTATAGGGACAATATGTATTCATGATATTCGATGGAACATCAGATGAAATTATATATTTTTTTCGTCTAGCAAATGATTATAACCCTTTATTAAAGTCTCAACTAAGAAATCTCAAACAAAAAAATGTCGTTCTTAGATGTTGATGTAATTTTAATGCATCTTAAAATAACCATCTCAAGCATAATTGCCGAAACACTAAAATAGAATGGTTGGATCCTATGGGATGTGTTGTTGCATGGGTGTTTTATAATAACACAATTTTCTTTGTTGTTGTTTATCCTGAATATCAAAATATAACTGGATGTGATTATATTATTATTATTACATATAGTATACAAAATATTCAAATTTTGCAATTAATAAAAAAAAAATGAAATAAAGTTGTTTAATAAAATCTCACATAACAAAAAAAGACACATTCCTTGGTTGATATTATGTATATACTTCCTTAATGCACATTGTTTTTACATATAAATGAAGAAAACAAAATACTCTCTACAACATGTGCTATCTATCCATGTATCAACCAACATAGTATTATATTTAGTGACAGTTTAATTTGAAAGTATGGTGTTTTTTAATCCACACAGGAGATGATTCACCTTTTATTCACATTTTTAGTGGAATTTCTTGGCCATAGATGTAGACAGAATATGCAACTGTTTAAAGTGTCATATTTCAAAACAAATATAAAAGTTGACCATTGACAGAAAATTATGAAAAACTTTAACTACATTATCTAGATTATAATCATAAGATATGCAGTACTTCACAAAATTTCAAAGAATAATTGACAGCTATTCTACTGCCAGCAAAGCGTCAGAATGGGACATTATATCTATCTGTCTTATCTTAACTTAGTAGTTATCTGATATGTTTAAATTGAGTTTTTTTTCCTTGTTTTCTGTTCACAGCATAAGGTAAGGGATAGTCTAACTGGTTTGTCTACATCTATTTATTTTGTAAAATTTTATTTTCATAAATAAAACAGATATATGTACATAATATCAACAAATAAATAAAATAAAAATATTTTAGATTTTTCAAAATTTCCTACTTCAAAAAACCATACCATGATTCATACCATCAAATTATACCATGATATCCTAATTTGTACCATGGTATAGTAATTTGTACCATGGTATAGTAATTTGTACCATACCATCATACCATACCATGGTACCATTCATGCATACCATGGTATGATGGTATTCGTACCATACCATCATACCATACCACATACCATACCATCGTACCATACCATGTTTTACAGTATGCCCTAATTCTGGTAGGTCACCTTTACGGCTTCAACAATCATCAAAACCATACTTCTAGGTCATTTGGTCTCTGGTAGAGAGTTGTCTCATATCGCATCTTCTTATTGTATTGATTTATAAACGGTATTTACAGATCAGTATATATGTCTTAAAAATCATACACAATAAGAATTAAAAAAAAACATAACTTATGATAACAAATAATAATGGTAATAAATTAAGACTAAACTGAAAACCCTTAGCATAAAACCTGGTTAAAATGTCGTAATAAATACATAAGTAAATAATAAACAAATATAATTATATTTTTCTTAGAAAAATATGGTTAAAAGCGTTAGCATTTACAGCCCCACGTATTCCTGCTATCGATTATGGTTTCTGCAGCTGTATTTCAAAAGCGCATGCGTACCTAAATATTTAGAATTGTATTAACATTATAAAGAAACATGGTATGTGAAGAGTAAAAGACAAAAGAGGAAAAACAAACGAATGTGAGTAAAATTTATTTTGTATACGACCAAGAAGAATCATATTTCAATATTGCAGGATCAAGCCTCCGTGGGACTTGGGGAGTCATATATGTAATACCATACGTCTACACTATCATACACAGTAAGATTGATACTACAAGTTCCAACCAAAACACATTCGATTTGGGACAGAGCCAGGAACATTTTGTAGTTAACTTATAAATGAGACACAAGTTTCGTTGTCAGGTCATTTTAACAAAAAGAATTCCAAGGCGTAATAAATATTTGATTATTTATAGTAGTGGTCTCTCAGCATTGTGCTACTGTTTTTATATATGGTTAAGATTAACTTTTATAATTGATATGTACAAGCACTTTTTGCATAGACGGTCAGTGTCTGTTCATTGCACTAAAGTTTGTATGTGCTACAAATAAAACGAATATTTTAGCCATCTGCCTGTAATTTGAATAGACGTTATAAATTTCATAATAAAATCAGGCCTACTAGAGGAAATATTCTGTAATGTTATTTTACCGGGAACAATTATTACAGTATTTGTTTCTAACAGAATAAAGGGTATAGAATATGTGTTCCAGCAGGGACAGATATTATGGCATTATTTATGACAAGGTTTTCAGAGGAACTTATGATAGACGGAATACAAATATGCGTTGAAACCACCAATTACGCTTAATTCAGTTACGATTTCACATTTTCTAAATATAGACAAAGTTTAGTTATTTCCTACTTTCCACTCTACATGTTAGCAGTTAAATTTTAGTCTTTTCCTGTAAACACCGAATTTATTAACGTGTTGACAGCTAAATTTCAATGTTTTTACATAAGTTCATAAGGTCGATAAAAAATATCGTCCTGTCAAAAAACTAATTTCGCGTTTACATGAATTCCCCTTAAGCGACATATATTAGACATGAAACATTTTATTACAAAGTAGTTTTAATTTACTTACACGGACAAGCGGTTTTGAAAAGGTAGGCTATATTTTTTTTATGTAAAAAACTAAAAAAAAGACACAAAGGATACAAAAAAACGTGGACGCGACTGATGCTGATAGGGTATTGATCAAAGACAGATAACTCTGATGAAATACTAAAAAGTAGCTAGCGTTCTATATATAATACACAGTTACTTTTGCATAGGTACTATTTCTGTACTAAAAATTTGTAGTACTGGAAATCTACTTTTGATATTCTGTAGTATTTTGTTACTCTAAAATTATTGTAATATTTAGGTACCTGTATTTTACAGTACTTTATTTGTACTTGAAATTTAGGTACTACAGATTTTTGGCTACCACCGTTACATTTTCAGCATTTTGAATGTTTTTCTATCAAATCTCTTTAAAAAAATGATTTTCAAACATGGAATATTGTATTATTTCTGTACCAAAATATTTAGTACAAATCAAGTACTGTAAAATACAAGTACCTAAATTTTAAAACAGTTTTTTTAAAGTAAAGAAATAGTACTATATATTAAAAGTAAATTTCCAGTACTGCATCTTTTTAGTACAGAAATAGTACCTATGCAAAAGTAGCTGTGTATAAGGTTTGAGGAGTATGGAAAAAATTGTGCAGCTCTGGTAAGAACTACATCCGGCCAAGCGAAAGTTGCACATGACTATTCCGTATGCCAAAATAAAGATTAGGAGTGCTCAACAACCCCCTAACCTTGGAAAGGGATCAAAGGACTATAAACTCATCATATATACCCGACTCATAGATACCCGACTTTTAAATGTTTGTACGCAAGCCGAGTGTTTCGTCTATGACGGACTCGTTAGTGCCGCTCGAATAAAAAAATGTTTCGAAGGCAAAACAAAGTAATGGATTAAATTTCAGACAAGCCTTATACGGGGTTGACCCTTTCGGTTTCGGTATTCATACGAGCAAGCCTTTCCAAAGTTTATATGTAGTCTACTAGATGTCACTTGATGAAGATTATTACACAAACACGCGATAAGCGTACTGATATCGTTTACATACACTAAATATACTAGCTAGTACTCAAATACATTTCTTGCTAAAATATAACATGTTTTAAACCAATTAAAATTGTTTTACTGAACTTGTGCTACTTCAGATCTATTTATAAAAAAGAAGATGTGGTGTGACTGCTAATGAGACAACTGTCCACAAGAAATCAAAAAGACACAGAAACTAACAACCATAGGTCACCGTACAGCCTTCAACAATGAGCAAAGCCCATACCGCATAGTCAGCATTAAAAGGCCCCGAAATGACAATGTAACACTCAAACGTGAAAACTAACGGCCTTTTTTATTTACAAAAAATGAACGAAGAACAAATATGTAACACATAAACAAACGACAACCACTGAATTACAGGCTCCTCACTTGGGACAAGCACATACATACATAATGTGTCGGGGCTAAACTGTGACATGTTAGCGGGATCCCAACCCTCCCCTAACCTGGGACAGTGGTATAACAGTACAACATAAGAACGAACTATAAAAATCATTTGAAAACTGTGTTTATCTTTTAACTGTTATCGTTTCAGATGTTTCCAATGGAGGAGATTAATTTTGCCATTAACTATACTGAGAGCGATGACTTAACCATCGATGCCTCTCCAGCAATAGGGGACAAAGATACACTGCTGATAATAATGGACTGTTTAGTTAATGTATTTGTTCTACTGCTAAATATCTCTCTTGCAGTATTAATACTCTGTCACTCAAAGATACGACAACAATTATTCTATTGGAGGGTTTTAAATTTATGTTTGTCTGACCTTATCGTTGGGGTATTAGTGCTTCCGTTCGGAATAAGTTACACGCACAACTATGCTTGGCTTCATGGTCATGTACTTTGTCAAACGTATGTTATCCTCGATGTTACACATTTTGGATTTTCTTCTTTAGTTATTACAACGATGTGCGCGGACAGATTCTTGTCGAAAATTTTGGAGCTGTATCCGGATAAACTACAGATTATAAAATTTGTGCAACTGTTTCTGTTCATTATGCCTTGGCTTTTCACATTATGTGTTTTCCTGCCATTACTATTATCAAGCGTTAAGACGATGGGTGTCGTGTTCCGCCATACTTGTGGTTTTATATTACATGACGATATGCTAGTTCCGACAGCCGTTGTTGCATACTTGATACCAAATTTACTGTTAATCTTGACAACTGTTATCATGTTAATTATTTACAAAGTAAAACGCCCTGTTTGGTATCGACTGGACGAACCAGAGGCTCCTGGAAGTCACATCACTCCACATCTTAGATCCTCCACCATTGCAACATTAATTGTTAGTTGTATTACAATGTTGTTCTGGTTCCCTTATTTGGTCAATATGTTTATAATGGTAACCTGTAGATCTCACCGGTGCTTTCCAGGTTTGGAGGTCTTCAAAGCAACATTGATACTGTGTACTCTGACATCATTATTTACACCTTGCCTCTGGTTAAGTGATGATGAGATACGAACAGCTGCGAAACAGTCCGTTCGGAGGATACGGGCGTTTTGTTTGAAACCATTGGTTGTGCGGGAACAACAGTACAATGAACACATAAACGAAGAAGATTTATAATCGGTCAATATACTTTTGATCTAACAGTTTATATCTTTAAATAAGCTTTTAAAGTCAATATGTCTATACACAAGAAAACTGTTTGTCTACTTAACTGATTTATGTGTTCAAGCTATGTCAACAACTGCTTATATATAATGTGAAATATTGCCAGTTACTTTATGTTTTAGTTTTACAAAAATAAATCTTTCATTATAGTTTTAAGTAGTAATTTTTTTTTCTCGATTACTCTAAACAGTTGGATTGTTATTTAATAGCAAAAAAAAATGACACGGCAACATAAACAATACAACCATGTAACACAGACAAATCAGTATATCGTGGGTAAAACATCCATCAATTAAAGATATCTGAAGTGTCAATATCTACATCAAACAAAGATATCTTATGTAGCACATCCATTAAACAAAGATATCTTATGTAACACATCCATTAAAGATGTCATATGAAACACCTCCAACAGACCAAGATATCATATGTAACACATCAGTCAAACCAGAATACCTAATGTAACACAGTGGCGGATCCAGAAATTTTCATAAGTGGGGGCCCACTGACTGACCTATGAGGGGGACCGCTCCAGTCACGCTTCAGTGATTTCCTATATAAGCAAACAATTTTTTCCCAAAAGGGGGGGGGGCAGGCCCCCCCCCCCCTAAATCCGCCTCTGAACACATCCGTCAAACCAAGATATTGTATGTAACACATCCGTCAAACCAAGATATCATATGTAACGCAATCATCAAACCAAGATATCATATGTAACACATCCGTCAAACCAAGATATCATATGTAACGCAATCTTCAAACCAAGATATCATATGTAAAACATCCATCAAACCTAAATATCATATGTAACACATCTATAAAACCAAGATATCAAATGTAGCACATCCGCAAGACAAAAATATCTTATGTTGCACCTCAATCAGAGAGATATCCTATGTAACACATATATCAAACAAAGATATCTTATGTAGCACATCCACACGACAAATATATCTTATGTAACACATTAGTCTAACCAAGATATCATATGTAACGCATCCGTCAAACAAATATATCATATATAACACCTCCATCAAACAAAGATACATAATGTTACACATCCGTCAAACCAAAATTTCATGTAACATCTCCACCAAACCAAGATAATTTATGTAACACATCCATCAAATAAAGATATTATATGTAACACATCCATTAGACCAACAAATCATATGTAACATATCCGTCAAACCAAGATATCATATGTAACACATCCATCAAACCAAGATATCATATATAACACATCCGTCAAACCAAGATATTCTATGTAACACATCCGTCAAACCAAGATATCATATGTAACGCAATCATCAAATCAAGATATCATATGTAACACATCCATCAAACCAAGATATCATATATAACACATCCGTCAAACCAAGATATTCTATGTAACACATCCGTCAAACCAAGATATAATATGTAACGCAATCATCAAACCAGGATATCATATGTAACACATCTGTCAAACCAAGATATCATATGTTACGCAATCATCAAACCAAGATATCCTATGTAACACATCTATCAAACAAAGATATCTTATGTAGGACATCCATAACCAAGTATATCTTATGTAACACATTAGTATAATCAAGATATCACATGTAACGCATCCGTCAAACAAATATATCATACATAACACCTCCATCAAACAAACATACATAATGTTACACATCCGTCAAACCAAACTTTCATGTAACATCTCCACCAAACCAAGATAATTTATGTAACACATCCATCAAATAAAGATATTATATGTAACACATCCATCAAATAAAGATATTATATGTAACACATCCATCAAATAAAGATATTATATATAACACATCCATCAGACCAACATATCATATGTAACACATCCGTCAAACCAAGATATCATATGTAACACATCCATCAAACCAAGATATCATATATAACACATCTGTCAAACCAAGATATCATATGTAAAACATCCGTCAAACCAAGATATCATATGTAACGCAATCAACAAACCAAGATATCCTATGTAACACATCTATAAAACCAAGATATTATATTAAGCACATCCATACGACAAATATATCTTATGTAGCACCTCAATCAGACAGATATCTGATGTAATACGTCCATCAACCAAGTATATCTTATGTAACACATTAGTCTAACCAAGATATCATATGTAACACATCCGTCAAACAAAGATATCATACATAACACCTCAATCAAACAAAGATACATAATGTAACACATCTGTCAAACCAAAATTTCATGTAACATCTCCACCAAACCAAGATAATTTATGTAACACATCCATCAAATAAAGATATTTTATGTAACACATCCATTAGACCAACATATCATATCTAACACATCCGTCAAACCAAGATATCATATGTAACACATCCATCAAACCAAGATATCATATATAACACATCCGTCAAACCAAGATATTCTATGTAACACATCCGTCAAACCAAGATATCATATGTAACACATCCATCAAACCAAGATATCATATGTAACGCATCCGTAAAACAAAGATATCAAATATAACAGCTCCATCAAACAAAGATACATGATTTAACACATCCGTCAAACCAAGATATCATGTAACACCTCCATCAAATCAATATAATTTATGTAAAACATCCGTCAAACCAAGATATCATATGTAACACATCCGTCAAGCTGAGATATCATATGTAACACTTCCATCAAACAAAGATACCGTATGTACCACATCTGTCAAACCTAGATATCATGTAACACCTCCATCAGACAAATATAATTTATGTAACACATCCGTTAAATCAGAAACCCTCTATATCACATCCGTCAAACCAAGATATCATGTAACACCTCCGTCAAACCAAGATAATTTATGTAACACATCCGTCATACCAAAATACCGTTTGTAACACATCCGTCAAACCAAGATATCATATGTAACACATCCATCAAACAAAGAAAAACATCAATCAAAGAAAGATATCTTATGTAACACATCTGTCAAACCAAGATATCTTATAAAACATCCGTCAAACCAAGATATCCTATTTAACAAATCCGTCAAAGTCAAAATATCATATGTAACACATCCATCAAACCAATATATCTTATGTAACACATCAGCTTAATCAAGATATCTTATGTAACACATCAGTCTAACCAAGATATCTTATGTAACATATCCGTCAAAGGCAAAATGTCTTATGTAACACATCCATCAAACCAAAATATCCTTTGTAACATATCTATCAAAGCAAGATATCCCGTGTAACACATATGTCAAATAAATATATCTTATGTAGCCCATCCATCAGACAAAAATATCGGATTTAGAACCTCTATCAGACAGATATCTTAATATGTAACACATCTATCAAATCAAAATATCATATGCAACACATCCATCAAACTTAGATATCATATGTTACACATCTATCAAACCAAGATATCTTATGATGCACATCCACAAGACAAAAGTATCTTATGAAGCACCTCAATCAGTCAGATATCTTATGAAACACATCAATTAAACCTAGATATCCTATGTAAAACATCTAACAAACCAAGATATATTATTTAACACATCCATCAAACAAAGGTATCATATGTAGCACATCCACAGGACAAAGATATCTTATGTAGCACCTCATTCAGACAAAAATATCTTATGTAACACATTAGTCGAACCAATGTATCATATGTTACACACCCGTCAAACAAAGATATCTTATGTAACACAATCATCAAATCAAGATATATCTTATATAGCACATCCATCAAACCAAGATATCTTATATAACACATCCATCAAACAAAGATATCCTATGTGATACATTCATCAGACACATTTCTTTTTGTAACACATCTATCAAACAAAGATATCTTATGTAATACTTCCATCAGACAAAGATATCTCATGTTTCACCTCCATCAGACAAATATCTTGTGTAACACATCCGCCAAACCAAGGATTTCTTATGTAAAACCTCCATCAGACAAAGATATATTGTGTAATACATCCAACAGAAATATAAATCTAAGAAACACATCCATCAAACAAAGATATCTCATGTTGCACCTCCATCGTGCAGACAAATATCTTGTGTAACAAATCCGCCTTACCAAGGATTTCTTATGTAAAACCTCCATCAGACAAAGATATATTGTGTAATACATCCAACACAAATATAAATCTAAGAAACACATCCATCAAACAAAGATATCTCATGTTGCACCTCCATCGTGCAGACAAATATCTTGTGTAACACATCCGCCAAACCAAGGATTTCTTATGTAAAACCTCCATCAGACAAAGATATATTGTGTAATACATCCAACATAAATATAAATCTAAGAAACACATCCATCAAACAAAGATATCTCATGTTGCACCTCCATCGTGCAGACAAATATCTTGTGTAACAAATCCGCCTTACCAAGGATTTCTTATGTAAAACCTCCATCAGACAAAGATATATTGTGTAATACATCCAACAGAAATATAAATCTAAGAAACACTTCCATCAAACAAAGATATCTTAGGTGATAACATCTACATCAGTCAAAGTTATTTAAGGTGGCAAAACCTCCATCAGACAGATATCTAAGGTTTTTAAGTCTCCATCAGACAAAGATATCTAAGATATTTACACCCCCACTAGACAAAGTTAATTAAGATTTTAACATCTCCATCAGACAAAGATATCTATGTTGGTAACACATCCATATCCACAGATATATAAGGTTTTAATACCTGCAACAGACAACAATAAATAAGGTGTTAAAAAACACCTTCATTAGTCAAAGTTATTTAAGATGTTAACATCTCCGTCAGATAAAGTTATTCGAGGTGTTAGGTGTTAACCCCCCCCCCCCCCCAACAATGTTATTTAAGGTGGTAACACCTATATCAGACAAATAATATCTCCATCAGACAAATATCTCTAAGGTGTTTACACCTCAGTCAGACGGAGATGTATAAGGTGTTAATACCTCATCAGATAAATATCTTGAAGGTGTTAACACCTCCATCAGGCATAGATATCTAAGATGTTAAAGCACCTCAATCGTAGAAAGATAAAATTGGTCTAAATTGGTAACATCTACATATTACAAAGATATCTCAGTTGGTAAGTAACATCTCCATTGTACAGATATATAAGGTGTTAACACAGCCATCATACAAAGATATCTAATGTGGTAGCACCTTAATCAGACAAAGATGAATAAGTTAGTAACACCTCCATCAGACAAAGATATCTAAGTTGGTAACACCTCAATCGTACAGATATCTAAGCTGTTAATACCTCCGTCATACAAAGATATCTAATGTGGTAGCACCTTAATCAGACAAATATGTTTAAGGTTTAACACCTCAATCAGACAAAGTCTAAGGTGGTTACATCTCCATCGTTTAAAGATATTTCATGTTTACACCTCCGAAGACAAAGATATCTAAGGTGTTATCATCTCAACCAGACAGAGATATCTAAGGTGTAAACACCTCGATTTACAAATATATCTAATGTGATAACACCTCCGACAGATTAAAATACTTAAGGTGTAAACACTCGATTACGGGGCGCCGAATGGGACTCTTGTGGTTTTGTACTCAAAATTCAATTTTGTACGGACAAAAGTGACTTTTGTTCAACAAAAATAAGTTCAGTTTAACAAAATTTGTATCATACTACAAATTTAAAATTTTGTCATACAAAATTATCTATCAGCGGACAAAAGTCACTTTTGTCATGACAAAATTCATTTTTGTTACACAGACTTGAATTTTGTTACCTAATTTGAAAATTGGGCGACAAAAGTCAATTTTGTATTCAAATTAGTTTAGTTTGGTTTCTGTGAACTAATTTGCATACAAAATCGACTTTTGTTACACAAAATTGACAAAAATGAATTTTGTCTCAACAAAATTGACAAAATTGACTTTTGTCTCAACAAAATTGACAAAATTGAATTTTGTCTCAACAAAATTGACAAAATTGACTTTTGTCTCAACAAAATTGACAAAATTCAATTTTGTCTCAACAAAATTGATTTTTGTTGAGACAAAAGTCAATTTTGTCTCACGAAAGTCAATTTTGTCTCATAAAAGTCAATTTTGTTGTTACAAAATTGAATTTTGTCGTCACAAAAATGAATTTTGTCGTCACAAAATTGACTTTTGTCTCAACAAAATTGACAAAATTGACTTTTGTCTCAACAAAATTAACAAAATTGACTTTTGTCTCAACAAAATTAACAAAATTGACTTTTGTCTCAACAAAATTAACAAAATTGACTTTTGTCTCAACAAAATTGATTTTTGTCTCAACAAAATTGACAGAATTGACTTTTGTCTCAACAAAATTAACAAAATTGACTTTTGTCTCAACAAAATTGACAAAATTGAATTTTGTCTCACAAAAGTCAATTTTGTCTCACACAATTGACTTTTGTGATTTAATTTCCATATCAGGTAACAAAAGTCAATTTTGTATGCAAATATAAGATATTTGCATACAAAATTGACATACCTTTTAGACAAAATTGACTTTTGTCATGACAAATATGAATTTTGTCTACAAAAATGAATTTTGTCATGACAAAAATGAATTTTGTCATGACAAAAATGAATTTTGTCTACACAAATGAATTTTGTCATCACAAAATTGAAGTTCTCACAAAACAAGTCTGTAGCACATAGTTTTGTAAGACAAAAATGATTTTGTTATGACAGAATTGAATTTTGTACAAAACCACAAGAGTCCCATTCGGCGCCCCGTATCCATCGCACAGATATCTAAGCTGTTAACACCTCAGTCAGACAAAGATGTATAATGTTTAACACCTCCATCAGACAAAGATATCTAATGTGTCAACACCTCCGAAGACAACGATATTTAAGGTAGTAACTTAATCCTGTTAAAGATACTTAGGTATCAACTCATACTTATAATTATACCTTGCTTCGGCTGACCTTTACCAGAAACACTGGGAAACTAAGTTTTATAAGACGCCTGCCATTCATCTGTTGTGGTGGGGAAATTGATTTTCTAGATAAATTGCAGATTCTATTTTTTTAATTCTTTTTTAAATGTTTCAGAAGGAAAGTTGAAAATAAATCCATTTGTTGGTTTTCATTGAAACTTAGGGTGAAAAGGGATTCAACATCGAGTTGGAAAAAAATATTGTTGAAATTTTAGTTCCTGTATGTTTTTGATATTTTCAAAATGAGTGTTAGTCTCGAGAAAAAAAAAAACTGTTTTCCCACAGAAAAGATGGATGGTTGGTGCATAAATACATATGGAGCTGAAAAACCAAAAAGAATCTGTTTTGCACAGCCTATCGGTGAATTCAAATTTTAATTGTTCCAGTCCTGACAATTCAATAAATATTTACCACTGAACGTTTAATAAGACAATATAGCTGTCATAGTTTCATATTCAGTCTATTATCAGCCCATTTCAGTGTGTTATTAAATATCGAAGTTTTCAAATAAACAAATTCGATATTTGATTTTAAATTTATCAGAGACATATAATATATTGTAAAAATCTAAAAGCCACCAAGATGTCTCTGGTTCTAAATGTTAAGTTAAGACCTGTGGACATGTATCAAAGATGTAATGTAGATCACATTGTAAAAGAATAAATACTGGAAAAGACATTGCGAAAGTCAATGTGTATTGGTCGTGACATATGTCAGGGCATTAGTGTCAGGGCATTAGGGAAACCCGGAATCCGGGAAAATTTCCGCTATATATAAATTAATTTTACCGTCAGAAATCAGAAATAGCCGAATCGTCATTTCGAATCATGGCATCAACAAGCAGAGGGTAAGACACACATTGTATATGACAATAACTACCCAATAAACAGCAATTCTGGAAAAGAGACTTTCCTAGAAAAATTGAAATATCCCCCTATAGACCTGTTACCTGTCTAAATTATCTGAGTAAATCACCCTACTTTCATCCCCCGTTAAGAATTTATTTTATATTTAGTCGGTTGGGGATAATCATCAAAACAACCCTTCAAATGAGGGGTAACCCCTCAATGTAATGACTGTTCCTGTTATAAGGGGTTTTAATGTTTATTAAAATTATGATAGAAATATTTTTTTTGGGTTAAAATCACCTTTTCTACATCTACATATGTACATCATGACATAAGACGATCCATCAGCACATTGATGACTATACGTCGATGCATCGTAAACAGACTCTTTATAAAATATAACAATTTATGAGTGCAATAATTCAAAAAGGATTTGGTCGGAAAAAACCAAAAAAACACACATTTACATATTTATCCTACCGTAGTCAAACATCGGTCATCTTGTTAGTTCGTTCGGTATTTGTGTTTGAACTTAACTCACAGGGAAACTACTAATTGACGTCACTATGCTACTTCAAGCGTAGAAAATTAGTGTAGAATACGTTTTTTCTGCTCATTTGAATAAAGAAACATGTCTAAAGGTAAGAATTGCTCTAAAATGCCAATTTTCTAATGACCGTTTCAATCCTGACTTCATGTCTAAAACTTCACAAAATCTCACTTCCGGCCTCCATTGCTTTGTGTACATTCCATTTAGAATCATCAATCTTGTGGCAGGAAGTACAGGTCAAGCAAATCATATTTTTAGGAATTTCAAAATGACATGCTCCTTACATCTTTCGCGATTTTTCCCGCAAAAAAGCCCAACCAAAATGAAAGGAAAACTATATTCAAAAACAATGTCCATGTCATAATTTGGTACAGGAATATAGAGTAGGTTAATAAAAAAACAATTTACATTTATTTTTCATAGATTTTTTTATTTTATTCATTATAAAAAGATCGATATTCTGACCATCATGACTGTAGGTAAATATTCATACAAAATTCCATTGATGTCGAAAGGGATGGCAAAAAATGATGTTTCCTGTTGAATAAAACCCCAAACTATTTTAAAGCAATATCCCACAAACAAATAACGTAATTGCCGTAGACTGAAAAATCACCTAATTGACAATAGAGCAATTAGATTGGGTAGAACGATTTTACATGACATGATTTTGACGCCATTGGAATTTGAGTGTAAACAGAACAAGGTCAGTAGGTTCAGTATCAGACAGCATCGTACATTGAGTTACTGAGAAACAATTATGAGTTACCAAGCTTGACAATGCATGGTTATAAAAAAATCAAAGCTGTCTACAGAAAAAATAAGAAAAAAATGTCCTGAGGTGAATGACTTATCATTATAGCTGGATACAAACAGGTTAGACATCTAAATCACGGGTGTCATTCAGTTTAACGAGAGAAATGATCATGAAAGAATTTCTAACGGGGTCAAGTATTGCGAGACGATCGTGAAAGCTCTGGTACCGGATTGTGAAAGACATTTAATCAAGAAGACATATATGAAAGGTCAGAAAATTTTTTGGTCGTATATTGGTATGATGTTGGCGTCGTCGTCTGCGTCGTCGTCGTCCAAATACTTTTAGTTTTCGCACTCTAACTTTAGTAAAAGTGAATAAAAATCTATGAAATTTTAACACAAGGTTTATGACCACAAAAGGAAGGTTGGGATTGATTTTGGGAGTTTTGGTCCCAACATTTTAGGAATAAGGGGTCAAAAAAGGCCCAAATAAGCATTTTCTTGGTTTTCGCACTATAACTTTAGTTTAAGTTAATAGAAATCTATGAAATTTTGACACAAGGTTTATGACCACAAAAGGAAGGTTGCGATTGATTTTGGGAGTTTTGGTTCTAACAGTTTAGGAATTACGGGCCAAAAAAGGGCCCAAATAAGCATTATTCTTGGTTTTCGCACCATAACTTTAGTATAAGTAAATAGAAATCAATGAAATTTAAACACAAGGTTTATGACCACAAAAGGAAGGTTGAGATTGATTTTGGGAGTTGAGGTCCCAACAGTTTAGGAATTAGGGGCCAAAAAGGGGACCAAATAAGCATTATTCTGGGTTTTCGCACCATAACTTTAGTATATACATTGTAAGTAAATAGAAATCTATGAAATTTAAACACAAGGTTTATAATAGGGATGGCAACGAGTACTCGAGTACTCGGGTACTCGCTCGGAAGACCGAGTACTCGAGTACAGTTTTAGTACTCGGATACTCGTTTGCTTTTTATACATCTTGAGATAGTTCTCTTCACATTTCCACTCAATTTTAGTTCTGTTGAAATTTCTCCTTCGTAATACTCAATAAAATAAATTAATAACAAAACTATGTTTATCCTGAGGATACTATCTGTTATAGTAGTACCAGCAACGTCCTTTCCTTTCGAGGGAATATTTTCATGTGCACTCCTTGTAACAAAAAAATAGAGAGTTTAACAGTCTTTCGTCTGAAATTGTTGACCAGATCATATTTTTAAACGAACACAAAATCAAAGTAACCTGCGGGGTACCCTACACAACTGATTGAGATATTTTTAACGGTGTTTGTACACGGATCAACACTTTCATGGATTAATAATTAACTCATCACAAGCCGTAAAAACTTACCTTTGTTTGTTAATCAAGACTTCTGATTGGTATGAGATGTATATTTAAATTAATTTAATTACTCTTTTTTTTAAAGCTTAACTATAATTGTTTAATTTACAATTTAGAGATATGTGAAAGTATGAGAGCGGCATTCAACCACAAAAGTTGAAAATAAACTAACAACGTCATCGGCTAAAGAAAAAAAAGAAAATCAGACAAACGATAGTGCAAAAAAAAAAAACCCACAGAAAAAGTAATACTGAGCAACACGAAAAAGCACAAGTAATTTGAAGTCCAATATCATAATGGTTGTTGACAAATTTTAAATAGACAAGTCGTGTTATAAAAAATACCATCTCCTTAGGAACAGATGCTATTGCTAAATATATTGTCTACTTTGTCGGACTTAAAATGCAAATATTTTTTATTTTTGTTTATAAAATATTTTGATTGTATTGAAATTTGGTTCATAAACACGTGAACAAACAATAATTGTTATTATGATAGGTTATTTGTAAAAACGGCAGTCGTTTATTTATTGTTTTATTGACACAAAAAACAGAGGAGCAAGCTATGTTTGTAGTACGTTTGTATTTCGTCAATGTGTTTATGAAAGGTAATAACAAAAGCACTGCATCCCACCTAAAATCTAACTTAAACTTTTCAATAGACGTTTAAGATTCATCCGAGTACTTGCGAGTACTCGAGTATTATGACCGAGTATCCGAGTATTAAATTTCAGATCTTTTGACATCCCTAGTTTATAACCATAAATAGAAGGTTGGCTTTGATTTTGGGAGTTTTGGTCCCAACAGTTTAGGAATATAGTAGGGTGCCCAGTATCGAAAAAGACGTCTAGTTAACGAGTTTAAGTTAACGGATAACATACGGCTATATTTATATCCAAACGATTGGAAAATCATTATATTTTTTAATCATGAATGTCGTCGTATGCTGCCGTGGTCACGTTTTTCAAAATTTTGTGGTTTCTTAGGGTACCCACAGATACCTCATCATACAGACCATCTTCAACACGAAAAATAAAATTATTGCTTTCTGTGTTATTTGTTCAAATGATACTTATCATTTAGCTTTAAAATTAAATTTATCATATAACGAAAGCTGAAAAGATTTATATAATTTAAGTATAAGTATTTCATGATTTTAGTTAGACTATTTCTTTAGCTGAAATTTACCACATTTTGAACGAAAGAAAATGTATTACGTGTTACTTACACGGGATTTTTACTCTGATTACATCAATAACACATGGTTCATATGTGTGCCAAATATCTTTCGTGTAATGTTAATCGGTGAGAAGAAAATAGCAATTTAAAACACAAATTTAGTGATAATTCTGCCTTGTTTCAAACGCCTTTTCTCGTGCCGTTAATCGTTTTGTAGCTTACACTACTAGGTCATTAACTAGGACCATTGTTACTAATTTCATTTCTATTTCTTGCTTGTTGTATGGTCAAATTGTATATTTGGAATAGTCAAGTTAGTTTGAAGATCGTTGTTTTGTAATTGGAAATATTTTTTGTTGGTTTTTATACCTTTAATTTAATTTTTTTATTGATAGTTTTCTTATAATTGTAATATACAAATCAAATCCTTCGATCACGTTTCAGACCCGGAATATGGCACACATTTACAGTCCTGTTAACTATGCTCATCATGCCAGAAACGAATTAGACATGAAAAACAATGGGATAAGTGTGTTATATGTCAGTGTTTTTCTACTAAATTGCTTATTAATAAGCGAGGAATAAGCACAAACAAAAGCTTTATCGAGGCTATGGGAGCACGGAAAGATTTGAGTTTATTGTATGATGCTTCATACCTAGACCATTTTCGTACTGATGATTACAAAATGTTGTAACATCATTCTTGCTACAAATCTTAAACTAGCAGACACAACTGAAGTTTTTTTTTAAAAAGCTGAATCAAGTTCTTGTCCGTCTGTTAGCATCATGATAGATCAACAGTTACTATGATACACGATGAAGTCATATTCTAGCTAGCACTTCCAAGGACCCTAAATCAGCACAGAAAGAGTATTTAGGTTTTACGAATTATGTTTTACGCCCAATGTAGAAGATACTCGCATGATTTTATATAATTAGGCATGCTATTCATGAAGACAAAGAGATAGGTTGGAAAGGAATCAAGGGTAGGATAATAAGAAAGTCACAAGATATATATGGTATAATCTTATGCTTTCCTTACATCCACTCCATGCAGCATACACAGGAGCTATGGTTTCAAACAGACACTATAACTTGTATATGAGATTTTTGCATCTATATAGATATAGGAAGATGTGTGGGTGCCAATGAGACAACTCTTCATCCAAATAACAATTTAAAAAGTTTAAAAAATTGACATTATAGGTCAATGTACGGCCTTCAACACGGAACCTTGGCTCACACCGAACAACAAGCTATAAAGGGCCCAAAATTACCAGTGTAAAACCATTCAAAAGGGAAAACCAACGGTCTAATCGATATAAAAAAAAACACGTATAAATTACATAAACAAACGACCACTACTGTATACCTGTCCACGAAATATGTAATAGTCTCGGGTTTGCCATCTGTAACTTTCTACCATGCTGTTACATGATGCGATACAACGTATTGGACCCTGTTTATGATCAGTAAGCGCACTGTTTTTTAGTCTTGAAGGACAGCCCAGATGATTTTACCGATTTGTCAATCCTTTCTTATTGTGACTTCGCTGAACCTATAGATGCAGATCGAGATCTTGTTGTCAGGTTGAATGATCTCAAGTCAAAACTTAAAATAGATCACTGTGACCTAAACAATTTGAGCGTAAAATTGGCTACAATTTAAAATTTCTCCCTTGTCTTACTTGCGAATCTACTTTTAAACAATATGTAATAAGAGTTTCACTCCAGACGTAAATTCGATGTCTTCCCATGTAGAAGAACTACCTTAACAAATGGACAATGACTTGTTCCTTTCTATCTCGAAGGTCATATGTCATCTGAATTGCTGCAAGATTTAGTTACTACTTGTAAGGGGAATTCTGTGTTTTCAAAGGGTTGCATTTGCTTCGAACAAAATCTATCATGTATAGATGTATGCCCATGTCAGGCAAATGACATATGTCAAAATGTAAATACTCGTGTGGTTGTAGTTAGACACATTGATGACGACAAAGATGACGATTTATAAGATTTCATTTTTCTGTATGAGTATCTTATAAATCATTGTTAGCTATCGAATGAAAAAAACGCAGTCCATAATATTTTCTAAATAATAAATAAAACATCTACTCAATTTTGAAATCGTGGGAAATATAATAATAATCTAGTGGGGAAAGATATGTATTAAAACAAATGATAATAAAAAAAACCTACTATATGTTGAATGTTCCTTGACGTTGGTCGGGGAACTACAGGAGACCATAGAATGTAGTGTAGGTAAAACTAGCCATGATCATAATTTTCTGTTTGCATTTCTTTTTCGTGTTTTTGCCATACTGAAGTCTTCATTTCATAAGTTTTTAATGTTCCTTTGGTTTCTCACGCCTATTGTGTTTGCAATTGTTTGTAAAATACATCGGTGCTGTATATAACCCTCTCCCTTATTATATTTTTGGAATACTTATAAACATTATAGACAATTGTTGCTCATTTAGTCATCTGTGTATGTAGGATAGGGTGTTTTACCTGTTTCTAAATCACATGTTTTGTTGTCAAAACTTTTACCCCTCCCCCCTTTTCTCTGTTTGCAGTAATTTGTACTTCTGTAAAGCAAAGCTACTTTTAAACAATATGTAATAAGAGTTTCACTCCAGACGTAAATTCGATGTCTTCCCATGTAGAAGAACTACCTTAACAAATGGACAATGACTTGTTCCTTTCTATCTCTTTGTTCTTTGTTTAAAACATAGAGCTTTATATTCAACCAAATTCGACTTTAATTTCGAAACAAATCATTTATGTATACTCTTTAACACCCAATAACAGAAAGTTGATTTTTTCCTAGAAATTGACGAACACCTTACTATCAAAAGACGTGAAAATCACAATTATTTTTTCGACAAATGATTAAAGTTAAGATCTTAAAAACATCTTTAGATGGTACTAGTACCGAATTGAATACAAAAAAAATCAAATTCAGAAATTGAAATAGGTCAAGGTCACCTCTATTTAACAGCTTATTGAAAATTTCAAATTTGCACCCTATATGCAAAAAAGTCAGTCTAAAGTCATTTTTGGTCCCGTTTTCAAATTGATCTACACTAAGGTCCAAAGGGTCCAAAATTAAACTTAGTTTGATTTTAACAAAAATTGAATCCTTGGTGTTCTTTGATATGCTGAATCTAAAAATGTACTTAGATTTTTAACCGGATTTTTGTGTAAAAAATGTTGGTTATTGATTTGGGGATGTACAGCGGGCAGGCGGGCAGCAACCAAATGTTGTCCGTGCATTTACTCATGAAGCGTTCAACCAAACCTTTTAAAATTTTAATATGTTGTTACTGACAACAAAATGGAGGTCAAGTTCAATAATGACGATTTTCACTTTTACCTTTCAGGAGTTACGGTTCTTGAAAGTTTAAAAAATGTTGTGTCCGTGCATTTACTCATGAACCGTTCAATCAAACCTTTTAAAAATTTTAATATGTTGTTACTGACAACATAACGGAGGTCAAGTTCAATAATGACGATTTTTACTTTTTCCGTTCAGGAGTTACAGTTCTTGAAAGTTTAAAAAATGTCATGTCCGTGCATTTACTCATGAACCAGTCAACCAAACCTTTTAAAATTTTAATATGTTGTTACTGACAACATAACGAGGTCAAGTTTAATAATGACTATTTTGACTTTTACCGTTCAGGAATTACGGTTCTTGAAAGTTTAAAAAATGTTGTGTCTGTGCATTTACTCATGAACCGTTCAACCAAACCTTTTAAAATTTCCTATTAGGAGTTTTGGTCCTTGTAATATTGATAAATGCCAGAACACAAATAAATGTTAAAGAATCCGGTTTACTGTCATTTTGACAGCTCTTGTTGATTAGGCCAATTAAAATTAATTGATAGATTTTCATCCCCGCCCGCCCCTCTGAAATCACCCCGCCCCGAATTTTTTTATTTTATAAAATTAACGATTTCCGGATTTTGTTCATTCCCGTTACCGGTAACCGTTAAAATTTCGTTTCATTCAATGCTTCCTGTTGAAAATTTCGGTTTTGTACCTCGAGTAAATCTAACCAAAATGATTAAGTCTACCTTTCCGCTGCTCTATGATGACAACATCATCTTCCGAGAGTAAAGATTGATAACGAGAACGACATGAAATATTGGTGTTACGAGAAAAACGCTGTTTCCAAGACTGCAAATCGCGGTATGTCACAAATTTCTGTGATTAGAAAACTGCGGACTTTTTTATTTATGCCATGACTTTGTCTCAGGAAATTTAAACTGTAAATGATACCCAGGCCAAAGCACAAGATTCGTGGAAACCATTGATACAGAAAACATGACTGAAGTATATATATTGAAACACAAGCACGAACTTGTCAGATTTATGACCGTTTATTGAATTTGAAAAGTCGACTAACATACGCATTTTATTTATGCAAGCCCTTTGATTTTACCCATGGCTGTCTTTTTATGTTGACAAACAGCAAATGTCCAAATACAGCCAAAAAGACTCATTAAACAACAACTTTTTTTTAATTATTAAGTTCATGTTTTACATGATAATTATATTTTCATCTTGCATATAAAGTACCAACCCTATTATTTTCAACACTCTCTGAGCTTTCATTTTATTCTGTACTCATAATAATTGTGTTGCATACCAATTCATTTGCTTCATTTTATGATAATACAAACCATTGTTTAGAAACCCAAATACATTTTGTGTAGGTAGTCTAACTGAAGAGAGTATTTCTCACACGTTTTTGTTGTTTAAAAGTTTTTAAAGCCGCAATTAGAAATATTTATTTAAGGGTTTGAAATATTATGTAAGATTTCTCATACTTGTGTATACATGATATAAGCTTATTATTACACTTGCATATACGAAGAACTCGTCACAAAAGGGTTTCATATGAAATAAAATTTAAAAAATAAAGTCCTCCCACCCGCCCCATTATTTTCAAAAATTTGGATGAAAATCTACTAATTAATTTTAGTTGGCCTTATTGGCCCAGTTTTCAAGTTTGTCCAAATCGGGGTCCAAAATTAAACTTTGTTTGATTTCATCAAAAATTGAATAATTGGGGTTCTTTTATATGCCAAATCTAACTGTGTATGTAGATTCTTAGTTTTTGGTCCCGTTTCAAATTGGTCTACATTAAAGTCCAAAGGGTCCAATATTAAACTAAGTTTGATTTTAACAAAAATTTCATTCTTGGGCTTTTTTGATATGCTGAATCTAAACATGTACTTAGATTTTTGATTATGGGCCCAGTATTCAAGTTGGTTCAAATCAGGATCCAAAATTATTATATAAAGTATTGTGCAATAGCAAGAAATTTTCAATTGCACAGTCTTCAGCAATAGCAAGAAATCTTCAATTGCACAGTATCGGCAATAGCAAGAAATTTTCAATTGCCACTATTGCGCAATAGCAAGAAATCTTCAATTGCACAGTATTGTGCAATAGCAAATATTTTCAATTGCACAGTATTGTGCAATAGCAAATATTTTCAATTGCACAGTATTGTGCAATAGCAAATATTTTCAATTGCACAGTATTGCGCAATAGCATGAAATATCTAATTGCACAATATTGTGCAATAGCAAGAAATTTTCAATTGGAGTTATCTTTCTTTGTCCAGAATAGTAGTTGAATCAACTTAAATCATTGTTTTATACAATATACAATGTATATTCACTTTTACTACCAACTGATAAATTAAAACAATCTTTACCATTCAGTGATAACAAGCACTTTATGTTACGTTTTAATATTTTATGATGTATTTAAATGAGTAGTTATTGTTGCAAACTCCATTAGAAATTTGAATTGAGATCAGTTTTAGAAAAAGGGAAAGGGGGATGTGAAAAAAAAGGGGGGGGGGGGTGTTAAATTTTTCTTATTTCAGATTTCATAAATAAAAATAAAATTTCTTCAAACATTTTTTCAACAGCAAAGTGAATTGCTCAAAGGCAAAAAAAATATTTTAAGTTCATTAGACCACATTCATTCTGTGTCAGAAACCTATGATGTGTCAACTATTTAATCACAATCCAAATTTAGATCTGAATCCAGCTTGAATGTTGTGTCCAAACTTGCCCCAACCGTTCAGGGTTCAACCTCTGCGGTCGTATAAAGCTGTGCCCTGCGGAGCATCTGGTTATTTCTGTTGCACAATTCCCACATGATAAATATATTTCAATGAATGACAGTAACACAATTACTATTACTATGTTGTAGTAGACTGTTAGTTATGCTAAGCTTTATGGTATATTTTTCAGACCAAAGACCAAACAGATATGCTGTCCAGAACATCCTTATGCTAACTTAGTAGAAGATTACCATGCTGGAGACATGATCTGTCCTGAATGTGGACTTGTTGTCGGAGATCGGTAAGGCAGCTTTTAGGCTACTCATTGTTGTAATCATTATTATTTGTTGTAGGAGATCGGTAAAGTTAATCGTTGTTGTAATTATTATTACTTGTGGTTGAGATCGGTAAAGTTAATCGTTGTTGTAATCATTATTACTTGTGGTTGAGATCGGTAAAGTCATTCGTTGTTGTAATCATTATTACTTGTGGTTGAGATCGGTAAAGTCATTCATTGTTGTAATCATTATTACTTGTGGTTGAGATCGGTAAAGTCATTCATTGTTGTAATCATTATTACTTGTGGTTGAGATCGGTAAAGTTAATCGTTGTTGTAATCATTATTACTTGTGGTTGAGATTGGTAAAGTTAATCTTTGTTGTAATCATTATTACTTGTGGTTGAGATCGGTAAAGTCATTCATTGTTGTAATCATTATTACTTGTGGTTGAGATCGGTAAAGTTAATCGTTGTTGTAATCATTATTACTTGTGGTTGAGATCGGTAAAGTCATTCATTGTTGTAATCATTATTACTTGTGGTTGAGATCGGTAAAGTCATTCATTGTTGTAATCATTATTACTTGTGGTTGAGATCGGTAAAGTCATTCATTGTTGTAATCATTATTACTTGTTGTTGAGATCGGTAAAATTAATCGTTGTTGTAATCATTATTACTTGTGGTTGAGATCGGTAAAGTCATTCATTGTTGTAATCATTATTACTTGTGGTTGAGATCGGTAAAGTTAATCGTTGTTGTAATCATTATTACTTGTGGTTGAGATCGGTAAAGTCATTCATTGTTGTAATCATTATTACTTGTGGTTGAGATCGGTAAAGTTAATCGTTGTTGTAATCATTATTACTTGTTGTTGAGATCGGTAAAGTCATTCATTGTTGTAATCATTATTACTTGTGGTTGAGATCGGTAAAGTCATTCATTGTTGTAATCATTATTACTTGTGGTTGAGATCGGTAAAGTTAATCGTTGTTGTAATCATTATTACTTGTGGTTGAGATCGGTAAAGTCATTCATTGTTGTAATCATTATTACTTGTGGTTGAGATCGGTAAAGTCATTCATTGTTGTAATCATTATTACTTGTTGTTGAGATCGGTAAAGTCATTCATTGTTGTAATCATTATTACTTGTGGTTGAGATCGGTAAAGTCATTCATTGTTGTAATCATTATTACTTGTGGTTGAGATTGGTAATGTTACTTATTGTTGTAATCATTACCATCATACATTTCTACTCTTTAAGAGTACCCATCCCCCAGAGTATGGTACTCCTGGTTAAATCTGTCTGTTTTTCCATCACACTTTTGATCAAACATTCCACAGCTATAACGGGGTCTTAGTTGTTTGAAAAAATAGTTTTTGTGTTTTATGTCACTTTGAGCACAGTCTTGACTATATAATGGTTTTTATTGGTGAAGAAGGCCAGAAAACCATCCGTATTGGTTATTGGTATTGGTTGAATTGTTGGAAATCGCAATGTCAGTGTTGACATGACATCTGTAAATCTGTACTACACAATGCAGACATTTACATTTACATAATGTGAGATAAGTTTAATTCACAATTGAAGATTCAGAAGTCTTGTTACGGCCAGACATTACCTTTAAATTGTAGCCAACAAAAGACACAAATCAATAATAAAATTTAACAATATTTATTATACAAAAGTTTACAAGAAGTATTACACAAATATTACTGTCAACTTAACTGTCAAAATATGAGTCCAATCTTTTATCTTTATCTGTATCCGAATATCTTTCGGAATCCAATCTGAATATTACGTTCACTACTACGGTCACAATCCAGTATGATGTTGTTTGTAGAATAAAAGTGTCAATCCAAATGCTATGAATATTAATGTTTATCGATGTCTAAGTCTAAGAGTTTAACTTTAGTGTCTGAATATATATTGTTGTCACAGAAAATTCTAGAACACTCTAGAATGGACTGTCCTAGAAAGTTACAACGGAAGTTTCTAGTAAAATGTAGAAGTTTATATAACGCATCTTTTATTAGGATCATTTTGGAATCATTATGTAAGTCAAATGGAAAGTTCCAATCATTCTGTGATTGTTCCAGTGATTTCTGAACTGCACAGTTCTAAGATTATTCTGTAAACAACTATCAGGCCACACAACACAAATCAGGCCAACATAAATAAAATACAATAATTACAATATCATAACAGTCTCAAAAACTGAATTGATATTAGCTTATTAGTTTAACATATGTACAAATGTATGTTAATTTTTTGTTGACAGTGTTGTAGATGTTGGTACAGAATGGAGAACCTTCAGTAATGAGAAAAGTACGGGAAACAAGGATCCATCTCGTGTGGGAGCTGCAGAGGTTAGATTCTAAAAAATATAATATGGTAGAATGTGATGTAGATCAAATACCTTAAGATATGCATAAATTCATTAGCCTCCTATTCTTGCACTGTCTTACATGTAAGTGTGTATTGGTTTGTGGCATGGTTAGGAATAAAACAGGTTTTAGGAGTATTTACAATCCAAGTAGGAAATAAACCTAGATTAAGTGGACTAAAACAAATGTGTCAAACCAAATAATTAATTGATTGATATGCTTTTTTTGAACATCCTGTTATTCTTAAGTATAAATGGAGATGAGGGCATATGGCAATGGACAGTAACATGGTACATTTGTAAACCCCTCAGACTCTCTGTACCATTGTACTTTGGTTTACAAGAATAAAGATATATGTAGACATTAAAGGATCAACATATATATATATAATATATATATACAACTCGTCTAAACATCAACCCAACAATGTTAGATCTGTAAATTTGCTTTCGCAAGTTGTAGAGTTGTCACTGACTCAGACATACTTATAAATATAATATATATATATATATATCCAGTAGACCATGTTTTCTGCTCTTAATCTTCAAGAGTCTGATAAAAACTGTAAAGGGTGATTTGTATGATTTTGTAAAATTTGCAAGCTGCATTTCACATCAAATCATAACAGTTCATTGAAATATTATCACTGACGCTTTCATGCCTTCTGGCAATCTTCAGGTAATGATTTAACAATATCCTTAACAACACTACCGTGACTACCGTTGGTAACATTCATATATATATAGTAATTTGTGATTCTAAAAATGTTCATGTTTAACTTATGAAATCTGAAAACTAAGATTAACCATGTTAATAAAACAATCAAAATTTAAAAAACAAAATAACAAAACAGTTGTAAATTTAGTTCAAAGTGTTCTTTCTTAAATCTACAAATTTGAATGGAGTAAAACAAATCAGAACAACTTTTGTCCTGATATCGACATTGTAGTTCTCAAAATGTCTCAAATTGCATATTTCTAAACAAAATGTATTTGTTTCGTTGAATATATAACATTATACCACATTTTGTTTTAACAGAATCCTTTGTTAGATGGAGGAGATTTGAGTACAATGATACAAGTAGATCCGACCAGTATGTCGTATGACGAACATGGAAAACCAATGTACAAAAACAGACGAACTGTAAGTAATATTGTAATGACTTGGCCAAGCGAAATTCCTTTGATAACATGTGTTTTTTCTTTCAAGCACCTGTTATTGGCTATGATTCGATTTTTGGCTATTTTAAAGTTTGACACCGGTTCTCACCTTTTTAATTCAATTCATTATGCTTTCAGTGTCCTATTCATTCCATTTTCCCAGTGTTCAACCATTTTTATTGTTGTATAATCCAGATAACTTATGTAGTTATTTTCACTTTTGAGCATCAGCCGCTATTTCTGGCACACAGATTTTTGTGTATTGATTATGCAAATTAGGTCAACTGTGTGTAACGTCAGGTGAACTTTATGTACCACTACCGTAAAACAGTGTATGATTACTATGGCGTTTGTAGATCAATTATTACCGGATTATTGCATTAAAACGATATAAATTATGATTGTTAATTGTACTAAGATGATTTTTATGTTCCTGAACATACTGTTTACATTTTAATGTATTTAATTCTAGCAGTCTGGGATTCTTTTTGTACTTGTCAGGCCCATTTTCTAGTTGCCCTTTCGTTTCCCCTTCTTGTCAGGCCTGTTTCCAGTTGCCCGTTCATTTCCCCATTCAAAACTGTTTGTTGTCCTGTTAAGTCCATCAGAGTATAAAAAGCTTACACCCATTTGTCAGGGGCTCTTCCTCCTTAGTCAGACCTACAGATATGTTGCCAGATTTTCGGTCATTTTATACTGTTGTATATTCCATATTTGCTGAAGTTTATCATATTTTTATCATGAATTTCTTGAGACTTTAAGCAGTTTTAATCTCATATTTAATACTTGGTGAAAATGACATATCGCTGGACTTTTTTAAAATAAAAATCCAAACTTTTAGTATCAGCAATTTTGAATTGATGATTTCTGTAACAGCAAAGTTGTGTTTAATTGTATTGATGTTATTTATATTTTACAGATGAGTAGTGCTGACAGAGCTTTGATAAATGCCTTCAGAGAAATAGGAAACATGGGAGACAGACTTAACCTCCCTAAAATGATAGCTGTAAGTTTATAAGAACACAAATGTCATTCTTATCAGAATTATGTGTATACATATAGATTGAGGTTAGATTAACATTATTTTGTAAACTTATGTATCATCCTTCCTGCCAGAAATAATTGCATGCATTTATTATTGCAATTTTTGAAAAATGGACAAAAATGTGACATTTATAATTATTGCAATTTAAATATAACCTGCATACACATATATTTATTAGATTGCAACTTTTCATTATTGCTATAATCACCAAGTCACATTATTCGCATTAATAAAAACTTTGCAATAATTTCTTAATTTACAGTAACACAAAAATGGTGGCAATTAAAAGCTCTGATTGCATATTGCAAAAAGAATATTTTTCAAAAAAATTGATAAGTTACCTAGATCTTAAAGATATAAAAAGAATTTGGTAGCTGACAGGTTCTTTTAATGTAGGAAAAAAAACTATTTTCAGAGATAACGAAATTGTAGGGTGGCTGTGGAATTCTTGCAATGAATTGTTGAATGACGGTTTATATGGCTAAATTTGGGTTTCACTTTGACAAAGATGGCAAACTCTAATGAGTAAAACTGACAACGGCATGTCTGGCCAGATATGTTGTTAACATCCCATAGAAACAGGAATTAACATTTTCATTCAAAATTTAACTGAACATAAAAGTTTATAAGTCATTTGATAATTAGTAAAATTAAATGTTTTGTAGGATAGAGCTAACAATTTGTTTAAACAAGTAAATGATGGAAAAGCTTTGAAAGGCAGAAGTAATGACGCAATAGCAGCTGCTTGTATGTACATAGCTTGTCGACAAGAAGGTGTTCCTAGGACGTTCAAAGGTAAATATTCTGTATGTACATTGCCCGTCGACAAGAAGGTGTTCCTAGGACGTTCAAAGGTAAATATTCTGTATGTACATTGCTTGTCGACAAGAAGGTGTTCCATGGATGTTCAAAGGTAAATATTCTGTATGTACATTGCTTGTCAACAAGAAGGTGTTCCTAGGACGTTCAAAGGTAAATATTCTGTATGTACATTGCCCGTCGACAAGAAGGTGTTCCTAGGACGTTCAAAGGTAAATATTCTGTATGTACATTGCTTGTCGACAAGAAGGTGTTCCTAGGACGTTCAAAGGTAAATATTCTGTATGTACATTGCTTGTCGACAAGAAGGTGTTCCTAGGACGTTCAAAGGTAAATATTCTGTATGTACATTGCTTGTCAACAAGAAGGTGTTCTGTGGATGTTCAAAGGTAAATGTTCTGTATGTACATTGCTTGTTGACAAAAAGGTGTTCTTAGGACGTTCAAAGGTAAATATTCTGTATGTACATTGCTTGTCGACAAGAAGGTGTTCCTAGGACGTTCAAAGGTAAATATTCTGTATGTACATTGCTTGTCGACAAGAAGGTGTTCCTAGGACGTTCATAGGTAAAATATTCTGTATGTGCATTGCTTGTCGACAAAAAGATGTTCTTAGGACGTTCAAAGGTAAATATTCTGTATGTACATTGCTTGTTGACAAAAAGATGTTCTTAGGACGTTCAAAGGTAAATATTCTGTATGTACATTGCTTGTCGACAAGAAGGTGTTCCTAGGACGTTCATAGGTAAAATATTCTGTATGTACATTGCTTGTCGACAAAAAGATGTTCTTAGGACGTTCAAAGGTAAATATTCTGTATGTACATTGCTTGTTGACAAAAAGATGTTCTTAGGACGTTCAAAGGTAAATATTCTGTATGTACATTGCTTGTCGACAAGAAGGTGTTCCTAGGACGTTCATAGGTAAAATATTCTGTATGTACATTGCTTGTCGACAAAAAAATGTTCTTAGGACGTTCAAAGGTAAATATTCTGTATGTACATTGCTTGTTGACAAAAAGATGTTCTTAGGACGTTCAAAGGTAAATATTCTGTATGTACATTGCTTGTCGACAAGAAGGTGTTCCTAGGACGTTCATAGGTAAAATATTCTGTATGTACATTGCTTGTTGACAAGAAGGTGTTCCTAGGACGTTCAAAGGTAAATATTCTGTATGTACATTGCTCGTCGACAAGAAGGTGTTCCTAGGACGTTCAAAGGTAAATATTCTGTTTGTACATTGCTCGTTGACAAGAAGGTGTTCCTAGGACGTTCAAAGGTAAATATTCTGTATGTACATTGCTCGTCGACAAGAAGGTGTTCCTTGGATGTTCAAATGTAAATATTCTGTATGTACATTGCTTGTAGACAAGAAGGTGTTCCTTGGATGTTCAAATGTAAATATTCTGTATGTACATTGCTTGTAGACAAGAAAGTGTTCCTTGGATGTTCAAATGTAAATATTCTGTATGTACATTGCTTGTAGACAAGAAGGTGTTCCTTGGATGTTCAAAGGTAAATAGCAACAACATGTATATTCATAGCAAATTTTACATCCATTCAAAATAAGTATAATAGAAAACAGATTATCTTGATGTTTTTGATTTGGACTTACTGATGTTTTCGATTTGGACTTACTATATTAACTAGACTTACTATATTTACTAGACTTACTATATTTACTATTTAAGACATCTGTTTGCTAAAAAAAGAAGTAATTTCCTCAACTGTCTAAACTTATTTTATTTTTGATATCAGTAGAATTTAAAAAAAATAAGCAACAGTAAATATTGTAAGCTTTCAGTCTAAACACTAATAAATCATGATATAAAAATGATTTACACGGTAACACCTTTAATTTTACTTTTTGAAAAGCATTATCATTGCTTTGTTCAGTATTTTCCCTTTACTCAAGTTGGTGTATGAACTTGCTTCTGTTGCATTCAATTATACAACAGGATGGTTAAAGCTGTTGTGAACTACATGTTTAGTTAAATATATACTGAATTTATTTGATTCAATCAATTTTAATTTGATTCTTTTTTGTAGAAATATGTGCTGTGTCCAAGATATCTAAGAAAGAGATTGGTAGAGTGTTCAAACTGATCCTGAAGAATCTTGAGACAAATGTAGAGCTGATTACTACAGGAGATTTTATGGTAAGATTTGATTAGTTCTAAATGTTTGTTTTTGTATGTAATAAAAAAGGCTTATAGATGTCTTATGTTTCCATTTGTGCAGTTTAACTTTTATTCTTGTGACAAGTCACTGGATTTAACTTTAATTTTGCTTGTCAATTTTCTAGTTTCTATGGCATTCACAGTACAAATTGTAGCTTGGTGAACATATTTTACGATCATATTCATGCCACGCAAAAACTTGTACTCAATTTAGTGCATGAATCTTTCTGTTCTGTTACAAAGGGAGGTAACACTATTTAAAATATTGTCATGTTTTTTTACTTAAAATTTTGAATTGATCAAACAAATTCATGTTAAATAAACTTTGGATTTAAAGTCCTATTGTATACCATTAAACTAAAGCTTCGAATCATCAGATACAAGATTCATGGAATTTGGCAATGACAAGAATTGAAGTATGGTTAAATGTCAATTCTAATATGACGTGCTTCTTTAGCTTTGTAAACAACACTGTGATAAAATTCTCGATAAAATATACTTAGCGCAGACTCAGAGATATGCATAATAATGGCTGTTACAATATACTTCCCACGTAAATCTACATGTATTGGAACCTTTTTGCAGACCCTCTGCCGATTTTATTGTTTTAAAAAGCAATAAAACTCACGCTCAGGATAAAATTTGAATATCACGGCCCAGGCCATGTGTAAATTTCCAACAATATATGGCTTCCATGAATTATTTCTTAACTGAACTAAGCATTTATTAATGTTCTTGAGTCAGAAAAGATATAAGTGTATTATTATTAAAGCTAGCAATGTTATTATTAATTTCAGTCCAGATTCTGTTCCAATTTGGGTCTGCCAACATCAGTACAGAAAGCAGCCACACATATAGCTAGGAAAGCTGTAGAAATGGATCTAGTCGCAGGGTAGGTAGCATTAATCAATATAAATAATAGCCACACATATAGCTAGGAAAGCTGTAGAAATGGATCTAGTCGCAGGGTAGGTAGCATTAATCAATATAAATAATAACCACACATATAGCTGGGAAAGCTGTAGAAATGGATCTAGTCGCAGGGTAGGTAGCATTAATCAATATAGATAATAACCACACATATAGCTGGGAAAGTGGTAAAAATGGATCTAGTCAAAGGGTTAGTTGAATTAATCAGTATAAATAATAACCACACATATAGCTGGGAAAGCGGTAGAAATGGATCTAGTCAATGGGTTAGTTGAATTAATCAGTATAAATAATAACCACACATATAGCTGGGAAAGTGGTAAAAATGGATCTAGTCAAAGGGTTAGTTGAATTAATCAGTATAAATAATAACCACACATATAGCTGGGAAAGCGGTAGAAATGGATCAAGTCACAGGGTTAGTTGAATTAATCAGTATAAATAATAACCACACATATAGCTGGGAAAGTGGTAAAAATGGATCTAGTCAAAGGGTTACCCGGTAGTTGAATTAATCAGTATAAATAATAACCATACATAGAGCTCAATCCAATTGAAATTAAATCTCTGCACTGGATTATTTTGCATTCTTGGTCGCTCCCAGGCAGCGAGCGACCAAGCTTAAAAAATGAGTATGGATATTTGATTTTAATTAGATTGACATATAGCTAGGAGAGCTTTTGAATTTGATCTAGTCACATGATAGGTAGAGTAAGTCAATATAGAAGTGTCCAGGATAGCTTTTAACTGTCCATTTTTAACTGAGAAACACAGGTCATAATTAATTCTTAGTCAAATTATTGCATCTGTATATTACACTTTTTAAATGAATTTGAAATATATATTTTGTAATGTATAAAGATATATAAAAAAGATCAGATCAGATATTCAAGATGTGACCACTACAACTTTGTAGAACAGATGCATGAAAAATATAATTGTTACATTTTAACATTTTTTAATAGCGGAGAATGGAAGCTAAGGGAAATGTTTCAGATGATCTCCCCTCAATTAATGTGTGTTGTTGACAAGCAATTAGATTAAAATATGCTTCTTAATTTCAAACTGAAAATTAAGTGTCAAAAATTTACTGGATATTGCTGTTAAATAAGGTTTTTTGGTTAATCCTTTCAAAGAATACCTGAAACAAAAATTTGATATGCTGTAAATTTAGAAATTGTTGCATGCATATATTATTCTGATTTTCAAGAATTGACGAAATAGTGAGTTTAGGTATTGTGATTACAAAAAAAATCTGCATAAAGATCAATGTTTAGGTACCAAATTTTAAGTTCTTATATTGGGATACTCACCAAGTCCCATTATTCGCATTGATACAATCCTCTCAATAATATCTGACTTTACAGTTGGTGTGAACTAGAACACTAACATATATCTCTATGGAAAGATTAACATTCAAAGGGTAGCAAGTCACAGCATCTGTTATTATTTCATACTAGGTGACTGAACTTAAGGACACTCATAGCTGTTTAGAATATTGATAATGTAAACATTACTGATTCTGTTTTGTAGGAGGAGTCCTATATCTGTTGCTGCATCAGCTATTTATATGGCTTCTCAGGCCTCAGCTGACAAAAAGAACCAAAAAGGTAACAATAGTGTCTTAAACATATTCAACATAAGTAAACAACATATATTTTGAGTTTTACTTAAATATTAATTTGTGATTATAACCCATTTGTTATTTTAAGAAGGTTTTTCCTGCTGAGAAGTTCCCCTGCCATATATTTTCTTTTTTAAATAATTGGTGACCAGAACAATAAATTAAGTATAAATTTCAAAGCTTTTTTGATTTAATCTCGACATAGGGAAGGTTTAATTATTGGTTTTTATACGACCGCAAAAATTTAAATTTTTTGGTCGTATATTGCTATTACGTTGGCGTCGTTATCGTCGTCGGCGGCGGCGTCGTCGTCCGAATACTTTTAGTTTATATATATATGTTGGAAATTTGCCAGACATGACTATGATGTCATTTTTAACCGTATTTTTGTGACAAAATTGTCGGTTATTGATTTGGGGATGTACGGCGGGCGGTCGGGCGGCAATCAATTGTTGTCCGTGCATTAACTCATGAACCGTTCAGCCAAAGCTTTTAAAATTTTAATATGTTGTTACTGACAACTAAATGAAGGTCAAGTTCAATATTGGCGATTTTGACTTTTACCGTTCAGGAGTTATGGTTCTTGAAAGATTGAAAAATGGAGTTTTCAGTCATGTCCGGGCATTTACGCATGAACTGTTCTACCGAAGCTTCCCAAATTTTAATATGTTGTTACTGATGACAAAATGGAGGTCAAGTTCAATAATGACGATTTTGACTTTTACCATTCAGGAGTTATGGTTCTTGAAAGATTGAAAAATGGAGTTTCCAGTTGTGTCCGTGCATTTACGCATAAACTATTCTACCAAAGCTTCCCAAATTTTAATATGTTGTAACTGATGACAAAATAGAGGTCAAGTTAAATAATGACGATTTTGACTTTTACCGTTCAGGAGTTATGGTTCTTGAAAGATTGAAAAATGGTGTTTCCAGTCGTGTCCGTGCATTTTCTCATGAACCATTCAACCAAAGCTTTTGAAATTTTTATATATTGTTACTGATGACAAAATAGAGGTCAAGTTCAATAATGACGATTTTGACTTTTACCGTTCAGGCGTTATGGTTCTTGAAAGATTGTAAAATGGCGTTTCCATTCACGTTGTTGCATTTACTCATGAACCATTCAATCTAAGCTTTTCAAATTTTAATATGTTGATACTGATGACAAAATGGAGGTCAAATTTGATATTGACAATTTAACTTTCACCATTCATCAGTAATGGTTCTTGTGATATTGCCAGGACACAAATAAATATTAATAAATCCGGTTTGCTGTCGTTGTGACAGCCTCTTGTCTATTTTTATTTGCCAATAACTTTATGTAAATAACTTCATTGGAAATTTGCCAATATAAAATGTTGCTGATGAAGCTTTTTTTCCTTATCTTATCTAAAATGTTTTTAGATAATGTATGTTGGACATTTGCCAGACATGACTATGATGTCATTTTCTATTTTTATTTGCCAATAACTTTATGTAAATAACTTCATTGGAAATTTGCCAATATAAAATGTTGCTGATGAAGTTTTTTTTATTGTTTTATACAATAAACAATGTATATTCACTTTTACTACCAACCAATCTTTACCATTCAGTGATAACAAGCACTTTATTTTACATTTTAATATTTTATGATGTATTTAAAAGAGTAGTTATTGTTGCAAACTCCATTAGAAAGTTGAATTGATATCAGTTTTGGAAAAAGGGAAACGGGGATGGGAAAAAAAAAGGGGGGGGGTTAAATTTTTCTCATTTCAGATTTCATAAATAAAAAGAAAATTTCTTCAAACATTTTTTTGAGAGGATTAATATTCAACAGCATAGTGAATTGCTCAAAGGCAAAAAAGAACTTTTAAGTTCATTAGACCACATTCATTCTGTGTCAGAAACCTATGCTGTGTTAACTATTTAATTTTAGATTTAAAAAGTTTGAAGAAGAAATCTTTAATTGATTTGTAAAATCTTGACATTTGTTTTGTGTAAAAAAAAACCATGTAATGTCAAAAATTTGATCACAATCCAAATTCAGAGCTGTATCACGCTTGAATGTTTTGTCCATACTTGCCCCAACTGTTCAGGGTTCGACCTCTGCGGTCGTATAAAGCTGCACCCTGCGGAGCACCTGGTTTTTTCTAAAACTCTAAAAACTGTTATTTATAGATATTGATGTTAAAAAAAGAATGAATGATTATTAATTAAGAAAAGTGAAATATACAAGAAGAGGAAAACATATTGGTTAACCTGTATCTTACAGAATTGCAATCACTGCTTAACATGTCATATGATATTTTATTTAAGCTGTGACTATTTAAATGCTATATGATGTTGTTTTTATGACCCACCTATGATAGTAGAGGGGCATTATGTTTTCTGGTCTGTGCCCCTGTCCGTTCGTTCATCCGTTCGTCCTGCTTCAGGTTAAAGTTTTTGGTCAAGGTAGTTTTTGATAAAGTTGAAGTTCAATCAACTTGAAACTTAGTACACATGTTCCTCATGATATGATATTTCTAATTTTAATGCCAAATTAAAGTTTTGACCCCAATTTCACGGTCTACTGAACATAGAAAATGATAGTGCGAAGTTCAGGTTAAAGTTTTTGGTCAAGGTAGTTTTTGATGAAGTTGAAGTCACATCAACTTGAAACTTAGTACACATGTTCCCTATGATATGATCTTTCTAATTTTAATTCCAATTTAAAGTTTTGACCCTAATTTCACGGTCCATTGAACATGGAAAATGATAGTGCGAGTGGGGCATCCGTGCTCTATGGACACATTCTTGTTTTGTTTGTTTCATAATGCTTGCATTACAGTATTGTTGTTGACTTTCAAAATAAGTGCAAGATTTAAAACAAATATTGCAAACCAGCCAAATTAATGATTTAGGCCTGAACTACACGATTTTGACCCCATTCGGCATTTCATGTTTGCACAATCATGATCATGAAAAAAGCTCTAAAACACGATTCTACACACAAAACAATTATATTGATGGTTGATTTATATTACAGAGATTGGTGACATTGCTGGAGTAGCAGAAGTAACAATCAGACAGGCCTATAAACAGATGTATCCAAGAGCACATGACTTGTTCCCTGCCGACTATAAGTTCTTTACACCAGTAGAACAGTTACCAACACAGTGAGTCAACCCTAGCCAGAATGATGTGGATGGAATTTACTTCCTGTGGGAACCAGATAGTTATCTGGTGGATAACAGGAAGATTTTTTTTTTACATCTATCTGTGATAGTTGTAACAGAGCAAATATTAAAAACAAATATAGAATTCTGTCGATCAGAGAATTTTTCATCACAAAAGGATCGATTCTGTTGCAGAAAATAAGTCTTTTTTAGCGTAATATGTGTTGTTTTAGTATCTGAAAATATGACTGCATTGATCTCAATTTGAATTATATCAAACTGACAGTGAAACAAAGGATTTATGATAACACATATGTTATAAATTAATGGCGTGCAATACAACTTGAATGAAATATTTATAATGATATGCTTCTTAAAAGATATTCAATATTTTGTCATCACTTAATATCTGTAATCGTTTTACATCCATAATGTAATTTAGGCTTGTGTGCTAGCAAGTTATACATAGACTAATATATTCTGCAGATCAAATTATTTACATGACTAATAGAGTTGAATACAAATCTTTTCATATAAAGATAAATCAACACATGTGAAAACAATAATTGGGTTACTGTTATTAAAATGGGACATATTGAAAGAACAAGCGCTAAAATATAAAATCAAAATGGTTGCCAACATTTGTATGAAGGAACCTCGGCATGGAAATGAAAAATAAAATGAAGTAGACAATTTACTTTATATTAATGAGTTTTATTATGTTATATTATCTGTGTTGCTTATTTTTTATGATTATTGTAGTACGGTTAAACATTTGTCTAAATACATTTGTATGTCTTAATATATGTATGTCAGATTCTATGGAAATGTTTTTATAATAAATTACTCAGTTGCTGTTCATGAAATGCAAAAACAGTTCTTTTGCTTTCACACTTAACAGGGAATCTTGTGTAAAAAACATAGTTTTGTTATATGTTACACATTAAGTGTTTTGTAGACTTTCGGTAGTCTTTGTGTTGTTTTTTCCCTTTTTTGGCCATAACAATTTGGCCTCTTTTTAACCTGTAAGTTTTCATTCTACCTTTAGTACCATTCTGCATTTTTTTTACCTACATATCTATAATACTAAAATTACGAGGTCCATTTTGTCAGCCGTCATCACGTAAAAACGATGAATCAAAGAATTCAACTTTATATTTAACTAATATAGTACAATGGTGTTGATTAAAAATTACACCACTCGAGGCCCGTTTGTTTTCCACGTAATCAATATTGTCAATAATTAAGAAGTTCCGGATCGAGTCCGACACCGATACCAATAGTATATTCACCTGTTACCTATTACCTTATCTGTACGTTCCGCATCTGACAGGCGCACCATCAAACAGTGTATTTAGAATTTTGCTGTATACGGTTGAGTTAAAAATACTCCATTCCAGGCCCTTTTGTTTTCCAAATTATTAATATTACCAATAATTGATAGGTTCCAGGTCGACGGGTTCAAACAGAAAGATTTTGAAAGCAGAGAAAACTGTGCACCTTATACATCATGTTATAATCGGCATGACTTTATCAGATGACAATACCAATACTAAAATAAGGCATACGCATAGTTATATATCAGTCACAGACCCGCGATATCACGGGTGTGTTCTAGTAATCATAAATGAGAGGGATATCATTTTTTTTGACAATGTGAGGAGAACATTTTTTATTTCATGGACTTAGGGGAATTATTTTCTATTATTATACTTCACGTTAAAATGCCATATTTTGATTGGCTAATACGAGGGTGTTTATTTACTCTATCACATGGCTGAGAGGGTAACAATTTTTTTTAATGTTACCCTCTTGTCCAGACCAATCAAAAATGGACATCAAGTAATTGAATACAATGCATAAGTTTTACGTTTTGGCTCAGATTTTATTATTTTACTGTCAAAATAAAAAAAATAAAACATCTTGCTAAATTTTGTTGTTTTTTCTAATACCCGTAACGTTATTTCTACGTGACGTCATAGAAAATACTTTTAAAACAAAATTAATTTGTAAACCACAATAATGATAGGACATTCAGTATAATGAATTAAATAACACATAGCTGAGAGGGTGATAGAGCTGATTGGTACCCCTCGAAAAAACATTGTCAACCTTGGCTTCGCCTCGGTTGACAATGTTTTCTAGGGGTACCAATCGGCTCTATCACCCTCTCAGCTATGTGTTAATTATATACTATAAATAATAATTGAGCAGAGGCATGCAATTAAATACAGTCTTTATTTTTTTTTTATATATATAATACAGACTTTATTGTCACCCAGTGAGTTGGAATAAAAGGAGCTTTATAGGTTAATAGGTCAATAAGACAGCAAAACTAAACGCAATAAAATTAAAAAAAAAAAAAGAAATTTAGAGGTAAAAGCATTTTTTCAAAAATAAAACATCTTTGCCTGTAACAATAAAACACAAAAAAAAATATGTTCTTATATGATGACTTATTTTATGCAGTGCTTCAATTTTTTATATTTTCACATTTTATTCTTGTTGCTAGTAAGCAAGGCTTTGAATTTATACTGATCCGTAAGATTAAAAATTCAGCTGGTAAAATTGTTGTAGTATCCATCGATATTATTGCCAAACAAATATTTGTTTGATGGCTTTAACAATTTATGTAATTTTTGAAATTATTTTTTATGGAAAATAAAACAGTTGTTTTGTTATATCTTGTTTTTATTACAGTTTAACTACCTGCATTTAATGAAGAACTGTTGAATGCATCCTTGTTTTAAACATTTTTATTGAGTCCCTCATTATTTTCTAATTATGTTAAGCAACCACCTACTTAATGCCATTGCATGTTCTATAAAGTTTGTTCAGTGGAATGGAGGATGGAATTAATGGACTGCCTCTGTAAAAAATTATGGTTTGATCATGGAAGTAAAATGAAATGGTCTGATAAATTAGTTCAGTTATTTATTCCTGCAACAATTTGTAAAGATAGTTTGAAAAGTAGTGAGTAATTTATACCCTTCCATTTCCAACACTGATTACACTCAAAAGACTAACAATGATAAATTAAAAATGCCATAAAACGGTTGTGTACAATTGTAATTCATATTTATGATGTAGCTTTTAATCATAATTGCAATACCTAATAAGGGAAATACAGAAATATACAAGATCAATATGACAGATATCTGCAGAATTTTATTCTAAACAATGCCATATTAGATGCTGGAATTTCTATGAAATCCAATCACATGAAAGAATTTTGAATTGTTCAAGGAGGTTTGTGTCTCAGAGATTAACAAGCATTTTTCTAGTTTCCAAACAATTACTTGTGTTTAAGTGTATAGATCTATCTGAAATTGTACAACAAGGTTTCATACTTCAAAGGAAAAAATTGGATTGAGAAGTAGGGTAATTGATCCCAGGCAGGATTCCAAAAGTTGTTGGAGGGGGGATTTTTTCTTTTAAAGAATTCATATTTTTTCAAAAGGTTTCAGGTGTCAGACCACCAATTAAAAATCCCTATCTGTTCAACCAAATTTTGCAATTTTTACAGCTTTCTAAATATTTTACCTTAAGTTTAACTTCAAGGAAACCAGGTATATCCTGAATTGTACATGTATCACCTTCCTACATGCCAATTTTCAACCAATGTTTAAAGTCTTGTAACAAATTTCTGATTTTGAAAAGACAGGTACTACCAAAATAACTCCCGGTTTTCTGGAAATCTTAAATTAGTGTACTATGTAGCGCATTAATCCTGAATTTTTAATGCAAACTCATAGACAAGTGAATTTTGGCTCAAAATGGTCTAAATATATTTCCCTTTCACCAAAAGTTTCATTTCTGCAAATTTGTTGGTTAGTTTAAGTAAACAATGACATCAAAAGCACTATTTTGTGTCAAAGTAGGACTACTTTTACATACGTTCTAAATTGGAGGGTGTAATTGGTGGTCTGACACCTAAAGAGCCAAAAAAGTTGCTCAGAAATCTTTGCTTTGCTTTATTCTTAATCCTTAGTCTATTTGAAGTCAGAAACATCCTATCTGAGCATAATGTGACTTATATTACAAATTTCACAGCTCAATTTAAACTGACTGTAATGTATGACTTTGATAGAAAATACTTGAAAATTTCATTTTGGACTACAGGAACATAAACTTTCAATATCAAGATCAGTTTTGTTGATTTTTTTCTTGTTTGTTCTACTTCTTAAAAGACTTTCCACAATTTTTACAATGGGTTAAGTAAAACATTCAAGGTATTGAAGAGTCAAGGAATATTGACCCCCCTTTTTTACACCTGGTGTAAGTAATGGGACTATTAAATGATCAAAAGTGCAGTCAATGTCATTTAAATGTTTTTATTTTCTATCAGTTAATACAACTTAAGGCATAAAACTTTCATTTGAGATAATAAATGGGATTTTTGTGAGTTTTTGCAATGTTTACATCAGGCTATGTTATCTGCCAAATACATGCTATGACACAATGATATAAGGGATAAAAATCAAATAATTTCATTAAATCTTGATGACAAGAACTTTTTTTGGTGGAAAAATAACCATGTTTTAATGTTAATACCACAGAAACATCTTGCTGTGCATTTTTAACAATTTGGGACATTTTTTTATGTGAAAGCATATTGTCAGGGTGGGAAAAGCTAAAAATAGCACAAATTCAGGTCTAAGGCTCTAAATTTGCAATATGTGACTTTTTGCCCCCAAAAAGATTGAAATGTGACTACTATCACTTCATATGATCAGTTAAGTAAAAAAAATCAATTGTTTTCTGAATTTGGGGTTTCACCGCATTTCCCTTAAAGGTGTCAGACCACCAATTAAAAATCCCTATCTGTTCAACCAAATTTTGCAATTTTTACAGCTTTCTAAATATTTTACCTTAAGTTTAACTTCAAGGAAACCAGGTATATCCTGAATTGTACATGTATCACCTTCCTACATGCCAATTTTCAACCAATGTTTAAAGTCTTGTAACAAATTTCTGATTTTGAAAAGACAGGTACTACCAAAATAACTCCCGGTTTTCTGGAAATCTTAAATTAGTGTACTATGTAGCGCATTAATCCTGAATTTTTAATGCAAACTCATAGACAAGTGAATTTTGGCTCAAAATGGTCTAAATATATTTCCCTTTCACCAAAAGTTTCATTTCTGCAAATTTGTTGGTTAGTTTAAGTAAACAGTGACACCAAAAGCACTATTTTGTGTCAAAGTAGGACTACTTTTACATACGTTCTAAATTGGAGGGAGTAATTGGTGGTCTGACACCTTCAAGAAGAAATCTTCAATTACACAGTATTGCACAATAGATTTGTAAGATCTTTAACCACATTTATTTTGTGTCAGAAACCTATATTATATCAAAAATTTGATCACAATCAAAATTCAGACGTTATCAAGCTAGAATATTGTATTCAAATTTGCCCCAAATGTTAAGGGTTCAACCTTTGCTGTCCTATCAGGCTGCGCTCAGCGAAGCATTAAACGTATTGGACAAGTGTTTAAAAAAATTATGAAAAATCCAAATGATAAATAGGAAATATGAAATGTCAAAAATAAACACGAAGAGACAGATTATTCGGTTTATGGTCCTAACAGTTTAGGAATAAGGGGCCAAAATAGGGCCAAATAAGCATTTTTCTAGTTTCCAGACAATATTTTATGGAACGGTGTATGGATCTCTCGGTAATTATGCAACAAGGTTCCATACCAGAAAGGGATGGTTATGATTAACTTTGAAGATTTATGGCTCAAACAGTTTAGGAATTAGGGGCAAAAAAGGGGGGGTTGTCCTGGGTAATGGACAATTTCTTTTACGTAAAATTTGGATTACCTCCTTTACACTGCTTTTTATACGACCCCAAAAAATTTTTAGGATCGTAAAATGGTATGATGTCGTTTGCATCTGTGCCGTCGTTGTTGTCGTCTGAAGACACATTGGTTTCCGGATAATAACTTTTGTTTAAGTAAATAGATCCTTATGAAATATTTTCAGAAGATTTTGGGGATGATGGTTCCAACCGTGTAGGAACTAGGGGCCCAAAACAAGCATTTTTCTAGTTTCAGGATAATAACATTTGTGCACAAGTTTTTCAATTGCTCTGAAATTATACTGCAATGTTTAAAACCACAAGTAGAAGGTTTGGATTCATTTTAGGGGTTATGGGGCCAAAGTTTAGGAATTAAGGGCCAAAAAGGGGCCAAAAGAAGCATTTTCTAGTTTCCAGACAATAAATTGTGTGCATTTGTAGTGATCTCTCTGAAATTGTATCACAATGTACCAAATAACAAAGGGGAGGCTGGGATTAAGTTTTGGGTTAATTGCCCCAAAAATGTAGGAATAAGGGGTCAAAAAAGGGCCAAAAAGAAGCATGTTTCTAGTTTCCAAACAATCATGACAAAAGTTGTGCTTAAGTGTATGGATCTCTCTAAAATTGTACTACAAGGTTCAATACTACAAAGGAAAGCATGGGATTGAGGTTAAGGGTTATTGCTTCAAGGGGGGTTTCAAAAAGTTGGGGAGGATTTTTTGTTTACCATTTTTTTTAAGGGATTCCTTTTTTTCAAAATTTTTTAAATTTCGAATTCTGAAAATTTTCAAGAAGAAATCTTCAACTGCACAGTATTGTGCAATAGATTTGTTAGATCTTTGACCACATTAATTTTGTGACAAAAACCTATATTTTGTCAAAAATTTGATCACAATCCAAATTCTGACAGTATCAAGCTTGACTAAATTTGCCCCAACTGTTCAGGGTTCGACCACTGGGGTCGTATAAAGCTGCGCCCTGCGGAGCACTTCGTTAATTACTAAATGGGTAATTATGGTTGCAAACTCCATTGTGACCATATCTTTTCTTTTTGGAAAAGGGGTTGGGGGTAAAAAAGAAATTGTGGGAGAATTCTGAAGATTTAAAAAATTAAAAAGAAAATTCCTTCAATTTTTTTTTTTATCCAAAAATGGGGGGGGGGGGGGGGGGGGGGCAATTCTCAAAAGCTTAGTGTATTGCACAAAAAAAGGCAGGGGTATTTTTTTTTTTATTATTTTAATTCTTTTTGGGGGGTGGAGGGGGTCAATTTGCAACAGCATGGTGTATTGCACAATAGCAAAAACTTGAATATAAATTCAAATCATGTAACCAATTCTTAATTTTTTGACTACAGTTATTCTGTGTCAGAAACCTATTATGTGTCAAATTACAATCCAAATTCAGACCTGTATCAAGCTCGAATATTGTGTCCATTTTTGGCCCAACTGTTCAGGTTTGGACCTCTGCGATCGTATCCAGCTGCGCTTGGCGAGGCAATTTATTGAAGTTTGGTGTCAGACTGCATGTGGTCATGTTATACAGTGTAAAAGACTATACTGGTCTTAAAAATTCTAAATAGTAAAATGTGCCAGATGTTAATAAAGGTGGTCAAATCTGTGTGGCAAATAAGGATTTGGTATTTTACCAATCTGTTCTAAATTGACGAAATAATCCTTACAGAAACTAGTTTAAGAATTTGTATCATCAACACACATGGCTGCTGTTTCTATAAGGGAAATTCAACAGGAACATATATATTGATATACTGTTTCCAGCTTGATTATTTTCAGTTTATTGAAATAATTAATTGACAGCTTTTATGTGTTATTACCATTGAAATGATTTTTTCCATCAACTGTTGACATCTTCCAAAGAAATTATAAGTGATGGAAAGAATCTGTCATTACAAAAAAAAATCTTTAGCACAACACACAAGATTAACATAACAGTCAACAAGGCTAAAATGGTCAACTGACCCCTTATGGTGGCACGGTAGTATTTGCATTCCAGAATTTAGGTTGCTCTTTTGTGTACCCTTAGGTTAATGTATCTAAACAGTGCAATTGGACAAAACATACATTATCAACTGAACTTACTTTCCCAAACTGAGGGATGAATCAGGTGTAGAAAAATATGAAATAATTTTACATACAGATGAAAATGAATTTTTGAGAATTTTTGAGAATTTTGTATTCACTGCACCATAAAAGACATAAAAGTACTAGTGGCCTTAGGTTTTTAAAAATAGCAAAAAAAGTAAACGGTCATGATACACATTCAAATTCATTTCTGAATAGTAAAATGAAAGTACTTCAGTTAACTGTGAATGTAGAATTTTTTGCAGTGTTAGAAAGTGGTGAAAATTCTAAAAAGGCTATCATTGTCCCTTATGGGCCAGGAAATACTACCGTGCCACCTTAAATGAGTTTTTATACAACCGCAAACAATTTTGAGGTCGTATATTGGTATCACGTTGTCGTCATTGTCCGAAAACATTTGATTTTCCCACAATAACTTTAGTATAAGTGAATAGAAATCTTTGAAATTTTAACACAAGGTTTAATGCCACTGCTGGTGGAAGTTTCGTCCCCGAGGGTATCACCAGCCCAGTGGTCAGCACTTCGGTATTGACATGAATATCAATTATGTGGTCATTTTTATAAATTTCCTGTTTACAAAACTTTGATTTATTGAAAAACTAAAGATTTTCTTATCCCAGGAATAGAATACCTTAGCCGTATTTGGCACAACGTTTTGGAATTGTGGACCCTCAATGCTCTTCAACTTCGTACTTATTTGGCTTTATAAATATTTGGATATGAGCGTCACTGATGAGTCTTACGTAGACGACACGCGCGTCTGGCGTGCTAAATTATAATCCTGGTACCTTTGATTAACTATTATGACCACAAAAGTATGGTTGGAATAGATATTAAGGGTTGTGGTCCCAACGGTTTAGGAATTCAGGGCCAAAAAGGGCCCACATAAGCATGTTTCTAGTTTCCAGACAATAACTTGTGGAATGGTGTATTGATCTCTCTGAAATTATGCCACAAGGTTCCATACCAGAAAGGGATGGATATGAATAACTTTGGAGATTTATGGCTCAAATAGTTTCGGAATTAGGGGCAAAAAGGGGGGGGGGGGAACAAGGGTGTCCTGGGTAATGGACAATTACTTTTAAGTAAAATTTGGATTACCTCCACTGCTAAAATTTTGGGGTCGTATAATGGTATGATGTCGTTTGCGTCTGCGTCGTTGTCGTCCGAAGACACATTGGTTTCCGGATAATAACTTTTGTGTAAGTGAATAGATTTTTATCTTTAAGGGAAGTAATTCAAACACAACATTTTGAATTACCTCCCTTACACTGCTTTTAAATTATGTAAAGAAATATTGTATTGTTTTGAGGTGATTAGCTGTCAATTTATTTTTAGAAGTTACTTTTCAAAATGCTGATGAAGCAGAAAGTAATTTAATTTTAGCCATGCTTATGTATGTCTTCAAATATTTTTAAGGGGAGGGGGTAGTGGGGTCAATTCGCAACAGCATAGTGTATTGCACAAAAGCAAAAAAATGAATATAATCTCATAACCAATTCAAGTTCTTTGACTATAGTTATTTTGTGTCAGAAAACTATCATGTGTCAAATATTAAAATACAATCAAAATTTAAAAGACCTGTATCAAGTGCGAATTTTGTGTCCATTTTTGCCCTAACTGTTCAGGGATTGACCTTTGCGGTCGTATCCAGCTGCGCTCGGAGAAGCAATTTATTGCCTGATATTGTTACCAAGTGATCGATTTAGACTCATGGGAACCTTTTGTTTTGTCTAGCGTTTGTATGTGCCGACTTTCAACAAACTTCATTTAAATAAAAGATTATAGGTCAAAGTACGTCTTCAACACGGAGATAATTGGCTCACACCGAACAGAAAGCTATATCGGCCCTTAAATGATTAGTGTTTAACCATTCAAACAGGAAAAACGGTCTTATATATATAAATATGGCAAGGAAAGAGAAACACTCGTGAACCACACCAACAAACGACAACTATTCAGATCCTGACTTTGTGCAGGTTGAAACAAATGCAGCGGGTTTAGACGTTTACATAGGTACCAACCTTCACCCTTACCTGAAACAAAAGTGTTTATTTGCCTTTTTTAACTGGCAAAACGAATCTATGGTCACTACAAGCATTTCCAGTCGTATATAAAAAAGAAAATATGTAAACATGTCACATTTCATGTTACACATGACTTACAAAAATATACTGTCTTCATTATTTACTGAGACATAAATAACTATTATGATTACAGAAAACATTATTTTGCATGTACTTCAACAACATTTTCTTAAATCAATTTCATATTAAAAAAACATTAAACAGAATGGCGCATATGAAAATCGAATAATAGGTACTTATAGGTTACACGACCAACTTTTCTTTTGCGTGTATATTCGAGGTCTTAAACATCGTGCATTGACAATATTTGAAAAAGGTTGGGGGGAACACAAGGTACAGAATTGAAATTTGGTGGGCTTTGACTTCAAGAATATAACTTAGTACATAGAAGCATTTCGAAAATGAATCTGATCTACAAAGATCACTTCACTTATATTTTATGGTGCCTCGCAATAATGGAGTTATATATCCGTTCTTTGCTTAATCAATGTGCATTCGAGAATTTATGTTGCCAAAATGAAAATGCGAACAAAATGAAGCAATGTTTGTACCATGTTGTACACAAAAACGAAAATCAATGTTTTACCTTTATAATTTTTGTCTGATTAAGGATCAATGGCCCAAATTGTGCCCTTGAACTTGGAATCGGAATGCAGTTCAGTATGGAGGTATGTGTCAGCATCACACCAAAGATGTACTCGTCAATTATTGCCCAATTACATTTCAGGTACAGGTATCTCTTATGATGTACATTATACCACAAATGATCTTTATTTTGAAAATTAAATGTCGATAAGAAAGCAAATAAGTTTAAGCAGTGTCCTTTTATCCTTCTTTTATGCAATTTAAGTTCTATGACACAGATAATACTATCTAGTATTGTTGTTCAAATTTTACGCCTGGTATTTTGCTTTGGCATTCATACCGTGCACTTGTCATTTCCAAGTAGAAAACAAGTACAGATTGGTTGCATATTTATTATAAACCTCCTTTTTTGTAATATTGTATGGAAAAGACAATAACACATTCCAAATGTCAAATGGAGTTGCTGATAAGTCATATTGACATTTACTCAATATTTCATTTAATTGCATGCTCCATTACTATAAAATGGCGTATTCTCTGAATCATTCGGGTTTTTTTAATTCTTAGATTTTTTTTCTCGTAATTTTGCCCTGGTATAAGAACAAAGTAAATCATAATATTTTTGTATATTAACTGCCTTAGGTAATGTCGAAATTGAGAGGTCATGTATGAAGAAGCACCTGTTTGATCACGTTCGTCCCTCACTTCACAGCATATGGCATAATACTACATGTTATATTGTCACTTGTCATCTTTGGCAAGGTTGGTGAATATATCAACGGTTAATAAAAAATACATCATCTGTTCACAACATACCGGTGCGTGGAGGGTCAGTCATGGATGTTAAAATTGTGGTAAGTTGTTAGTTAAAAAAGATTTAGACTTTATTGTGATATTTTTATTATTTTTCAATTAAATCTTATTTCTATGGATTCAAGGAATTTTTGACCGTCAATTATGGTAAAAGTGAAAGAAAAAACGAAAAAAATGATGGTTAATTTCATTGTATGCGTTTTTTCGCCTTTCAATTTTACGAACTGGATGTTTATATTTTCTTCTTCTGAAAATGACTAATGAGTTAAAACATTAAGGTGAACCATGCTTTTAAACAGTAACTCTTGTTTCTCTTTTTATTGAAAATGAGTAATGCCATAAATCTATAAAAAAAATAAACACCATCTCTTTCGATTCAAAGATTATTCTAACTAAGATGCTCAAATGTAAAATTTCCCATTTAAATTAAAATTATGATTGAAAAAAAACTTAAAATAGTCATGATAAAAAGCTTTTTTTTTTTTTATAAAAATGTACCACGATTTTTTTACCGAATGTGTTTCAAAATTTTTTATCATAACATTCAAATTGAAAACGGTAGATATTTCATAATTTCTATCGAAGATCAGCTTTGCAATCTATGTAATGTTCATGAAGCGTGAAGCATTTCCTTTTGGAGTGTAATATATTAAGTTACTTCCAAAAGACCCTCACTAAAAAGATTAAATGATTTAACTCTATATAGCTATAGCAAATGAAAATCAAACATTCTACATCTCAGTAAAACAAACCCTCTTATAGTGGCAGCCTAAATTTTCCAATTTTTCAACTTGGTCATTCCATTTGACACAACCAAAAGATACTATTGAATCAATTGTCAATTTGTTCTAGTAGTAAAAATGCTTGAAATATTATCCATTGGACGTTACACTAGTAACAATAGATTCAAAACTCAAATGACTCATTGTTGCGGTCAATGCTGAGAAATTTTTATAGAACGTAGAGACTCCTGCTCTCGATTTCCTTTAATTTGTTCATATCTGAATTGGATGTAGCTTGTTTAAAACTACACTAGCTGTCACATTCATGTTCACCAATTTGACTCAAATTCTCATATTAGATTTATAACAAACAAAACATGTTGTATTGATATATTTTCATATTTGTAACTAATGTATTATTTAGTTAATGAGAATAAAGATCTTTTATCTATCTACAATGTAAAACATTTATCCAAATTATAAAAAGTAAAAAATAAACAATTTACTGGGCATGGGCTCTATGATATGAAGCTTAGTTTCGTGTGTATTTTAGTCTTGACGCCATCTAATAACCTATCGAGATGACCCCGTAAACAATCGACGTTCACATATTACGATAAAAAAAACATAAAAATGAATATAAATAGATATAGATATATGGACCTCGTGCAAATGGATTTTTCTGTGTTTGTTGATTTCAATTTTAAGGTCTAAAAAATAAGTTAATTTTCGATTTATCTGTATTCGAATGATTTTTTGTGGATCGAATCAGTCAATCAAATGATTTACCCTTTTTTCACTTTCAAGGTTGACATTCTTTTCTTTTAAAAGCCTAACACGCATCAATCATGCATAATCCATCTATAGCTAAGGGTTTAAATTAAAGTTCACATGCATACGGATTCAATTAGGTCGAATTATTAACTTGCAAGTGAATAATTCATCATCGATGGTTCTTGGCTTTATTTGACAATATTGAACCGTATTAGCTGATAATAGCAAATTATTATTTCACTCCGAGATTTCCCTTTCATTAATGATTCAATTTTGAACCCAAAAAGTCTAATCTATTTTTTTGTATGTGTCTTGTAGCTAGTGCCCCGTTAACGTCGAGTTGCAATTAGTTCACTGTGGACACAGGCTAAGCAAGAACAAATACAAAAAAAAAATAATGAAATAAAATAGATTCAAAAGGGACGACGGGCGGGAAAAACTGTGGGGTATGTTAGACTGGGGCAGAAATTTAAAATTGCAAACGACCACCTATACTAACTCTTTATGGGTTTTTTTAACGTGCAGAGTGTGACATTTACACTACACGGAATATAAAGACGAATATTAATCCTTCATTTCTGAGACAAACATTTTATTGTCATTGAGGGGGTGTTGTGTAGTAATAAGTTCGCACATTTACGGTCAAAATCGTTCCTGTCATAACCCGAGGGGTTGCTAGGAATGAATCTATGATGCACGAGACAGCAGTTAAAATCGGAACAACGCTATTACAATCAGACGCTTTTATTGCTTTTTCTATCTTTTATAATTGCTGGAAGGCTAAAGAACTCACACCTAGCGTCCAGTTCGAGATGACCACTAGGGTCGATTTAAACTTGAAACTACTATATATCTGATTGTAATCGGAATGTATATTACATAAGTTAATTACTGGTTACAAGTAGGGCATATTATACTGTCATTAAACTTGTAACTGAACTATAGCTATACTTTTTTTTATTGTAAATAAATGATTGCATGTTATTCACTGACCGACATATTAACATAAACATTACACTAGTGGACAAATGAAATGACAGGTAGTCTGCTTGTAACCGGTCAATCACTGTCCGTCAACCTGTCACCTTCTCACTAGAAAAAAGAAACAGTGTATCATACCAGGGGCTAGATTGCTGATGCCATTAAAGAATAATCACGAAAGTTCGTGAACAATGTATCACCTAAACACCTTATGAAATAGAAAGAGTATGTTTTGTTCCGCCCGTAATTTGTCACCCATAAAATAGACAAACAATTGGGAAGATGCATAAAAGTTGTATTTGTGCATAAATTACTAGTGTAAAACCATTCAAACGGAAAAACCAACGGTCAAATCTATATAAAAAAAAGAGAAACGAGAAGCACTTACGAACCAAAAAACAGACGACAAACACTGAATTTGCTCTTAAATGCTCTGAGAGCGCTGAGATTTTGCTGTGAATTACTCTAAATGTGCTATTACAGGTGTAAATAAAGATGCACTTTAAATTGTTGCATACAAAGCGCTTTTATGGATTTTCCCCAATCAGAAACGCTCAAACTGACCAAAAGTTTGGGAGTGAAGGAATCGAATACTTAAGGAACTATGTGACCCAAAAGTGACATTAAAAGAAAAGTCAAATAAAATACACCTAATTTAAAATCTGTCTTAATTAATTTGAAAACTGACTTTCTTGATAATATCTATTTGTTGCCATCGAAACTTTAAGAATCGTAAATCATAAAAATTCCAGTTGCCCTTACCCATTATATATTATCTGGTTTGTAGCATTATACTTGAAAAACTTTAATTGTTGTATTGTAAAAGTTTTATTCTACTTTTTCAGATATGGTCGTACGTCCTTTGCTGTTTAGCAAATATTGTGAAATCATTTCACTCCAACCCCACGAACAGATTTAGACCAATGGGGCAGATGAAACAACCACGTGCAGGTGTATTCCATGCTGGTCCATTACCTCAACACCGTCAAAATCAAGGCAGAGTCTACGTTTTCACAAATCCTCGTAAGTTATTGTCATGCCCCATTGATGGACATTATGTTTTCTAGTATGTGCGTCCTTTCGTCCGTTTTCCCGTCCGTCTTTCCGTCTGTCACACTTCAGATAAACGGTTTATGGTTAGAGTATTTGGTCAAAGAAGTTTTTGATGAATTTGAAGCATAGTACACATGTTCCCTATGGTATGATATTCTAATTTTAATGCCACAAGTTTTTACCACAATTTCACGGTCCACTGAACATAGAAAATGATATTGCGAGTGGGGCATCTGTGTACTATGGACACATCCTTGTTCACTCTGAAAACATATATTAAATCCAATTCATTTAAATTTAAGTGGATAATTTTCTCATTGACACTCATACCATATCTTCTTATTTTCATATTAAAAATGAAATAAAGAATTTGTTTTGCTGCTGTTCAAACTAGATTTTTTGGGGGAGGGTTTGAATTTGTATACATTTTTGAAAGAAAGAAATGTCAATTGACAACAATAGTGCCATACTTTTTAATGTCAATTGACAACAAAAGTGCCATACGTTTTAATGTCAATTGACAACACTAGTGCCATACGTTTTAATGTCAACTGACAACACTAGTGCCATACTTTTTAATGTCAATTGACAGCACTAGTGCCATACTTTTTAATGTCAATTGACAGCACTAGTGCCATACTTTTTAATGTCAATTGACAACACTATTGCCATACTTTTTAATGTCAATGACAACACTAGTGCCATACTTTTTAATGTCAATTGACAACACTAGTGCCATACTTTTTAATGTCAATTGACAACACTAGTGCCATACTTTTTAATGTCAATTGACAACACTAGTGCCATACTTTTTAATGTCAATTGACAGCACTAGTGCCATACTTTTTAATGTCAATTGACAACACTAGTGCCATACTTTTTAATGAAAATGCTGCAAAATTATCAAGATTTTGCCAGAGAAATACTTGTTGGTAGAACATTTAAAAATCAGGTGATTTCTTCCATTTTAAGGTATAACTGTTTCCTTTTTACACATTGTGAGTTGGATAGGGAGTTTTCTCATTGGCACTCATAGCACATCTTCTTATTTCTATTCACTCAAAATTATCAGATACTAATGAAATAATGGTACATTTCAGAATTTTCTCCTTCAACTGTTTTATGTATGATTGGATTAAACAACAACCACGTCTTCTTTTTTTATATTGTAACATAAGTGCTAGAAGGCTTACATAATATATATGTATGTTATTTGTTTCAAATTTCTACATGATATCAAACAAAATGTGACAAGACAATAAAACAACAGAAAATCAGAATTATTTAGATAATGAACGACACTACCATATATAGACCGCGAGATGGTCCGAGACCACTTTTCGTTGTTACGAATATAGTCCCTAGTGTTGACAGTGGGTTACTTGCCATTAATTTTTATACCCCTTCCAAATTTATTTCTCCATGTTTAATGCCTCAAATTGCAAGTAGGGGGGGGGGGGGGGGTGGGTGAAATTACACTGTAAAAAAAATTGGGTCCAGAATTTTAAAGGAAAGTAGTGATTTGGTCCAGCTGAAAAAGGTTGAAAATTAGCACTTCGGAAGCTGTCAAAAGATTTCAAGACGCCCTAAACATAGAATTGTCCATATTTTGAGTTAGAGCCGATGAAGTTTTCTATAATTTTGATATAATTTGTCCCAAAAGTAGTACAACACACTGTAAAAATTTCTTTGAGAAAGCGCAGGTGGGATTTTTTTTATTTTCATTTATGTTCTAAAAGAAATGCACTACGAAATAATTGTGTTCTCGGACCAGATCACGTCTACGTTACCTGTTGCTACAGTTTGTATATGAAAGATACAGATGACGAATTTCCTTTCTTCTTTCATTGCGAAAGAAATAAAAAAGTAAGAAACAATAAGTTGTCTGAAAATGTTTCTCACAATATTGACGTGATGCGTTTTACTAACAAACAAAAAACTATAATATACATTAGTATACATCAGGAGCCTGTTATTCAGTGGTTATCGTTTGTTTATGTGTTACATATTTGTTTTTCTTTCGTTTTTTTTAAAATAAATAACGCCGTTAGTTTTATCGTATAAATTGTCTTACATTGTCATTTCGGGGCCTTTTATAGCTGACTATGCGGTATGTTTTTTGGGCTTTGCTCATTGTTGAAGGCCGTACGGTGACCTATAGATGTTAATTTCTGTGTCATTTTGGTCTCTTGTGGATAGTTGTCTCATTGGCAATCATACCACATCTTCTTTTTTTAATATTATAATCTATCCCACGTTTTTCAACAAGTACAGCATCTAGGCTCCTTTTTAAAACGGTCACTGGAATTGAGGATAAGGGACTCTTGATTAGTTGATTGTAATAAGATTTGCTGTATACAATGTTGTTATTTGCATTTTATTTGTCACAACGCTGAAGCTTTATTTAAGTAACAAGTCAGGAATGTGGTAGTTATTTAAGTAACAAGTAAGGAATGTGGTAGTTATTATCTATTTGTTTGATGTGTTTGAGATTTTTAATTTTCCATTTGGTTATGGACTTTAATCGTAGATCGATATTTTTGCTATTTTTCTTTTTACATGCTTTACCACAATAGAATATCCGTTTCACAGATGATATGTTCCAATTGTCATACCTACAATCCAGTCCCTTTCCCCCCGAATGTGACCAAGGCCGTCGGAAGGGGAGGTGCGTCGGGTGCGGTCGCACCCCCTCTTTCAAAAAAAAAAAAAAAAAAAAAAAAAAAATATTAGAAGAATTTTCAGGCACGGATGAGCATTTGTCCTCCACGCTGACGGGTTACCATGGTTTTTCTGTCACAGAATAGGACACCTCTGATACAGTTTGAGAGATCATCATTAGTATGACGTTCATTATTACTGACTGACTAGCATATATATTTCGTGATTTGTTTAGGGACCAGCTGAAGGACGCTTCAGGTTGCAGGAATTTCTCGCTGTATTGAAGACCTATGGTTGGCCTTCTACTGTAGTCTGTTGAACTCTGTTCTATGGTCGGGTTGTTGTTTCTTTGACACATTCCCCATTTCCATTCTCAATTTCATTATCTATAAAATTGGCAAATTACATTAGATCTACCAACTCATATTTGCAATCTATGAAAAGAAGTACGTATGGTAGTCTTGTAGTAAAGATTCTCCTAATCTCAAAATTGTTTATTGGGGTCAAGGAATTGTATATTAAAAAGGAATGGAAACGCGGCTCGAGATCAATCGGGATATTCACAGAGCACCCGTAGAGCTATAATCCATGTCTGACTCGTTATATAAAGAATCATGACGGAGGTCCATTTCCTGTCATATAGATCGATCTTTTAAATTCACGGGGTCATCTTGCTTGAGAAGATATAAAGGAGAGAGAAGCCCAAAACGGCAAGGACTTAGGACTCATTTTAATGCCTCATCGAACATATGTTTGTAATATTCATCATGCAAATTCTTATCAGTATAGACCTCGGTCTTGAACCTTGATTGAGTTCCATCCGGATTGCAAAACAAAAAATACAGTGTTATGATTTTTTTCTTAAAACTATGAAGTTCAAACCAAAATAGTTGATATCATTATGAAGCTGAAACCTTATACTAGCATTAAGCACTTTTTTTTCTAGTTTCTGGTAACATTTCTGAATTTTCTACGATTTTTCGAAATTTCAGTTTTTAATTTCAACATTCCGTCAAAACATGTTACATGTCTCAATTTGGGATTCTAATGCAATTATTTTGTAACAATTGTTCTGATTGGATAACAGCAAGCGTAAAATTCTCTATCTCCTTGTCTGTAACTAAGGAAGCCGACATTTTGAATTTCGGAATGTATTGACATGTTATTTCTACAATAATAAACAAAAAACTCACTTGTTGCGCCTACAAATCTTCTTTTTAGCAAATTTTATTACATTCTGAAGCGGCACAGAAGCCAGAAAACGCCCGGTGTTTATGTTTGACGCCGGAAGCATACCTATGACGTCACCTAGTGTAGGGACCAAAGAACATAACATCTTTTCGCGGAATTTTCTTTAATGAACATTTTACACCGAAATAAGGATTGAAATTTAATTATAAACTTGTTTTGCATTAGAATAGAGATAACTGTATTGTATTTGAAGCTTTGCGGACGTCCATCGGTAGTTTTACTGTCGCAAATACCCGTTTACCTGTCTCCGCTCCGCGTCGCCAGGTAAACTAAATTTGCGACAGTAAAACTACCGATGGACGTCCTTAAAGCTTCAAATACAATACAGTTATCTCTTAAGTGTAAAACGATTTATTTTGTATATTGGAAAGCAGATAGAACAAAGCGAGAAAATGATATATTATTTTAAAGAAGGAATATTTTCCTACAGTTTGGTCTAAATTACGATTGCTAAATGTTATTGGTACAATGTAAATGATATTTTTTTTTCATTCAACATGTTGGAACATGTTAAAACATATGTTGGAAATTTTAAGTAATGCGTCAATAAATACACCAACACGCCCTATTCTGGTAAGGGTTAAATATATAATAGATGTGACATTGGCATACAATTTAATAGCTTAATCTTTTTCTCTATCACATAGCAAGTGTTGGTTTTATGAAAAAAGACCCAATATGACACGAAGACAGTCACAATCCCCTACCTACTAAATGTAACACAAAAAAGTAAGTTAGAACTGGCAACGTAAACTACTTCTCAAAATAGTAGGAACTATTACTTACAGCTCTGTATGTCAAATAAAACAATAACTGTAAAACCCAAAAGGGCAATCCTTAACCTTAAAGCACAGCATAATTTCCTAAATTCTTATTAAAAAAGCTTCTTGTATCGTTGGTATTCCTCTTCCAAAGCTTATAAAAATTAAATGCTTCGCCAATGACCAAAATACTCCTGACTTGGCATGGGACAGGCGCATGTAAATGCAACCGATGATGGTGTTTAAACGAGATTTGTAGGATTAGAATCGCCCCTAGCCAAGCTTATCATGTATCCGTCAAAGGATACAATCTTAAATTGAGAAATTTTCAGAGAGAATCAACTATGTTTTTTTAAAGGATTTTAATAGATGCTTATTAAGCTGCTTGTTTTTTTATAATCCATCATATTGTAATAAGACAAACGTACGTCATTCATGGAATTCGTCTTATTACGTTTACTTTTATTATGTGTTCATAATAAAAGTAAACTTGAAAGACATGAAGCCATGTTGTCTTTAAAATCTCTAAATAGATCATGATAAAATGCCAGTAGGTTTATGTTTATATAAGAATGATTTATTTTATCCGAAATAATTACGGAACAAAAGTGATGTGTGCAATCCATTGTTTTTATCATATATATGAAATTGTAATGTTAACTTTGAAAGGTACCACTGTTATAGTGATTTAATATGTTGAAATAAAAGTACCTTCAGTACTAGTGCGATCAATGGTTTATACCCTTTCTTCAATTAAATATCTCCCTATTAACCGTTTAAGCTTATTGGACGAGTATGGATAATCATGTATTTAACGTTCTGAGAACACATTAAACCCTGAAATTGGCTTACCGATTTTCAAAAAAAATCTAAGCTGTAGGAGGGGAGTTACCCTCCCACACCCACCCCCTTCGCACCCCCTCTTGACAAAACCTTCCTACGGCCCTGGTGACCTACCGAATAAAATTAGACTTAATACCGGGTTTGCTCTAACATGAGTAACATGACGGGTGCCACATTGGGAGCAGTCTCTGCTTACCCTTCTGGAGCACCTGGGATAATAATTTCTCAGTCTTAAGCTTTCTGTGTTGTGCTTTGTGTACTGTTGTTAGTCTGTATGTCTTCTGGTTTTTTTTAGCCATGACGTTGTTAGTTGTAGATGTACTTCTATTGAGTTTGCATATCCTTATGGTAACTTTCGCCTCTCTTTTACGACAACAAAGTTTATTATTTATGTGTATTTTTTGTGTTTATGTAGCCGTATAAGCCGTTTAATCTTAGTCGCTTTCTCAGTTTCTGACAAAAGTGATCTTTTTTTGTGTGTTTAAAATACACCCTACAGGATAAAGCAACAACACAACAATTTTAACATTTATCACGAATTCGTCGACAAGGCTCGTACTACCTCAGTTCAACAAACTTTTAAAGAAGACTTCAATGTGACGAACAAGGTCAGGGGTAGGCTGACTGATTTACTTATTGGATAAAGAAAATAAAAGATTTTCTATAACTGTTGGGAAAATACAAGATTTTCTAGTTGGTCGGTTACAATCGCTGCACCTAAACTTTTCATTAAATAGTCCGGCCCACTCCTTATTATTTTAAAAGTGAGATACCTAAAATGGACTATCAGTACAACACTTATGTTCTAATGTTCAAATAACCAACTGTATTATATGTCTCGCATGATTATGTTTATCAATTCTATATTATACGGGTTATGTTCTACTCATGTCAGAAACTGCTAGTAGTCTGTTGTTTATTTGTGTATCATTGTCATCTTGCTTAATTTCTTTTGTTACCTATTCTGACAAAGGACACGGATTTATTTTAAACTGCGTTTTACTAAGCGAACTGTAATGTGTTTCTTTATTCTACATTAGCTAGAGGTATAGGGGGATGGGGGATATCACACAAAACATGTTTAACTCACAAGTGAGGGGCCTCTGGCCTTTGTTAGTATTGTATGTTTTTAATTCTAGTTCATTAATATGTTTCGGAGTTCAGTATGACGTCCATTTTTACATTTTTATATAGGAACCAGCTGAGGCTTACCTCTGGGTGCGGGATTTTCTCTCTGTGTTGAAGACCCATTGGTGGCCTTCGGTTGTTATCTACTCTTTAGCCGGGTTGTTGTCTCTTTGACATATTCCCCATTTCCATTCTCAAATTTTATTGTATGTTTATTCGCAGTGTTGTTATACATAACGTTTTTTACATTCAATAAATGCAATCGCTCATGGCTCAAAGCATTTATTTTTATTTTCTTTTCTTTTAGCAATACCAACAACCCAGTCAGCGCCATTGACAACAACTCCGGTTCCAGTTCCCATAGCAACAACAACTCCAATACCGACAACAACAAAACCGTATGACTGGGCAATGTATTTTGCAACTACATATCCTTCCACAAAAAAAGGAAATTGTCCCAGTTTTGATGCGGTACATGCCAGTTGCTATGGACGTTGTCATAGAGACGATGATTGCTTTTATGAACGTAAATGTTGTCGAGACGGATATGGATTTGGATGTTGTATTGATCCCGTTCAACCGGGAATGTTCGACAACTTTTTTGGAGGCGGTCCCACAACTAATGGTTTCTTTTGGAAAAAGAAATAAACATATTGTACGGTATGTGTGTGTGTGTCTCCTATCTACAAATACTCAAAACAGCTTGCAAGGGACAGAATGTCACAAATTGATTTTGAAGGAATACGTTAGGTACGCATTTTGTTCGCATTCTAACGCCGTCTCCAGTTCTATAAGCAAGAATACAGTTTAAACTTCCACAGAAACGTTTTATTTAGATGTTTAGTCGTTTAATTGTTGATAATACATGACTTGTTGTTTTTTCCCCGCAGATTATAATGAATACATGAATGTTTTCTATATTGTGATCAATGGTGTCGTTTAACAAGTGCACGTATGTATCGTTCAAAGTCACAGTGCGCATACTAGAGTAAATAAAAAGTTCAAACGATTCACATTTGTATACGAGTATAATATTTATCATACAAAAATACGAATGTTTTTGACATGTGGATTGATGACAGGCGCAAAAGGAAAATGTACATGTATATGATATAGATATTTTTTTTTTAATTAAAAAAAATATATATATCTGTATCATATACCCAAGCGCATTTGGGATTGATTTTATCAAATATTATATTATATACACAAGTAGCTATGAAATGGCTTGCATTGTATTGTATCATCCTATATGAAATGTTTTTCATCAGTAATTAAACATCATCAAACTACTTGTTAAAGTTTTTATTTTCTTGTGATTAAAATTTTCTGCATGTTAATATTCGTTGCATGAAAATAGACATGAAAATTATTGGTCGTCATTGGTACTGAAAGAAATTGTCTTCACGTTACGATTTTATTGTCCAACTTTGGCTCATAAATAAAATAAGACCAACGAAGATAAAATATCTAGTTATAGGAAAGGACAAATTATACTTTGTTAAAACTTCTTTGATTCTTATCCTATTGAGCAACCTACGTTGATGTCGACCCTTTTAAATGAAGAAAAAAAATAAATGATATTATGACTCATATATAGAATTAAATAAAGGGGGGGGGGGTTGAGAATTTAAATTTATAAAAGAGAAAGTGATTCAATTTTCCCATTGTAATCTTTCCAATTTAAAACAATTTAAATAACAACTTTTCATCAGCACCTGTATATAGGCATCAGGGGAAATAATATTTAAAATTCAAATATTACTTCCACGAGAGCATCAATCTCTAGCCTGTACGATTTTCCAGTGTTCGTGTTAATCTCTACAGTTTGGGTCATTTCTTGAACAGTTATACGACATATCTCGACTTAGTTGGCCGGTGTGGTATATCTTAGTCGACCAATTGTTGAAAAAAAACAATCCCGCAAATTTTCCCCATTTATTACATCACACTCAAATACTTAGTATTACATATTGTCAAATCTAACTTGAAATGCGGAACATTACCAGCGTCCACTAAAGACACCCTTCTGGATTACATGAGTTCACCAATCTTTTTTAAGTTAGATTGCAGTGAGTTTATTTTAGTAAGCGTATGAATGTATATGCCAATGTACACTGTAATACTCATATGTCCTTCCTTCATACATTCCAATTCTCATTAAACCCAGATCTTGACGAAATCTGTTTGGAGGAGTAAATCCATAATCTATAAACAATGTCTGGTATGTACAGGTTTTTCCGTTTACAAATCGACCTCTGTGAATCCTCACTTTAGAATAGTAATTAGGAGAAATTTCTCTGAAATAAAGAAAATATAATTAACGGGTATAGGGAAGAGAATAGATATAAGAAGATGTGGCATGAGTGCCAATGAGACAACTCTCCATCCAAGTCACATTTTATATAGGTAAACCATTATTGGATAAAGTACGGCCTTCAACACCGAGATTTGGCTCACATCGAACATTAAGCTATAAAGAGCCCCCCAAAAATTACTAGTGTAAAACCATTCAAACGGGAAAACCAACGATCTAATCTATATAAAAAACGAGAAACGAGAAACCAAACACGTATAAACCACATAAAAAAATCGACATCTACTGAACATCAGGAATAGTCAACTTTTAAACACATTTAAAAGAAAGTACATTAAACATTCATATTCAACAGTATTACTGTGTCATTTTAGCCTACGTGTAGTGTGTAAACATAATACTCGTTCAGGAAATATCATGATTCTCTTTTCCCTCGTCTGGCTGTTCTGTCTCACAACCAAACCTCTGTTTCTATTTCTCACCTTAATGCCACCCCAATGTGACCTAACGAATTAAAATTATCACCGGATTTGTATTAAATGAGCAATACGACGGTTGTCGCATGTAGAGCAGGATCTGTTATAAACCCTTCTGGAACACCCGATACACTCACCGTTTTTGGTGGGGATGTTGTTGCTCAGTCTCTAGTTTTATATGTTGCGTTTTGTATGCTGCACTTTGTATTTTGTTTTTGTTTTTTAATTTCCATGTCAGTTTATTGTCGTCTTATGTGTTATAATGTTTCTTTGGTATCTTTCGCCTCTCCTTTGCATAATGATGTCGTGAATTACACCGTCTCTGTTTCGATTGACATACTTAGTATTCTTTGCCCTGACTTACAACAGTCCATGTCTCGTTATAAGTTTTCTAGACTTTAAATTTAGAGTACTTCACCGCGGTCGCTAGAAAACATTAACCATATGGTACGATTTGTTGTGGTCTCTTTTTACAATGTCTTATTCTATTCAGAAAGTTTTAAGGTTTCCTGCAATATCATTTGCCGTTGAATTATACAAATCGGCAAATTAAGGTATGTATTCCTTCAACCCAGATGGGTAAAAATGTGCATTTATATTCATTAAACTTAATAAATGCAAATATATGTTGACTTTCGTATAATTGGAAGTTTTATACTCGGAACAAAAACATACTCGGAACCAGTGGCGGATCCAAGAGGGGGGGGGGGGGGTTCCGGGGGTGCGCACCCCCCCCTTTATTTTTGCCGATCAATGCATTTGTATCGGGACATATGTTTTGCACCCCCCCCCCCCCTTTGCCCTGGGTGCCCTGGGTTAGCACCCCCCTTTCGAAAATTCCTGCATCCGCCCCTGCTCGGAACAAAAAAAACCTACCTAATAGCTAAATGGTGAATTGAACAGTTGGTCCATTCCTTTATAGCTTCCAATGATTTAAGTAGAACTAAGTTACCACTGTCCCCTCCTACAGTTCGTTCTGCTGTTACATACGCTAAAATATCTCCATGATTAGAAAATTCTTCTATAAGTTTCCCATCAATTTTCCAGACTTCATCTTTAAGAGTTTCTGTCAATTGCTCGGCAGGTTTAGAAAATCCAATAAAACCAACAAAATTGATATCATCTAAAGAAATATTTCTCAGCCCTTCACGACCCTGTGGTAAAACTAGTCGAATACTTCGACCATCAGTTAATTTGGAATATATCCCTTTCCTTATTGTGTCCTCATATGAAGTAGTGTTTGCTTCTAAATATTGTTTTAGGTATGATTTAATCTCTAACAGAAAATAAAAGTCGTTTTCAAAATCATTTATATCATAGGACATGTTTTAATGTTAATTTTCATAAATACTAAGCCACATGGTTTATAAGATTTTTAACGATCTTACAAGTATTAATGAAAACAAAATCGATATCTGGTCGTCAAACAGATAGGACACAATGGTACAAAGGAAATACAATATATGTTTTTGTCCTATAATAACCTATTATAGTGACAGTTATGTCATATATATTTATAAACACGATATAATGCACCAAGCTTTACACTTATTAGTAGTTATAACTGCAGTTTTAATGCAAAAGTGTATATTGGGGTATATGCCACATTTGGGATTGTGCGTTAGACGTCAGAGACTGAGAAATCCACCATCTCTGGTAAACCACAAAAGACACGCAAGCACTTCAACAAGAAATACGTATATATTAAGCTCTCAGTCGCCTCAATTAAGATTTTTTGGGTTTTTTTTGGGTTAAAATTCCATATAGATGTTTCGTTAAACTGACTGCTGTTAAGACAGAAACGATACAAAAAGGACAATAAGATCAAAAATGCACGTACGACCATTGCAAAGATAAAAGACAAAAGGCAATCAGCAGTTAACAAAACATAAAAAAACCCAAGATATACCGATCTACAGACTTAGCTTAGCTATTACATCCGCCAACAATCGTGGGTGAACTCATGTGATATGTGGTTCATTCCCTCTATTCCCACTTTTTATAAATCTGGTAAGAAAAGGTAAAATTTCATGTGGGAATAGAAGGAAAACTTGTGCAAACAAAGGATTATACTGTACAAACATTTTTTAATCAACTGTTAATTGACCAGTGTTTTTTTTTTATTAGAACAGGTAATAAGTTATTTTTGCATCTGTGTGAATTCTGTTTTTTTTTTTAAACAAAATAAATAATGAAGTAAAGTTAACAGTTTTCACCCATTATTTTATATCTTTGATTATTGGTCCAAGTAATTATGTTATAAAGTATACTTTTATTCCACATCTTAAGCCAACAGGAATCACCAAAAGCATTAAATTATCGTTAATTTAAAGTTACTTTGGAGTTTGAGAAATATTTATTTTGGATGAATGGCAGATATCCTTATTTCTTAAATTTGGAACTTTGAACATGAAATCTCCAATAGAAACTGGAAGATGGCAAAACATAGAAAGAGAAAACAGAAAATGTGTATTGTGTTAATATTCAGATGCCATTGGTGATGAATACCATTACATTTTTAATTGTTCAGCTTTCGATAATTGTAGAAAACAATGTATTGCATTTTACAATAGAAATAGAACAAACACATTGAAGTTTTATGACTTTAATGAATTCCCCAAAATGTACAGAACTGAACGAACTTTGTAAACTTATAAAGGAGATCAATAACAAATTGAACTTTTCTGGGTGAACAATTGTGAATGCCTCTATCTACTTTCGTACATTATATATTTATGTAATTGTATTGAAATATGTAAAATTATCTCTATACCTTTCTGTTATTTGGTTTTTGAAAATAAAGATTTATATATATTTATAAGATTATACTTGGTTATAATATTATTTATATCATGATTTATTAGTAAAGCAGACAATTTTTTAAAGTTACAAATTCAAAAATTTAAAAACAAATCTGACTCCAATCTATTTATCATAATTTTTCTCTATTTTTAAGTATTTATTTGACTAAGTGTGCAATATGTCTATCATGTTACTATGAAGTTTCAGAACAATATGAATTAAAATTAACATAAATGAACAGCATTTATAACCAGACTTTACCAATACGTGTAGTATAGTACAGTACATAGTACATGTACAAGTATTAACTTACCTGTAAATCTAATTAGGAGCAAATATAAAATCGGCGCAAATGAAAAAATGAAATCGGCGCAAATGAAAGAATGAATATTTTCAAAATCGGCGCAAATATCATACGCCCAAATAAACAAGGTATTATACCTAAACAGTGTACCAAATATGTTATGCTTTAAATAAAGTACAGGTAAATCTTAGGTGAAATTCTAATTAACCCTGATTGTTATAAAAACAAATTATTTATCAAAACATCTATTGTTATTTGCAAGTGGGAATAGAAGGAATAGTATTTTTAAAAAGTGGGAATAGGAGGAAGACACCTGATATGTAAAGGTAAAAATGGTGGCACCTGTCGCTAACAAACAATGAAAAGTCGTCATAAGGAGCAAAGCAGAACGGGTGGCACTTTTTCCTTAAACAAAACAATCTGATATCACTAACAATAAAACTGACAAGATGGACGTGCCAGTGGTTAGCTATAAATCGTGCATGTTATATTATTTTGTTTTTATTCATTCCAAACTTTCACACATCTATTTGTAGGCATGACGTCATAATCTAGAAACAATGTCTGGTCCGGACTGATGCTTCCATTTTGAATTCGACCTCTATGGATCCTAACCCGTGTATAATAAAGTGGAGCAATTTCACTGAAATAAAAACAACATTAATTTATCCCTAAGACATACCGGTATATAAATACAATTATTAACTGTATCATGTGTGAGGGGGAGGACAGGGGGGGTACCTTCTCCCTTCTCCCACCCCTCTTCTCCTTTCTCCTACCCCCGTTCTCCTTTCTCCCATTAGAATAAAACATCTCCTTTTGAGATATTTTTTCTTGAAATATTAGATCATTTTTTAAAAGGAGAGATATTTTATTTTTTCTCCTTTCTCCAACTTTTTCTCCTTTCTCCCAGCCTTCCTCTCCTTTCTCCTACCCCTTTCTCCCTGTCTCCCTTACCCCTGTCCTCCCCCTCATGTGTATGCTCCTACTCATTATCTACTGTACTGTTATATGGGTATACTTACTTATATGATTTTTTGACTAATTGTTTAAATGTAAATATATTTCACTGATGTAATTGAATATTTGTAATATTTAAGTTCTATAAGCTGTATTGCTTACGAATAAAAGATTATTATTATACACATCCATAAGATTTGACCTGCTATCTTTTTATGATACATTTGCCCTAAAATATCATGTACATGACCGGTTAAATAAGGAAATAAGATGTCAAATGACATGGATGTGAGCAATATAGGTCAACGTACAACCTTCAACAATAAGCATAACTTATTATGTATAGTAAGCTATAAAATGCTCCGATCGACGTGGCAAACCTGAAACGAAATACAAACCAGGAAACTATTGCCCTGGTTTATGACAGAACAAGAACACGATTGTAAAATTTGCATATCTACATCAGTTGAAGATGCACATACTAGGTACCAACAGACTCCATTAATGCGACTACAGCCTACCGATGTTCTAATATCAAAAATATTCAAAAACTTTTAATTGTTTAAAAAAGAAATTATTTTCTTAAATAAGAATAGATGACTTTAGCTGTATTTGGCAAACAATTTCGAAATTATGTACTTTATTTGGCCTTTTAACTGTTCGATTCGAGCGTCATTAATATAGACGAAACTCGCACCTGTCTTACAAAAATTCCAAGCCTGAAATCTTCGAAGAGTTTTTTTTTAAAGAAAATTCGTTATGTGGAGTCAGTTAGTATTGTTAATTGTGTCGAAGAGTATATTGTTAATAAATGAATTATACATACAACCAATATTATAAGACGCAACTAAGAAAATTAGGTGTATATTTGTCTACCGTTTGCACTCCGGGCAAAAATAGCTATCCTTTAAGATATACATCACTTTTAAGAGAAGGACAATAGCATTGTGAACCAGAAGTACTTGTTGCAAACAGACTGAGACAGTATAATATAAAATTGGTGGAATAATAGTATCTGTTTGTCAACCGGTTTGGAGAAACAAGATTTACGCTTTTAGCTTTGAATGTTCTAACTTTATGTATTTGTCGAAACAGGTAAGTAGACTAACAGGTAAATAGACTGGCTACTTGTATATTAACATACTTGATAGCTGTATGATGAACTGGACAATCCCTCCATTTTTCAATGGCATCAAATGATTTAAGAAGTACCAAATTACCCCATTCTCCACCTATGGTTCGTTCTGCAGACAGATACGCAATAATATCTTCATGGTTAGAAAATTCCTCAATTAGTTTCCCATCAATATCCCACACTTTATCACTGAGAGTTTCTGACACTTGATCTGCTGGTTTGCAGAAACCAATAAAGCCAACAAAATTTAAGTCATTTTCAATGGAGACACTTCTAAGCACGTCACATCCACGAGGTAGTACTATTCTGATGCTACGACTGTCCACTAATTTGGAATGTATCCCTTTATTTATTTCGTCTCCGACATTTTTCGAAGCATTTGTTTCTATGTATTCTTTTAAATAAGATTTGAGATCTAAGAGAAATTTGAAATCGTTTGCAAAATCATTAAGGTCACACATGCTTATAATATATAGTCACGAGTGACAATGGTTGACCCTGGGTTCACTTCCATTATTTGTTTTCATCTCTAACTGGTTTTATTTATGTTATCAGTACAACAGTAAACGGAAAAACAAACAGTGATACAAATATAAATGTCGGTTACCAAATCTGTAAATTAATGCGATATTAAAAAATTTAAGCTATTTAAAATCGTTCGAATAATGATTGAATCTAAGCAGGCAAATATTATGTTTACATGAGGTTATTGTAAATTTAAATTCCTAAAAGGTTGTGTTGTTTTTGTAACTTCGAAAATGGACTATGTTATTTTTGTAACCCAATTTTGACAGGTTATATACCATTATACCACGTCTTTTTATACACTTATGCTTATTTTATATGTCAAATTTCAGATATATGTCAAATTTCAGGACATTCAGAGTTCAATTTATGTAGGTCCTAAATTTGCGTATTGCTTTGTGTTTGTTTATTCTACATTTTATATATGTATAAGGGGGGTGGGGTGGGTTGAGATCCCACAAAACATTTTTAATATTTTGTTAAGGGGCCAGCTGAAGCCCGTGTCCAGTCGCGGGATTAACTTGCTGTGTTGAAGACCCATTGGTGAACTTCGGCTGTTTTTCGGCTCTCTTGTCGGGTTGTTGTCTCTTTGACACATTATCCATTCCGTTTTTTAGGGATCCTGATTTATATATTTATGGAGCTCCATCAATTAATGATATCAGGAAATATTTAAGGACCTCCTGAAACAAGAGTGCACACGCTGAAATGTCTCCCGTTGACAGTCCTAACTTATATAAAGCTTTACTACAACTATCACATAAACTTAACATGATCCAAGAAAATGGGGTCATGGTCATATAAATCGAACAAGAAATACATTTATACCTTACAATTATTCAATACACTAAATATAGATGACCTATTGCTTATAGTTTCAAAGAAACAGACTTAACCAAGAAAATTAAACATTGACCAATGAATAATAAAAATGAGATCAAGGACAGATGAACCATGCCAGACAGACATGTACAGCTTACAATCCTTCAATACAAAAAAGAGTTGACCTATTGTTTATAGTTTAAGTAAGACAATTTGACACATTGAAACAAAAACACAAAAACTTAACACTGAACAATGAACCGTGAAAATGAGGTCAAGGCCAAATAAAACATGTGAGACTGACATCTACATCATAAAATATTTCCATATACCAAATATAGAAGACCTATTGCATATAGTATTATAAAAAAGATCAAAATTCAAAAACTTAACTTTGACTACTGCACCATGAAAATGTGGTCAAGGTCAGATTACACCTGTCAGTTGGACATGGACACCTTCACAATCATTCGATACACCAAATATAGACCTATTGCATACAGTATAAGAAACACAGACCAAAACACAAACACTTAACTATATATAAAAAAAGAAGACGTGGTATGATTACCAATTAGACAGCTCTCCACAGGATACCAAAATGACACATAAATTAACAACTATAGGTCACCGTACGGACTTCAACAATGAGCAAAGCTCATACCACATTGTCAGCTATAAAAGGCCCGAAAATGACAACGCAAAACAATTCAAATGAGAAAACTAACGGCCTTATGTACAAAAAATGAACGAAAAACAAATATGTAACACATAAACAAAGGACAACCACTGAATTACATGCTCCTGACTTGGGACAGGCACATACATACATATTGTGGCTGGGTTAAACATGTTAGCGAGATCCCAACCTTCCCCTTAACCTGGGATAGAGGTTTGACAGAACAACATAAGAACGAACTATAAAAATCCAATACACCAAGTATAGTATGAGAATAAAAGACCAAAATTCAAAAACTTAACTTTGACCACTGAACCCAGAAAATGAGGTCAAGGTCAGATGACACCTGCTAGTTGGACATGCACACCTTATAGTACTTTCATACACCAAATATACTAGACCTATAGCTTATAGTAATATATGAGATATGGACTTGACCATAAACTTAACCTTGTTCACTGATCCATGAAATGAGGAGGTGAAGTGAAAACTGTCTGACGAGCATGAGGACCTTGCAAGGTACATACATACCAAAATAGTAGTTCTTCTTCTTCTTTAGGTTTCTAGCGATCCTTCAATTATTGAAGATTATTCGCCGGGCGTCGACTATAAAATTTATAATTTACATTTTAGAAGGGAAAAAAAAAAAAAAAAAAAAAAAAAAAAAATCAAAAATAACAATATCAAGAAAAAACAAAATAACGTATGTACATTCAAAAAAATAAATTTTGATAAAACTATATACATTTGATAACAGAATAGTTATCCTACTTCTCATAATAAGAGAGAAATCAACATTACAAAAAATCTTAACTTTTTTTTACAAGTAGTCACTAAACAATGAAAATGAGGTCAAGGACAAATGACATGTGACACGGAAACTTCATAACATAAGGCATCTATATACAAAGCATGAAGCATTCAGGTCTTCCACCCTCTAAAATATAATGCTTTAGAAAAGATAGCTAACACTGCCGCCGCTGTTGTCAACGCTGCTGTATCACTATCCCTATGTCGAGCTTTCTGCAACAAAAATAAAAATCTTGGTCAATTTTCTTCAGAGACAAAATAATGTAAAAGTAAAAATTTATTGGTCATCTGAACAATATAAAGCAAAACCTATACTATATGGCAAAGTATAAAGGAGTATCGAAATGACAACAGTAAAATAATTAAATTGAGAAAACTAATAGAGACATACAAATGAAACATAACCAAAGATGCAAATGCATTACAGACAGGTGTTATATCATTTTGAGTACTTCTTGGGTTATCATTGCCTCCATGCAGAGCTTCTGTGCTTACCATTACTCCAACACTATATCTGTGTTGTAAGAATGTGAAATCTTTGTGTATGTGAATGAGTATTGTGGATTTGAATCAACAGATGTATTATAAAAATAAACGTGCTATTCTTTGCCCTTGGGTTTATTTAGTGTATGTTCACTTGTGTTTATGTCTTTTGATTGAGTTAAGACATTTCAATTGATATTTTATAGTGTGTCTTTCTATGTTGTGATGTTACACTGTTGTTTCAGGTAAGGGTGAAGGTTGGTACCTATTTAAATGTTTAAACCCGCTGCATTTGTTTGCACCTGTCCTAGGTCAGGAACCTGATGTTCAGTGGTTGTCGTTTGTTGATGTGGTTCATAAATGTTTCTCTGTTCAGGGCCGTAACTAGGGTTCGAATTCATGGGAGGCAGGAGTTTAGGGGCCGACGATCGAGACCCCCAGAGAGGGGGATCGGGGGCGCAGACCCCCCCCCCCCCGCCGATTTTTTTCTCGCAGTAAAATGGCTAAAAATTACCCGTTTTCCTTCGATTTCCTTACTTTAAGAAACATCAGTATTGCTGGATCCTGGAAGCAATTTTTATGCAAACAATTATTATCTGTATTTAAAGATATTTTTGTTAGAAATCAAACTGGTAGGTTAAAAAAATATATAAAGCAAGATCATAGAAAGCAAGATATAATTTTTGTCGAGGACCTTGAATTTCAATATTGTTGAAAGCTGAACAGACATGTATATAACTACAACCAGGGACTTTATAAATTAGTATACACTTAGTTTAGAAAGTGTCTGCTTCAACGAATGGGAGCGTTTAACTACTAATGCATTGACCATAATGTTATCGTACGATCGGCCGGGAGACGTTAAAAAATGACCCAACCGCTGATTCAGCCGGTAACGAATTTCCGATATCATAAAAGATTCACAATACAAAGAGAGCTTTCTCTGCTTAATGGACCCTCTAAATAAATGTGAATAGTTAAGTTTTATTCAAAATTGTTGTAAGCAAAGTTTCATATGTGTTCTCGTACGAATACTGAATAACAGACGGACGGCCACACGAAAAAAAAAAAATACTGTAACGGTTCACTTTCGACCAAAAATCCGAAAAATGACAGATATAACACGTATCATGACAACACTGTTAAAACTTTAAACTTGTGTTGTTTATAATTTAAACTCAAGTTCTTCGTGTACATATTGTCAATATTTAAATATACTAGTCAACAAAAGAAACGATACAAGACTTTTTTTTCAAATTAAAGATAACGTTTTCCGTTCATTGGACCAATATTGAAGGAAGTAATACTTAATCATTATATAAATCCGTTTAAAAATAAAATATTTTTTTGATTTTGTGACGTTTTTTCGCGATTTTTTTTTTTACAAAATTTACATAAAACGACAATTTTAAAAACAGAAGTTCCAACTAATGATGCCAACCTCTCATTTAAAGGTAAAGAAGTGTTTGCCATCAATTTGTTTTTAAAAATCATACAGTTTCTTCGTTTATTAGTTAAGCAAAGTTCGGCCCCACGAGAAATCGTTAAAATGTATACATTATCAACTGATTTACCATAGACAGTATGTGTAAAGTGATATTCAAAAAGGGGTAACAATCTTAAAACTAATCCGAAAGGTTCCAAATTTACCGTGTATTGGTTTTCATATCTAAAGCATTAATTTGAGACGAAAATAAAATTTTTTTTTTGCAATTTTTGAGATTTCAAAAAACACTTTTTTTCCCAAAAATAAAAAAAAAACAATATTTCAACACATTAGTTACAACATGAACATAACTTGATTAGCATATTGAATATTTTCAAACAAATTTGAAATTTTATTTAGTACTTAGAAAATTATGTGTCGATTTTTTATTCAACTTTCCGCAAAACTAATTTACACCCTATGATCGTTTACACCGAATTTAGATACTTTCGGAAAAGTTTTGATTTTCATTATCACATGTGCATACATTGCAAATGAAAGCCTTTTAAAATAGCGTATATCATTTTGTTTTATATGTAACAATTTTTGAAATTTTTTATTTCAAAGTCGTGTATCGTTTCTTTTGGTTACGAGTATATTTAATTTTATTATTACTTAAAAAAAAAAAAAAAAAAAAAAAAAAATTGGTGTAGAAAATTCAGGGGAGGCAATTGCCTGCCTTGCCTCATAGGTAGTTACGGCCCTGCTGTTCTCCTTTTTTATATAGACTAGAACACACCCGTGATATCGCGGGTCCGTGACTGAATTAAAGTATATAACTATGCGCAAGCCTTATTTTAGTATTAGTACTGTCATCTGATAAAGTCATGCCGATTATAAGATGCACAATTTTCTCTGCTTTCAAATCTTTCTGTTTGAACCCGTCGAACTGGAACTTATCAATTATTGGTAATATTAATTATTTGGAAAACAAAAGGTCCTGGAATGGAGTATTTTTTAATCAACAGCATTGTCCTATATTAGTTATAAATAAAGTTGAATTCTTTGATTCGCTGTTTTACGTCATGCCCGCTAACAAATTGAAACTTTCCAGATTTTTAGTATTCGTATTGTTATCTTAGAAAGTCTCACGGACTAAAATACTACAATAGGTAACAATTTGACAATTAAGTAGTGTCAACCATGCCTGTGATTATGACCAGTGTATATAGCATATTAATCCTGAATACACCGTTTGGTGGTGCGCCTGTCAGATGCGAAACGTACAGATAAGGTAATAGGTAACAGGTGATTATACTATTGGTATCGGTATCGGACTCGAACCGGAACTTCCTAATTATTGGCAATATTAATTACGTGGAAAACAAAAGGGCCTGGAGTGGTGTAATTTTTAATCTACACCTTTGTACTATATTAGTTGTATATAAAGTTGAATTCTTTGATTCTTCGTTTTTACGTGATGACGGCTGACAAATTGGACCTCGTAATTTTAGTACTATAGATTAGACCATTAGTTTTCCCTTTTGAATGGTGTTACACTCGTCATTTTTGGGTTCCTACATAGCTTGCTGTTCGATGTGAGCCAAGGCTCTGTGTAGAAGATCGTACTTTGACCGATAATACTTTAATAAATTGTTACTTGGATTGAGAGTTATCTCATTGGCACTTATACCACATCTTATATCCATAGATTTTCTGTCACGAATTAAAACATTTCATCTTTTCTTTTTTATCATACTTTTTATCAGTTATGGGTTTTGAACTAGTTTTCAGTAAGGGAGCTACCATTTGATTTTTATGGGGGGGCTAGGATGAAAAATTTTGTCCTGCATTTTTTTTAGCTGTAATCTCTGTCCTGCCTTTTTATTTTTCACTCTGTTCGGTCCTGCCTTTTTTTTTTTAGTTTATCCTGACTTTTTTTTACCTAAATTGTCGTCCTGACTTTTTTTTTTTGCAAGTGTCTCATCCTGCCTTTTTTTTTACTCAAAACTCCTGTCCTGCCTATTTTTTTCAAATTTCATCCTAGCCCCCCCATAAAAATCAAATGGTAGCTCCCTAACTGTAAGTACTCACACATCTGTACTTTCTGTCTTTAAGTGTTTTTGTTAGTTGCTTTTGTGCTTTTATTGATCTGATGAGTTAAGCCCATTTCAACAGATTTCTAAAGTGTTTTTTTGTATGTTGTTCTGTACACCACTGTCCAGGTTAGGCACATGAAACATTTTTTTTAATGACAGCTACATTCTGTATGTGCCTGTCCCTTGTCAGAAACCTGTACTTCAGTGCTTGTTTTTCGTTTACTAGTAATCTTGATTGAATTATCTTTCTGTCATCATAGTATTTGGCCTTTTAGACTTTCTCATAGGCAATCATACCACATCTTCTTTATTTAAAAGGGAAGATCATTTGAAATATTACTTTTACAAGGACATAACTAAATAATTTTTAGAACAGGTACTAGATTCAGACACAATGTACAATTTTTGTTACTTTCATGACAAGTATGGTTATACACATACACACTATTTTGTAACTTGAATATCTGAGTTTACATGTGGATTGAGTTATTTTTAGTTTTTCATTGAACTTTCGATGTCGTCCCTTGATCCAGAGGACAAATTTGAATTAAAGATTTCGATGTGAAAACTTAAGATTTTAAAGTTTAAAATTTTACTATCAATTGCAGAAAATTATAAAACCAATGAATTTCACATGCACATTTATAAAAGCTAGAATTGTGATTGCTTAATCAAGAACACAATCATGTACGAAAATACGACGATGGAAGCTTTACACGACCTTGACCAGCTACGTGAATATTGATCAGTCCATTCAACGTTATAGTACGTGTGTTATATTTTCGCAGGTGTGAGGTCGAAGGTTTGAATTGACCAATGAAAACGATCGTTCCTTAAAGAGTTACTCTTATAAAGTTTGTTTGACTGATTACGTCGCAATACCTTTCGCTAAGCTTTACCGCATATGAGTATATACATGTATATTTCATTGATATATTTCATGAATAGGATGTAGAGAATGCTGTGCTTTATTGACTTTATTCACTATGGTTTTATTTATTTCAAAATTAGTGAAAAAGTACAGTGTGGAAAACTGGAGTGTATCAAGCCAGCCTATTAGGGTTTAGATTACATAAATGCAATCTACACAAAAAAAAGTGAAAGGATTCCACATTTACACTAGTTATCATTTTCTATGTTCAGTGGACCGTGAAATTGGAGTCAAAACTCTAATTTGGCATTAAAATCAAACAGATCATATCATAGGGTACATTGGTTGAACTTCAACTCCATCAAAAACTACCTTGACAAAAATTTAACCTGAAGCAGAACTGGTGGACAAACAAACAGTTGCACAAACAGAGAAAAACATAATGCCCCTAGGTGGGGAATAACAACATGAACAGGACAGGTTATTTATAGATCACCAATTTATTCTATAACTTACTGCATATAACTTAAATATAACTTCATCTGTTTTTATAAAACCTCTAACACAAAATGTAATTTCTTTAAACGTAAAAGGCTAAAACAAACAAGAATGTGTCCCCAGTACATGGGTGCCCCACTGGCACTATCATTTTCTATGTTCAGTTTACCGTAAAAGTGGGGTATCTATACTATTAAACGAGAAGACCTCATTTTGGGTGTCGCTTCTCTTCTTTCCACAATAAATTAATCAACACGCCTCTGTGTCCTATAGGTACAGTGCATAGTCGCATTTGTCATCCATTCATATGATTATTCAGATTGAGTTATTTTTGGAGAAAAACGAGAAAAGGGCATCCGGATATTGTCCCGTCATTGGACAAAATTTTAAGTCAGATTATACTTCCGCTTTGCGTTTTTTTTGTATACTTGATCATACTTTGAACATACATATACTACGAATAAAGTGTATTTTCAGAATTCTATCTGCTATCATTTTCAAGTTTACTATCCACGGTGGTCACAGAGTTTATTAAATAGAGAGGGTCTGTATATTATATCAATGACCACCATGGATCGATTAGAAAACTTAGAATTGAAAGTAAATACACTTTATTTATATATAGATACAGATAAGCGCTAAAATTATTCATGTGCACTTTTGATACCTTTTCTGAAATTCCCCAGTCATTAAATCTTTTACAAAATTCATTGATTACAAAAAAAAGAAGATGTGGAATGATTGCCATGTTGACAACTCTCCACCACAAGAGACCAAAATGACACAGAAATTAACAACTATAGGTCATCGTACGGCCTTCAACAACGAGCAAAGACCATACCGCATACTCAGCTTTAAAAGGCACCGAAATGACAATGTAAAACAATTGAAACGAGAAAACTAGCGGCCTTATTTATGTACAAAAAATGAACGAAAAACAAATATGTAACACATAAACAAACGACAACCACTGAATTACAGGCTCCTTACTTAAATGTTCATAACACACTAAATGTATATTCATATAGAAATTGATAGAAAACCACAAATTGGGAATTTTGGAAATAAAGGAGGAGGGATTAAAAAAAACATTTTCCTGTCCCCAATAACCTATGATTTAATATTTCAATATTTCACAAAATTCTTCAAACAACACTTTACATACTTTAAACTACGCTCTGAATGCCCGCGATTTCGCGGGTGTGTTCTAGTAAACTTGAATTTGGCATTAAAATTAGAAAGATCATATCACAGGGAACATGTGTACTACATGTAAGTTTCAAGTTGATTGAATTGGACATCAACTTCATCCAAAACTATCTTGTCCAAAAACTTTAACCTGAAGTGGGAGGAACGGACGAACAGACGGACGAAATGAATGAACAGACGCTCAGACCAGAAAAAACATAATGCCCCTCTACTATTGTAGGTGCGGCATAAAAACCTGATTTATTATAGTTTCAAGATAAAACTATTTAACTTTATTTTATAAGTATATATTTAGGTCTGTTTATCAGAATGCTCCTTGGGCAAGATTAAACAAATGTTTATTTCTTGAGGATACAATAATGATTTGTTGGTGTACTGTAGTTCCCCATGTACTGACTGTTATACTTGTCATCCTTCTTCTTGTTTTCTTTTCAATCTGTTGGTGTACGACTGTACACTTGTGTCTAAGTCTGCTTTCCTTTTTTGGAATATTTGATACCGTTCACATTTCTTAACATCTGTTATCTCTGGTGATTCTGGCTGAATGAGTCCGTCAGATATCTTATAATACACAGTTGTTGTATCAGGTTCACAAATAGCCAAAGTTAACCTGAAAAATATAAACTTAATTCAGTAACGCTTCAGGCTTTCTCAGCAGTGTTGCATAAATTCGAACTTGCAACTGTTATCTGATAGTGTTATTTCTGTGTAGTACTTCATGAATTGTCCACTGTTTATCATTTTCAATCCGTTATGCACATCATAATATCAGAATTCACAATTTTTCATGGCAACATCTTTTTTTTCTTCACCTGATTTGAGAAATATTTAAATGCTTTCTGATAAAGTCAACCCTTACCCTTCTGTTTTACAATCTTCCAATTTAATTGTATGAATGTAATGCTGAAACTGCATGGGAGATACCATTTGGTGGCTAGATATGGGTAAAACAAGTTGTCTAGGTTCATGTCTGTTTGGATGTCCAGATATAAATGACTGGTCTGCTTGATTGTGAATTGTTACATTCCACCATCCTCTTGCTAGTAATGAAAAATAAAGGTACATGTAAAATCACTCTACATGTTGTTTTTAAAGAAGAAAAATAGATAACAGACTGCTACAGTCTTATTGTCTCTTGTTATTTTATACATCAAATATATTTCATCCTTTATTCCATAAGGAACAAATACAGGAATATTTCTTCTGTTTGCAATATTAAGCAGAATATTTATTCTTATATCGTAAACTTCAATTCCAATACAGACTTGTGTTCTTTTCAGGGCCTTTTATAATCATTCATTACTTCCGATGCATTAATTCTAACCCTCTTCATGTATCCTATCCATACTGTAGTATTCCCATTTATTTTCTTAATCATTTAATAGTGAGGACTTCCAGTGTCTAAAATAACAATTCAACAAACCCTATATTTGTGAATTGTGATGATAATTATGTGTTCTTTGGGACTTTTGAAAAATCTGAAAAAAAACTGACAAAATTTTTATCTTCTTTGCAAGAATGACAATTTTTCCATTCATTTCTTAGCAATAAACAAATTAAGAGAAATGTTATATTCATTGGTCATCAGATACATTTTCTTACTGACTTCTATAGGTTTGAAGTTCTTTTTTCAAAAACTATTTTTTACTTTTTTTGTTTTGTTCTGGGACTATTATAAGTAATACTAATATAATAGTCCAAGTGTTGTTCTATGTCAGTGAATATATCAAATTCTCTGAAAGATGCTGAATTCAGCCTGTAGCTAGAATTGCTGATAGTTTCACTCATATTCTTAGTACGTCATTCTTATCAATTTTCAGAGTGTTCAAAATGGAGATTATTCCATACTGAATTACCGGCATGTCCAATTATAAATGATTTTTTCCCCATTTTTTTTACCTTCACATAGATCTAAATACACTCTAGACACAAGACTAGGCTCTTCTTCCATTGTCAACTTTGTTTGTTCCATCTAAAAGAAAACAATCAAAAGTTTAATGAAGATTTTAGTCAGAACTAGACAAGAACATGAGAATAGAGATTCAAATTACCAAGAATTCAAGCATAATATTGGACATTACAAATGGACATCGGAAATTTTGTATATTTCAAATGATTTCTGATAGAGCTGAAATGGTACACTTGGTCTTACATCATGTAAATGGCTATTTTTTGACAATTCAAAACATTGTCCAAACTTGTTCTTTCTTATGCTGTAGAAATAGATCTTATCACTGTCGTAGTGAATCCTTATGCCTACTGTATCACCTCAGCACATATAGAGCTTACTAATGATTTTAACATTCATTTAGAACCACTGTGTAGACATCTTATATATAGATTGTGTTATATATTTGCTATGTAATAATACAATCAAGTTTCTATAACTAATTTATTAACAAGTACATCGTTTGATGGTCAGACTACAGAATGACAACATGTGTATAAGAACTTCAATTGATCTATTTAATTATGTTTATTTAAGAACATGCAGACATGTGAGAGTTGCTGATCTATCAATTATAATTACTGTAACAGTTGATACGGTAATAAAGTGCCGTGAACTTTATAACAGATTGCACCATAAGGGGTACAAATTACTGAACATTATGCCTAAGAAGAAGAATAGAAAATGGGGCATTAAACATAAGTTATTTCTATAGTGTAGTCATTTCACCTCTATGCAATATATAAATATCTAAAATGCAATTTTACAATATCATTTTAGATTTTAAGATTGGACACAATTATTTTATGTGTGGATAACTGAGAACTTTTATCAGTGTAAATAATTCTTACAGATTTACTGTACATTGTATACATTGGTGGAGGATATTCAGTGTATATATCTAACATTTCTTATATACCATACTCTGGTTTCCAGGAGGTGTGCCTTGATTGGCAGAAGATATTTACAGATAGATAGATATGCAGCTTTGGATTTTAAGCAGGTTAAATATTGACGAGTTACAGCACAAGTCCAATTGTCTTTTTTTTTCTTTTGACCCCTACACAGATCTTAAGCATGTATACCCAATTTTTTCAACACACATAATATTTATAATGATATCTTCTATTTATATGGATATATAGTCGACCTTCCCATGGAAAGAAACCATTGGCAGATCCAAGGGGGGAGGGGGCCCCCATTCCCCCTTTTTTTTTCTTTTTGTCCTGGGTTGGGAACCCCCCCTTTTTGAAATGGCTGGATCCACCCCTGGAAACATAATTAAGTGCCTGTGAGTATGACAAATTAATGAAACAGTTTCAATAGAATTTTGTGCTTTAGAAGGACCTTTAAAAAATTATTGACCCCTCTCCCTACGTTTTGATGTTAATTTGTTATGAAAAGAATAAACTCAAGAGTAGTCACTTTTCGAATTAGTAGTTTGAATAGAATAGAATATTTTTATTACCAAATTAGGGCCCCAGGAGGGCATATGACACAGACAATATTATTATAAACAATAACATATGCAATACACACACAGTAAAAGATATGTAACAAGTGTTATAAAAATGATAAAATAAAATAATATAACACAGAAAATACACTCAACAAAATAGTAGCAATGTATTATTATTCAATGAATACTATGTTGAAAATGACTCAAGTGCACCCGGTAAGTGTATCTTTACTTTGAGAAGACAAACATGAGGCATTAGTAGTTTGTGCGGAGAAATGTCAATATATATATAAAAAAAAAAAAAAAAATACAAAAAGAACCCAATAAAAAACAAAGCAATTAAGCACTCCCACATTTGACTATGAGGTATACTGCAAATAACAAAGTTTATTTAATAAAGGATATTTAATATGACTTATCTGCAGAAAGCACCAAGAGTCGGTGCTTAAAGGGGAGTCCCTACTTGTACTTAATGCAGATGAGTCAAGCTCCTTAATTATTGAAAATATATTTTAAAAACATATTTTTAAGATTATAGATTCTGTGTCCAGTCAGCAAAGATCATCAAGGGACGGTGCCAAAGAATTTGAAATTCTTCTTATGATCTGTGCAGGCTTAACAGGGTATCCAAATTCATATTAAAGAGTTATAATGAATTAGCTATTGCAGATTAAGTTGTACTTTAATTCTTAGTATCTTCTATATATTTGTAAAATGCAAATAGTACATTAGGATCCTCATTATTCATTATCCAAATTAATTTGTTATCAATATTTAAATTTTGAAAGTTTGGACATGATTTTAATATATTTTGCATCATTTCCTCTCTTTTTAATAAATGAGTGTCACATTTAAATAAAAAATGAACTTCATCCTCAACCTCACCTGAGGTGCACCTGAGACAAATTCGGTTTTGTCGAAGAGTACCCTGGTATCTACCAGATTCAATTTGCAATTTGTGAGCAGATATTCTTAATCTAGTAATACATTTCCTTTGCTCAAAATGTCGAATTATTGACAAATAATTTTCAAAACCATTGTTGCACTTGAATGTTACATAAGTTCGTAGTTTACCATCTTTATGTATGTCTAGCTGTTTTTTCCACAATGCAGTATAGTATCCCTTAACTATCTGACCACAGTGTAGTTTAAATGTTGAGTGTTTTTCAAGAATATGTTTTTCAATGCCTGACATTTTTTCCCTTAAAATATTAATTGATCCATACCAAGAGGTTTTTTTTGTTTCAAATAGCTTTTTAGAACAATTATATGCAGCTTTTAACAAGGGAAATGATGAGCCAATATTTTCTAAACGATGCCAATATCCTAAAACATGTTTAACTATATCATAGAGAAGTGGAAAACGGCCTAATTCAGACAAAACTGCAAAGTTTGTACTCTTCCTATTAACGCCTAAAATATATTTGCAGAATTTAATATGAAGTTTTTCACAAAGTATCCTTGAGTAAATTGTATCCACTGTGATGTTTTCTTTTTTTAAACGTGCAGTAAAGGGATTGAAATATCCCCAAATTTCACACCCATATAAAAGTATAGGCTTTATTGTATGGTCAAAAACATGAATTGCATTTTTAACAGTAGGATTATGCACTAAAAAATCATTACATAGTTTGAAGTATGCTTTTAAGGCTCTTTGGTATAAATCATTCTGAGCATATGAAAAAGAACATGATGCATTAAATTGGATACCCAAATATTTATAATTAGATACACACTCCAGCTCATCTTTGTTGAAAATAAATTTTTGAGAGATATGTCTGCCTGCCTTGTTGAATATCAACACCTTAGTTTTTTTAGTATTTATATCTAAGCACCAGTCATTGCAAAAATTATGAAGTTCATTTAATTTCTCTTGTAGTCCTTCAGCTGAGTTAGATAAAATTACAATGTCATCAGCATACATAAGGCAATGAATGAGTTTGCCATCCAGCATAATTGGATCTCTGGTTCGTGTAAAATAGTCTGGAAGGCTATTTATAAATATTTTAAACAAGTTAGGACTCAAGTTATCTCCTTGTTTAACACCAAGCATTGTTTGAAAGAATTCAGTTATTTTATCATGTATTTTTATACAAGATCTAGTTTCAAGATACATATTCTTTATAACGCTATAAAACCTTGAACTAACCCCAATCTCTAACAGCTTAATTCTAATTCCTGTATGTATTACTTTATCAAAAGCTTTATGAAAATCAACAAAGCAAGCAAACACTCTCCCATCCTTAGTATTACAGTATTTATCAAAAATACATTTTTAAACAAACATATGGTCAGATGTTCTTGCCTTTCTTGTGAAACCTATTTGACAATCATTAATTACATTATTTTCTTCTAAAAAACTATCCAACCTTATATTAAGTATACTGTTAAAAAGCTTACCAATTGCATTAGTGATTGTTAGTCCTCTATAATTATTTGGGTCAGTGACTTCACCTGACTTATGTAATTTTTGTAATATAACCTTCGGTCCAATTTCTTGGGTATAAACCATGAGACAGACAAGAATTAAATATTTTTGAAAGAGACGATAGTAAAACATTTTGACTGTGTTTAATCATATTGTTTGAAATGTTATCCAAGCCTGGTGATTTGTTACAAGTTTAGAAATGGCAAAAGAAATTTCTTTCTCTGTTATAAGTTTATCAAGATTATTAAAACAAACATTTTTTTCAAGATTATCTAGCTTTTTTTCCAACTTAGCCACTCTTTCTTTGAATGACTCATGTAATTGATATAATCCATTGAAATGTGAAACCCAAACAGATGGTGCCACAGCAGAACTATGGTCCTTATTATCATTATTTTTTAAATCATTAATTAACTTCCAATAAGATTTAGGATTATCATCATGTAGATTCTGTAACTGCTCAACAAGTGATTTTTTATATTCTTTATACTTAAATTTTCTAAGTTTAGAATATTGCTTATTAAGCTTATAATAGTGACCTCTCACTAATGGGTCATAAGGAAATTTTGAATATATTTTACTGTAACTTATTAATTTGTTTCGAAGATGGTACAAATCTCCATCAAACCATTTTTTTGTCTTTATTTTCTTATTTCTTAGTTTATTTCTTTTTAAAGAATTAGTAGCAGCAGACAGGAAAATGTGTGATAATTCTGCTGCAGCCTCATCGACAGAGGATTGAGACTCTTTGATTATACTTTTATTAAATGTATCAATTTGTGTTTGTATATCTGGTAATAATAGAGCTGTCTGAAAGTTTGTAGGTGATTCATCTGACCATATGAAATTTGGAGATTTATCAAACATATTAATATTACAATCATTATCATCAACAGTAAATTTACTTGACATTTCCCATTCCAGTATACAATGACAATCTGAAATAGTAGGCATAAAGTTGTGAACATAAAAATATAAAATTTGATCCAGAATACTCTCCGACACCATCACATAGTCAACCACACTACTGCCGTTTGGCGTATAAAATGTGTACTTTCCAAAAACATCCCTCTGACTCGACCATTTAGTATCCTTAACTGGTTTAGAATACAGAGATCTAATAGACTCTTTCCCCTTGAATCAATTGTTGTATCACTGCTTTGTCTTTTTAAGATTTGCTTATCAATTGGATAGTTATCAAAAAGAGGTAAATAAGATTGATCATCATTTAAAATATAATCAGGGGAATTGGCAATTCTTGCATTAAAATCACCACACAGTAAAACATTACCCATTTTCATATATTTTGCAGTTTCCTGTTCTAAACATTCAGTAATGTCCCGGTCAAGTCCCTGAGTATATGATGACATTGAGGGTGGGTTATACACTACACACATATACAAGTCTTTTTGAAAACCAAAAAAATCCTTTTCTAACTTTATCCACATAATGTCAGTACAAGTGTTTTTGAGAATTTTTACATAAGGTTTGATATTTTTTTTAACTAATACTGCCAACCCACCAAAAAATCTGTTGTTTGCCCTAGTTTTAGGTCTACATACATTATAACAATTAAAAGGACCTATTCTATGAATATTGGACTCATATCCAATGTGTGTTTCAGCAAAAAAAGCCAAATCATATTTATCAATTTTGTTTAAGAAAAGGGGATCATCCGTTTTGTTACCCTCCTTGTTCATAAGGCCCCCTAAATTAAGAAAGCACATTTTTAATGATGTGACTGTTCTTGGTGACATAGTCCCTTCTATTCTTGTATTTATTTTAAATATCAAAGAAATTTAAAAACAAAATGAAAAAGAATTATTTAAATACTTTCCAAGTATATAAATATTTTATAAACAATATGATAAAGAATATATGCAAAAGATAAACCTTTTTATAAGGTGCCAATTAAAGAATTAGAATTAAATGGCCGTCAAGTTAAATCAGTTGTTTTTGTCCTTGACTTGATTTTGATTCCTTTTTTTATCTTTCTTTTTATAAACTTAGTTAGTAGTGTACCAAAATTCCCTTGTGTGCAATTCACACATTCAATTGTAATAAAGGGAATAAAATTAAGGCAATCCTTGCGTTATTTGATATTCACTATGTTATTTAGAACTAAGTTGAATTTATATATGACTTTTAACTTTTCAAATAATAATGAACAATATTAAAAGTTTACAATATAATTTTTGTTCATTTATGACATCCTGAATTTTATATGGAAAAAAAAAAAAAAATAGAACATGCAAGTTCTACTGCATATACATGTATTTGTAATAAAAAGAGAATTATGTGATATGAATATGAACAATATACATTATATATGTGTAGAATAAAATTGACATTAGTATTATTATACAAAGTTAATCTGAATCTCCACGGCCACGGCCACGACCTCTACCTCTTCCTCGTCTGTTGCGCGATTGGCTCCTAGGTCGACGAGTGGGTGGGAGTGGAATATTGAGAATTTGGTGTACTGCTTGTTTGTGTGTGACTGTTAAGGAAAATTATCTCCCCCTTGCAAACTGCAAACCACTTTTTAAAGTTTTTTAACTGATTTTCGCCATCTGAATAAAATATTAACATTTAACTACGGTTTAATTATATTGTTAAATTTAGTTAAAATACAAATAACCGAAATAGTGGAATATAAACTTTTGTAAACGTGCATTTATACTGCAGCATGGTCAACCCTTACTTTCTTGTGTCTGGGGTCTGGGTTATATATAAACAGCAAAAGGGGATTTCCAATATTTTAACTCTCGCAAAGTCACGTACAAATCAAACAACCAATCAACGGCTTTTAATCTATCGTCAATTCTATTTTTGGACTTTCACTTTACTAAAAATAAACAAAAGATTGGTTACAACCTAATTGTGCAATATCCAGATATAAAAGTCGAAACATGTATTACACTCACATTTTAAGGCCATTCTGGCCATTGCTGTCACAAACATCGAGTGATTTTCTAAAGAATCAAATGGAGACTTTAACTTTGTCAGCCAAAGATTGCACCTTTAGGTCATCTCAGTTCCAATTCCAACAAAATCAATTTCAAGGCCAAGTGCAGTGTCAGCAAAATTTAACTCCCGAAAATCGAAGAACGCCAAATACAAGTACAGAAGGGGAGGCAAAAATGGCAGAAGGATCTCCAGTGTGTGCTAAAACCAAGTTAAGAGAAAGTGACAGTAAAAAAGATAAAAATGTAAACAAAGACAAAAGTGAACAACATCATGACAACAATGATTCTGATGAAAAACCTAAAAAGAAGAAGAAATGGAAGAAGCTACAACCATCTGAAATTGGATTTAACATTTCATTGTTTCCCAGACCAGTTCGAGATAACTCTGAATTTAATGTGGTTGCTGACGCTTTGTGGAGTAAAATTGAGAATGAATGTGAAACTGTAGAAAAAATTATTGAACCATATCAGAATTTCATTGAACTAGAAGGAAACACTTCAAGAGATAAAAGATACATTCGATAGAGACAGGAAAGTTATAAAAGCACATAAACAAGTGAAAACGAAATATTGTAGAAGTGTTTTGAACAATAGGGGACGCAAAGCAATATATGTGAATCATAGGGTATATAAAATGATGGACCTGGACATTCAAAGACTATGTTATATGCCAAGTCCAAAAAAAGCAAAAAATATTCTTAAACGTGACATTGCTAGAGGGAAAGACAATTATTCTATTAACCCATCAACGAATAAACCGCACCAACCAAACCGAACATTCCGCCCTGCACCAGTTCAGTGTCTGGCACATACTATTCACAAAGACAATTTACCATCAGATATTGATACAGCATTGGCTAATTTGTTAATGGACTTACAGCATCGAGAACTGACACCGGAGGATTACGATATGTTATTGCGTCTTGATGAAGCTCGTGTGAAACCTAAAACTATGTCCGTAGATAAACTAAGTGCATTTAAAACTGAAACCGTTGAGAGTAATGACGAACTTGAAGTGTGCCCAATCTGTATGGACTTGTATGAAAAAGGACAAATTAAGAAATATTTACCATGCCAACACGCTTTCCATGTAGACTGTATTGATTCATGGTTAAAAAACTCTTCTATGAACTGCCCTATTGACAATTTACCTATTACCTCATGACAATCGGAGGGTTTAGGATTTTGTTTTATTATGTACAATGTAAGAACCTGTATGAATCTGGAAGAAATCAATAGTTCAAATGTTGATATAAGCACAGGAATTTTGGCTCAAATCCAAAATTTCAGATTGTTAATTATTAAAAAAGTAATAATATTAATTTTGTGTTTCATGTGGCAAGCTAATTTTTTTCTAGCAAAGTTGTTATCAGGAGAATATATACAAAATAAGATGTGGTATGATTGCAAATGAGACAATTTTTCCACAAAAGAGACCAAATATCACAGAAAAAAGCAGTTTGAAGGTTGATTGTTGTTTTATGTTAATTGGCTGTATAAAGAAACTTTTTATTCAGATAAATGATGCAGGTAATTTTCTCTACTGTTGACCACTTCATTGTTGATAATGAGTACTATCTAGCATGAACTGTAGGAAGTATAGCACATCCTGCTACTATCTAGCATGAACTGTAGGAAGTATAGCACATCCTTTTAGCTGTACCTATCAGATTCATAGTGGATCACATACTTTTGCCCTGAATATCATCTGTGCATGGTAAATCTATCATGAACCCTGCCAGACAGACAGGTATACCTTTCATTCATACCATGCACCAAATATAGATAGTCCATTGCTGACAGTATCTGTGTAGAAGATCGAATTAAAAATATTGAACATTGACCAATTGACCATATAAATAATGAGGTTAAGGTCAAGTGAATCCTGCCAGCCAACATGTACAAAATGCAATAATTCAATACACCAAATATAGCTGACATATTGCTTATAGTATCTAAGAAAAAGATACAACCATGCAAATTTAATATTGGCTGATGAACCAGAGATCTTGAAATATTTTTTTCTGTGGTGGTCCTTGAAGAAAATCTGCTGGTCCTCGTTATTATTTTTATTGCAAAATTCCTAAACTGTGTCTGTTCTTTCCAATTTTTGGTGGTCGAAACCTCTGGACCACCATTTTTTTTTAACTCTGTTGAACCAACAAAAATGAGGTCCAAGTCAGATGAACAAGTCTAGACAGACATTTACACCTTACAATAATTCCATACACCAGATATAGTGACACTATTGCTTTTAGTACACACAAAAACAACATTGATCAATAAACCATGAAAATAAGGTCAAGGTCAAATGAACCCTGCCAGACAGACATGAACATCTTACAATCTGTTCATTCACCAAATATAGTTGACTTATCATTTATAGTATCTCATAGAAGAAGACCAAATAAAAAAGTTAAACATTAACCTATGAACCATTAAAATAAGATCAAGTTTGAATGCAAAACGCAATAATTCCATACACCAAATATAGCTAATTGACATAATATTGCTAATAGTATCTGAGAAAAAAGATACAACCATGCAAACTAAACTTTGGATTTGGAACCATGAAATATGAGGTCAAGGTCAGATGAACAAGGTGAGGCAGACATTTACACCTTTTACTCAAAATAAATGAGTACTTCAATGACAAAAGCACTAAATAAATTTGAGCAGTTGCTGAACCATGAAAAATAGTTTTCGTGCTGCTGCCAGTGGATTGTAACCCTTTGTCATAATGAGACTTTCCTTGCATGTAATACACAAACTGCTTTCCTTACTAAACCAGTACTATAGAGTACATCATTGTATATAGGGGACTATAGGATTATCCCACTAATTACCAAAACTTGTAAAATTAACCATCCAAAAATCTGAATACAGATATCAGAATGCACGTGCAAACCGTTTTACTATTTATTCGAATTTCAAGATATCTTCTATAATATATAAGATATCTTCTATAATATATAACATATCTTATAAAATAAAATTATATAAGATATCTCCTTTAATATATAAGATATCTTATATAATTTTATTTTTATAAGATATCTCATATATTTATAAGATATCTTTAATGTTATATGAGATATCTTTAATGCTATATAAGATATCTTTAATGTTATTTAAGATATTTTTAATGTTATATACGATATCTCATAAAGTTTATATGATATCTTAATATATACTTTAAAAGATATCTTCTAAAGTTTATAAGATATCTTATAAAGTATATGAGATATCTTGTAAACAATTTTTATATAAGATATCTTATATAGTTTATAAGATATCTCATATAGTTTATAAGATATCTCATATAGTTTATGAGATATCTTATAAAGACAATTATATAAGATATCTGATAAATTATATGAGATATCTTATAAACTATATAAGATATCTTATAAACGATATAAGATATCTTATAAACTATATAAGATATCTTATAAACGATATAAGATATCTTATAAACTATATACGATATCTTATAAACTATATAAGATATCTTATAAAGTTTATGAGATATCTTGAAGTAAGAATAAATAGCAAAACGGCTTGCCATATAAACCTTAGGAAAAAATACAATAAAATGCATTATTTATATTTGAAACTTTTTAACAATCTAAATCAAAATTGACAGAAATGGTCCATCAACCAAAGTTGTAAGAGCCTTTTTTTAAGTGTCAATAGTAATTATTTCAAATATATTGTCTTCTGGGTATGGATTTTTAAAATAGTCTGATGCAAACAACATAACAAATTTAATCATCAATGTAAAATTGTAAATAAACATGTGTATGCTAGTATAAAATTAAAAATGACAAAAACATCTGCAAATATATAAAGAATAAACCTTACAAGAACATTCTATTATAAACTATTCATAAAAATATTACAGACAGAATGGTAAATATTAAAGTTATAATAATAATCTAAAGTTATCCCCCCTTATTAATAGGATTTGAATAAATTTGTCATCAGTTAATACTTTCATTGTCTACAACATTTATGATGTTTATATATATTTCGAGATAATCTTTATTTCTTGTAATTACCTGTGATAAAAAGATGTTTTCATGTTCATACATCACAAATATACTATTTTTTTCTAACAAAATTGAGTCAACATTATTTCTTAAAGAAATCAAAATTTATTCTCCAATTTGGATTGAAACAAATTTGTCATACTTGTTGACATTTTTTTTTTCAGAAAAAAAAAGATTTTGCGTTTCAGTTTAGGTAAATAATCTTCATCCTGCTTTTCTTCATCCTGCTTTTTCTATAGATATACTTCATTCATATTTATTATAGGTTGATATTTTAACAAAAAACGTAGTACGATTTTAAAAATGAAATGTGGTTCCTCTTTTTAACTAGAAAACGAGTATTAAGACAATTTTTCAGCAAGTTAAATTAGAATATATTGTAAATGTATAGAATCTCAAATTTAAAAGTCATTTTGTCTTCATAACAATTTAATCTGTTTAAGAAAACTGGTCCAGTGGTTTAGCCTTATACTAATGGTATCTTCACCAATTTCTGAGAAAGTTCATTGACATCTTTATAATTCAATGTCTTCTCTTTCCAAGTATCTGGTATACCAGCAAGGCCATTCTGTAAAAAAATACAATACTGGTGAGTCATGATAGAGTTTATGTTCTCAGTTCAAAGATAAAACACTATTATAAAGATTAATCACTGCAGACAAATAATTCAACTTGTTAAATTGTTTACCTTACACAATAATGTGCATTTACACCAACTGATTTGAAATTTGGGAAAAGTTCCATTTTAATAGTATCAAACTAACACCATTAAAAGAGCTCTAGAGAACAGGACCTGCTCACCCTTCCTCAGCATCTTATTTAGAGGGGCTTTATCTTTTTCGGTCTTTGCGTCCATAAGTTCTTCCCTATGTCCCCTTTCAGGTTAAAATTTTTGGTCGAGGTAGTTTTTGATGAACTTGAAGTCCAATCAACTTGAAACTAAGTACACATATTCCATATGATATGATCTTTCTAATTTCAATGCCCAATTAGAGTTTTGGCCTCAATTTCACGGTCTATTAAACAAAGAAAATGATAGTTTGAGTGAGGCATCCTTGTACTATGGACACATTCTTGTTTTCTATGTGTTAGTTTGTGTTAATGCTGCTCAATATCTAGTTTTTCTTGTGGTCTGTTCACTGTTAGCCTTTAAGCCATGGTGTCTGTTCTGTCAGCTACTTATTTTAATTTCCTTGTTGTTATTCTTTTACCTCATTTTCACAGACTAATCTTACCTGAGCAGCAAAACAAGCTCCAACAAAGCCTCCCCTTGAACAGGTGCACCCTCCAGACCTCATGGTTTCTTGTATGGAACCAGTATAACTGGAACCAGTCAGTACCTCATGAGTAGTTAACTGGAATGCACCAGGTATACCTGAAATATAGGTTCACATTGGTTAATTCATATATATCTCATTCTTGTACAATGTAATTTTTTGCAATACCCTGAATGTAAAGCGAAGAAACAGTTTTGTATTCGTCTGAAAAAACAGATTCTGAATAGATCTTTGGGATTACAGTCAAGAAAAAAAAAAGAACAATACTAAATTCAAAATTTCATTGAGTCCATTTCATAACCCCCTTTTTGCATAAATTTTATTTTGAGCATGGATGCAACTCTTGTATCATATGGGCCTAAACATCACAGAGAAACAATGCCTATATCATTTTTTAATTCAGTTTAAACAATGTCTTATTGAAATAATTATATGTCTTAAAAATTGGTTTAATACTACAATAATATAAATCTAAAGATAATACATTATATAGTAAGATTCAGAAACAAGCGACATTGCTGATTTTAATTTGGTTTGTTTACCTCAGTCAATCCTGAACTTCTTTGCTGCAGTTCTATGGTCAATATCTTTGCACTGTAGAACTTCTCTCAACTGTCCAGCCAAAGCTTTATCTAAGTCCTGAGGATTGGATCTGTTAGGATTATTTAACTCTTCTATTACACATTCTATTGCATCTTCCTTCTTACCATACAATATATACTGCTCTAGTATTCTGAAAATTATACAATACAGTATTTCCTTCTTACCATACAATATATACTGCTCTAGTATTCTGAAAATTATACAATACAGTATTTCCTTCTTACCATACAATATATACTGCTCAAGTATTCTGAAAATTATACAATACAGTATTTCCTTCTTACCATACAATATATACTGCTTTAGTATTCTGAAAATTATACAATACAGTATTTCCTTCTTACCATACAATATATACTGCTCTAGTATTCTGAAAATTGTACAATACAGTATTTCCTTCTTACCATACAATATATACTGCTCTAGTATTCTGAAAATTGTACAATACAGTATTTCCTTCTTACCATACAATATATACTGCTCTAGTATTCTGAAAATTATACAATACAGTATTTCCTTCTTACCATACAATATATACTGCTCAAGTATTCTGAAAATTATACAATACAGTATTTCCTTCTTACCATACAATATATACTGCTCTAGTATTCTGAAAATTGTACAATACAGTATTTCCTTCTTACCATACAATATATACTGCTCTAGTATTCTGAAAATTATACAATACAGTATTTCCTTCTTACCATACAATATATACTGCTCTAGTATTCTGAAAATTATACAATACAGTATTTCCTTCTTACCATACAATATATACTGCTCTAGTATTCTGAAAATTGTACAATACAGTATTTCCTTCTTACCATACAATATATACTGCTCTAGTATTCTGAAAATTGTACAATACAGTATTTCCTTCTTACCATACAATATATACTGCTCTAGTATTCTGAAAATTATACAATACAGTATTTCCTTCTTACCATACAATATATACTGCTCAAGTATTCTGAAAATTATACAATACAGTATTTCCTTCTTACCATACAATATATACTAACAGAGAATTATTTAGATTAAGAGTTTATTAAGAATTCTAGAAAGTGGTGTGACCATACAAACATAATCACAGTGGTGTGACCATACATACATGATCACAGTGGTGTAACCATACATACATGATCACAGGGGTGTAACCATGCATGTCACCATGTTGTCTGTGCTATGGTCGAGTTGTTGTCTCTTTGACACATTCCCCATTTCCATTCTTATTTTTATATATGGTCACAATAATGTGTAGCCAACGGAAGGCCTTTTTTCAGAAGAAAACTAATGACAACACTGGAGTAACATCCCATGGTCTAAACCTTTCCATTTTCTAGAATTCTTAATAAACTCTTAATCTAAATAATTCTCTGTTTACTGCTCTAGTATTCTGTAAATTATGCAATAAATGTAGGAAAAAAAACCAAATATTGATGATAAGAAAATGTTTTGCTAAGGTGATATATAAAAATATTAATAGATAACTTTAGGTTAATTTCCTATATAAATATTTAGTAGGTCTTCAGAATATACAAATATTACCAGACTAGACTTTTTTAACCTTTCAACATCCAGATCTACAACCACAAATATGTCTGATATCTGAGTGCTTCTCTTCTTACCTTACCCTTTACGTTATATAAGTTACCTTGCTTGTGCAAGGTTCATCAGTCACAGATGAGTTAATTAAATATGAACTTCTATATTCCCCAACCCAATACTCAACTTTCCCCAAACATATTATACTGTGCTACACTAACACTGACAGTCACAACAAGTGAAACTGCGAGCTACTGTTCACTGATGATACCCCCTCCGCAAGTGGATAATATTAATAGTGTAAAAATATGCAAGTGTTCGGTAAACAGGAAGTTGTCGAGTGATGACTCTGAAAACGCATCACACGATATAGCTGACTTATATAAATCCTGAAACCAAATTTCAGAAATCCTTGTATTGTAGTTCCTGAGAAAAATGTGACGAAAATTTTCAACTTGGCTATCATGTGTAAAATCATACAAGTGTTCGGTAAACAGGAAGTTGTCAAGTGATCAATCTGAAAACGCATCACACAGTATAGCTGACTTAGATAAACCCTGAAACCAAATTTCAGAAATCCTTGTATTGTAGTTCCTGAGAAAAATGCGACGAAAAATATTCACTGGACAGACGGACTGACGGACTGACGGAAGGACAGACAGAGGTAAAACAGTATACCCCCCCTTTTTTAAAGCAGGGGTATAATTATGTTTTACTCAGATCCCACATTTCAGATTACTCTTAAAACATAAATTACCTTGCTGCTGCCAATCCGACAGCCACAGAAGTGTCAGAATTCTGTGTTACTCTGATAACACTCTCTGCCTTCTCTAACATATCAGGTCTACCAGCATACAGAGCAACAACAGGAACAATCCTTAGGACACAATCCATCTGTTCATCTTTATCACAACCTGTAATATCAAAGACCAATACAATTAACTTTGATATTCGATCCCCTCCCTCCCCTAAATACAGAGCAACAACAGGAACAATTCTTAGGACACAACCCAGGGGGGGGGTTACTGACTATCCTTTCGGGTATAACTGTGCCGACAGCTCTTGCCAAATCATACCCTGTTCTAACCAGAAAACATTGAAAATCATACCCTGTTCTAAACAGAAATATCGAAAAACATACCCTGTTCTAGACACGCTCAGAAAATGTATACCCTGTTCTAGACCGTATAAAATAGATGCTGTTCTAGACCCAGTTCTAGGCTGTATCTTAAACAGTTAAATAAGCAATCCTGTTCTAGACAAATACTTTGTTAAAAAAAAAGAACCTGTTCTCACCAGCAGGGCATGAAAAAGCGACCCTGTTCTAACCAGCAGACATGAAAAAGGGACCCTGTTCTAACCAGCAGGGCATGAAAAAGCGACCCTGTTTTGCGGCACACTCATACCACTAAAAATATAGGAAGTAACCCCCCCGGGGGACACAATCCATCTGTTCATCCTTATCACAGCCTGTAATAACAAAGGCAAATACAATTAACTTTGATATTAGATCCCCTCCCTCTTCTTAATACAGAGCAACCAGAGAAACAATTCTTAGGACACAATCCATCTGTTCATCCTTATCACAGCCTGTAATAACAGAGGCCAAGAAAAACACTCTCATCATAGATACGGATCATACCTGCATTGCAATTATTTATTTGTGCCAGACATGTGTTTCGTCTACAAAAAAATCATTACTGACGCTAAAAAAAAAGAAATTAAAAAGGCCAAATAAAGTACGACTACGAAGTTGAAGAGCATCGAAGACCAAAAATTCCAAAAAGTTTTGTCAAATACAGCTATTTTAAAGGTTATCTATTCCTGAATAGAAAAGCATCAGTATTTCAAAAATGTAAAGTTTTGATAATAGGTAATTTATAATTATGACCATATCAATGATAATAAATGTCAACACAGAAATGCTGACTACTGGGCTGGTGATACCCTCCGGGAATAAAAACTCCACCAGCAACGGCATCAACCCAGTGGTTGTAAAGAAACTCATCATAGAAACCATCACAAAATTAACTTTAATATTCTATCCCCTCCCTCCCCTTAGGCCTAAATATCTTCTATCCCCTCCTTCCCCTTAGGCCTAGATACCTTCTATCCCCTCCCTCCCCTTAGGCCTAGATATCTTCTATCCCCTCCCTCCCCTTAGGCCTAGATATCTTCTATCCCCTCCCTCCCCTTAGGCCTAGATATCTTCCATCCCCTCCCTCTCCTTAAGCCTAGATATCTTCCATCCCCTCCCTCTCCTTAGACCTAGATATTTTTTATCCCCTCCCTCCCTTAGGCCTAGATATCTTCTATCCCCTCCCTCCCCTTAGGCCTAGATATCTTCCATCCCCTCCCTCTCCTTAGGCCTAGATATTTTTCCCTCCCTCCCTTAGGCCTAGATATTTTATCCCCTCCTCCCTAGCCTAGATATCTCTATCCCCCCCTTAGCTAGATATCTTCCATCCCCTCCCTCTCCTTAGGCCTAGATATTTTTTATCCCCTCCCTCCCCTTAGGCCCTAAGATATCTTCCATTGTTCTCATAATCAAATTTACATTTAAACATTTCAGAAAAATGCCTATCAATTTTCATGACTATCAACAACAAAAAAACAAACAAAAAATATCAGAAAAGAGTAAAACATAAATATTGGACTTTAACAACAAACCTGTGTCTTCTAACCCCTGCTCATATTTCTTAAGGAACTCTTTTATACTACCATGCCTCCATCCAGCTTTTATAGGATATACTTTCTTTGAAACATCTGTAAAAAACATAAAATCAAAATGAATGAAGAGATGTTGGATTTAGATTTAAATAAAGAGACAATCAGGATTGTAAACCAACTTATGAAGTATTCTACTCTACATATTACTAGAACACACCCATGAAATTGTGGGCATTTAGGTGTTTTTGTTTCATAGTATAGATAACAGTAACATATTAGTTGAGTTAAATAACTGTTTGCAGGAAAACATATTAAAATGTAGACATATATGACTCCTAGTTCTGAATAAAGAAAACCTTACACTGGATATTCGAGTAGAAGTATAATTAATGTGCTACTATATTGAGTTTGACCTGGATGTTTACAATGGAAGCTGAAAATCTGAATCTCATATCGTTTCTATCACTACTACAATTTTTCATCTGATACAAAAATATTTAATGATTTTTTTCCACTTTCTTTTAATTGCAGTATAAAAGATGTCACATTCAGCTACTTTTCCAATAAATACCTGATTTTGATTCATATTCTTTGTTGTCTTTATCATCATAATCTGTGTTTGGTCCGAAGAATTCATACGTTGATTTCTGAAGATTACGGACATCCAAACCTAAATAAATTACATATTCATGATTGTTTGAACTTTTCACTGTTTGTATTAAAATTAAGAAATAATTCATGGCAGTTGTAGATTTGTTTTCACTTAACCATGGGTTGGGCATTTATATTTGATTATTTTACCCTGAGCGTTAGCACGGATTTACCACGGAAGGAAAACATATCATATAAAAAAGAAGATATGGTATGATTGCCAATGAGACTACTATCCACAAAAGACCAAAATGACACAGACATTAACAACTATAGGTCACCGTAAGGCCTTCAACAATGAGCAAAGCCCATACCGCATAGTCAGCTATAATAGGCCCAGATAAGACAATGTAAAACAATTCAAACGAGAAAACTAATCTATTAGTTCAGTAGTTTTCGTGTCTGCCCTTCCATTATGTGACTCAAGATAAAATTCCTAAAAATGGGTAACAATTGTATCGAAAAGAGAAAATCGAGTGCACCTTTTTATGTAAGGGCGTGTTTGAGTTAAATATTTTGTCTTGATATCATATAAAGCAAGAATATTTCATACATCGTCTCGCTTCAGATTCTATCATTTTTATATATCAGAATTACAGGTTGACTTTATAACATAAAACCAGATGCTCCGCAGGGCGCAGCTTTATACGACCGCAGAGGTTGAACCCTGAACGGTTGGGGCAAGTATGGACACAACATTCAAGCTGGATTCAGCTCTAAATTTGGATTGTGATTAAATAGTTGACACAGCATAGGTTTCTGACACATAATGAATTTGATCTAATGAACTTAAAATATTTTTTTTGCCTTTGAGCAATTCACTATGCTGTTGAATATTAATCCTCTGAAAAAAATGATTGAAGAAATTTTCTTTTTATTTATGAAATCTGAAATGAGAAAAATTTACCCCCCCCCCCTTTTTTTCACATCCCCCTTTCCCTTTTTCCAAAACTGATTTCAATTCAAATTTCTAATGGAGTTTGCAACAATAACTACTCATTTCAATACATCATAAAATATTAAAATGTAAAATAAAGTGCTTGTTATCACTGAATGGTAAAGATTGTTTTAATTTATCAGTTGGTAGTAAAAGTGAATATACATTGTATATTGTATAAAACAATGATTTAAGTTGATTTAACTACTATTCTGGACGAAGAAAGATAACTCCAATGGAAAATTTCTTGCTATTGCACAATATTGTGCAATTAGATATTTCTTGCTATTGCGCAATACTGTGCAATTGAAAATATTTGCTATTGCACAATACTGTGCAATTGAAGATTTCTTGCTATTGCACAATACTGTGCAATTGAAGATTTTTTGCTATTGCTGAATACAGTGCAATTGAAAATTTCTTGCTATTGCACAATACTTAATACATGTATAACAATTTTGGATCCTGATTTGAACCAACTTGAAAACTTGGCCCATAATCAAAAATCTAAGTACATGTTTAGATTCAGCATATCAAAATAGCCCAAGAATTCAATTTTTGTTAAAATCAAACTTAGTTTAATTTTGGATCCTTTGGACTTTAATGTAGACCAATTTGAAAACAGGACCAAAAATTAAGAATCTACATACACAGTTAGATTTGGCATATCAAAGAACCCCAATTATTCAATTTTTGATGAAAACAAACAAAGTTTAATTTTGGACCCCGATATGGACCAACTTGAAAACTAGGCCAATAATCAAAAATCTAAGTACATTTTTAGATTCAGCATATCAAAGAACCCCAAGAATTCAATTTTTGTTAAAATCAAACAAAGTTCAATTTTGGACCCTTTGGGCCCATTTTTCCTAAACTGTTGGGACCAAAACTCCCAAAATCAAACCTAACCTTCCATTTATGGTCATAAACCTTGTGTTTAAATTTCATAGATTTCTATTTACTTTTACTAAAGTTATGGTGCGAAAACCAAGAATAATGCTTATTTGGGCCCCTTTTTTGCCCGTAATTCCTAAACTGTTGGGACCTATACTCCAAAAATCAATACCAACCTTCCTTTTGTGGTCATAAACCTTGTGTTTAAATTTCATTGATTTCTATTTACTTATACTAAAGTTATTGTGCGAAAACCAAGAATAATGCTTATTTAGGCCCTTTTTTGGCCCCTAATTCCTAAACTGTTGGAACCAAAACTCACAAAATCAATCCCAACCTTCCTTTTGTGGTCATAAACCTTGTGTCAAAATTTCATAGATTTCTATTTACTTAAACTTAAAGTCATAAGAAACGAGTGACCAGTGAAAAATAATGTTCTTCCAATTCTTGAACCAATGCATACAAACATCATTAACTTAGTCTTCTGTGCACGAATTTATCATTTTTTTCGTGTAAATTTCGTATAATCGTCAATTTTTTTTTCAATTGGTCAGTGTTGTTGTTAAAATATTGCAGGTAATTAAAGGTCGTGTTTTGAAGCCGAAGTTGAACAATTGTCACCTGTTTGTCAACAATCGACAAAAAATCAACAAAAAAGCATGGAAATTGAGCACGTGTTTAACATGTAAATTCAAATAATAGTTTATTTTAACGACATCCATGAGTATTGTGATCACCAGATTTTTACGAGATGGGTCACACTGAGGTCACTTTGCATACAGAAAATATGTTGGGGGAATTGCTTCCTAGAAGGAAGCAATTAAAATAAAGTAAACCTCTTGCTAAATATGAATAAATTAAAGAATTTTCTTCAGAAAAAAGTATATGTACATAAGTTCTATAATGAAAACTATCCATCGAGTTATAAAAAAACATATGCATTATTTTTTTTGATTTGAGGTTTCTTATGACTTTAAGTTATAGTGCGAAAACCAAGAAAATGCTTATTTGGGCCCTTTTTGGCCCTTAATTCCTAAAATGTTGGGACCAAAACTCCCAAAATCAATCCCAATCTTCCTTTTGTGGTCATAAACCTTGTGTCAAAATTTCATAGATTTCTATTCACTTTTACTTTAAGTTTGAGTGCGAAAACTAAAAGTATTTGGACGACGACGACGCAGACGACAACGCCAACATGATACAAATATACGACCAAATAATTTTCAATTTTTGCGGTCGTATAAAAAAAATCACAGTACTAAAAGATGAAATATATGGGTCAAGTGAAATACCTATCCAATGAATCACAAAAACAGAGTAGGTGTGTTCGAATTACTAAAAGTACTTGACGAGTCTTTCAAGTTGGATGATGAAAATGCATATCTTCGAAAAATTCTAATTTTTTGTGTGTGATAACTAGGGTTTATAGTCTTCAACTACTAAAAAATTCTAGTCTGCCCTTCCACGAAATATTTAATTAGATTATTTTAAATGTTTATGAATTTTCGAAAATTCCACCTGACAACCGATCAGACAATAGTTTTAAGTTGACTCAGTGCAGACAAGATCATTAACTGATGCTCATTAGCTAGTTGATACATTTGTATTTTAAAATACAAATGACATATAAGGATAGTAATGGTGCAATGTGGATAAATTTATCGGCTTCCAAGAGCAAAATTGGCAGCACGTCATCCTTACAATGGCTTCCATTTCTACGATTGTGAAAATGAACTGGCGTAATGGGGAGATAATTTTGACAAAGTAGAATCCTGACTGATCAATGTTATTTGTACAAGGCTTAGAAACAGGTAGAAAGCGAGGCTGTGCTGAGCATTTCTACCTGTTTTGAGCCATGTACAAATAACATTGATATGTCGAGACAATGTATAATTATTTTTTATATACTGCAACTCTTATAACTGTTCTAAATGAGTTATTTAGAGCAAAAACCATAATTTCTTAATTTTGAGAGGAAGACATAAAATTTTCGCAAACCTGTATGTTTTATTGACATCATATATAAAACTCTATGGAAACTCATTGTCAACGTCATAAACAAGGTGATATACAGTCAGTGACTGTATATCACATATGAATATACAGTCAATGCAATTTGACTGCTCAAATAGCACAGCTGCAGTATATAAAAATATACTTTCCAGTCATGATTGTACTCGCACTAATTCTAATAGGAAATCATGATGGTCTTCCTATGGTTATCATTAGTGTGGTGAATAATTGTCCTTGCCAAGTACAAAATATGACTTCAAGAGTAATAAATTAACAGATTTCTTTTTTATTGCCAGTGACCTTCATGAAAAACATAATTGCAAAATACAAATTTGTTTTGATATATAGCTAAGATTTTACCATTATTTGTAACCAATGACTTTAAAATGACATAGGACTGGTCACCATAACAACTGTGACTTCCTCTTGGTCTGCAGTAGAATGGATTGGCAGATGGTTCCCAGAATGCAATTTCTTTTTGATCTCCAATAATTGTGTTGAGTTTGTCAATGTTATAATTCCAATGAAGTGGTTGTGCTGTGAAAAATATATCATTGTTTTCAAAATTTCAATAGGGAACATACTTTATATAATTGTATCAATATTAAAGAACTGAAGAAGGCCAATGGCTGAAACGTCTCAAAAAATTGGTTTATTGATACAATTATATAAAAAATATATCAATTTTTATGTTTATCAAATTCATTTTAATATAGAAATTAATCTAGAGTTAACAATAATAATATAGTTTAGAAAGAACTAAAGAAAGGATGATAATTATGAACCCAGTTTTTAACTAAACACATACATTTAAAATTTCTGTACCACTGTATTGGAATAAAATCAAAGAGATTATCAGCTTACATTTATTTCAGATTACCATGCCCAAATTGTATTTTTTATATAAACTCATAATTTACTATTCCTTGACCAATCACATATTAAAATTGCACATTTTACCTGCTGCATCTGCTATCAGTGCACCAACCACTGCTGCTATTCTTCTCTCTTCACAAGTCATACCTGCTAGTCCTGTTGCTACATTCTGTTCTAAATCTTTACATTCTACCTGTTGTATAATTGTTCTAAATCTTAACCTTAACAGTTTTGTCAAAAGGGAGATAACTCAAAAACATTTTTTTTTAATGCTGACAAAGTAAAGTATTGATAATCTCTGTATATTTAAATATCTTATTTTTCTCTGGATTAAACAAAACAATTACAGTACCTTGAATTGAAACATGGCAAAAAGTTTCTAACAATTTATTTCTTCTGACAGGCATTTTAAAAATTCATACAGCCTTTCATTGTCCTAAATCTTTGCAATTGGAAAGTTTAAGATATATGTAACACTCAGAAATGTGTCCTTCGTAAACATTTACGTCCAATCCTCAATTTCTGGTATGATAATAGAACCTATAGACAACTCTCCACAAGAGACCGCATGACACAGAAATTAACAACTATAGGTCACCGTACGATCTTCAACAATGAGTAAAGCCCATACCGCATAAACAGCTATAAAAGGCCCCGAAAGGAAATATGTATTTTTGCTAACATAATATTGTTCAAATAATGCATGAAATATTTGACACTGGACGTTATGTCTCTTGTTCTTGTGTCTTTAGTGATGTTCGAAACCTAAAATTCGATAAAAAACCTGACAACCAGTTTATGATTTGAAGAGCTTTCACAATACCAGACTGACAGTTGAAAAAAGGAAGTCAATTCTACTGATAGCCTGCCATGCAATATTTGGATTACTATAAAAGCATCATTGGAGTTTATTAGTACAAAACAATTTACATAGTAAACGATTAATTCAACTGTTGTAAGAATTATTTGTACATTTGTATGTTTGCTAAAAATGAGCGTGAAATACTTGCAACTGACCAATAAGCAAATATAGTCAAAAGTTAATTCGTATATTACAGATTGAATTTGCAATTATGATAATCATTAATAACCGGCATTGAAAAAACTAATGCTAATAAATGACCACTTCATCAACTGTGTCCCCCATCATTGTCCTAAATTAGTTTATCAAGTGTTTAATTCATTTAATAGCAGAGCTATATATTATTCTAGAATCTCTATATACCCGGTACATGTATATAAAAAACTGCCATACCTTAGGGTATTACATATGAAACACAAATTATGTCAACTATAGATGTTTACATTGAATGTGCTTACACTTTTCTATGATTGACAAGAGCTGTAACATGGTATATGATGTAGAAGATAGACAATTTTCATTTTATAGTTGTTTTGTGATATTTGTTTAAAGAAGCAGATATTGCCCACAACTGACCATAACTACTGGCCAAACCCAATTCTGATCTATTTCAAAAGAGATTTGTTTATGTCCAATCATCTGAAAATATAATCCAACTACAACAAAACTCTTAATTCCATTTAGATTGTCAAGACTTATTTTGCACAACTTTTTGGAATTTATCTTTTTTAATACTTTTCAACTTCATATTTAATTAAACCTTTCAACTGTTTTGATTCAAGCGTCACTGATGAGTCTTATGTAGATGAAAAGAGTCTCTGACAACCACAATTATAAGCCTGTTTCAGAGAATGGACATAAAACAGCCAGAACAATTTTTATTCATTTGAAGACAAATCCTGCAGATTGAAAATCATGTAATTTCTCAGCCATTTAGGTAGTTATATGGACATTAAACAACATAATAAATTTAACTCAAGCCTTTTTACTGTGAAAACATGTTTTATTAAATAACAAAACAGAAATATAAAATTAACAGAACTATCACAGATAATGACTAAATCATAAATTAATTTCAATAATCATAAATTAAATGATCCATAATAATCATTGTTATTTAGATTTGGACAGGTACTTTAATAAGTTCTAAGGTGTTTGTAACACTGGATTAGCAATCTAACACTCTACGTATATTATCAACTGATGCCTTCCATATTTTCTGCAATTTGGGAGAAAATAACAGCCGTCCAAATATTTTGCATAGAGCTTGTATATCTCATGAACAGTACCATCATATATTAAAGGATTAGTTCCAGCATATCATTATAACAAAATATCAAATCTGATAAAGTATAAACTACTCCCCCCCTTTTACAAAAAAGTCTTAAACCAAAGCAACTCTCTAACACAAATATTGCAAGCTCTGAATGAGTGAGTGGATTCAAATGAGTAACAATGAAGATGAAGAAAGCTATTGAAAAGTCTTCTTCACTTCATTTGGTTATAAATTGGTCTAGGCAAATAATCATACATTTTATACAAAAAATGTTTTTAAAATTTGGTGAAAAAATTCCAATTTACTTAAAGTTAAACAAAAACTGTCAAATTTTGTTTTCTGTTCAGTCTTAAGAATTACAAAGTCAGTCTTAAGAATTATCAAAGTAAATTCCATATGATTGTTAATTCTGATGATGGAAGACCTATAAAAGATGCAAGACATACAATCATTGTGAGATTGTAAACATACATAGTACTTCTGTAATAGCAACACTTGGAAATCATTTAGGCAGTGTATAGACATGTACTAACTGTATTTTATTCTGAGACATAATGAAAACAAAATATGGTTTACCAATAGTACATACATTGGACCATATGAAAATGTAAGTAAGAATGGATTTTTTCCCCAATAAATATGCAAGACCAAATAAGCCTTAAAAAGGTATTATCTTAAATTTCAAAAGATGTATATAATATACTTAAAAGATGCACTCAGTACCTTTTTTTATCTGTGTGAAATGCTATATAAACAATAATCCCCAATCTCAACATCAGTGATGGAAGCTTATATGGTGAAAATATATCAAGAAACAAAATGACTTTCACAACCTTTAACTAATTACAAAATCTGCACATAATATAATGGATAATAATAATTAACAATCTTGACTTCTATGAAAAGTAAAATTTAGTATTGGAATTATTTCAATGGTAAAATCTATTGCTTCAGCTAGCTCAACATTATAGACCAGTTGGTCAATTACTGGTGCCTCCATTTGAACACCAGCTCCTAATACTTCTAAATCATCCCCTACAGCACATGCTCCACTTGCAGTTGCCTCCGCTGTATTTTCAGATTGATCATGAGTTGTCTCCCTTCTTTTAGTGTCATTACCATTGTTTTGATCAGTGGCTATGCTTTGGTGAGTTGTGGAACCATTATCTCTAGGTTTTGAAACAGTCTTTGCTTTAACTTTTGTTGTTTTTCTTACAGGTAGAACTGGTATGTAATTTCTTCTAATTACGGTTCGTGCCTACAATAAAAAGAAATATGAAAATTAATGAAGAATAAAAAGTTACTTATTGAATAACATACCAAATTGTTACCCGTAAAGTTAACCATACATACAAAATGGATTTCATAAAAAGGAAAAAAGAGTAACAGCAATATCCTTTTACCAAAAGAAAAAAAAAACTAAAACTAAAAACAAAAACAAAAAGAAGTTAGATAGAAGAAAATTGTAAAAGTATTATTTAATGGCAATGAATTTTGAAAATTTGAATTGAAAACATGTCACATGATCAGATGAAGCTATTTCTTTTGGTTGCTGTGAAAAAAAAAAAACACCAGGGGAGGGTTGCACTGACAGATTGACAAATATAAAAACAAACACAAGGGGAGGGGTGCACTGACAGATTGACAAATATAAAAACAATCAAATCAATCATCAATGTATTAATAGCATGTTTTTGTTTGTTAAAAGAGGATAATATTTTAACACATAATCTGAAAATTTTAGCAGTTTATCCAGATGAGATTGCTATAGTACTATTATTGTTCGAAAGGTCAATCCCAGCTGTTATCCTGTCATATTCTACAAATAACCTATCATAATAGTTTGTGTACGTGTTCATGAACCCAGAGACATGTCAGTTTTTTTTTCGACTTTTGAGTTTGAATGTCTCGTACTTTCGCCTATCTTTAAATTGTAAATTAAACAATTATAGTTAAGTTTCAAACACATATACACAGAGTACCTGCAATTAAATTAATTTAGATATACATCTCATACCAATCACGTTTACATAGAAGTCTTGATTAACGAACAAAAGTAAGTTTTACGGCTTGTAATGAGTTAATTATTAATCCATGCAAGTGTTGATCCGTGTATAAACACCGTTAAAAATGTCTCTAATCAGTTGCGTAGGGTTCATCGCAGGTCACTTTGTTCTTGTTAAGAAATATGATCTGGTCAACAGTTTCAGACGAAAGACTGTTTGACTTTCTATTTTATGTTTCAAGCAGTGCACATGAAAACATTGCCTCGGAAGGAAAGGACGTTGCTGGTACTACTATAACAAATAGTAACCTAAGGACTAACATATCTATGTTGTAAAATGATTTTATTTAGTATAACGAAGGGGATATTTCAACGGAACTAAAGAGAGTGGAAATGAGCAGATAAATATCTCAAGATGTATAACAGCAAACGAGTATCCGAGTACTAAAACAGTACTCGAGTACTCGACCTTCCGAGCGAGTACCCGAGTACTTGAGTACTCGTTGCCATCCCTAGAAAATACACTTACCGGGTGCACTTGAGTCAAGGTCAACATAGTATTCATTGAATAATAATACATTGCTACTATTTTGTTGAGTGTATTTTCTGTGGTATATTATTTTATTTTATTATTTTTATAACACTTGTTACATATCTTTTATTGTTTGTGTATTGCATATGTTATTGTTTATAATAATATTGTCTGTATGCCCTCCTGGGGCCCTAATTTGGTAAATAAAAATATTCTATTCTATTCTATTCTATTCATATGGTGATGTGAGCGGGTAATTTTGTTTAATTAAATGAATAATGTTTCCATGGGACACAAATGATGCCCTAGCTTGCATATATCACATTATACCTGGACATAACTAAATAAGAGTAAAAGTTATGCAACCCAAATTCAAATCTCATTTCAGTTTTGTGGTAAAAAGCATTGTGTATAAGTTTCATAATATTTGGTTTAGGCAAACTTAAATAAGAGAATGGACACAATTCTGAGACATATGTATGGAGGGACATGGGTAACACTAAGGCCCCTCGGCTGCGGTGCATGCATTAAATGTAACCATCTGAATGAAAAAATCATTTCAAATTAGTTAACCCTAATGATTATAAAAAGCTGAATGTTAGTGATGATCATGGAAGCCATTCCGAAGCTTGCTTATACAGAGATCTCACATGCAAAGTACAACAGAAGAAGAACCTTGAATGAATTAAAAAAAAATAATGGGTATTTATTCAAACATTTTGTATTTTGAAGGAATTTTTAATTCTAAAACTATTTTTATACTATCAATTATTGAATCAGATCTATTTAATTATTGTGGCTGACTAGTAACTAGAAATACTTAACATATGTTTGGTTTCAGATGTAACTTGTGGTTTGTGTTAAACTAGTTTTGTGTGTACTCAACCCTTAAAATTTTATGCTATTTCTTAAATAATTTAGTATTAAGCATAAAATATAGTTGCAATATTTACAAAAGCCAAAGTGCTTATACTGACCTAGATAATTCAGATATTTTGATCGGCACTGAAATCAAAGGAAATATTGTTAAATGTTTTTTCCCGAAAAAGATATGGAAAAGTTTTACTGTTATATCGAAAATTTTTAATGACATACATAAAGCCAAATAAATGCATTCTGCAATTGAATTTTTAAAAACTTTAAATGGAAGATATTTTTTTTAATTGATCTGAAGAATATTTTCAACAGTTTCATAACAGCACTACTGTTGGTTGATCCTATACACCCCTTTCAATACTTCAACATTAATAAGGGTTTTTTTTGTGGAGGAAACTAATTGTCTGGTTTGAAAAATCAATTACATAGTGGATATGGTCAAGCGCAGGCTTCTGTTTTCCTCCATGTCAGTTAATGATTGAGCAAGACTTGGACCCATTCAGTAAAGGTTAGTTCTAGAAATCAAACTGCATTTTTTACACACGACCATTGCCATAGTGTCAATTTAAATATATTTTTTAACAAAATGGGAAAAAGAAAATGGATGGACAGAATAAAAAAGAACATCATCTATTGTGAAGAATCTTACCTTTGCTAACTTCTTTGGATCAGGACTTGGATTTTTCAACACAACAAAGTTTCCACCTGTAAAAATAGAATAAAATAAAGAACTTTTGTAATTTAAAATCCTGTATTATTATCATAAAACCTCAGGGATCATGAGAGACTCAACATTACACTTGATATACATGTTACTCTTGTTTTCTGAAGTTCTTTAGATTATACAGTGAAAGCATTTGTTAATTTATGATCCTATCTTTTTGGAAACTGGCTGTGTATTCTTACTGGACAGGTATCTCTGAGACATTATATTTTAAGTCATTTTATATACTGTTAATTCAGAAATTATTGCGAGGTTTTTATTAATGCAAAAAATGCGACAGAGTTGTAAACGCAATAATTCAAATTACCATTTTTGAAATATTTTATATAAATTAAACAGGATTTTTCTCAAAATCGTAATAATTAAAATAGTGTTTAAGTCTAAAATGAAAAAATCCCAATAATAAACACACACAATAATTTCTGAATTTCAAGTACTTATTGTACTATTACATGGATACCTTGTATTTTTGGTCTTTTGGTATTTTTTTGTGTGTTCTCAACTGAGGAGCTGATTTTTACAGTTTTTACCTATTTTGATTTCTCTAACTTGATGTAGAACAATGATGCCCTATCAAAAAGCAGGTAACCTCTCCAAAAACAATTAACTCTGTAGTCAAAATTTAGTAATATGTATCTATATTTCTTACCTTGCAGTAATTTTGCCTGTGTGTCTTTCGACAGTAAATCCCAACCTGGTGTATTTATAACTTGATGTACATGGAGCTTTAGAAAATCTTCACACTTTTGAAACAGGAAGGTAATGAAATCGCAAAAATCCTACAATGGATTTACATGTATAAATATCATTTCTAAAATAGTTTTTATAAGTGCTTCATTTAACTGGAAAATTGTACATACAAAAAATATTGATGTTGTCATTTATGCAGCTATTCAAACAGTAAGAAATTTATTTTATTTCATTTTTTCTTAACTTTTGTGTAGATAAGGTTGATTTCATTTTTTGCATAATAAATTCTCTTGTCACTTATTTTGTTATAATACATCCAGACAATTGCTATATTGCATTAAATCTATAATAAATCTGGCCTTACTAAAATTGAGAATGGAAATGGGGAATGTGTCAAAGAGACTACAACCTCACCAAAGAGCAGAAAACAGCAGAAGGCAACCAATGGGTCTTCAATCCAGCAAGAAATGATTACTCTTGGTGGAACATACTAATCAAAGTTTATGACTAAACTCAGTAAAGACCTGTCGAAATTGCATTTAATTGATAAATTCAACAACACTTACCGTTAGCTTGATGATATTTTTTTCGTTAAATAATCAAGAATTTTCTCAATATACTGCTGAAATTTACCCCAAGGAACTCAAATTTATTAGGTTATAACTGTCCTTTCCTGGATTTATATATTTCGGTTTTAAACAGGAAACTCCACACTAAAATTTACGACAAAAGAGACGATTTTTCGTTCCCTATTGTTAATTTTCCATTTTAGATGGTGATGTTCCTTTGGCACCATCTTATGGTGTTTATATTTCACAACTTGTTCGCTATGCCCGTGTCTGTTGTGAAGTTTTTGATTTTAACGAATGCAACCTATGTATTACTGGTAAATTATTAAACCAGGGGTATCGTTACCATAAATTACTTACAACCTTTACTAAATTTTTCCATAGATATAAAGATTTGGGTTTGAAGTTTGGTTGTACCTGTAGAAAACTTATTTCAAACGGGATAGCACATCCTCATTTTTACGAAAATGTTGTTAGCCGTGCCTGGAAATTTAGAAATGATCCATGTAAACTTGTTGCTCCTTTAAATAAACTTATTCTAAAAGGTTACCTATTCAACACTGTAATAAGATCATTAAATATTGTTTTTATTGGTATAAATATTGATTTTGTTATCAGTAAATTAAAAGCTAACTAAATATTACTAGTATGTTATATACATATACATATTCATGGATCTACAATCTGTCGATACCTGTAACTTGGCATTGCACAAGGTCATGTCTTTCTCTGGCTGTTTATGACGTCTTTACACTAAATCCATTGGATGTTGCATGTGTACGGATTGATAGTTTAGTCTTAGATGCATGATTTTTTTATTAGTTGTTAGCGGCTTTGAACTAGCTGTCAGATAACTGCGATAGTCTCAGATCTGTTCATTGCGTCTTTTTGTGTCGGGATGTATAAGTACCCGGCCACGCCACTATTTTTGTCCATCTGATGAGTTAAGCCTTTTTCAACTGATTTTTATAATTTGTTCTTATGTTGTACTGTTATATCACTGTCCCAGGTTAGGGGGAGGGTTGGGTTCACGCTAACATGTTTAACCCAGCCACAATATTTATGTATGTGCCTGTCCCAAGTGAGGAGCCTGTAATTCAGTTGTTGTCGTTTGTTTATGTGTTACATATTTGTTTTTCTTTCATTTTTTATATAAATAAGGCCGTTAGTTTTCTCGTTTGAATTGTTTTACATTGTCTTATCGGGGCCTATTATAGCTGACTATGCGGTATGGGCTTTGCTCATTGTTGAAGGCCGTACGGTGACCTATAGTTGTTAATGTCTGTGTTATTTTGGTCTTTTGTGGATAGTTGTCTCATTGGCAATCATACCACATCTTCTTTTTTATATCAACTGACAATACAGGTTAAAAGATACTTGACCAAGGAGGGAAATGCACCTGTAAAGTCTTACCTGGCTCCATACTCCTTCTTCTTCAACCTCTTTGATCTGTATACAGTTTAGTAACAAGGAATGATATGCCTCACAAGCTTTGTTGATTGGCAGAGATTTTATCACAACATCAAAAATATCTTTAAGTAGGCTGATCTTGTATCCAAGTCCCTATAAAATATATTTTTTTTATTAGTGAGCAATACTATTACTATATGTTAATTAGAAGTTGATCAAATCCCCCCTTCAATAAAATATACCACAAAAACATAACAAACTGCAACCATCTTTATGTAACTGGTTCAATCAGTGTTGCTCTTTTCCCTACACCCTGTGTTCTTTAAGGAGAAGCCACAAATACTTATTTTTAAGTCTTTGGTTTGACCCTGTTAAGGATTGAACTAAAGACCTTCTGCACTCAAAGTTAGAATTTATCCACAAAATCACTTGGACTGCTTAATTAGTTGTTTATTTTTAGAAATTTCAATATTATTCTGTGTGTATTCTAACTTTCATGCCTGTGTACTAACCTTATCTAGTTTATAAAATGCTGAACTGTTTAATACTTGGACAAAGTTACAACTGATGAACTCTATAGCGGAATCATTGACCTTTGTAATGAGGCACAATAAGGGTTCACACCATCTCAGTCGTTGAACGTTCTGGTTCAAGTTCTCACAATTTAGCAGGATTTCAAACACTGACTCTTCGTTCTATAATCATATAAATAAAATATGATTAGATAAAAATACTGCTTCTAAACATTTCTATCCTTAATCCATGCTACTTCTGTAACTTCAACAATTATCAACATCTATATATTATTTATTTTCAGTTGCGCAACTCAAAACAGAAGTTTTTGTAATCCATATAAAAAGTGTTTTACATGTTGTCATGTCAGAGCCTTAAACAGCTGCATATATGGTATGGGTTTTGCTCAATGTTGAAGGCTGTTCAGTTACCTATTGTTGTTTACATCAAAGTCATGAGGACTCTTGTCACAATATTCAGCCATTATTCCCCTTCAGGATTCATGTTGTGCTGTTTCATCACTCTCCCATGTTTAACCTCACCACAATTTTCATGTGCCGCTTAAAAGTCAGGTGTTTGCTGACTATATTTTCCCCCATTAATGTTTGAACATAGATTAGACCATTGGTATGAATTGTATTACATTTTGTCATGATGGGTCCTTATATAACTTACTATACAGTATAAACTTTGCTTATTTTGTTTTAAAGCTTACTGTAACCTATATTGCTTACATCCAATATTATTTGGTTTTTGGTTGATTGTTGTTTGTTTTGTAATCAATCACATCTCCCTATTATCAACAGGTGTATAAAGTTGAGGTGAGTTCAATTTCATGGTAAACCACCATAAGCCAAAACTGACATGGAACAAACAGTTGGTCTCTCAGAGGGAAAACAATATGCCTCCCTACTATTATCAGTTTATCTTCAATAATAACGCAAGGAAAAAGAAAAAGAAAAAAGTATGAATGTATGCACAAATCCATTTTGGAAAGATGTTTTGAGTGCCTGGAAAGAAATTGTTGCATTAAATATTGAATATACATGGGAATATTTTTTGAATATGCCTTTATGGTTTGATGAGAAAACTAAAATAGAAAATGATGTTATTTTCTACAAAGACTGGTATGACAAAGGTGTACACATTGTAAATGATTTATTAGATGAAGCCAGAGAATTTTTTTCTCTGACTGAATTCCAGCAGGTGTATCAAATAGGAACAGATTTTCTGAAATATTATGGCTTAATAAATTGTGTTAAACAGTATTCACAACATTTTGTTAAAAATGCTACATCTCCAATTAAGAATTGTTACCCAAGCATTCCTAATAATATCAAGATTTTTTTTAAACATAAAAAAGGTTCTAAAGATATGTACCTCATATTGAGAAAAAATCTTACCAGCTTACGGAACCAACAAATAAAATGAAAATTATGGAAAAGTTTGGTGTCACTAATGATGAAATGAAACTCATTTATACACTTCCATTTAAAACTACTACAAATAGTAGAGCACAGTGGTTCCAATACAGGATAAACCACTTAGTTTTGACTACTAATTATTTCCTGGAAAAGATAAAACTTGTACAAAGCCCTCTTTGTACTTTTTGTAATATACAACCAGAAACCATTATACACTTTTGTACTTTTTGTAATATACAACCAGAAACCATTATACACTTTTGTACTTTTTGTAATATACAACCAGAAACCATTATACACTTATTGTGGGAATGTGAAGAAGTACAAATTTTGTTAGAAAATTTTGATACATGGACTTCATCAGCACATGTAACACTTAACTATAACTGTAAGACTTTTGTATTTGGTATTTTTGATGTTAGAAACTGTATTGTACAAAATAAGATACTGCTCTGTATTAAATATTATATTTATTCAAGTCGATGTTTGAAAAAAGTTCTATCACTTCAGGCACTCAAACCTAAGTTAAATGATCTGTACTGTACTGAAAAAACTGTAGCTATTTACAAACAAAAACAAGAACAGTTTGAGAGAGAATGGAATAGCTGGAACTCTCTGTGTTTATACTGAGAACAATCACACAAATACATGAGACTTTTGTTTTTAAATTTGCTAATGAAACCTATAAATCTGGCTCTTTACTCTCCATCTTTCTTGAATCAGAAACCATATAATGGCAGTAATATATAGAGCAAACCACAGATGACCAATTCTTCTTTTTTTTTCCTAAAAATTTCAAACTTGTATTTGTTTTTTTGTTATTCTTTTGACAAACTTTTGATTTTTTTCTTTTATTTTTCTCTATCAATTTTTTTTTCTTCATCAAAATTTTACTATAGAAATAAAACAAAACATAGACAAATTATTTTGCAGCAGAAAACTCAAACTGTTCTTAAGAATAAGTAATTATAAGAAGTATTACAATTAACTTAATTATGATCATCTGTAATTGCATTACCTGCATTGTAAAGAATAATTTATATACCTTTGTATATTATCATGATTATGTATTGTGTTTTGATAAAATAAAATAAATTTAAAAAAAAATAATAATGCAAGGTATTGTCATCAATCACTGTTTATTCATCTATTTTTGTTGGAATTTCAGTTTTGTTTCAAGAAAAGATTTTTTGTGTTGGATGATATTTTTGTTTTTAAATTTATCAGTGAAAATAGTAACTACTTCCAAATTATTTGTAAAAAGCAAAAACTCCTAATTCTCATTTACCATTTCATCGACAGCCTTTTGATAACAAACATCTAGTACTTCCTGTGGTTGTTTGGCGAGTGATTTTGATCTCCACGTCTTTAGTACATTTCTGTTGATCCAATCTACACACCTATCCCTTAGTGGGTCCATACGAAATGCTACAGCTATTGTTAAGGCCTCTGGTAGTAGTTCTTCACAACCTGGACACAACTAATGAACAGAAGAAAAGGATTAAATTGTTTTAAAGAGTGAAATTTTCTGTTCAAGTTAAGTTGAGTATTTTAACATGAAAATTGGCATGCTAAATAATACTTTATGCTACCGATTTTCTACATAGAATTAAATTATGCATTTGTAAGTACCATTTTTACACAAAATCTGTACAAAAAGTAGTATCCCCTCACTATATTCAATTAATTTTGATTAATCTAAATTGTATCAGGTGACCTTGACCTTTCATTTATTTTTTTATATAAAAAAGGTTAATTTGATTTTTATTAAGAAACTATTGCTATAAGTCTTATAAGGATTGCGATGGCTTTCAGCTGAATCTAGAAAAGAAAACACTTAGTTTGAAATTGATGTCAGATAACAAATGCCTACAGCGACAATACATCATTACTATACAATTTTTTCTTTATAAAAAAAGGTATGTTTTATAAGGTAATTGAAGTTTATGTATGAACAAATTTGATGAATATCTGTTGAATCCAGACAGATAAAGAACAGATGTACTTACCTTATGAAACATATGACAGTAATCTCTCTTCAGATAACTGACTACTACTGCCTTGATACCTTCTAAACCATACATGTCTGCTGTCATAATAAACTCCTCTACAGCACAGGACTCCATCAGGTCTACAACTCCACCGTACAGGTATAACAAAAGTTGTTCTACAACACTCGGAGATACTCTAAAATAAAAACACATACAAGTGAAACCCACAAAGGCATACATTTACAAGAGATACACTAAGATACATACACATACAAAGTGTATTCCAAAATATATATGCTCGTTTGTTATCGTAATTTCAATCTTAAAAAGTACAAGAGTTGATATCAAGTGACATCAAATGCTCATACAATTGTTGAAACCAATTTTCTAATGGGGAACATACTCTTTGCGTAAAGCCACGGTCAAACCTTACCGGATAGCTCGAACAAATGCCTAACGGATAACTTTTTTTCAATTCGTTCATGTCCGTTAGACCTGCGTTCTTATCTGTTAGACGTCCATCCATATCCATTGCATGTTCAAAACTTTGAACGGACAAAAACAGATAAAATGTCTGTTGAACTTCCGTTAGGCGTCTGTTTTGTACGGTACTCGTCCGTTTCGTTTCTGTTTTGTATCCATTACGTGTCCGTTATACATCCATTGGAGGTCTGGAAGATGAATTCACCAACGGACTTCTACCGGATGTTTAACGGATAAAATGGATGTTGAACGGATGAGAAACGGACTTCTACCGGATGTATGACGGATAAAATGGATAATGAACGGATCTGAAACGGATAAATGCCAATTGAAAATTTCGCGTCAGATATTATTGGTATGTCAGATTTCTTAAGGTTCATGAATTCTTCTTATTCATAATCGATCTTAGAGTATAGGCACGTCTTGAAGAACAAACCAAAACCAGTTACACAGAGACATTTTGATATTTAAGCCATTTACATATATTATTATTGTGTCCGTTTTTTGCGGCACTTGTCCGTTGGATGTACATTCGACATTTGTTCTGTCCGGTACGTGTCCGTTTCTCGTAAGTTGCATATCCGGTGTGTGTCTGTTATGTATCTGTTACACGTTTGTTTTATTCGGTCAGTACATCAACAGACTCCCAAAGGATAACAATTTTGTCAACGTACAACTTTTATTTTCAACCGTTAGGTGTCTGTTCTTGCTATCTGGTAAGGTTTAACCGAGGCTTAACACGGAAAAGTCTTCAAGTCATTGCTCTAGTCTTTTGAACATAACAGTATGATGTCATAAATCCAGTTCTGGAGTCAAACTTTATCATTTAAAACTATTTGAATACTTTTTGTTAGCTTCAGAACATACTAAAACTTGACAATAATGATGATAGTTGGCTGTTTATCATTCAGTATCAAATTAAATGCATCTTCAAAATGAGAACATGTCAATGTTATATGGATAATAACCCTGCTTTGTACAAGACCAACACACTGAGAATGATTTTTAACATGCTAGTTCACAAGGTAACAGTCCAAGTATTGGCTGTTATGTTATCATTTCATCTTGTAAATCTATCTCAAATTCTGTCGTTTTCAATTGCAGAAAAAATACTGTTTTTCAATCACTTTTAAAAATAGCTCACCCTTCAAGATTTATATCAGACTCTGTTTCTCTCCATGACCCTCCAAGCATTGCTGCAAAGTAACTGGATCTTGATGACAGAATACATCTAAAACATACATGTCAATCTATGATATAGCGGAATACTGAATCAAATCTTTAAAGGGAAACTTCGCAAAAAAATCAAAAATTGATATTATGTCCATTCTGTATAAAAATGCTCAAATTTATAGATATTAAAGTTTTATTCCGCTAAATAAGAGATCACCATCGATTTTAAATTTTGAGTATCAGTTCTCTACTCTCCGCCATCTTGTCACCTTCTCCGATGAAAAATCACGATATGTCAATAAACCACAAAGGAACAAAACTACAGTAAACGATGTAGTCGTAATTGCGTGTCGATATCTTGTCAATCGTACGGTTGTTTTATCTGACTGACTAACTTGATACGGAAAATAGTCTTATATTTTTAAATAACCATATAGTCTGTTATTTTTAAACTGATAATATTGTAATTAGTTAAAAAGTCAAAGTTCAAATCATAAAATGATAAATAAGTGTTCCGTGGAAATTGTTTTCGAAAATCTAATTCGTTCATAATTCTTTCAAGTAATAAACTTTATTTAAATAAATTCGGATCTTCCCTCATCTGATCACCAGCATGGCTAAAGGTATTACTCCCAAAGGTATTGGAAGGGGTGTAAGGTGACACGTCCAGGTATTCAATCGATTTCCTGTCCGGCGGGCTTGCAAGTTCATGCATCGTTTCACTTCTGTAGGTATTGATCAGTGTACACGACCGTTACTTATAACTTTCCATTTTGAACTATCAGGTGCATGTATAATATACATTTTTGTCTTGCGTGTCCGAAAGTGATATAATATACTAGTCATTACTGAACTCATACGCTTGTTTATAAATAACATTTCTGGTGTAAAGAATATTATTTATAAAAAAAAAAATAATACAAAAAAAAATAATTGAAGAAATACAAATCTATTTACATATTTTTCCAAGGGTTAATTTGGGAAAATGTAATATATACTCGTTGTCAATAGTTTAGGACAGATTGGAACATACCAGAATTATTGATCTAAAAAAATGTGCGCACTTGTCGACGATTCGTGTATACATACGCCTGGTAGAAAGTTACGGAACTATAGTCAGTAGCGCTATTTAAAATATGTATACATGTATACATTGAACATAAGAAAGAAACATACATTTTGTGTAAATTGTGGTAAAAGTTTTGTAAATAGACTAGTCCACGTATGCCAACAGTATGTAATCAACGAATTCGATAGACTATTGTATACCAAAAGAAGAAGAAGAAAAAAAAGAAACAATTTGATTTAAATACAGGTCAATTTATAACTTGCTTTGGTTCATCGAAGTTAAGAACATAGTAAACTCACAGATTTATATATCAATTAAATTGTTCTCGAATAAAGGACGAAATTCGTCATCATCACAATTGTTCCAACATTCATGTAAAATATATGCAACTGGACGTACACTAATAATACCCAAGGAATGTGAATATTTTCTAGGAAAACTATTGAGTATCAATTTCGGGATTTATTTTCTTTCTTGATATTCAATGACAGCAATTTAAAGAATAAACTGCTTGTCGGATATTTGTCCGCTTTAGGGGTATTCTTGCAAGTTGAACAGACTTATAATAACATTCAAAAATAGGGAAAGATAACATTAAATTCGTTGTCTTTTAATTTTAAACATCGTTGATCAAATAGTTATTTAAGTATATATATACGTTGGGAGACGACGATTATTATAGTTGTCTCAGATTTTAATAAGGACGTTCCCGATTATGAATAAATTTGGTTGACGTTTATCACACTTGAAAAGAATATCTATTCGTAATTTTTCGATTCCATTACAAAAATATTTTTTTCTTTATTCGTACATATTATATTCCGCTTCGGTAGAGTTATCTTCAGATAGTTTCATATATTAATTAATACATGGCTTTCAAAAGTCTAAATGTAAGTGTTCTCGTACATTTTTTCGCCTAATAAAGACAAATAAAAATGATTTAGTAAAGCTATTTCTAATTTCTAAGTCCCCCTTTTTTATGAGACATAAATCAAGGACAAGACTTGTATATCATTTCATTCTGACATATGAATTAAGTTTCCCGTCTTTAACCGAAAATTGTGTATTTCTTAGTAAATTAACTTATTTGAATTCAAATAAATAATAGCACCAAATATAATTAAATAATTCCACGGCGACCAATTTTTATTTGTCACCAACTTGAATATGTATTTTTAATGTGTGTATTAAATGCTACCACTGATCCGAATAGACAGTCACACCTGGCAAGGTGTGCCCTAGAGGCGTGGTTAAATACCGAAGTGCAAATAACAATTTACCTTTCAACAAGCCATCTACGAGTATTGCCACAGAACCGTGAATACACACATCGTATAAACCTAGCCATAGCAGAGATAGTAAAAGGTCAATAATAGTACACCAACATATTGTCTTTACAGATTATTGTACTTTAATTTGTTCACCTTATCAGTCCGAAAATGCATTTATTAAAAATAAATTTATAACTCTTTGTGTTGGCTACAAAAATAATTCGAATATATACGTTTAACATAGATAATTTATCTCACGAATGAGTACAATTGAACGTCTGTGCGTTTTATCTTCTTATTATCGGATGGTTATTAGATAAAGCATACGTCATCGGCGCGCTTACGATTACGTTAAAATATGATTAAAAACCAAGACTTTTAATGATTGTATTTTAAATCCCGGCATGCAAAAATCAGGAGAAAACGTCACGACCTACAGGAAGTAGTTGATATTTTTTCATTAATTATTGAATTTCTCCTTTATTACTGCACATATAGCGATAAAACTTTGTGAATATATATATTATGTCATAATGAACATATTTAAACCATAAGTAAAAAATCGTGAATTTTCCCTTTAATATACTGTATATTTTCTTTTAAGCAGACGTAAGGTTTAAAATTGTAAGATAACCATCAGCATATACAAATATAAATTGTTCCTTAAACTAGAAGTCTTGTCCGTGTACAAAATATGTCTAATATTATAAAGTAGCACAAATTAAATGTTACAGGGAAACCATTGCAATATATCTTGTTAATTGTATTCTACTATAACATATACATGTACTGGAATCCCATGTATATGAACCAGTTTAGCCTATGTAAATGTAGGTGCTTTTCAATGTCATATTAGCAATTGTAAGCATGTGAATTAAACTCTGAATTTACAGCATTAAGAATTTTACGTTGTAAATTTTTAACATAAGATAAAAAAAAAGTTAACATGGTTATTGGAAAAATACAATTCATTATTGAAAGACTATTTTGCTGTAAGATTTATGAGCTCAATCAAAAGGTGAATAAGGTAACCCCATTGGTCATGTTGATCTGATTTCTAATGTTTTGGACATTGTTAAGCAATTACAATATTTTGGTGTATGTTATGGAAGATAAAGTCTAGAATGCATTAACTACTTAAATGATAAATTGCATGTACATGTACTGATAAATGAGATTAATCTGATCTATACACTTTGAAATGTCTTGGAGTGTACATAGAAAAAACTTACTTATGAACTTTGAAATGGTCCCCAGAAACTGTAATTTGACAATCTGTGTAGGACTCCTGAAGGTAGCCCCTCAACAAGTCTTCTCCAACTCTATTACATGTTTCATATGGTAGAGTCAAACCATAGGACAACTTAATCATGTCAGAGAATGAGGACTGTACATTGTTTATCTCCCCTGAATTCACACATCCATTTCCTATTTGGCTATCCTTGTGGATCTCTTCTAGATTGTTTACATTGTTCAAACTATTAATAGTCAGATCTTCTTCTGAAGCTCCTCCATGTGATGGTTCACCTTCTTTCTTAATGGGGGAAGTGGTTTCTTTTTGACAAAGGTTTGAATTGGCAATATCAGCATGATTTTCACATTGATTATTTGAGACATTTGTCTCACAATTTTCAGCCTCTATGGTAATCTGATGCTGGTTATTTGACTTTTCACAACCATTAGATGCTACATTTTGGTGCTGAAACAACAGTGACTTAAGATAGTCCATTAGAATCTCGTCTTGTTTATCAACAGCTTCATCTAATGGTTCTGTTTCAACAAAATATAATTTCCTACAAAATATACAATAATTTATTCAAATCTTTTAAATTTTAGACATACATGAACCATATAATACATTGAAATGCCTTGGAGTGAATATGGAAAAAAAATACTTTTTGAACTTTGAAATGGTCCCCAGAAACTATAATTTGACAATCTCTGTAGATCCCCTGAAGGTAGCCCCACAATAAATGTTATTCAACTCTGTTACATGTTTCAAAATTAAAAAAAAATAAAAGAAATTTTTATTGACCTTGATTTAATGCTGTAACTTACAGACAAAGCTAATGAGGTAGTCATAATACTAATAGTATGTGATATGTCATCTCATAGTATTTCATCAACATATCAAATTTGTAGTCTCTTTCAAATGAAAAGATTCTGCCCAAGACAAGTTTATTCGTCACAACTTTAAAAAAAATCTAATGTATATTTATGAGTAGATAAATTATTACCTTTGCTGATCTTAAATTATGACAGTCAAGACTAGATATGTAAAAATAATTTATTAAATTCTTGTTTCATAATTGTTCCATTGAACCATTTGCTTTACTTTTAATAATAACATTACGGTAGCACAGTACAAAGTTATTTTTACTTCCAATCTCCAACCTTTAAAATGCTGTTACTTTCTTAAGAATGCATATACATTAATAAAAGAGATATATATAGATAGATAAAAGATTAATCTTAAAAATGAATGCAATATTTTTGTCATGCAATCATTATGTAATCAATTATTATGCAATTAATGACAAAATTGTGGTCAGTTCACTTGAATGAATTTAGCTCTTTCATCTTTATAACTATACAGGAAATTTTAAAGAAATCTTAATCAACACAGCAAAGCTACAAAAGGGTGTCTCAAATTATCCCTATCATATTCCATTCACTCATAAATCTGTTATTAGTGTAAACATCCTTACCACATAAAAGTAGATTATAATGTTTGATCAGGTGTAAAATTTGATCTATACATTCTATCTGAAATCTGAGACACCCTTTTGTAGATAATGGCTCTAGGAACAACATAGAATAAAATCAACCCTCTCAGGGTAACCATAGAGAAGCTAATTTCAATTGAAAGTGGAAATTTCTTGTAAAATTTTGTAGACACAGTTAACATTATAATTGAATTACATAATTGTTGTATAATACTAACATTGCATTAATTTGAAAGAGTAATCTGTTAGATATCCATAAATACCATTATTTTAAATTTTCAAGCATTATAAAGAAAGATACAGCATTTTAAAACTGGGGAATTGGAGGTATAAAATCTTTCTATTGTGCTACCTTAATATAACTAACAATGTTTTTGTGGAACCATTCTCCCCTGTAAATATTTAATTTGTAGCAATGAAGTCTGTATTACAATCTTTTAGAGAATAGAACAATAAATATCACTACCAAATAACATTTAATATATTATCTAAAAAAAATCACCAACATATCTAATATCTAATGTTAAGCAACCAATAATCAATTAATCCATCAAATATCTGAAGGCTTTATCAAAAGTTAAAAAAGTTTTTTTCCAAGACAAGTTTATATGCCACAAACAATTGTAAATGATGAAAAATATTTCACATGAATTTCCAAAATTAATGTAACAAGAGTGCACATGCTGAAATGTCTCACCTTCTTTACTTATGAGTGATATTATGTTGATAGTCTTAAATAAAAAGCTTTATTACAACTGTCACATAAACTTAACATTAACCAAGAAAAGTAAACATTGACCAATTAACCATGAAAATGAGGTCATGGTCAGATGACACCTGCCAGCTAGACATGTACACCTAACAATCATTCCATACATCAAATATAGTAGACCTATTGCATACAGAATAAGAAAAACAGACCAAAGCACAAAAACTTAACTATAACAACTGAACCATGAAAATGAGGTCAAGGTCAGATTACACCTGCCAGTTGGACATGTACACCTTACAGTCCTTCCATACACCGAATATACTAGACCATTTACTTATAGTATCTGAGATATGGACTTGACTACCAAAACTTAACCTTGTTCACTGATCCATGAAATGAGGTTCAAGTCAAGTGAAAACTGTGACAAGCAAGAGGACCTTGCAAGGTACACACATACCAAACATAATTATTCTGTTACTTATAATAAGAGAAAATTAAACATTACAAAAATCTTAACTTTTTTTTCAAGTAGTCACTGAACCATGAAAATGAGGTCAAGGACATTTGGCATGTGACTGACGGAAAATTCGTAACATGAGGCATCTGTATACAAAGTATGAAGCATCCAGGTCGTCCACCTTCTAAAATATAAAGCTTTTAAGAAGTAACTAAAGCTACCCGTCACCGCCATCGCAGGATCACTAGCCATATGTCAAGCTTTCTGCGACAAAAGTCGCAGGCTTGACAAAAATAAGGGAATGCAGTTACGGGATGCTAAACTTGTTCAATTTTAATCTGAAATTGTAGAGTAACTATCTGATTAAACTGTTAATATTTATCTTAATATGACTACCACATATTGTCAAATAAATCTGTTATAATCAACCTACCTGACAATAGAACATTTTTATATGTAACCCATGACGGCATGACAAGTACTGACCTGACAATAAACAAAACAGTTTTATATGTAACCCATGACGGCATAACAAGTACATCTGAATCTTCTCCTGTGGAAAGTTCTAGAAATCTGTCAAATACTGCTGGACATCTACATAAAATAAACACACTCTAAGCTCTAAATCAATGTATTGTATACTATACTACAGTGTATGACACCAAGACATTAATTTTTCAAATCCATGGTTACCGTATATATTTTAGAATTGAATGCTTCTTTTTGAAACTTCATTGGAGTGTAAAAAAGATGACTGAAGTACATGTTGTATGAAGCGTAAATGTTCTCACGGTCAACGCTTTTACAACCCTATGAAGTTACAAAAAGAAGCATTTAATACTTATAATACACGTCTGTTACAAAGTGTTGTCATAATAGCAAAATTTTTAACATTGCCATATAAGTAGGAGGTGTGGCTAGCCATAAAACTAGGTTCCACCAACAATTTACTGTAAAAATGTCCTGTATCAAGTTAGGATGTTGTTATTAAATAGTCTATTTCTATGTATGTTCAATGGAATTTGATTTTGATGCTCTTCAGTGTTTCTGTTGTTCATTTGTTACCCTTTTATAGTTGATGTATTTTCCCCAGGTTTTGATTTGTAACTAGGATTTATTTTCTCTCAATCTATTTATGAATTTTAAACAACGGTTTACTACTCTGGTCTTTATTAGCCATGACTTCATTTTCAAATCTCTTTTAAATAGTACAAAAATACATTGAACATGTTGAAGTGATGTCTTTGCACAAAATAAAACTATAGGACTATAACCATAAATGGAGATTATTGATGCAAGTTCTCATTCTCAATGTAAAGTTAAAAACAAGTTTCATGTACATGGACCAATTTCTAGCATCTCAAATAGTAAATAAAGTTAACAAAAAGTTTCATGTATATGGAATAATTTCTAGCATCTCAAATAGTATCTCCAGTTTAAGTTACAACATGTCTTATAAGAAAAAATCTTACAAGAAATGCTATCATTTAAGTATTACTTGCAATGAATTTTAATGGTAATGTTTTTTGTGTGAAAAAAACCCAGGACATTTCATTTGATGTGAAAGAAAACTATTCAAAAGCTAAGCAAGTTCACAATTTTGAATTAACATGGGTCCAGTTACTTACCTTGACTTCAAAATAAACTTATGAACTTTAACCTCTTTTCCTTCTGCTCTTATCATCAGGTCAGAGTGTTCTTCATTGTGTAATAGACTGAAACAAGAAAGTGTCCATAGTACACGAATGCCCCACTCGCACTATCATTTTCTATGTTTATTGGACCGTGAAATTGGGGTAAAAACTCCAATTTAGCATTAAAATTAGAAAGATCATATCATAGAGAGCAGGTATACTAAGTTTTAAGTTGATTGGACTTAAACTTCATCAAAAACTACCTTGACCAAAAACTTTAACCTGAATCAGGATGAACAGACGCACAGAGAGAGACGAACGGACGGATGGACAAACAGACGCACAGACCAGAAAACACAATGCCCCTCTACTATCGTAAGTGGGGCAATCTTAGGTTGGGCATAAAAATAAGCATGTGCAGCATGTTATCTTCTACTCCTACAGGTGTACAGGATGGTTATTACTTTAATAGCATTCGATAGTCAGAAGATAGAAATAAGAAGATGTGGTATGAGTGCCAATGAGAGAACTTTTGATCCACGTCACAATGTGTAAAAAGTAAACCATTATAGGTCAAAGTACAGTCTTCAACACCATGAACACAGATTGATCTTGTATGGTAGAGTCTACGTCGTATCTTGGTTAATTAATACTATGTTGTCTGCTAGAAAATTGGGATCATACGGAATGTTCAAATTTTCGACCACCTCAGCTAAACTAGTCAAATCTTTCTGTTTATAACCATTTGCCACTATCCCTCTATCTCGTAAATAAAACTGAATCTTTGGAATTGTCAAAGATTTAAATGATAACATTGTTATTGTAATATTATAGCAGAATGAAACAATTTGTGTTGAGGAATTGCTATGTTAAACAAGCAAAAACTGTGATGTCTTTTGCCCCAACTATTTCTTGTCAATATATTTTGCAGATTTGAAAGCTAAACGCCATTTAATGTGCAAGTGGTCTATTCAAAAAGGAAATGTATAGGTTGACAAAATTGTTATCAGAAGACTCTCAAAGTGTCTGAGTAGATAACACCCTCCTGTCTGATTTACATGGAGTAGATAACACCCTCCTGTCTGATTTACATGAAAATAATGTAATCTAACTGATAACACAATAAATTTACAAGTAACTTATTCTTCATTGGTGGAGGGCTGAGATCTCACAAAACATGTTTAACCCAGATGATTTTTTGTGCCGAACCTCTGGCCTTTGTTAGTCCTGTATGTTTTTTTAAAATTTTGGTTCATTTATACGTTTGGGAGTTTTGTATGACAACAAATTTTGCTTAAGGACAAGCTGAAACAGCCCTACAGGTTCAGGATTTCCTCGCTGTGTTGAAGACCCATTAGTGGCCTTTGGCTGTTTTCTTCTGTCTGGTTGGGTTGTGGTCTCTTTTACACACTCCCAATTTCCATCATTGTCCATTCTCAATTTCATTTTAAAAATAAAATTATCAAAAGATAAAACTAGAGGCTCTAAAGAGCCTGTGTCGCTCACCTTGGTCTATGTCAATATTAAACAATGGACACAGATGGATTCATGACAAAATTGTGTTTTGGTAATGGTGATGTGTTTGTAGATATTACTTTACTAAACATTCTTGCTGCTTACAATTACCTCTACATGTATCTATAACAGTACTTTCTGTGGAAAATGTTATTGAAAATCTTCAAATTTTAAGAAAATGCTAAAAATTGACTATGAAGGGCAATAACTCCTTAGGGGGTCAATTGACTATTTTGGTCATACTGACTTATTTTTAGTCCTTACTTTGCTGTATATTATTGCTGTTTACAGTTTATCTCTATCTATAATAATATTCAAGATAATAACAAAAAAACAGCAAAATTTCCTCAAAATTACCAATTCAGGGGCAACAACCTAACAACCAATTATCCGATTCATCTGAAAATTCCAGGGCAGATAGATCGTGACCTGATCAACAATTTTACTTCCTGTCAGATTTGCTCTTAATGCTTTGGTTTTTGAGTTGTAAGCCAAAAACTGCATTTTACCCCCATGTTCTATTTTTAGCCATGGCGGCCATCTTGGTTTGTTGGCCGAGTTACAGGACACATTTTTTTTAACTAGATACCCCAATGATGATTATGGCTGTTTGGTTAAATTTGGCCCAGTAGTTTCAGAGGAGAAGATTTTTCTAAAAGATTACTAAGATTTACGAAAAATGGTTAAAAATTGACTATAAAGGGCAATAACTCCTAAAGTGGTCAACTGACCATTTTGGTCATGTTGACTTATTTGTAGATCTTACTTTGCTGAACATTATTGCTGTTTACAGTTTATCTCTATCTATAATAATAGTCAAGATAATAACCAAAAACAGCAAAATTTCCTTAAAATTACCATTTCAGGGGCAGCAACCCAACAACGGAATGTCTGATTCATCTGAAAATTTCAGGGCAGATGATGAGAAAAGCTCACTTGGCCTTTCGGCCAGGTGAGCTAAAAAAGTGTTTCCAGAATCAATCATCAGGAAACTCTAAAAAGTGCAAACTTTTGTTTTACCTTCCTAAATCTTTTTGGAGTTGTTTGATAACACTCTGTTTCAAGTTGTCTTTTTCATGTTGACAGCGTTCTAAAAATGTTTTTGTTTTAGAAGATAGAATTTTTTCTTTGGGACGAGCCATACTCCAAATTGTGTTTCTTTCTTTCTAGCAATCTACAAGTACATGTATAAAAGATATAAAGTATAAGTACATGTAGTGTGATACAAGTGATTTTCTGTAAGTATCAGGTGTGAGGTGTAAGTATCAGGTGTGAGGTGCAAGCATTTATCAATTTACATTCTAATTAGAGTTTAACACCATCATTAAAGTCAAGTGCACTCTAGAAGGTGTACTTGATTGATCCATATTTGTTTGAACCAATATCTCAATTTATAAACTTGTTTCACAATCAAAGTGCTGGATAGCACCTCAGGGAAGTTTGCAACTGAAGATGTGTATTATTTCAAATGTATTTAACAGTAAACTAAACCATTGTCTCTTCAGCAATTTTCAAAAATCACTTTTTTTCCATATTTTTCAACTTTGCACTTGTTTGGCTTTATAAATATTTTGATATGAGCGTCACTGATGAGTCTTATGTAGACGAAACGCGCGTCTGGCGTACTAAATTATAATCCTGGTGACACCTTTGATAACTATTGTCATATAAAATTTTGATATTTTCTACTGCTACCTTAAACTGTAGATCTTAAAGAATCAAATTCACAGAAAGCGCTGTTAATTCCTTTCTGTGCCCATGTCATGTGAAGGGCCTGTGATTTTAGTTTTTTTTTATTGATTTAGGTCCTTCATATTTGTTTTTAGTAAATTGTTTTCTTATTGATTAACCCGTTATTTTTGTTTGTTTGAATTGTTCTACATGTTTCATATCAGGGCCTTTTTATAGCTTACTACATGTATATGGTATGAGTTTGTTGACAAAGGTATGCATGGTGGCCTATAGTTGTTAATATATCACGTATATATCACTCCTTTGAAGTCTTTTGGATAGTATTGGTTTATTTGCATAAAAATACCACATCTTTTTTTTCAAATGAGACAGTTAACTTATATTAGTGCAACTGTTATGAAAGTGAATTTATATTAAAGGCTTTGATCAATAAATAGGGAATGTCTCCATGGGACACAAATAATGCCCCTGCTAGAACTTAACATTACAAAGGGTCACAACTCAAGAACTGTAAAAGTGAAGCTACCAAAATTTGTACTTGATCTGAGTTTTGGAGTAAAAAGCATTGTGTATACATTCCTACACATTAACATGATTAAGTTGAGGCAAACTTCAAGTTGAAGAACAGAAATGAAAAAATCAGCAATTTTTCCATTTGTGACGGGGCATGAACCTAAAGCAGTATAATAAATGACTCCACCAAAATTCAAACTTGATCTTGGTTTTATGGTTAAAAGTATTGTGTATAAGTTTCATAACATTTGGTTAAGCAAACTAAAGAAAATAAAGGAAACGAAAAAAATTCAGATATTTTTACATTTGTAAATGGGCATAACCCTAGAATTGTATAACTGACACCACAAAAATTCAATTTTGAACAGTATTTTGAGGTCATGAGCATTGAGTATTAGTTTCATAACATTTCATTAAGACAAACTATAGTTAAAGAACGGAAACTAAAAATTCCAGCAACTTTTCCAAAAAAATTGTAAAGGAGCATAACTCTAGAATGGTAAAAGTGACGCCAACAAAATTCAAACTAGACCTGTGTTTTGTGGTTATAGCATTGTGTATAAGTTTCATACAATTTTGTTCAGGCAAACTAAAGTGAGATCATAACAGAAACCAATTTTGGGATCTACTAATGCACGTAAAAGTAAGAGATGTACATACTTACAGAAGAACAAGGGCATAAAACTTAAATACGGTTGGGGCATAATAACAGCAGTATGACGACAGGAATAAAAAGTTTATATACACTTGATTCATAGAGGTGCTTATAATCCTGTAACAAATTTTAATTGCTGCTGTGAAATTTAGCATTGAGACAATAACATTTGAGATTTTTGGTTTTCAGCCATTCAAGTGATGTACTAGTAATCATCCAATCTGTGTTAAGATGACACATTGTTAATTATTGGTCATAATGCCCTAGACACAAAGTGTGAGGATAAAAAGTTTTGGATCCGCCACTGCATTGTTAAGCACTAAGAAAGTTGTTTTGCTAGAACATGGGTAAATGTTGTTTAATCATGTTAATAAATTTTAACAGCACTTGTCTTGATACTCAGAGCTATTTTAACGGAAATAGAAGGCAAGCTGACTCGATTGCTTTTAATGCAAGCCTTATCCTTATCGTAACAATTTGTGTACAAATGTAGTTGTTAATCGTTACTTCTTCTCTTTAGTTTGGGAATACATTCCACTTTTTGAGGATTACTTTTCGGCACTATGAGGTTGTTTTAGGTTAATTTCCATTTTTTTCTTTTATTTATTTATGAAATTTACAATTTTTTCAGTTTTTTTTATAACTATAAGATAAAAACAATAAGCACATTAAGTTTAGGCGAGAGAATGTTTTAAAGAACACCTCATGAGTGAGTGCATCCTTAAAGTTGTAATTTGTTCCAATCTTTGATTTTCTGGCTGAAGAAAGAAAATTTAAAGCTGTCTTTGTTACATTGAATTTGTCTGTAGTGTATGTTTGTTGATAGGTAAATCTTGTTTTAGACTGGCTTTTTGTAAGTATATCTTGAGATGGTATTGCAATTTCATTGTTGATGACTATGTGGAACATTTGGAGTCTGGTTTTTAGTCTGCACTGAGAAGGCTGCGTGTCATACTGACAAGATTAGCCAGGACCCCAGGCTAGTTATATGGATATGAATTGTCTTTGAGTCAATGTTTTTCTGCTTGATCCAATGGAGCATGCTGAACGAGTGAAGGTCCCGATATCCACATTGGATACAGCTAGTATTCAAATAAATGATTATAAGTTTTCAAATGTTTTTTGCATCAAAACCAAAGTTATCGATGTTTTGACAAAAACAATGCACTTTTATATCAAAGCCGTTAATTACCTTAAATCATCCTTGGCGTGAGACATAATTTCAGCCATATGATTATCCGGTATTATATATTCTCTGTCACCTGTGTATTAATCAATCAAACCATTATCATTTGTCAAATATCTGACGGCTAATAATAACGGCTTGGTTGAAACATTTTTTAACATGTTGCATACCAGATTCTTTCGATATTCTCTGGCTTTTACTAGTTTTATAATAAACATTTGTAAATATCATAGGTAGTAAATAAAAGCACCGGAAAATGTTCATTCATGAAAAATTTATGAATGAAATGCTGTCTAATAGATTTCTTTTGATTTTCTCTTCAGCGCATGACAGATCCGAGAAGTAGACTTTGTGATACTCATTTTCAAAATGAAGTTAAATTCATCTGAATTCAATGTCAGTGAACATTCAATCCTTTTTTATTCAAGCTGTAATCTTTTCAAAAGAGTACAGTAAATCTGGGAACAGTATATCTAACGTTAATATTTATGTTCCTGAGTAAATCAAAATTTCAAAAGCATCTTACTAGAATTAGTATTCAAACACTAGTACTACATTATCAACAGCATTTACAGAAAAACACAAAAATTCGAAATTTTAACACAAATGTTAAATCAGTCCTTTTTTTATGGTGCAGAGACCTGGAGACTTACAGCAGGGGTAAAACATCAAATCCAGGTTTTTATCAACAAATGCCTATGCCAAATTTGTAAATTTTGGTGGCCAGAAACCATTAGTAACAAATGCTTATGGGAAAGAACCAACCAGGAACCAGCAACTAAACAGCTAAAGAGGAGAACTTGGCAATGGATTGGCACACTTTGAGGAAACCTGTAGGTACCATTACTAGACAGGCATTAGAATGGAATCCCCAAGGAAAATCGGAGACCTGGAAGACCAATTCACAGCTGGAGAAGATCAAGGCACAAGGAGCTAGAGGAAATTGAATATACCTGGACCGAACAAAAAGGATAGCCCAAAATAGAGGACGGTGGAAAGTGACTGTAGCAGCCCTATGTTCCACAAGGAACGAATAGAATTAAGTAAACTTCAAGTACTACATTATCTCGGAACAAATGTGATTGGCGAAAGCCTGTCAACCGGAAGTTGAGGTCGACGCCTAAGGAAAGTATTGCTGTAGTTTCCCCAAAATCATTGCTAGCACTACCAGACCTGCCAACTATCTCAAGTTATGGAGGTTTATCAATTCCCAATGAGAGTATATGTAGTTGACCAGAATTTTGAAATTCTTTCTTTTATAACATAGACACCTCAAAACAGTCATTCATGAGTCAAAAGGGTATTTAAGCATATACATACTCATTCAAACAATTAAGTTGTACATGTAGATTAAAAACACTTATGGCAATATAAGAGGAGCATTAAAGTACCTCATGTACCTCTTGGACTAAAAAATCCCCAATATGGATTTTGAAAAGTTGACCTGTTGACCATGTTGACCATGTATGGTCAAGGTTTATTTTGGAGCAACATGATTCGCCATTTTTATTTCATGGTTCGTTATTCATCGTGTTTTGTGAAATCGGTAAAAAGGTCAACCTGCAAGAAATTTTTAAATATTCATTCATGGTGCATACATGTGATGGACTGTGAAACTCAGATCAGGAGATTTGGAAATTTTGGTCAGGAGATTAGGACTCAGATCAGGAGGTTTTTTATCGACATAAATTTTGTCGTAAATGTAACCGTATGATGTAGAAATTGTGTTTTTTTCTTCAAATTTCCATCAAATTGTAATATGTTTATAGTACTCTTATTGCCTTTCTATTTGAATGAAAATAAAATGTTTTGTTTTTGATAATTGATTGTTCACTGCTTGCAAATAAATCATTATAATATTTATTAATCTTATCTGTATAGATGTCTCCATCTCCTTATCATTGGTAACTGTATAGACAAATAAGAAAGAAATATGCTATCTAGGATTTGTATTCAGTCTTTTTTTTCTAGACTATATCCAATAGCAGCAGACATCATAAAAAGAGACAGACTTATTATATAAACTTCAATTTAATCCTTTAAAAGAAGTCTAGATTGCTAAAATAATTTATAAATTTATATTTTTTATTTGTCCCAAAACATTTAAATTCATTTAATTACCATCCTTTTATGATTATTTGATTAAAATATTATTCATTTATAGTCTTTTTACAATTTACGTTTTTAAAAGTAAAATAACTTAAAACAGGATAATTCAAAGGGAAGTAACAAAAACGTATTTCCAATATACAAAGTTTTTATTAAAGAACGGCAGTTAGCCAGAGGTAAACATCGTTGATTACCAGTATGTTTGACACCCAATGTCAAGTGAAGCCATAAATTATACATCTTCTTTGATTTACAGGTAAAATTGAACACAGGTGTCAATTACACCCATACGATAGTAAGAATTCAACAAATTAATATGGCGGCTGAAAATTTTCATTCATGAAATATTTCATACACGGGAGTTTTTTCTCCTAAACGGGAGGACGGGAGGAGACCCCTGAAAACGGGATTATTGTACTCCCGTCGGGAGGTTCACATGTATGTGGTGAAATGGCAATTTTATTTTGTGTTCTTCTGTGCAGATACATGTACCACACCTTTATGCCCCTCTGCAATAATAGTCTATCTATCAAACATCAAATTGTCAAATATTACAGAACAAGGCCAAGGGCAAAATGCAGTACATTTTCAAAAAGTTTATAATTGAAACAAAATAAACAACAGAAGGGTACATTGTCCTTAAAAATAATTTTACTATAGACAAATGATAGATGGAGTTTTATTTACATTTTTTGTGTAGTTTTAATAGCAAAAATCAGTACTCCAATAGTTAATTTTTCGAAATTCGTATTCTTTCAAAGTTACATCCTGTCTCATTTTAATTGAAACAAAATAAACAACAGAAGGGTACTAATCCTTAAAGTAATAAAGATACTTTTACTACAGATAGAGTTTTACTTTCATGATTTTAGCAAAAATCAGTACTCTTATAATTAATTTTTCGGACTTCGTCCTCTTTAAAAGTTACATCCTGTCTCATTTTAAAAACAACCCTACTCCTTACCTAAAATAAAATCGTTTCAGGCTTCAATGAGTCGTTAGAAGCAAAATAATTTATGAGGAATTTCTTTCCACTGGAGGCTGCCATATTTAAATTATAACAGGTAAAATTGAACTCGGACAAATAATCCGGACTATAACCTAAGATTTTACAATTTATTTTTTTATTATCTCATTTTAATGTTTACACTATATTGCATTGACTTTAACTTTCAACAAAAACGTAATTACAGCTCTAATCTACTAACTAATTCTCTTTTTTGGTAAAAGAAATATTCCAATATAAGATAGATTAAACGGAAAAAACATTACTTCATATTGCTAGTTGGAATACTATAAAATAAAGAAAACTATAGGTCTCAACAACCCATGTAGACTTCTTGAAAAATTGTTTGATTGTTTAGTTACTCCCATTCTTACATATTGTAGTGAAATTTGGGGGGTGGATTCACATTTTAAAGACTCTGATCCATTTGAAAAACTTCATGTTAAATTTATCAAAGACATATTAGGGGTTCACTGTAAGGCATCTAATGATGGATGTCGAGCTGAACTTAATAGAATTCCCTTGAAAAATAAAATATTATATTCAATACTCAACTACCTGAACCATATAGTTTCTTCGGAAAATTCTTTGGCATATGATATATTCACTAAATCTGTAGATTCAAACCCTTGGGTCATAAAGGTCAAGAGTCTTTTGAATGAACTTGGAATGTCTTATATCATCAATAACTTTAATTATGTTAAAGGTAATTTAAATTCTATTAAACAAAGAATTAATGACCAATGTTTGCAAGTTCAAAATGCAAATATATTTGAATCCAAAAAGTTAGACTTTTTCAAAAGTGTCTACATAATGGGCAGAAGACCACCCTATGTTGATATATTAAAAAACAGAAGTGACAGAGCTGCAATATGTAAGATCCGTATAAGTGCTCATACACTGATGATTGAAAGAGGGAGACATCTAAATATTCCCAGAAATGAGAGATACTGCTCTGTATGTAATTCTGGTCAAATTGAAAATGAAAAACATTTTCTTTTACATTGTGAAAAATACTCAACTAAGAGGGACATATTTTACCATAAAGTTTCAAATATAATCGTTGATCCTACAAAATTTCAAAAACATGAAAATAATATAATCTTTTTATTAAATAATAATTCATATACAATCCTAAAATTAACTTCCTCTTTCATCTCAGACAGTTTGAACCTGCGTAAAGCAGAACAAACTCTATAAAATTGCTAATAATCATTGTTCATAATATTACATATTAATATTGTCATTATTTTCAATACTTAATATGTTTGACCAACTATGTAATTGATATATTTTTTTTTAATCATTTACTGTTGATGATATTGATATCGTTCGATGATATTGTTCTAAATATGCCTATTGATATTCTATGCATTATTACTATTTGTATACCAGTTGTATGGGCCATTGCCAATTATTGTAATTGTGTTTGTGCCAATAAAATATTTGTATATTTATTTGTATTTGTATAAATGGGTACAAATCAAAAGATTTTATTAAGTTTGAAGACCCTGAGTTTGTTAGTCTGGTCTCTGAAAAGGATATATTCTGTCTAATGTAAACTCATTGTGATTTGCAAAATTGCCTCAATTAAAGTACCTGAATTTGACGTGATTAACTTAAACAAAAATAAACTGTTGGATATGCCATTAATAAGGATAAGGCCTAGCCACTCCAAGAAGTAGAAAGCGCTATTTATATAAAAAAAAAAGGTATATGAAAAGGGGTAAAATTTCTAGAACATGAAACCAGTGTTTACATCTGGTTAAAATTAGATAAATATTTTTTTCAGAATATCAAGTCATATTTATATATGTTTCCTATATGACCCACCAGCGGAATCAATTTATAGTCGTCAATCCTAAATGCGAAAAGATATATCTAAACACTCAAACGATGGGGATATTATATTGGCAGGGGACTTTAACGCCAGGACTGCAGATGAACCTGACCTAATTCAAGGCGATAGTTCAAATCTACCCTTTTTAATTCATACAGCCCTGAGTTAGATTTATCCTCTAGAAGTATTAAAGATAATATAGTTTCTTAAAGGGAAAAATATTTAATTCATTTACGTATTCAATATAAATTTAGAATTCTAAATGGTAGAACATTTTGAGATACTTTTGGACAGTACACCTCACATCAATAGTAATTCCGAATACATTTATGGACCCATTTTCCATGTTATTGTAAGACATAATAGTGTCCTGTGAAAATGTGTCCATGAGGACAGTTTTTCATAGAATTTTGGTATTTAATAATGTCCATTGCCATGGAATAGTGTCCCTCAAATGGACAAATTTTTACTGCAAAAGATATGAAATAGTGTTCACCCACAGGACAAATTTTCCTAGTAGTTGCTATTAAATTGTGTCCTTCAAGGGAAGTAATACAAAGATCATTAAAAAGTTTTATTATACTTGAATTTAAATAAAATATGAAGGATTGATGCGAAATTGATTAATATACAAATGTAAACAAACATATAATGGATGGAGGTGAATATAGAGAAATTAAAGTTCTAATAAATTTCAAGCAAATGGTAATGACAATGAAAGAATAACAATAAGAAGGAAGTGTAAAATTAAATCTAGAGAACTATAGAAAGACTATATTTTTTTATGTCAGAAAAGAAGGCAATTGAAAATAAATAATGTTCATTGCCATGAAATATTGTCTCCTAAGTAGACAGCATTTTACAGCAACAGTTATGAAATATGGTCCATCTACAGAACACATTTTTGTAGTGAATGTTATTAAATTGTGTCCTCCAAGGAAAATAATACTGTACAGCATATGTTACCTATTTGAGTTTGAATTATACATGTATATAATTATATTAAAAGATATAAATATGAAGATGAATTGGTATGAGTGCCAATGAGACAACTCTTTGTCGAAATAACAATTAATTAAAGTTCGTAATTCAAAGTTAAAATGTGTCCAGTAATAACAAGGCAATGAATATCATTTAATACTTTAATCATATCAAAAAATGCCCTGGCGGACAAAACATGATGCCCTGTGAAAAAAATGTCCCCCTGGACATTATTATGGTAGTGAATAATGTCCATGTTCATGAACACTTTTTCATACCTGAGGACAAAGTTTCATACGAAATTGTGTCCAGGACACATTTAAATAAGTGAATATTGTCCATGGGACAATATTTACTATGAAAATGTGTCCAGTGGACATTTTTTCATGGGGGACATTATTAAATCCTACATTATAACAGGAGATCTTAACATCGTTCAAGACCGAGAGTTTTAAACGTTTAAAAAATCATTCCTCAGTAAAGAACCTAAATACCGTCCCCCGTCAATTATTAATTGGAATGAGTGTCGTAATATCATCCATGACTCACTCAGAACTTGCTGTTTGAAATGGATAAAACGGGAAAAAGCTGACAAAAAAATCTTTGGACTCTTTTTTTTTTAATTCAGTAATGAACATAGTTGATATACGTATTCAATATTTTAAAGAACATTTTACTCTTATAATAACCACAATAAACCTATTTCGCGTATCAAACATAAACTAAAAGAACTAGCCAAGGAATTTGTTTTTGTCCCGGCCGATAAAGCTGCTAATAATATTATAATTGTTTGACGTAAATTTTACATTGAGGTTCTACAAAAATAAATCACTAATTCACCAACATTCCAACTGACTCCATTTTCAGAAAACGACATCTGTATCAAACATAAACTTTTAGCTACCGCTTACAAGCAGAACCAAAAACAATGAAAGTCCCAACTATGTATTGGCTTCCGAAGCTACACAAAACACCTTACAAATATAGATTTATTTCGTCTTCAAGCCATTGTTCCACTACTAAATTATCTATTCTTCTTACCAGTACACTTGGTACAATCAAAAACCTGATAATAAATTGTTCAAATAAGGTCTTCGAAAATAGTGGAATTAATTACTTTTGGAGTGTCAAAACTCGTTGGAAGTACTTGATAAATTGCATGCTTATATTGGTGATTTTTAATCTGTTCACAGTTTTGATTTTTCTACCCTATATACCACATTGCCTCACATTCTCATTAAGAAAAAAATAACACACCTAATTAATTGGACATTTAAAAAGTCAGAATGTGAATATATATGTTTAAAGTCTTTTATGCTATTTTTCAGTCGCAGTAAACAAAAAGACTATGTCAATTGGACATGCTTTGGTACTATATCTGCCCTTTAATTTTTACTAGATAAATTTTTTGTTCGCTTTGGAGATTCCGTATATATCGCCAGGTTATCGGAATTCCAATGGGGACTAACTATGCACCACTTATTGCGGACCTGTTTTTGTATTGCTATGAGTTACAATTTATGACAAAAATCAGCAAAGACCCATCAAAAAACAACATCTGATACACAAGTTTAATAATACTGTTAGATATTTGGATGATATTTTGGCTCTGAATAATGACGACTTCAGTATGTATACTAAAGAAATTTATCCTGTTGAACTTACTTTAAATAAAGCTTATACTGCCCTTTCCTCGATCTTGATATCTATATGTCATTAACGGAAAGCTTAATACTAAAATTTATAATAAAAGAGATGATTTCTCATTTCCTATCGTTAATTATCCATTTTTAGATGGTGATGTTCCCTTGTCACCATCTTACGGTGTTTATATATCTCAACTTGTACGATTCGCTCGTGTTTGTAACAATGTTTTAGATTTTAACGAGAGTAATTTATGTATTACTGAAAAATTATTACACCAGGGATTTCGATATCACAAACTAGTCAAAACATTAACTAAATTTTATCATCGGTATAAGGACATCATTCGTAAATTATAGCTCAACATGCAGACTTCTTATACGTTCAGGTATTTCACATCCAATATTTTATGGAAATATTCTTTATAAAGCACAAAAATGTTAGCATTCACATCAAAAGCTAACAAAACCTTTAAATAGACGTATTAGGAAGGGATATAGTTACGATACTGTTGTCAGGTCATTAAAGATTGCATATTTTGGCGTTAATATTGATTCACTTATAGGGTCTTTGCATCGGAACTAAACCCATTTATTTAAAAACCAGTTGTTGGCATGACACGGGTTATGTTCTTCTCATATACATTATGATGATATGATACTAAACCCCTCACGGGAAGGGTTGTGCCTGATATTTATATGATGAAGACATAATCTTTCAATCAGTTTAATTGAAGTCTGGAGCTGGCATGTCAGTTAACTGCTAGTTGTCTGATGTTATGTATGTATTATGGTCATTTTGTTTATTTTCTTTGGTTACATCTTCTGACATCAGACTCGGACTTCTCTTGAACTGAATTTTAATGTGCGTATTGTTATGCGTTTACTTTATTCTGCATTGGCTAGAGGTATAGGGGGAGGGTTGAGATCTCATAAACAAGTTTAATTAACCCCGCCGCATTTTTGAACCTGTCCCAAGTCAGGAGCCTCTGGCCTTTGTTAGTCTTGTAATATTTTAATTTTAGTTTCTTGTGTACAATTTGGAGTTTAGTATGGCGTTCATTATCACTCAACTAGATATATATTTGTTTAGGGGCCAGCTGAAGGACGCCTCCAGGTGCGGGAATTTCTAGCTGCATTGAAGACCTGTTGGTGACCTTTGTTGTTGTCTTCTGTATGGTTGGGTTGTTGTCTCTTTGACACATTCCCCATTTCCATTCTCAATTTTATTAGAACTTATCGATTATTCAAACCAAATTTTAATTTTGAGCCATACTTATTGAAATAACCATATATTCAAAGGTGTGTTTTAACAAGATTTAGAATTGGAGCTCACAAACTTGAAATAGAAAAAGGTCGTTACTTTAATATTAAACTAGAAAATAGAATATGCAAACTCTGTGATGAGGAAATAGAAGATGAGATGCATTTTCTTTTTACATGTAAAACTTTGGATAATGTTAGAAATCCCTTTCTTAGCAAAATATATAGTAAAAATAAAAATATTTCAAAACTTGATAACAAATCTCTTTTTATTTGGCTAATGGGAAATGAAGATAAAACATTTTGATAATAATTTGTCAATTATTACAGGTTTTAAATATAAACAGGAATACAATATTAAATAAGATTTCTCTATATAAAGATATAGAATGATATGTATGATCATATATGCATTAACATTAGTGATTTCTTTTAAATTATTAGTATACTATGAGGTGTGCTGTCCAATAAAGGGACCAGAGTAACAGACAATGGGTCATATTATATTATATATTTTTGTTATTACAAATTGCTTACTACATTTGCTTTAATATTTTATATTAATCAATTAAATCAAAATCAATCATATTATGTACTTTGTTTAACCTATTACTTTTAATTTACTTTATATTTTGGTTGAAAATTATAATGTAATTATTCTGCACATTTTGGGCGCCGTGATTGGCAAACAAAATATTTGTTTTTTGTTTGTTTGTTTGTAAAATTATGTTAAACATCAGGAAAAATATTTAAATTTCATAAAGCCAAAACTTAAGAAGGAATATCTGAACAATCGTATTAAAGATTTTGATTGTCAAGGAGTTTTATCTAAAAAAACAACGTTTTCTTTTCAATCGTAACACTCAAGTTGTATTAATCACAGTCTGACGATTAATCATGATAAGGATCTGATTAAAATATCTTAATTCAAGCCTGCAAAATAGCCTTTTTATATAGAAACGACTATTTTACAGGCATTTATATAAACACTATATTATAAACCATGAGTGAAAAAATAAAATTGACAAAGACATGAAATGGGGAATCGGTTTCAAAGAGACAACAACCCGACTAAAGAGCATTGCAAACAACAGAAGTCCCCAATGGGTCTTCAACACAGCGAGAAAATCCGCAACCGACCGAAGGCGTGAAAGAATAATACAAGACAATGAAGAACACACATTCCTAGATGTTGACAATCTTTGTACTTATAGACAAGTCTCAGACCAAGTTCCAGTCTTTATCCGAAACAGGCAACATATCCACTAGCTCCATATCTTACACAAATGTTTCTCTGTCCTATATTTTCTCCCATTTATTTGTATTGTAATCCTGTCATGTAATGTTGTCATTTTAATGTTATATTTAACATTGTCATTAAAGCGGGAGGTTTGGCATGCCACAAAACCAGATTTAACCCACCATTTTTTTTCTTAAAATGTCCTGTACCAAGTCAGGAAAATGACCATTGTTATATTATTGTTCGTTTCTGTGTGTGTTACATTTTAATGTTGTGTTTCTGTTGTGTCGTAGTTTTCCTCTTATACTTGATGCGTTTCCCTCAGTTCAGTAGTTTGTAACCCGGATTTGTTTTCTCTCCCCAATGATTTATGAATTTCGAACAGCGGTCTACTACTGTTGCCTTTATTAAGGTATCCATATACTATGTTAAGGTACCGGATGAATGGCACAACACAAACCTTGTTACTTATAAAGATAACACACTGCGGAGTAAGGGAAACTACCTTAGTAAGCTTGATAACAGACTTATTGAGCACAGTCAATACACTAGAGGAACATACATCTACACCATTCATGTTTTATCTACACTGCCAAAGACTGTCTTAGGATCACACCTTTTTCCTAGCGTATATTATAAAACTGATTTCCTAAACTTTGCCTCTCTATGTTGTTTGCAGATGTCAATCTTAAAATTACAATGCTTGAGCTAGCGTTTATACAAACAAAGCAAGCAAGCCAAATCTAAGTCTTTCTCTACAAAAAATTAGCTCAGATAATCTGCCAAATTAAGCAATGACATCTGCAGATGCCAGATTGATTGCAAGCGAAAGCCTGTCTTCCTAAATAATTAAACTGAGACTGATGATGTGACAACCCAAATAGACCACTTTCCCCCTGAAGAATGGGAACGCAGGTGGCAGATGTATTTTCAATCTAGAAAATGCAACGCCATCAGACTGCAACCCCTAGTATATAAACCAGAATCTGTTGAATGAGTGCCAACGAGACAACTTTCCATCCAAGTCACAACGCACAAAAAGTTAACAATACTTATAGATCAAAGTACGATCTTCAACACAAAGCATTGGCTCACACGAAAAACAAGCTATAAAGGGCACTAACATGACTAGTGTTAAAGAATTCAAACAATAAAACAACGGTTTCTAATCTATATAAAAAACGAGAAACACATATGAACGACATCAACAAACGACACTCACTGAACAACAGGCTCCTGACATAGAACAAATGCATAACACTGCAGAGGGTTTGAACTATTTGTTGGTGCCAAAATTCCCTGAGCTGGGAAATGGTGCAACAACACAACACAAAATTGAAATTTACAAAACCAAAAAACGATAAAAAAATATGAAAAGTAGCAATAAACAAATATGAGAAACAGCAATACACAACAGTCACTGAATTACAGGCTCCTGACTTAGGACAGGCACATATAGAATGTGGTGAGGTTAAGCGTTCTAATAGGTGCCAACCTTCACCCTGACCTGAGAAGTAATGTACAATATAAAAATGTACACTATAAAATATCAATTGAAATGGCTTAACACTATCAAAAGAATTTAAACAAAAACAAGTTAACATATTCTGAAGAATACGTTTGATCTATGACACAATAAAACACTATATCAAACGAAGGTGCCTATATAACAAATGCTTTCTCCGCAAAGACGCCGACACAGACTACTACGTATTGATCATATTTGTCGAGTATGCTGCTATAGTCTGACACACTTCAAACCACTTTGAACAAGAACAGGTCAGAGCGGCTCCCTTTGTTCACAACCACTACACCGGTATTTATAATCATGGCAGGAATTACCGTAAATATGAGTATAGATGAAAAACCCAAAATCATGTTGCTATCACAGATTAAATATCATTGTTAAAACAGATATATACCGAATTTGGCACAACTTTTTGGAATTTTGGGTTCTCAATGATCTTCAACTTTGTACTTGTTTGGCTTTATAACTATTTTGATCTGAGCGTCACTGATGAGTCTTATGTAGACGAAACGCTCGTCTGGCGTATTAAATTATAATCCTCAGACTGGTACCTTTGATAACTTTATACTATAGGAATAAGGCGTATCCTATTCGGAGAACTGTTGTACAAATCAAAGAATATGACAGATGTTTCCCATTCGTTCCGTTAGTTGGTATAGTTCTAACGTTTGATTTTGTCAGCTGTTATGGACCCTCCCCCTTTTTGAATTTACTGTTATGTTAATTTTGTTTAAGACCGTTATGACAGCTGATGATACGAAGCGATGCATTGAACTTGCCGTCTTTAAACATGGCTAAATGAATCTTGAGGGTGCAGCTGGTATAGTTTAACGTTAAGATTAATCTATAGTGTAACTTATTTTTAGCAAGAAAAGACATAAAGTAAGAGAAAATGATAATCAATGTTGTATTAAAATGTGATTTGTCAATCTTGACGTTCACGCCTAGATCGTTAACATTTGTCAGCTGTATACTACTACATTAAACATTTATTAGGCAGCTTAAAGTTGAAAGCAAATTGATAATTCCTCGTTGCATTACAGTTAATCCACGAGACACGTGTATGTCTTTAAAGAAAAGCATAAAACATCTTGATAATTTAACAAACACCATAAAAGTGCAAATAAAGACAACAGTAGTATACCGGTGTTCAAAAGTCATAGTTTGATTAAGAGAAAACAATCCGGGTTATAAACTAAAACCGAGAGAAACAAAGGAACAATCGGAATACTGCATGAGATCAAGATGAGGTGTTTGTGGATCAAAACACTGCAGTGTTAAGAATTCAACAGGAAAAGTTTTTCAAACTTTTATGGCACTTTATCTTAAAAATCATTCAATGTGTTTTTGGAAAGAACAAATAAAAATATGAAAAGAAAATGCATAAACAATTGCAATGCCCATGATTTAATTGTTATTTTTTTCTCGCTTTTTTTTTTTTTTTTGAGAGATAATGTTATGCAATTCCCCCAATTAATTTGCTTTATCATTGTGTTATTGTGCTATGGTAAATTTTTGTATTTTTGTTTTGTCTTTCATTTTTATGCCCGGGTTATGGGCATTACGTTTTTTGGTCTGTGCGTCTGCTGTTCGGCCGTCTGTTCCGCTTCAGGTTAAAGTTTTTGGTCAAGGTAATTTTTTTAAAGTCAAATCAACTTGAAACTTATACACATGTTACCTATGATATGATCTTTCTAATTTTAATGCCAAGTTAGAGATTTGACCCTAATTTCAAGGTCCACTGAACATAGAAATATGATAGTGCGAGTGAGGCAGCCGTGTACTATGGATACATTCGAGTTGCTTATGTTCTTGTTCTATATGGTTTTTGTGGGTTTTTTTTACATATTTGTTTCTTTTTATTGTGATTAAGATTCAAGATTGTATACCGCTGTTCGAAATTCATCAATCGATTGAGAAAAAACCAAATCCTGGTTACAAACTAAGAGGGAAACGCATTAAATATGAGAGGAGAACTACGACACAACAGAAACACAAATTAAAATGTAACACACACAGAAACAACTATAATATAACATTGGCCCTAACAATAGAATGATTATTGTTCAGTGGTCATTGATAACGGCATTCTAGATAAGATTAACTTCTACGTTATTTGGTCTATGATAGAGAGTTGTCTTACCACATTAACGTATGTTTAAATGCTTTAAAAGTGAACCGTGCTGACTAACTATTGCCGATCGGACAATTCACTTCTAACTAGAACTTTTGTACTTACATAATAAAGGCAATAGTAGTGTACCGCTGTTCAATTGTCATAAATTGATTTAACTGAAACAAATCCGGGTCACAAACCAAACTATATGGAAACACATCAACTATAAGAGGAAAATAAACCAAACAGAAACACTTAACTGCTACAAAAACAAACGCCAACATACACAAAAAACGGACTGTTTGATAAAACTGCAAGATTCCTGACTTAATACAGGACTTTTGAAGATAAAATGGTTAGTTTTATGAACTGGCCAACCCTCCCCTGATATGGCAATGTTAAAAATACCGTTATTTTCTGTTATGGTACCGCTAATAATTGTAAGAATCATTCGACCCTTATTTTTGAAATGTAAAGTTTCATCTTACTTTACTTCTTGAAAACATTTGACTGCCATGTTTTTTTTTATGGAATTCACTGAACTTAAATAGATACATTAAAATGTATTATTAATAAGGGACTTTATGGAGTTCGGAATGTTAAAATTCTTTTTATTGAGGAGTTTTATATAGTCGCTTTTAATTTTTTTTCTATCAAACAGGAATCGAAATTCAAACACAATGAAGGTAAATCACAAGAAAAAACAAAACATTTATGTAACAGCGTCTTCTGCTGTTCGTGCATGACCAGTCATGCGAATCAGCAGACAGTCAAAACGTCACAATCGGGAATATGACACAATTGGTAAGTCTACACACTTTTTGTTGTCTAAAGTTCTAAAATAGGGAAATATGAATAGCAAACTTTTCTACTCATATGACACCCGTCGCATTGACAAGAGGTGAAGTTTGATAACGGGTTAACGTCAGTAATCATCAATTATTGTATAACGACGTGGATCCCAATAATTATGACAACGATACAATTATTTCATAATGATATACTGTTTTGCGCTTGGAAATGTTAATTTTGAGATGTAAGCTTAATAAATAAGAATAAAAATGATCATTCCTGAAAAATTTATGTGACATTTATATCCCAAAAGCAGCTCAACTATCTTTTAACAAATATGATACAGAGTGACATATTGCTTTTTTATGACTGAAATAATTTAGTGTTTCATACTTTGTTTTGTATATACTTCTATTGTACTTTTAGTCAATGACTTGGCGAAAGTTTACATCTACAAGCGGATCTTGTTTTCGTAGTTTTCATTGACCCGAACCAGAAGTAGGTAGTCATAAAATGTCATTGTTTTTACACAAAGTATATTTGCTGCGAACAATTACAGATGTCTTTTTTATTCTTAATTCGCAACTATAATTAACGCCAGACCAGATTAATATCAAGTCGTTTCGATGATATATTAATAGCTTTTGGTAGTTGTGCTAGTTGATTTTGCTGATGTGCTTTGTCAATACTAGTATGCAATTTTAATTTTCTTTGGTGTCATACTTGTATGTTTTCATAGTGATTTAGATTATAACAATATCTCGACTGCTGTACCCCCATTGTTGACATTGTTTAACCTAATATGTCTGTTTGCTTTGTTCAGTCACCGGTGAAAAAATAATGGAATTTTATGAGACTGTCGTACAAGTGAGATGTAAAGCTAGCTATAAATAAATTCATCATAGATACCGGGATTGAAATTTTGTATTTGCGCTAGAAACGCGTTTAGTCTACAAAAGACTCATCAGTGGCGCTCGATTAACAACAAAGTTGAAAAGATCAAATTTGAAGAGCATTGAGAACCAAAAATTCCTAAACGGTTTTGCCAAATACTGCTAAGTAATCTATTTCTGAAACAGAAAAGCGTCAGTAATTCAAAAATGTAAATTTATAATTTATAATTATGACCATATCAATGATAATTCAACAACACAAACGTGCCGACTACTTGGTTGGTGATATCCTCGGGAATAAAAACTCCACCAGGTTTAATCCTTTTTCTACATTGGGGAATGCATGTACCGAGACAAAATATGACTGTTAATTGTTTTCCTTTGGTTCGATGTGTTTCAGCTTTTGATATGGCCATTTGATAAGGAAATTTCCGATTTGAATTTTCCTTGGGCTTCGGATTTTTTTATTGTACCTTTTCGTGAATCTTTGTGAAGTCACGCATCATATAGATACCAGAATTTCGATTTTGTTCGCCAAACGATCGTTTTTTCTACGGAAGACTCATTAGTGACGCTGAAATCACAAATGTCAGAAAGGTGAAATAAGGTACGAAATGCATCTTTGTGATTGATTGTTCGTGTAACATTTTTTTCAGGATTTAATTGCACTACCACACATCAATACCACGTGGTAAATTTTTCTAAGCATCAAAGAAAACGAAACGATCCATCAATAAAACGTTTTTTTTTTCCGAAACAATGAACAATCGTTACATTGAAATATAAATTGAAAATATGTATTTTTTTAAACACAAAATACTGTTGTGGTATTAAAAAATTTTTGTATTCTTGTTTTTCATTTATGCGAATGTGCTTTGTCTATATGCCATTTAGTTTTTCTTTATGTACATATTTGTTTGTTTTTATATTTATTAAGATTATAACACAATATGACTGCTCTACCTCTACGTTTGACATTTATAAATGGTATTATGTCTGTTTGTTTTGATCACACATCGTTGTCAATATAATGGAATTTTATGCGACTGTCATACAAGTGAGAGGTTTAGTTAACTATAACATGTATTATCCAACATTTTCTACACAAGTAAATGCCTGTACCAAGTCAGAATAACAACAACAATACTTTATTTTAAGAGGGTTACACAGTTAGCTATATAACTAATCTTCCCTGAGGCCCTCATCATGAAAAATCAAACAAAATGCAATTATATACATTGCATACATTAGTATAAAAAGTCAAGTATGATAATAATGTTCAATACAACTTGATGATATGTGATGAAAAAATAAACATGATGACATAATCAGTTTTTAATATTATTTATACAGCTAGGTTGATTTGAATAAATGATCTGTTATTTTGTATTTGAAAGAATTAGTATTTGTAATATTTCTTAACGGTATTGGCAAATTATTCTACGAGAACGGTCCAGAATACATAAAAGATTTTTTGAACAATTCTGTTTTTGGTTTAAAGAGTATGAGGTTTCCTTGAGCATTTCTCAAGGGGTATGGATTTCTGTCTGAAACATAATGAAACTTGTTAGTAAGATATGATGGGGCATCATTTTTAATGCACTTAAATGTCATCACAAACTAGTGATATTTTATTCTCAGTTCAACTGTCATCCAGTTTAAGTGTTTGAATAAGGGCGCAGAAGAATATGACAGCTTTAATCCATTCGTTTGATGTGTTTGAGCTTTTTACTTTGTCATTTACTTACGTAATTTCCGTTTAGAATATTTCTCAGAGTTTGGTATTTTTGTTATTTAACTTTTTTCATTGGAACAATTTAGAATAAAACAAAGATATTGACTTATTGACTGACATTATACATGTTACATAAAAGACTATTGGAATAGACATATTTCATTATTTTTCTGCGTCATATATATATTTTTTTACTATTCATGCTCATCCGTACAAAATCGTAAATTGAAAGCCTATCTAATGTGCTTTTTGTTTTTAGTTGTTTATTCTTGAAAAAGAGGGACGAAAAATACCAGAGATTGGAAATAAACTGGGAAAGCCATGTCCAAAAATAAAAAGACAAACAGACAAATAATAGTACAGAAAACAAAACCTAGAAAACTAAAGACTAAGCAACACGAACCCCATTTTACATTAAATGGTGTTCACATTACCTATTCAAATAAAATTAAATGTGCTTTTACTTAAGGAATCTTGTTACATATATGATATATGGTTTGATAATAACCTATTTTTTTTATTACAACTTGTTAAAAAGATGTCATATAGTGCTGATTCATGATAAACAAGTGTTACAAATTTACAGTTTAAGAATATTATAATATTTCTACAGTTATATATTTTCCGATATCTCAATGAGTTTCCCATTTAATCTTATTATCGTTGAAAACTGTATCTAAAATCATCCCTTTATCCTTGGTTGCTATCAGACGCTTTACCTGTACAGTTGTTGCTAGGGTGCTCTCTTCGAGGTCCGCGTTCTAAGTATAAATAGTGGGTACTATTCAGAAGTTGTCATTCTTATTGGAGACGTAGTATAAAGAAGAAGAATAAAAAGGTAGGACCATTAATATTTAAAGACGAGTAGCAGGATTTGTCAAACAAAGTGGAGTGTTTGAAACCTGTTGAGAAAATATAGATAGTTTCGGTTCCGTGGAAGTTGTATAAACAGGGTTAGTGCTAAGGTTTTGCGTTCCACATCTCTCACTATTGCAGTGAGTGTTTGCCGTTAAACCATACCTTAGTGCTACCCTGTTCCAACAGTTTTATAAATATATTTTAATAAAGTTTCATACGTCGAAAGTTTACAACAGTTTGAATAGTTTCCATACATTCGTTTTATTAAGGTATCAGCCCGTTTGATATATTTCGGTTCAGCCTCGTTTTATACATTCAGGTTTCAGCCGGTTTGATACATTAAGGTTTAGTCCCGTTTTTAACATTTAGGTTTCAGACAATAATTCCAAACCGTCTGACCAGTTTCAAACATTTAGGTTTCAGACCAGTTCCAAACATTTAGGTTTCAGAAAATAGTTCCAAACCGTCTGACGAGTTTCATATACACATTTAGGTTTCAGACACGTTCCATACATTTAGGCTTCAGATCAGTTTCATACATTTAGTTACAAACCATTCCATACATTTAGGTTTCAGACTATAGTTTCAAACAGTAGGACTGAAAGGTTTTTAAACAGTTTTAATTCAACAGGTTCGGGTTAGGTTTATAGGTGTTGAAATTCGTTTTATGTAGTATAGTATTTGTTTCATATTTGATAATGATAGTGTAAACTTTTTATTGACTTTAGAACTTTTGAATTGCTTTTCAAATCCCAGGAAACTGGTACGAACCCGAGGATAAAAATATCTAAACGTCCCCGCCCGGTTACACGTTACACATTTATTCAAATAAGAGAACTATTTAACAGATTCATCATTTCGCTTATATTCCTTTCCCTATAGATTAAAACATCTTGTAAAGCTGGATGGATATACGATAAGAAAGAAAAAGTGTTACAAGATGCTTTTAATTAGTTGATCCAGATTTTTTCAATGCCGTAAAATCACTATTATTAACGATTGTTAGATGTTACATTTTGTGTGAACGCATATAAATTCTAAGCTTTTATTATCATCATTTAAGTTGTATCCACAGTCACCAAATAAAGATGACAGTATAAAGGTCAAAAGGTAAACAACAATAAAGAAGACGTTGACCGTCACAAATGGTTTCTTACAACATATTCTGCATTTTGTTAATGTCTTAGTACAATGTCCTTTCATGATACATTTAATGTTTATTTTGACATATGGACATTCGAAATATTGTTATGTTTCTCGATTATTTCCATATTAAACAGTATTCCAATGTGTCACAAGTATTCCATAACGTATGTCAAGGTCAAGTATTCCATAACCCATGCTAGATACAAGATGCATTATCATGTTAAATTATTTGCTGCTAGAGGTTTAAAATATATTCATTCAATGATGTTTTAATTCAAATGATAATCGTATGTTTGTTATAGTTAGAAGGTTTATTGATTTAAAAATCAACACGAAAATAAAAAAACATCAAACACGAAAACATTTAAAACACAAAAGGACAGGTTGCACAACTTAGAAAAGGTATCTTTCTTCATCAATGGATACCTGAAAACTTTTGGGCTACCAATTATAAAAGAATTGAAATAATATTTTTGTAGAAATGTAAACAATGTATGTAATCAGTCCACACTTTCACTGCTACATGTAACAATTAAGTAGTGTCTTTGATGTAGGAAAGACTGTAATATTTTATCTGCTTATGAAGAAATAACATACAAAAATGTGGTGTACACCGAATAACACGTGTGCACCACATTTATGATTTAAGAAATAAAAAATACAGTTATTCCTTATAATTTAATTCTAAATTCATTTTATGCCGAGTGAATCATGAAAATGAACGTCACGTTCACATGACACAATTATATCTATGAGCTGATAGACAAAACACTGCCAGCCTATCAGAAGACGCGTTACATCCAAAGTTGAATTATTATATTTTAACATTGTATGATGTTTGCTTAACGCTCATAATCAATTAGAAATTCGAATTAACTTTTTTTTTTATATCTTATGTGATGAAAACATATCAAGCAATTAAAACAAATCTTTGGGTGGTTATTAAACATTTACTATTATTTTTAAAATCCTATTTAAATATGAAAATGAATCTGTAAATAAAAGATTCAGTTTCATTTGCTAAATAAACTCATCATAGATACCAGGACTAAATTTTATATATACACCAAGACGCGCGTTTCGTCTACAAAAGACTCATCAGTGACGCTCGAATCCAAAAAAGTTGAAAAAAAGCCAAATAAAGTACGAAGTTGAAGAGCATTGAGATTCAAAATTCCTAAAAGTGTTGGCAAATAAGCTAAGGTAATCTATGCCTGAGGTAGAAAGCCTGAGTATTTCAAAAAATCAAATAATTTATAGTATTTATAGAGAGAAGAGATCTCAAAATTATTAACTTTTCCCTTTAGTAATGACAACTATTACTGCTTCATGAATTTTATTTCCTTTAAAAGCTTGTAATTTTTATGAAGATGTATCAATATATTATACAATTTAACTTTTTTTTTATCTGGGAACATGTCTAACTGTCATTCAAATAAGGAAGGTACGAGCATTCAACTGGAGTAGCACATAAAAAGTAAGCATTTATATTTCATATACATATGTTATTTCCACCTTTTAATCATTGTTAAACACATATTATTTTTAATATTCTAGCATATTTAAAAAATTTTACTTAATACCAACGAACAGAACAAAATCAATGTAACAATATATCATTTATGATATCTCTGATGAGTAATTATAATAATACTGAAAATCTAGTAGAATTATTTAAGAACTTGTAAAATTCAAAATAAATTCCAACGTCCCAATTTGGTATTTCAAGTGTTGTCGTTTTTATGTGTCTGTCATATTCAAATTTTGTTTATTGAATTTAGCATAAATCTGACTTAGTTTTCTTGTGCATTGATTCACATTTTTGAGTCTGTTTGTTTAAGCGTAGGCAATCTTTCGCTCTCATTGAAGGCCGAAATATTACCTATATTCGGATTCATTTTCTGGTCTTTTTGTCTCTCCTGTTGGATAATTAACTCATTGGCAGTCATAGACCATTTCATATGTCTTAAAAGCACAATGTTTTTGTTTGATTCATTATTTTTAACTTTGCCATACAAGGGTATTTTTTATACTTTTATTTTACATACTCTATTTACACCACTGGGTCGAAGCCACTGCTGGTGGACATTTTCGCCGCGAGGGTATCACCAGCCCAGTAGTCAGCACTTCGGTGTTGACCTGAATATCAATTATGTGGTCGTTTTTATAAATTTTCTGTTTACAAAAATTAGAATTTGTTGAAAAAGATAAATATTTCTATTTCTGTATTTGACATATCTCAAAGATAACTATGGATTTAGAGTTATAGAATCCTTTTCTTGATATTTAGATATGAGTACATATTTTATTTTTTGTATTCTTTAGATTTAAGGTAGATTCATGGTATACCGCCATCTTGGATTGTACAATCACAGTACAAAATCGGTCTAGTTATTTGCCAAAATTTGCAAATTTGGAGACAGAATGATTTGCTATTTAATGGTTAAACTGTTTATTTATATTAAGAAAACTTGGTGATTCATAGAATTATTCAAAATATATAATCAAATGTCATTTTTGTTTGTTTTTAGAATCATTTTTTCAAATGAGCAAAATTTTCCTCTTCAACTTTGTAATTGTTTGGCTTAATAACTATTTTGATATGAGCGTCACTGATGAATCTTATGTAGACGAACCGCGCGTCTGGCGTACACAATTATAATCCTGGTACCTTTGATAACTATTAAATCATATTTTGAAAAAACGTGTCAATAAAAAAAAGCAACAGTAGTATACCGCTATAAAATCGTTGTTTTGACAAATTATTAAAAAATTCTATGGATTTTAATTTTAAAGCCCCATCTGTTGAAGAATCTCAATAAATGCGTTGTGTTTTCTTTATATGTTTAATCGTCGTGATGGCTAATGCAAATACAAATAACGTCACACAGTATAGCATAATGGTTACTACGTAGCATAGCTAATGTTTGTACTTTCCATCCACCTTAAATTCATCTGTTTACGTCATTTCTTGTTTGTCCCCTTGATTTTAGAACATCGGTAAACAACTGGCATCATACTTTGACAACTCTGACTTGAATACACAAATTGAAATTCAGACATTTTCAAATCCAGTATGAAATGAAATATATATAAACATGAATAATACAAAAGAATGGTATGCTAATTTAAACTATTATCTTTGGCCCAAATAAATTGAAGAATTCAATTTTCTTTTTTAGTTACCAATTCAGGGTTTCCAATGGGTCAAAATTAAATCAACTAAAGTACCTCCGAGGGAAGTCAAACGGAAAGTCCCTTATTAAATGGAAAATTCAAAAGCTCAAACACAACAAACGAATGGATGACAACTGTCATAGTCCTAATCTGATACAGGCATTTTGTTATGTAAAAATAGATTAAACCTTGTTTTAAAGCTAGATAAACAATGAACTTGCATGACAGTCGCATCAAATTCCAATATTTTAACAACGATGTTTGAACAAATCAAACAAACATAATAGGTAACAATATCAAAAATAGGAGAACAACATTTAGCATTGTGTTATAATATTAACCCTATGAAAACAAAAAAATATATAAACAAAGAAAACCAAAAGGCATATAGACAAACCACATATTAAGTAAATACGAAAGACAAGAATACAAAAAATTACAAGAGTGCAATAACACAATGACAGAAGTATAAGTACATAGCCACGTAAAAGGATATTGCCAAAAATAGATTTATCAATAAAAGTATAAATAATTTACTTATAATTAATTCTCAAATAAAAGACGTTATCAAGGTGATAAGTAGCGTCAGTACCTAGCATCTATACTTCAAGAACATCGTGTACTATTTGTCAAGTTGAAATAGATATACTTTTCAACAAGGTCTTGTGTTCTTCCAATAATTTTTTGTTAGAAGAGAACTATTCAGCGAAAAAGTATTTGCTTCAACATTTTCATATTTGAACTTATTTTTCTTTTTACCAAACTATTTTTAATTTTAATTTGTAGCATCTTATAGTTTCATGCATATCTGTGATGTTTATAGCCTGTAATATTTAGTCCCCATGTACATTGATCCAACATATTTTTTTTACCAACATTCAAACAAAGTAACTTGAAATTAGAATTATGATTTTTAGTTCCTGCCTAATTATATCTGTATCCCAAAACATCAGTACTTTATGATTTAATGCTTTCAAGAAGTTTATCAGATACCATTGAACAAAAACGAAGAGGCTGTTGAATTCTTTTAGAGTTAATTGAAAAAAATGTCTTTGTCTTTATGTCTTCAAAAGTTAAGGTAAAGAGCGATTACTTAAAACAGGAGCGGTTTAACAAAATGACAAATGCACATCGATAAAGCTATCACTTCAAAACAATTATTTTTTGTATAGTTTGTAAAACAACTGATGCAAGTGACGAGTGTAGCCATTTATCAAACTAAAATAACATCAAGTATTGATTTTAGTATGGCCGATAGATATTAAATGCTTGTACCGTTCATAATCACCTGATTTTTGACATGTGTGATGAGTTTATGTTTGAAAGCCGATAATGGAAAGTGCAGAAACGCAAGATTTTTTTCCCTTTTTGTTTGCCTCTCTTATTATCCCAAAGTGCGATAATGATAGCGGAAATCTCGCCTTTTTCCGAAGCATACAGTTTGGTTTTGGAATCTTGTCCACCTAAATTTTGTAATATGAAAAATCTTAATTCAATATGCACCACATGGGGGTACCTGTTGCTCAGTTTTTTGTCTACTGTTTTGTTGATGTGTTGTCTATTCGTTGTTTTCTATTTTTGACATTGTCAGTTTTCTTTCGTCATGTACGTTTGGTATCTTATGCCTGTAGTATATATCTACGTATCTAATAAGTACAATCAAATACTAGTATTTGATTCAGCATAAAAGCAAGTTTTGATTTAGTATCTTTATAAAAGGAGATAACAGATATTTGGTAAATAATGGGTTGAGTATACAATTGTAAATGTGTTAAAAAAGGCGAAAACAGAAATGCAGAGAACAACTATCTGATGAGAAAGCAAAAGCAACGAGATAATTGTAAACACAAATTTAAAAGAGAACAGTTTTTGGAAATACTGATGTGGAATTAATACTCAATGAAGCAAATTTACAGAATACCTGGTTATTTATGTTTTTTTTCCAATTTAAAATACATCTTGTTTTCGTTATGCTTAAATTCATGGCAGTTTATTCTAAAGTATTTTAGCAAATATGCATACAAATAATAGATAATTGAATAAGAGGGACGAAAGATACTAGATTTGATTTAGTTCTGTAACACACATTAAACACATCATAGAAAACATAAAACTAAGCATGGGTAACTAGTATATTGAAATTGGGGTAAAGCACAACGGAATGGCAAATTAATTATTAACTATTAAACCCCAACAAATCACCGTATTCATGTATATTTATAAGCCTAAGTTTTTAACAACTTTTTCTGAAAAAGTTGTCACTAAAACTGTTGCCGGTATAGCATTTTAGACATTCAAAAAGTAAAAGGCAAAACGAACAACCCTAAAGATAAGAGCAAACACTGAAATGGCAATATGCTAAACCAGGATAATTTGATTTATATAAAACACAAATTTTAGATTTTAAATTACTCCATCTATACAAATACTTTAAAATGGACTTTATGCGAAAAAGCACACACTTAGGATAATATTAGAAAATACACCTATTTAGAATCAAGCATTTAGCAATTGAATGAGTACAACATAAGATTTCATAGAAATATAGTAGAGCAATGATTAGGGGTCGATGATATTAACAATGACCAATCTTAATTTATTTTACAGATGTGCAAACTCTACGTGTATGTGGTGACTCTGTTTCTAACTTATGTTAGCTGCAGAACAACCAACAACTTGTACAAGCAAGGACCATCGTTTGCCTTCCCTAAAACCTTTGCAGAATGTACTGATATGATAGTCAATCCAAGCACTCCTAAGTATGTAGTACAAGCCGTACAGAGCAGGTGCTTGGATGGATTCATTTCAGTTGACCATACGCATAGATGGGCAAGGAACATGACACGCGACGAACAGAACTATATCAAATCCGTTTTCAGGAAAGTCATAGACGATGCTGCTCAGTTAAATAAGCTCAGACATAAGAGGGACGTTGGATTATTTCCAAGGAGATTGAGACGTGAAGTAAGAGCTGCACCATACCAACACTGGCAAAATTATGCGAGAAATGTTAGACGGCTGAAGTATGAAACGGTAAGTAATTGAAAACAAAATTACCGAAAAATAATTATAAATCAATCACGATGTATGGCACCTGATCACCGGATGAGACTAATTCACATTTGTCATTTCAAATCCATTGATACCTTACTATACGGTAAAGGGTTTGCTCATCGTTGAAGGGCTACCGGTGACTTATAATTGTTTAATTTTATCATTTAGTCTTTTTTGAGCTGTATCATTGACAATGATGTCACGTCTTCTTATCTTTATGGGTATTCACAACACATATTTTGAGTACGTTTCGCTGTTCAAGTGTTCAATTCCCTATTAATTCTGGCGATTTTACAGTTTTTTGTTATGATTTGTCTTATTTGCGTGTTCACATGACGTAGATTGTTTTTTGCCAATGCAATATATTCTTGTTGAAATTAGACGTTAATTAAACCTTTTAGAATATTCAAAGTATAATTTAGGCGTTCCTGATTCGGACGCATACGATTTATAAGCTTTATTTCCATTTCATAACTTAATCTGGTATAAAAACACGCTTTGATATTGAGTTTTCGTCAATGGGACTACACTAAAAATCAGACAAACCGCAACAGAGGGCAACAGATAATCGTCAAGAAGACATTTCCACACACTGTACCAATTACTAAATTATCCCTATCTCTAAAATGATTTAATACATTTGAAAGAGGGACAAAAAGACACCAGAGGGACAGTCAAACTCATAGATCGATAATAAACTGACATCGCCATGTCTAAAAAAATTGGCATGAACATCAAGTTCACTAAGAAACATAGAATACTAAATATATAACATAAAAAAGACGTCCTTAAGTGTCTTATTCTTTGCGACTGTCATACTAGTGAGAGGTTTTGCTAGCTATGAAACCCGGTTTAATCCACCATTTTCTACAAGGAAACTTGTAATAAGTCAGATGTTACAATTGTTTTCCATTTGTATGGTAGGTTTTAGCTTTCTTTACAATTTGTATAAGGACATTCAGTTTTAAATGTTCCTTTGAGTTTGGTATTGTTGTTATTTTACCTTTTCTAGCTTACTGATTTATAGTTCTTTTTATGTTGTACTGTATACCACTGTCCCAGGTAGGGAGGGTTAGATCCCGCTAACATGTTTAACCCCGCCACATTATTTATGTATGTGCCTGTCCCAAGTCAGGAGCCTGTAATTCAGTGGTTGTCGTTTGTTTATGTGTTACATTTTGTTTTTCGTTATTTTTTTTAACATAAATAAGGCCGTTAGTTTTCTCGTTTGAATTGTTTTACATTGTCTTATTGGGGCCTATTATAACTGACTATGCGGTATGGGTGACCTATAGTTGTTAATGTCTGTGTACTTTTGGTCTTTTGTGGATAGTTGTCTCATTGGCAATCATACCACATCTTCTTTTTTATATTTATGTGGAATTATCATCTCCTAGTTGATACAAAATTCCAGAACGTGTACAACCTATTAAGATTTCTCTTGACAGACAATCGATGCTTATAAGGAAGATATGACCGTTGATTTATCCGATTTTTATTGACCACAATCACACCTTCTTATACTAATTATGACATTACCGAACAAGAATTATCGAATCTGAACTCATTATGAGAAAATTGATTGGTACCAGTCGTTTAGCGAATCTGCTGCATTTTTTTTAGGTTGGCGTTGCTCAGTCTTTAGTTTTCTATGTCGTGTTTTGAAGATTAGTATTTATCCTATCCTTGTCAATCGTATTTTGTCAAGGCATTTTCAGTTTTATTTCGATAGTAAGGTTTTAATGTCTAGACCAGCCTTGTTTCATTTAATACAGGGACTTGCAAAAAAAGGAGGTATTTTAAGTAAAGAAACGATCAACAGATTTGTGATTGTTTTTGTTTACTACTCATATCAATTTTAAAGATTTGGGACAACTGACTGCTTGACACATTGTATAGACATCTGGGTTATGTTAAAATTGTAATTTGCCTTCTAGGAGTCGTTTTATTAATTTGTTCTTAATTTAGACAGTTAAGAATTACATTGTTCTTATATTGCAGATAACTCATAATGGAAGAAGTAAATATGATGTCCTTGCAGACATTCATTCAATAGCGGTAATCAACGCCCATGATGGACCAAACTTTCTACCATGGCACAGATTATACTTGATATTGTAAGTTCAATAAATCATTAGTAAGTAATAAGAGAAAGGTGTGAGTCTATATATAGACCGTTTACACTAACAAATTAAGATGGTTTATCTTAAAAAAGAAGATAAGTATCAACTTTTCTCAGTTGTTTATCATGTTATCCCCAATGGGATATTTATGTATAGCATCTCCCACATGCTAGTTTTAATTCTTTTTACAGGTAGATTTTGTCCTCCTTGACGTTTATGTTAACTTTTTATATAACGGTTTGTATTTTTCAAATATGTTGGCCTTTATAATTACTGAACAGTCAATAGGCGCGTCGTTTTCAAAAGTGATGCGGTGAATTTAAATGCTTTCATAAAATAAGGGCAGCAGTATTTTACTGATATCAAAATCTCCCAAATCAATTACAGAGAGATAAATCAGGTCAAACACACAAAGAACCGTTGGATCTGCACGAATTCTAAAAGGATCTATATCGGGGACATCTATGGCGTAGGTCTGTCAACCTATACATATCTCACCCACCATTCAAATCCCAACTGCTTTAAAATGTCACGATTGGGATAGAACATAAGAAATAAAATTGAGAATGCAAATGGAGAATATCTCAAAGAGACAACAATTCGACCAAAAAGCAGATAGCAGTCGGAGGCCCCCAATGGGCATTCAACGCAGCGAGAAAATCCCACATCGGAATAGGGTCATAGCTGGCCCATATATAAAAATGTGTACTAGTTCAGTGAAAATGGACCGTCATACTTAACTCCAAAACATATAAATGATCTACAATTAAAATAACTGACCGAACGACTCTACAGGTGTCTAATATATCCCCCCAAAAAACCCTATCGCTGGTGAGTTGAGAGAACGATACTTCGTCTCGATCAAACATTTTTCTAAATTTGTGTAGTATTCAGTTGTCTTCCTGAAACTCTGCATAAAAAGTTTTTATGTAAGATGAAGCCTTGTTATCGAAGTCCGTAAAAAACGCATCGTGGCAAATTTGTGAAAGAAAAATGTTGGTAAAGATGATTGATCTATGAAATGATAAATGTTTTTTTTCTAAATTTAGATAATCATAAGCCTTATATGAATATGTCATGATATTTTATGTGTAATTATCAAAGCAATTATGATTGTCTTTAAACAAAAATAAGGAGTATGAGGAACATTTGTAGTTGGGTGGTTTGAATATATTAATCAGTCATTATTTTCATTGTTCCAAATTGACATCTTTTGTTTTGCGCCAAAATAATCATCTAATTATAAATTAACTGTCAACAAAACTTTGAATTTTTGAAAAACTAAGGCTTTTCTACCTCAGGAATAGATTACCTTAACTGTATTTGGCAAAACTTTTTAGGAATTTTTTGTCCTCAATGATCTTCAATTCGTACTTTATTTGGCCTTTTAAAACATGTTTTGATTCGAGCGTCACTGATGAGTCTTTTGTAGACGAAACACGCGTCTGGTGTAATATACAATTTTAATCCTGATATCTTTGATGAGTTTATTTACCACATGACAATCCTATGCTCAGTGTTTAGTTTTCTATGTTTGTTAGGTCTACTGCTGTTTGTCTGTTGACATGTTTTAGACATGACGTTTTCAGTGTATTTTTCGCCTCTCTTTTTCATCATACCTATAAAATAAGATAATATATCTATCTCTGTGATCTTGACAAGTGCATTCACACTTTAATAGTTATCAAATGTACCAGGATTATAATTTAATACACCAGACGCGCGTTTTGTCTACATAAGAAGTACAAGGTTGAAGAGCATTGAGGACCCAAAAGGTATACGTAATCCAATCCGGTTTTAATGAAACGTTAATCACATCTTCAGGTAGGGAGAGTTTCCTTTTGTACGTACGTATTTGATGCTTTGAAACCTTTTATTAATAGTTCGAAAGTAGCCGGTTGCACACCAAATGTCTGTCAAAACTTAGATCATCTTTTACTTTCAATTTGTAGTCAAAATTTACCTCCCTTCATCGCGTTCAACCAAATTATTTATTTTAATTGGTAATCGTTCTATGAGTATCAAACTAACGTCATTTAGAACCAGATTGAGTTAAGTAGGGCTACTTTTTCTCTCTAACATTTTGTGTAAAAATATTGATTTTTTATTGTCTTTCTTTTAAAAATTATTGTAAGTAGTTCAAATGTCCAATAGTTTTTAAAATTTCAATTAATTTTCGCCTTATTTTTTGAATATATAGAAGTACACGAACATGCTGAAAGATCAGTATAATTTGTTAGACCTGATACTATAAATAACATTTGATTTGTTAGACCTGATACTATAAATAACATTTAATTAAAGTAGCTTTAGATTGAGGCTGAAGAAATTTTTAATGAATATACTAGCCTTAAATATGAAAACAAATAAATATTCTCCCCCCCCCCCCCCCAAAAAAAATGCAGGAATTAAGGGTGTTCAAACTGGAATAAAATAAACCGACCTTCAAATAGATTGAAATGAATACTATGTCTGTAGAAAACCCTTCTCACCTCCCAAAAATCAAATGCTCGCCCCTATATATCTTTGATCAATCTCTATCTACAAAAGGACAATAATAATCAAAGTGAATGAGGTTACATTATGACATTTCATCATAATTTATCATAATCATATTGAATAAGCGTTTTATTTAACACATAAAAGTTGAGTACTGTAAATATGATAATTTTTGCTATCATGCATATTAAGTTATATAAAAGGACGTATTTACTATATAACATTTATAGTGAAAGGAAAACGCAATGAATATTACATTTGTATTATTTCAGAAATTTTCTGATCCATCACTTTTTATATTAGCGACTAACGTTATTAAGGGAGTTGGCTTCTCAGTTTCAAAATAATAAGCTTTTAAAAATACTACTTTATATTGATAGGGGTTTAAGAAAGGAATCAAAAGAAAAAAATATATTTATAGGTGAATGTGTTTGTTTTCGAGATATTAGCTATTGAAATTTTGGCGGGAAAATGTTCTCTCTTAACTTTTCATAGCTTTATCATTGATAAGTTTAAGTTCTCAAAAACTATTAGAAAATAATCAAAATCTTATTAGACTTTAACAGATGGCTAATCATTATACATGTAAAATATTTATAAAAAGAAAAACGGAGGTCAATGGGCAAATGTTTTTAAGGCATTCCAATGGATAAAACCAGAAGATTCCGAAAATTTGACAAAAATTCCGAAACATGACAAGCGAACATCCTTAAATGAAGAAAAACGCATTAATTTTTTTTGTCAATAACAACAATCTAGTCATGTTTTTGAAATAGGATAGCAAGGAATATCATTTGACATGAAATTGAGGAAACATACATTTTCATCTAGAAAAAAACAATCTCTGGACTATTAAACTGGCATCGGTCTAAATAGAGAAATAAAATCTGAAAACATAGACCTATAATGACAGCAATTGGCATCCGCTCGGACAGACATTTAATCATGATAAATATAGTAATTACACATACATGTGTAATGAATAAAGGAAAGGGCAGTAAAAAAACCCAGCTGTATATATTCACATAAAATTGAGAATGGAAATGGGGAATATGTTAAAGAGACAACATCCCGACCAAAGAGCATATAACAGCCTTAGGCCACCAATTGGTCTTCAACACAGAAAATCCGAAAGCGGGCTTCTACTTGATCCGAAATTAAAATATATGCATATATATTGACCTATAGTTGTTAATGTCTGTGTCATTTTGGTCTTTTGTGGATAGTTGTCTCATTGGCAATCATACCACATCTTTTTTTTTTATATAGGTCATGAAATATCAAAAGCAAAACATTTTTTTTGGGTTGAACTATTTTCACATCATCGATCATCTCTTTATTTTTCCTTGATCACCTTTAGATTCATGATTTAGACTATAAAATATATTTTGGACTAGAGTATTACTAAAGGAATTTTTATTCTCGAAATTCGCATCTTTAGTAATAAAACTGGTACCATCACTATGTCCACTAGCTGAAAACAAAACTGGTATACTATAAAGTTGATATCTAAAAGAGTATTTTCCATCTCAATTTGAATTAGAATATACTTAACTAATTTGAAAAAAATTAGTTCGTTTCAAATTCACGACCACAGAGTTTTTTTTGGAAACCATTCTGTTTGATATCAAGCTTTTCGACTTCATTAGCTCACCTGGCCGAAGGGCCAAGTGAGCTTTTCCCATCACTTTGCGTCCGGCGTCCGGCGTCCGGCGTCGTCCGTCGTCCGTCGTCCGTCGTCGTCGTCGTTAACTTTTACAAAAATCTTCACCTCTGAAACTACTGGCCAAATTAAACCAAACTTGGCCACTATCATCATTGGGGTATCTAGTTTATAAAATGTGTCCGGTGACCCGGCCAACCAACCAAGATGGCCGCCATGGCTAAAAATAGAACATAGGGGTAAAATGCAGTTTTTGGCTTAAAACTCAAAAACCAATGCAATTAGAGCAAATCTGACTGGGGTAAAATTATTTATCAGGTCAAGATCTATCTGCCCTGAAATTTTCAGATGAATCGGACAACCCGTTGTTGGGTTGCTGCCCCTGAATTGGTAATTTTAAGGAAATTGTGCTGTTTTTGGTTATTATCTTGAATATTATTATAGATAGAGATAAACTGTAAACAGCAATAATGTTCAGCAAAGTAAGATTTACAAAAAAGTCAAGTGACCGAAATGGTCAGTTGACCCCTTTAGGAGTTATTGCCCTTTTTAGTCCATTTTTAACCATTTTTCGTAAATCTTAGTAATCATTTACAAAAATCTTCTCCTCTGAAACTTTTGAGCCAAATTAATCCAAACTTGGTCACAATCATCATTGGGGTATCTAGTTTAAAAAATGTGTCCGGTGACCTGGCCATCGAACCAAGATGGCCGCCACGGCTAAAAATAGAACATAGGGGTAAATTGAAGATTTTGGCCAATAACTCTGAATCCAAGGCATTTAGAGCAAATCTGACATGGGGTAATATTGTTTATTGAGTGAAGATCTATCTGCCCTGAAATTTTTTAGACGAATCAAACAACTGGTTGTTGGGTTGCTGCCCCTGAATTGCAATTTTAAGGAAATTTTGCCGTTTTTTGGTTATTATCTTTAATATTATTATAGATAGAGATAAACTGAAAACAGCAATAATGTTTAGCAAAGTAAGATCTACAAATAAGTCAACATGACCGAAATTGTCAGTTGACCCCTTAATGAGTTATTGCACTTTAGAGTCAATTTTTAACAATTTTTCTTAAATTTTTGTTATCGTTTACAAAAATCTTCTCCTCTGAAACTAGTATGACAAATTTAACCAATATTGTTCACAATCATCATAAGGGTATTTAGTTTAAAAAATGTGTCCGATGACCCAGGCAACCAACCAAGATATACGCCATTGCTAACAAAAGAACATAGGGGTAAAATGAAGATTTTGGCTTATAACTCTGACACCAAAGCATTTAGAGCAAATCTGACAGGGGATTATATTGTTTATCAGGTCAAGATTTATCTGCCCTAAAATTTTCGGATGAATTGGACAACAATTGTTGTTGGGTTGCTGCTGCCGAAATTAATCAACAACACAAGATCTAAAACTTAATAAATATTGTTCAAAATATCAATTATCTATTAAAAGATGTTTTTGGTCATTAAAAAAATAAAGTTCTTCATTTTATCAAGGATTTGTACAGTAAGTTTAACTATACAAATCCTTGATAATGATTTTATATTTTCTTAGAAGTTTAGGAAAATATTTTTTCAATGTACAGTAATTGTGTCCCTTGTTCTCATTTCCTTGGATAAATCTAATATACAGTATTGGTATTGAATTAATATTTAGGAACTATTTGAACCATACCATTTACTTTACAAGAATGAAGACTATATATTTTCAATGTAATGAGTTTTAGTTAATTGTACTTTGTTGTTTAAAAGTTTCTTTGTGGTAATAAGATATAGCAAAAAGAAACTCTTCAATGAAAAGTTAGAATATTCCTTTCCTTTTGCAGTCTGTAGGTGAGTATATGGAAGAGTTTGCGTAAGTTTAAAAATATAATGGGGACTCACAAACTGCTTAGTATTTTAGATATAATATCATATATAGATAAATAGGATTAATATAATTAAATGAAGAATCTGATTAGCTAGCATTCTAAATTTAGAATGTAAAATTAAAGTATAAAATAAAAATGACATCATGAAAGTCATGAAAGGGAAGAATACATTACAGATAAAGGACAGCAAATAATATTAACCTGATTGAAATAGCTTAGTTATTATTTATTTCACTGTGTTGTGCAGTTGAAAATAAGGTAGCATACAATTAAATGTATCTAATTTGCAAACACTTGTAAATTTAGCATTTTTTTGCATGTTCCCAACAATGTCAATGTTGAATGTTGTTGTGGAGAAAACATTCTTGTAAAAGAGAAGGATAAAGTTAAAACAAGTTTTTAATGGATCAGGATATATTTAAATGTTTGATGAATAATCATTATAATTGCATTTAAATTAATAAAATATTTGAAGCATTTGTGTTCTGTTGTAACTTGTGAACTGATACAGTTGATTTGTAGTTCTACAAATTAAAAATTGAAAGACGTTCTCACTATTATTTTTATGATTTCTAATAATATCTGACTATGTAAAAATAGGATCTATTAGTGATAGATCAATGAAATTATGTACAAAATGGATTTCTATCAGGTCATATCAGTTTCATGACTAAGATATGAGGCCCTGCCCCTTTGGTCATGGTCATGGTCCAGTGATTTTGTATGAAGTAGCAATTTTTATGGCCCAGCAACAAAGTTGGCGGGGCCATATATTTTTATCCTTGTCCGTCATTCCATCATTTTGCAACATACCTTTCATACATACTTTTTATCGTAACACCTTCAGAATATGGGCTGATATTTGGTATATGAGTTAACCATCATGAGTTACAGATCAGATTACGGTTGGTTCTACTTCGCTATTTTGTTGCAGAAATTAAGGCATTTGTACTTTGATAAATTGTTTAAAATTAGTTATACAGACTTTATTTTCTAAATGCTTTATGATATTGGGCTGATTTTTGGTATGTGAGTTAATCATGATGAGTTACAGATCAAATTTTAGCTTTTGTTTCACCCCGGTTATGTTTGTCAAAATTACAGGATTTTGACTTCAATAAATTTTTGAAAGTCATAGTTTAATAAAGACTTTTTTTCTAAACGCCTGTAGATATTAGGCTGATTTTTGGTATAATCAGTTACAGCTCAAGTTTAAGTTCCGCTCTGCTGATTTTTGCCTAAATTAAGGGTTAAAGACTTTGAAAATTTTGAAAATCAGTCATACAGACTTTTTTCTATCACCTTCAGATATTGGACTGACTTTTATACGACCACAAAAATTGAAAAATTTTTGTTTGGATATTGGTATCACGTTGGCGTCGTCGTCTGCATTGTCGTCCGAAGACATTTGGTTTTCGCACTATAACTTTAGTGTAAGTAAATAGAAATATATGAAATTTAAACACAAGGTTTATATCCACAAAAGGGTGGTTTGGGATTGATTTTGTGAGTTTTGGTCCCAACTTTGGTCCCAACAGTTTAGGAATTAGGGGCCAAAAAGGGCCCAAATAAGCATTTTCTTGGTTTTCGCACTATAACTTCAGTTTAAGTAAATAGAAATCTATGAAATTTAAACACAAGGTTAATGACCACAAAAGGAAGGTTGGGATTGCTTTTGGGAGTTTTGGTCCCAACAGTTTAGAAATAAGGGGCCAAAAAGGGGCCCAAATAAGCATGTTTCTTTGTTTTCGCACCATAACTTTAGTATAAGTAAATAGAAATCTATGAAATTTAAACACAAGGTTTATGACCATAAAAGGAAGGTTGGGATTGATTTTGGGATTTTTGGTCCGAACAGTTTAGGAAAAAGGTGCCCTAAGGGTCAAAAATTAAACTTTGTTTGATTTCATCAAAAATTGAATAATTGGGGTTCTTTGATATGACGAAACTACCTGTGTATGTAGATTCTTAATTTTTGGTCAAGTTTTCAAATTAGTGTACATTAAGGTCCAAAGGGTCTAAAATTAAACTTAGTTTGATTTTAACAAAAATTGAATCCTTGGGGTTCTTTGATATGCTGAATCTAAAAATGTACTTAAGATTTTTGATTATTGGCCCAGTTTTCAAGTTGGTCCAAATCGGGGCCCAAAACTAAACTCTGTTTGATTTCATCAAAAATTGAATAATTGGGGTTCTTTGATATGCCAAATATAACTGTGTAGGTAGATTCTTAATTTTTGGTCCCGTTTATAAATTGGTCTACATTAAGGTTCAAAGGGTCCAAAATTAAACTAAGTTTGATTTTAAAAAAAATTGAATTCTTGGGCTTCTTTGATATGCTGAATCTAAACATGTACTTAGATTTTTGATTACCGTATGGGCCCAGTTTTCAAGTTGGTCCAAATCAGGATCCAAAATTATTATATAAAGTATTGTGCAATAGCAAGAAATCTTCAATTGCAAAGTATTGTGCAATAGCAAGAAATTTTCAATTGCACAGTATTGCGCAATAGCAAGAAATCTTCAATTGCACAGTATTGTGCAATAGCAAGTATTTTCAATTGCACCGTATTGCGCAATAGCAAGAAATATCATATTGCGCAATAGCAAGAAATTTTCAATTGGAGTTATCTTTCTTTGTCTAGAATAAGATGTTGAATCAACTTAAAACATTGTTTTATAAAATATACAATGTATATTCACTTTTACTACCAACTGATAAATTAAAACAATCTTTACCATTCAGTGATAACAAGCACTTTTATTACATTTTAATATTTAATGATGTATTTAAATGAGTAGTTATTGTTGCAAACTCCATTAGAAATTTGAATTGAGATCAGTTTTGGAATAAGCGAAAGGGGGATGTGAAAAAAAAATTGGGGGGGGGGGGGAGGGGTTAAATTTTTCTCATTTCAGATTTCATAAATAAAAAGAAAATTTCTTCAAACATTTTTTTGAGAGGATTAATATTCAACAGCATAGTGAATTGCTCAAAGGCAAAAAAAAATATTTTAAGTTTATTAGACCACATTCATTCTGTGTCAGAAACCTATGCTGTGTCGACTATTTAATCACAATCCAAATTTAGAGCTGAATCCAGCTTGAATGTTGTCTCCATACTTGCCCCAACCGTTCGGGTTCAACCTCTGCGGTCGTATAAAGCTGCGCCCTGCGGAGCATCTGGTTATTATGTAACTTGACCATCACGTGTAACAAATCAAGTTTAAGTTTTGTTAAGCTCTTCTAATTTTTTGCCGAAATTACAGGCTTTGGAATTTATAAATTGTTAAAAATCACAGTTATACCTACTTTTTTTCTAAACGCCTTTAGATATTGGGCTGATTTTTAGTATGTTACTTAACCGTGATGAGTAACAGATCAAGTTAAAGTTTTGTTCCACTCCGCCATTTTTGATGAAAATTAAGGGTTAAAGATTTTGAAAATTGTTGAAAAAAACAGTTATACCGACTATTTTTCTACACGCCTTAAGATTGTGACCTCATTTTTAATATGTGAGACTACCATCATGTTTGAGTCCACATATGTTGTTGAAATTGCAGATTTTTCAACTTTTTAAGACAGGGCCATTCATGTAGTTCAGACATATATAGTCAATTGTTTAGTTTTCTATGTAAGTCAGTTTGACAAGAACTACATTTACATGTGATAGATCAATGATATTTGTATGAAGATGCAATACTATTATTACAATTTGATGACAATTTTGTCGCCCTGTCCCCTACAGCATGGTCCAGTGACTTTGAATTAATAAGTATTTTTGAAATTATTCAATGGTAAGTTTTCTTCATAACTTGAATTGAAATTATAATATTTACAAGCACAAAACTGTTTTTAACACCAATTTGTATTGACTGATTTCAAATGTCAAAGTTCAAACTTCTAGTACACATACATATGAATGAAGTAAACATGTATTGTTATATGAGGTTAAAACTAAATTTACTCTTAATGAACATTAGTACATTAATGTGTTCACCTTATTTAATTGAAACTTTTGTTTACTTAATTTAGGAAGTCTGTTATGATAATATTTTATTCCAATACATGAAGCATATCATGCTGAGTTCACATGTAATTCGAATTAGTTTAATTGGCATTCGAAACATTTTGCGTCCGAATGTCAATTCTCATTCAAATTGCAATGTGCGTAAAATTTGCTTTACTGTGCTAAGGACGTTATCTTTTAATTCGAATTAAAAAAGAAGAGTGTGTGAATGCGATTAGCGAATTCGATTGGAGTTGAAAGTACGTGCGAACGAGGCATCAGTATTCTAGATACATCTATAGGTATATCTATAAGTATGTCTTAACAAGTGACAACTCTATGGCAGAAAACACATATTATATTCATGATGTATTTAAAGTTACTAATCATATTAGCTCTCATTATGCAATTGTTCATCTAGCCTTTCTTTTATCGCATTATGCATTTGTAACATTTTTTTCCTCAGTATTGTACATTATTTGCATATGTATTTACAGATTTTTTAAGATGCCAAGAAGAAAAAATAGGAGGGCAGCAGAGGCTAAACGTGGTGTGAAAAATCCACAGAAAAAGACACTGACGGACTTGACTGGGGATACTGGCCCCATAAACAGTACTAGAATTGACCTTGACCTGGGTGATACTGACACCCTCAACAACAGTTACTCAAAAAATATGGGGGATACTGACCTCCACACAAATATAAACAACAGTACCTTGAATTTACTTGAAAGATCTAAATTGAATAAACTTGAAATATCTGAACTAAATATGCTTGAAATATCTGAATTGAATGAACATGAAACATCTGAATTAGATAAACCTGAACTATCTGAGTTGAATCAAAACAGTAACAATAACTGTGCAAAAGAATTGAATCAAAACAGTAACAATAACTGTGCAAAAGAATTGAATCAAAACAGTAACAATAACTGTGCAAAAGAATTGAATCAAAACAGTAACAATAACTGTGCAAAAGAATTGAATCAAAACAGTAACAATAACTGTGCAAAAGAATTGAATCAAAACAGTAACAATAACTGTGCAAAAGAAACTTGTCATATCCAAACAGATTTTCTGTTAAATGAATCAAACAATAGTTATGCCAAATCAGATTCTCATAGTTATATCCAAACTGATCTGTTGCAAAACCGAAATGAACAACCTAGAAATAATTCAGAAGTAGTGCTATCAAAATATTTCAATTCTTTTAATGCAAACTTTATTAAATTTGGAACTTTTGACCAGTATGCCACAAAATTTGCTGCTCAAAGCAGGGGAAACCAATGTACTTGTAATTGTTTAGTTTTCTTATCTCTTTCGTCTTTAAATTTTGATTCAAACACATTGAACCTGGATTACATTTTAGATAAAGGAGATGAAATTTACAGGAAGCATGTTCAAGAACTAATAATACAGGGATTATTTAAAAATATGCTTTTGAATTTTGATGAAATTCCTGTCAAAATTGAAATTCCTGAAGGGATTTTTATAATTAACAAACAAAATATTCTGTTCGGTATAGCTTTACGGTACCAAGAGTTGACTGGATTTCTCTCATTACAAGAAGCAATTCAAAATTGTATTAAACAGTCAAACAAATGTCTTATAATGATTGGAGCCATATGTTCGGCAGTTTATTATTATAATCATACAGTCAAACCTGTGAAAACCGGACCCTGAGTAAACCGGTTTCCTGTCAATTCCGGCCGAAAATTAAAGTCCCATTTCCCTCCCTTAATATTCTTTGCAAAAACATCCCTTGTAAACCGGACCCTGTCTATTCCGAATTCCGATCTAATTATCTAGTCCCAATACAGTAAATTACTTTAATTATTTCCTGTCAAAACCGGTTTGGCCTTTTATCATAACGGTATTGATTGATGTCAATCAACTGATCAAGAGCGTGTGTTGTGGTTGTTTACACAAAGGGTTTCTTCAGGGTATAAAATTAGCAAGGTAACAAAAAGTGAATTAAAAGTAAAGTGAACTGTTTTTACAACCATTAAAAAGATTTTCCTTAGAATATGTTAGTTTAAACAAATATTAATATGGAGACTTGAAGTACGCCAATAAAAGAGGAAAATTGATTTTGAAAACAATGTGAACTGAACACACCATTGCCAAAAAAGGTCTCGTGAATGAATCTACATTGAAACAAAAGTAAGATCTTATTCAGGAATCTGATAAAGGAAAAAAACGTTCTTGGTTCATTTCACTGTTCACTGGATTGATTAATCATTGAATGAGACGAAGGAATTATGTTTTCATGATTCTAGGTAACCCTTTGTGAACCTCGATGAAAATGTTGATATTGAAGAAGACCCGGATGTAAACATTCCACTTTCGGAGTCGACAGAGATCCGACCACTTTTGAAACGAAATAACTGCTATGGAAAATTAATCTTCAATGCCTACTGAGGAAACTTATGATGGACAGAAAAACAACTCGTGTTTATCAATTCAAACAACGCGGAGATTCCGACGCAAACAAAATCTGCGAAAGTGAAAATGAAGCGGACGAGCCAGAAACTTTAACTTCATATGAGTATTTCTTCACAAACATTAAATGTATGAATCATTTTTCAAATTCCAAAGATGATTGATTTCTTAACTTTCTCATACCAATGAGAGCAATGATTGAAGATGTTTCGTTCGTAGAAAAATGGTAAAAAGCAGGGACATGTCCAAATATATATTGTGTTCAAATCATCGGCACTCTAGGTTAAATAAAATTAGTTTCAGAATTTTCTATTATTCAATACACTAATTTATAATATGTCAGTAATCTACTGTACTATACAAGCTTATTATTTGTTAATTGCATGAAATATGCAGTTCTGTAAAATATCTGACGTCATGAACCACTGACTTCCTGTCAATCTGAAAACCTGAATAAACCGACCCACTGCCTAAACCGGCCCTTTTTGACGGTCCCAGAGGTGGCCGGTTTACACAGGTTTTACTGTATATACTATTTTTTTGACACTCATTCTCATTCAGAATGTACACTGAATAATCCATTAGATTCCTCTGGCAAAAGTATTTTGATTGGATTTGCTGACTTGCATGACCTCCTCAGTTACTTGTATGCTTTTTACACAAGTTTACAAATTGATTTAGACTCTCAATATGAAATTTTACCTGTAAGTATCAGTAGTAAAGATACTGACAAAGATGTGACCAAGCAGATTAAGAATTATTTCGATGATCAGAAACTAAGGAACACAAAACAAACAAAAAATTCTTACCAGTATATGAAGGTACCCAAATTTGTATATGAAAAATTACATGCAAATAGAAGAAAAAATAAAAAATTCAAGGAGAAAGAATTAAATGCCAAGCAAAATAAAAGAAAAAATAAAAAATTCAAGGAAAAAGAATTAAATGCCAAGCAAAATAAAAGAAAAATGAAATATTCAAGGAAAAAGAATTAAATGCGAAACGAAATTCAAGAAAGGATACACATTATAGAAGGGCTGAAGCAGATAGAAAAAAGTCTCAGAGAGATAATTCTGATTTAAGACAGATAGAAAGACAAAGAGAACTTGTTGCTAAAAGAGAAGTTAGAAAGAATACAAATTATAGAAAGACTGAAGCAGATAGAAAGAAGTCTCAAAGAGAAAATTCAGATGTAAGACAGATAGAGAGACAAAGAGAACTTGCTGCTAAAAGAGAAGTAAGAAAGAATACAAATTATAGAAAGACTGAAGCAGATAGAAAGAAGTCTCAAAGAGAAAATTCAGATGTAAGACAGATAGAGAGACAAAGAGAACTTGCTGCCAAAAGAGAAGTTAGGAAGGATGAACATTATAGAAGGGCTGAAGCAGAAAGTAAGAAGTCTCGGAGAGATAATTCGGATTTAAGACAGATAGAAAGACAAAGAGAACTTGTTGCTAAAAGAGAGGCTAGAAAGAATGAAGATTTCAATAAAAGAGAACTTGCTGCTAAAAGAGAAGCTAGAAAGAATGATGTTTTCAAAAGAAATGAAATAGAAAAGAAAAAAATTGCCAGACAAGATGAAGACTATAGAAAACATGAGTCCGAACGGGACTACCACAGAAAACAAGAATATAGGTCACATCCAGAAAATTTAGAAAATGAGCGTTTGAAGAAACAGAGTTCTAGACAGAACAAACTAGATATAGACAGATGTTATGATAAGACAGTTAAAAGTACTAAAAGAAAAAACGTTGATTTCACAGATCATGAAAAAAACCTAAAAAAGAAAAGAGTTCAAGGTATAACCTTTGATGCTTGCATAAGAAATTTTAAAACAAAAATTAATCATGGTCCTTTATATATATGTACTTCATGTGAACAAACTTGGTTTTGTGATTCTGTAGTTAATTCTAAAACTGTCAAAATGACCACGCCTGCTAACATGTCTCATTGCTTTAGTAATTTTAAATCTGTACTAGACATAGAATGGATATGTCATACTTGTCTTAATGCAATTAAAAAACAAAGAATTCCTCGATTTTCAATAGCCAATAAAATGGGATTTCCCCAAAGACCAAAAGAACTAAATTTGTATCCTTTAGAAGAGAGACTGTTATCATTAAGAATTCCTTTTATGCAGATTCGACAGTTACCAAGAGGTGGACAGTTATCAGTTAAAGGCAATGTTGTAAATATGCCTGTTGAAGTTCAACCTACAATAAATTCACTTCCACATACATTAGAGAAATCAGGTACAATATCAGTTAAACTGAAGAAGAAGCTGGAATTCAAAAAGTGTGATTTTAGTGAAAATGTGAGACCATTTGCTGTCATTTGTGCATTACATTATTTGATGAGAACAAGTGAATTGTACAAGTCTTCTGGAATAGAAATAAATGAGGATTGGATTACAGAAATCGCAAAAATAAATGAAGAAGAAACACATGAAAATGAAAAAAATAGTACAGAACAAGAGGATAACCAAAATCAAAATGATTCAGATGATGACTTCGATCATTTCAGTGAAGTAGATGAAACTGAAACGCATGTTGGAAACACAGGTACACTGTTAGATCACATTCCAGACGACAATCCACTATGTGATACAGGTTTAACTTTTGCTCCTGGTGAAGGTCAACGACCAATTAGTCTCTACAGTGATCCTGATGCAGAGTACTTATATTTTCCAACTATATTCTGTGGTCAAAGAAGGCCAGATAACAAAAACAGGTCTGTCTCTGTTCACTATACTGATATTGTCAAATGGGAACTAAGGTCCATGGATAGGAGAGTAGCACAGTCTGTACCAAATATATTTTTCAAGTTAAAAAAAATTCAGTTAAAAAACATAAGTGATAAGGTCAATCTTGCTATAAGAAGGTGTCAATCAGAAGGAAAAAAATGGACAGCAAAAGATGTACTGAATCCTAACACTGTAAACGATCTTGTAAGATTAGATGAAGGTTATTATATCTTTAGAAGTTTAAGAAATTCTCCAGTATACCTTGAAAAGAGGAAGAAAGATTTGTTTGCAATGATCAGACAGTTGGGCCTTCCAACATGGTTTGGCTCTCTTTCATCTGCAGACACTAATTGGAAAGATTTGTTACGAATTCTTGGCAAATTAAATGATGGCAAAGAATATACTGACAATGAATTGGAAGAAATGGATTGGCAAAAGAAATCTTAACTTGTTCAGAAAGACCCTGTGACATGCTCTAGATATTTTGATTATCGTGTCCAACAGTTTATTAACTTGGTGTTGAAAAGTGATCATGATCCTATTGGAAAATTGACATATTTTTTTTTATAGAGTTGAATTTCAACAGAGAGGTTCACCACATATTCATATCTTGATCTGGATTGAAAATGCACCAGTTTATGAAAGCAATTCAAATGAAGATGTTGTAGCATTTATTGATAAATATGTCTCCTGTTCACTTTTAGAAAATGATACTAGTTTAGTCAATTTGCAGGTTCATAAACATGGGCCCCGTCGTTTTGGTTTCCCCCTTCCACCTATGAAAGCAACAGTAATCTTAGAGCCTTTGGAAGAAAATGATGACATAGAAAAGTACAAAAACTATATATAAAGAAATACAAAACGAAATTAATGTACTTCACAATTCTGAAGATATAGACCAGATGACATATGACATGTTTTTAGATGATGTGTTACAAATGGATGATGAAAATTACATTAAGGCCATAAGAAGCAACTTTAGTGGTCCAAATGTTTTTCTCAAACGAAAACCATCTGAAGTCCGTGTAAATGGTTACATGAAAACTGTGTTGATAGCCTGTGCAAGCAAATCACGATTTCAGTTTGTTTAAGATACATTTGCATGTGCAGTGTATATTGTTTTATATATAAGTAAGTCACAAAAAGGTATGAGTGCATTACTAGACCAAGCAGCAAAAGAAGCACGACAGGGAAATTTAGACTTGAAGCATCAAGTAAGGCACATTGGGAATTACTTTTCAAATTCTGTTGAAACAAGCGCACAAGAAGAACAACATACATTAACACTACAGATCCCTTTAACAAAAGCCACAAGACAAGTTGTATTCATTAACACATCTCCACAACACAAAAGAACTTTTCTCCTCAAGCAATCATCGGCCCTAGAAAAACTAGGCCCAGACTCTACTGAAATAGAATCAGACAATGATATTAAAAGATACTCGCGTAGACCAAAACAACTCGAGAACTGATGTCTAGCAGACTATGTATCTCAGCTTGAATTGCAGTATCCTAAAACTTCAGAGTCCTCAGATGATCATGAAACAGAACAGCAGAAAATGAATCTGAAAGTGAAAATGAAGAGGCAAATGCAGATATTATAGAAGAAATCAATAACAAAATCGACATAACCCTGAAGAATGGTATTCGAATATATCAAAGAAAAACACCCAAGGTTATAAGATATGTTAAATACAATTACAAGACTGACTCTGAAAACTTCTACAGAGAACGCTTAATGTTATTTTATCCATGGAGAAATGAACTTTCAGATTTGCAATGCGGACATGAAACATTCGAAAACATGTACTTGACTGTTGCAAGACTATTAGAAAAAAAAAGCTAAGCAATATGAAGGAAAAGTGATAGATCTAGAGAAAGCTATAGAAGAGGCAGAAAATGATTGTAATGAGAATGATCAAATAGCACCTGCCACACAGCAAGTAGAAATGGAAGATGCTGAAATAGGCCCAACAGAATTGAACAGTATGTACAGTTCAATCCAGATAGACCAACAGAACATAGACTGTATGATATGTCCCGTGAAGTTGGAATAGAAGCAAGAACAGTCGAATTGACAAATCATGCAAACAGAATAAGTGAGAGGGATTATTTTGATTTGATAAGATCCTTGAATAAGAAACAGTGGGAATTTTTCCAACATGTTGTCACATGGGTTAAAACAAAACATGAACCATTTTATACATTTTTGACAGGTGGAGCAGGATGTGGAAAGTCTGTAGTTGTCAGAACAATATTTCAAGCTTTACACAGACACTTATGTTCTACTGAAGGTGAGGACCCTGACGATATTAGAATTCTTCTTTGTGCTCCTACTGGAAGGGCAGCTTACAATATAAATGGTTTGACCATTCACAATGCTTTCCAGATACAACCAAATAAAGGACTTGACCAGTCATTGTCATGCGATGTTCTCAATACACTCAGAATGAAATACAGAAATTTGTCTCTGATTTTGATTGATGAAATTTCAAATGGTTGGAAACAAAATGTTCTCTTTACTAGAAGAAGGCTGAAAAAATCAAGGGAAGCAACTGTTCATTGGTGGCGTGAGTATCATAGCTATTGGTGACTTTTTCCAACTCCAACCTGTATTTGACAGCTGGATTTTCAATGATCTAAGCAAAGGATTAACAGCTTTAGCTCCTAAATACTGGAAATTGTTATTTTCTTTTCATGAACTTACCGAAATAATGAGACAAAAGGATGATTTAGAATTTGCTCTATTACTAAATAGGTTGAGACAAAATCAGCTGACTGAAAATGATTTTGCAGTGTTAAGTACCAGAACTGTTTCCATTAGTGATCCAACATACAAATCTAATGCAACTCATTTGTTTGTTGAAAATGCTTTAGTGGATAATTTCAATTTGCAATACATATCTAAATTAGGCTCACAAAAGGTTAAAGTTAAAGCAGTTGACACAGTTTGTGGGGATTTACCAGCATCTGTAAAAACAAAATTACTTAGTTCTTTACAGAAAAACAGTCCGATACAGCCAATCTTGCAAAAGAAGTAGTATTAGCAATTGGGATGAAATATGATCTTACAGCTAATATTGAAGTCACTGATGGTCTCACAAATGGTTCAACTTGTGAACTTAAATTGATAGAGTGCAAAACTAAATCTATTAGACCAAGTATCATATGGGTTAAGTTTGAGGATGCCAGAATTGGTGCTAACAATAGAAGAAAATATTCACACTTGTATGGAAAAGATGTTGAAAAAACATGGACTCCAATGTTTGACATTAAAAGGTATTTACATATAAATATAAGACCTTTGAAAGAATTCAGTTTCCTCTTCGCCCAGCAGCCGGAAAAACGATTCATAAATCGCAAGGAGACACATTACAAGAATTCTAACGTAAAGGCAAAACTACCACATATTCACTATGTTGCGCTAAGCAGAGTAACATCTTTAACTGGATTACAGATATTAGATCTCAATCAAGAAGCAATAGCTGTAGCAGAGTGTGTTCGACAAGAATATACAGACTAAGGACAGATGCAACTCTACAGTTGTGCTTTAAGCCATTGTATAATTTATCAAGTAACTATTTTAAAGTAGTTTTCAACAACTCAAGGTCATTGCATGCTCACTTTTATGATATAAAATCAGACCCTAACATCTTGGATGCTGATGTTATTGGTATTGCTGAATCAAGACTAATTTCAACAGATGAAAATGATGATTTTCATGTACCTGGTTTTGAACCACCAGTTCGATTAGACCAAAAGCAAACAAACTTTAATACTAGACCACCTCATGGATTGGTATTATATTATCGAAATGATTGTATTCTTCACAATACAGTCACTTTCTCAACTCCATCTTTAGAGTTTGTTATAGCAGACATAATATCACCCACCAAAGGTCTTTTTCAGGTTGTCTTTGTTTACAAAGCACCAAACTGCAAATTGCAACAACTAAAAGATACTTTCCTTGCAAACCTTCTTCCTGATGTGTATTTAAGACATCCAAAAATTATCATAATGGGAGACTTTAATATTGATTTAAACACTGGGAACACTTCTTATTTAAAGTTCATGAGAGATTCATTTTGCTGTTCACAAATTGTGTCTAAACCTACTACATCTTATGGTACATTGTTGGACTTAATTTTCCAAAATTTTGATAGTAAGGTAAATTTTGAAACAGATGTCCTTGATTCCTATTGGTCCGATCATAAAGTTATATATGTAGCCATCATGAAACCCAATGATTCCGTGTAATGATTATTTTATAAGCCGAAACCAGCTTTGTTTGAAACAATGAAAATTAAACCCGCTGAAAAACATAACACATTTGCGGTTGCTGAAAATGCAACCTCAAATGTGCAGGAGTGGTTTTAAAGGAAAAATGGGTTTCCACTCCAACAGATTTGCCTTGTCATAAGTAGGAATGGAAATGAGTTGGCTTCAAGATTCCTGATATCCAGTTTTACCTGTATAGAAGAAAGCTTCTTTACAAACTTTCTTCTTTATAGGTACACCGGATTAACGGTAGCAGAGGTAAAGAAATTTGAAACTGTGTTGCTTTGACTTTCATAAAGCAGAAAGGCCCTTGGTCCATTTTGCTATGGAAGAAAAGTAGAATTCCATTCATTTCAAGTCAGTAATGATTGGAGACATCAAATTTTAGAACTTCTACTACCTGAATGCTCATTGTATCAGTGGAGAGTTGTGTGCACTTCGCATGTGAACACTCCTGATATTTACTTGTTATAAATGTATATATATATATAATTCTTGAAATATTTGTTTTTGAATACAATCAAAAGCCATTGCTTTAATATAGATGTAAAAAGGGAGTTTTGAAGTCCACAAGTTCCATGCCTCATTTCTCTTCCTACAAAATGATTGAATTTAACTGTCTGTTTAAATTTGATGAACTATGATTAAATAATCAAAATGTTTATGAATGTTGAAATCCTTGCTGTTATGTACATATATTCATTGTAATTTTTCATATCGATAACTTGATACAATTTACAATACTTTTGTTCACTATATATATATGATATACTAAACATTTATCATGATTAAGTATGTACAGTTTACTTTTTGTATTAATCTGTATATTTATCTCATCCAATATTCATTGACTTTTCTGTTTAAGAAATGCTCTTGTGTTCACATCAGACATAATAAATCAGTTTCTGTACAAATACCACATATTTTATTATAATATAATTACTTGGAGTTCTCCAAATTGAAAAACACACAAATCCAACATTTTTTATTTCTTATGATTTCAATTGTGACTTATTCTAAGTACAGGTTTATCAAAATGTGTAAATCATTAATTCATGCAAAGGGTTAAATGTTGAGAAAAAAAAATCAAATATTGCATTGATTGGTCATTCTACTTAACTATGTGGTTGCATTTTTGCTTATACATTTGATATTATATAGAAGTCATTTATAAAACGAAACTAATGAACAATCATGTAAACAAAATTTGCTTATAAGACAGAAATTTGTGAACAATTGCATAATAGAAAAATTTGTGAAATTTGCTTAAGAGAAGAATTTGTGAACATTTGCTTAATAGAGAGAAATTTGTGAAATTTGCCTATTAGAGAAGAATTTGTGAACATTTGCTTAATAGAGCAGAAATTTGTGAACATTTGCTTTAAGCAGAAGAATTTGTGAACATTTGCTTAATAGAGCAGACATTTGTGAACATTTGCTTAATAGAGCAGAAATTTGTGAACATTTGCTTAATAGAGCAGAAATTTGTGAACATTTGCTTAATATAGAAGAAGTTTGAGAACATTTATTGACTGTTTTATAATAAGCCAATGTAAAGTAAATTCAGTAAACTAACTGCTGAAGAAAATAAGAATTATATAGATTGTTTCAGTTGTTGTTATATTAACATCATACAACAATTAATAAACGTATGCAGTAAACTCTTGAATCTTGCATTAAAGCAAATCCACCAGGACTGATATGAATAAAGTTTTAAAACAGAGATATTATGGACTATAACTCAGTATACCATGAATAGAGAGGAAACAAAAATGCCAATTACTTTGACAGATAGTTGTTAAATGCTCAAGAGGAAATAAATTATATATAGAATCTAGAGTTTAGACTCTTAAGTTGGAAAAAACTGTTGAATATTCTTCTCGACAAGTCTTTACAAATTAACTTCAAGTCATTTTGAAACGTCAAGTTATGGAAACAATAATCATATCATAATATAATCGCTGTGTTGCTTTTTATATATACTGTTTTTACTGTCATATTTTGACTTTGAAAAATGTGTTGTTATAGAATGTAAATATTGTTCTATAAGTGAACTTTTTTAATGCACATATATAAAAAAAAATGTATAAGACAATGAGTATTATAATGCATTATTTGAAGTATTTGATGTGTTCAAATTTTTCATAATAAACAATTTAATTTGATGTCTTTTATTATTTTTCACACCCCATTCATTTTTGAAATTGATAAAAACAAAACCTCCAGCCAAGAAGAGAAAAAAATGAGTTGGAGACAAACATGGATCACAACCCAAAATGACAAACAAATAGCAGCTTCACACATGTTAGAACTATTATAAAGGTCGTCTCTATTTAAAGCTAGCAAAAACTTAGTTCTCTGTGTCTACCTTCTTGTTCAATTCAAGTAATACCTATTCATTTTGAATCTTAATTTAAAGGTCAGGTCACCACTCATAAAAGATGATAATCTTGGGTCCAGTAAAAAGATTGATACAGTTGATCTTTTGGCATTCTCCATAATGATCAGTAACTTTGCTGTCATAACTAATTGAACAACTTATATATAATGAACATTTCAAAATCAATTAAAGTTTCCTTAATGATCCTTGACCAGTAATGATAGCGTCTGGCGTATATACAAAATGTAGTCCCGGTATCAATGATGAGTTTATATTGAACAAATATATAGACATGTATGTCCACGAGAGAACAACACAATACTTGAAAAGTGTATTTTAGACCTCAAAACTGAAAATAATAAACTAGTTAAAGGTGTTCAATCACAAGAAAGATTAGATTTTGGTTCACAAACTTTCCTTTACAAAAAGTATTATTTTTATTTCATGCATTAATTGTCAACAAAAATCTAAGGTGAGCGACACAGGGTCCTTGGACCCTCTAGTTAAGTTTTGCGATAAAATTTTAATTTAATTCTTAAAACCATGATTTTCTTTTTTTTTTCGATTACAGAATGGAATCTGCACTTGGCACACCAATTCCTTATTGGGATTCTACCATTGACTATGAAATGAAGGATCCTGTGGAATCCATTCTATGGACCGCCAGATATTTTGGGAATGGTTATGGTATGGTGAGGACAGGTCCATTTGCTAATTTCGACACACCTCTCGGAAAACTGTTTCGAAACATTGGAAGTGATGGTGCGTTGTATAACAAACCCGGAGTTAACATGCTTTTGTCAAAGTTTAGACTACAACAAATTTCCGAACCAATGGCAGATATGCAAGCTTCAGTTGAAGGACAACATAACAGTGTACATATCTGGGTTGATGGTGTTATGAATAACTTGGAATCTAGTCCCCATGACCCAGTTTTTTTCTGTCATCATGCCTTTGTAGACTTTATATGGGAATTGTTTAGAAAACAACAAATCACTCGTGGTATCGATCCAGCTACTGATACTTTTGAACAACCAGCAAACGTAACGTTTCAAGGAATAACCGAGGTAGCGGTCGGCCTTAGAGGATATTATAACAATGATGGTTATTCAGATAAGATAGCAAACATGGTGAAGTACGATCCTCAACCACAGTGTCCAACATGTGCAGGCAGTCAAGATCTGTATTGTGACGAAAAAAGGGTATGTGTAAGCAGAAGAAGAGATCCTAGGGAGTTTGCTGGACAACCGGAAGAAGCTATGGATATGGCAATGAACAATGGAATGATGAACAACGGAAATGATGAATAATGGAATGAAAGAACAATGGAATGAGGAACAACAATCAAAATACCAGACCATTTCCATTCTACAACAGAGACATGCGTGTTCGTATGGATTCTGTTACATTGAATTATAATAACATGATGTGACAGGAAGTATGGACGAGAGATCTAAAATGATGACAATGATGGGAAATATGAACAGACAAATGAATCGGCCAACAAATGATGACAAATGGGAACGGACAGTCAGAATCCGCTGGTAGAATGAAATGCCATCAATGATGAATGTTGATACAAGTTTGAGAATGGATCTTCCACAAATGATGAAAAATGGGGACCGACTATATGACTTTTCCGGCAGAATGAATGGGCCATCAATAATGCATGTTGATACAAATGTTATGTCGAACTCTTTCATACCAATGAATTTAAACAATCAACATGGAATCAATTCAAACATCAGGGTGAACCAACTGGTTAACCCTTTTATATCACCAAACCATAATCACAGAATGCCAGTGGGTCCTGGAGCAGTAATAGATCTAGGTCCTGGGTTAACAGTCGTGGGTGCTGGTGCCAAAATAAATTTCCTGCAGCCAAATGGATTCAGAGGTCACTTTCCAGGAATGAAGGTTCCGACATATTGAGAAAGTACAACCGTTAATAATACAACCTACGTGTTTGTAGTCAAAGAACGTCTGGACAAAAACAAAAAGGTTATGGTTTCATATTTTTGCTATTAAAGCGCCAAAAAAAACAACTAAATTTTTAGATTCAGAAAAAAAATATTGAAAAAGAATGTTGCAAATATTTACATATTATTGAATGACAGTAACGACGGTTAATACATTCGATTTCATCACATCTTATGACGTCCTCAACAGTTTTATCAATTGCACCCTTTGGTGACTGTTCTAAAATTGGTGTGTATATACTAAATTCAATTCTTAACTTTATCAGCAATTATTTGTAGTAATTTCCTGATTAAGTCGTATTAGCTGTTATTGAACACTTGTCTAATTATTGGGACGGTGATATGCAAGTTGATGAACACATTCATCATCTGTAATATTTGTTATCCCAAAATAGGTTAATGTATGTTCAAAGTTGTTCAAAAAATCAGACAGCGATTAATGAGAATAGTTTGCATTGTGTTGTTTATATTTTAAGGACGTATTTTCAAATGCTCATGATTTGTTTGACAGCTATTAACAATCTTTGTCACAGAGGTCCACGTATATTTTCCATCTTACTGATTTTGCTTATCCTTTTTTATAAAACTTTTTATATATGAGTAACAGGTATAAATGAAGCCCTCAGATCATCTTAGTCTACAGATTTTCTGTGACGTCTTATTTCTCAGATTGATGTTTGAATATCCATCGTCTTGCATTCTGGTCATGGTATAGTCTTTTTCTGGGGTAATAAAAGCACATATAATAAATTCTTGCGTTCGAAGATCTTTGGTGGAAAACATTTTTATCTTTTTCTTTTATTCACTGCGGTACTAGAAGTGTATCTAAATAAAAAAAAACGTCATTCAAAAAAGATAAAAGTACATCCAGTATTATTTGTTTTTTCAAATGATAGGGGCATGGTTCATGTATAGGTTATTTCAACTAGATATCCACGGTAACAGTGCAACTGCTGATTTTTAGCAATTTCAAGTTTAACTCTTGACACGTTAATTTATCAGATCCGGATACATTGCTTAGTTTATATAATTTCAGCGAACTCACCATTGCACACGGAATGAATTCTCGATGAAATATTAAAAACAACCAGTTCTTTTATAAATCCATAAATTCATTGAAATGTGTGCAATGTGCTTATTGCTAAGTTTTAAACTTCTGATTTAGAAAGTTCAAAATACATAAAATTGTAACAAGAACTATAACCATAAAATTGATGAACATTATGACTATATTCAAGTTGACTATTCACACATATATAAAAATATTCGGTTTCCCTTAGAAGAACGAATAAAGTATCCAACAACGAAAGTTTATGACCTTGACCATTGTAAAACGTTTCTCCTTTTATTTCGTGCTACTTGTATACACAAATTTTATCGATCTCCAAATTAAGATTTGTCACAACTTTCGGAATTTCCAAATGTGTTTGCACTTCAACGTTGTTTTTGATTTGGAGTTCAATTTGTTTTGATCCGAGCGCCACTGTTGAGTCATGTGTAGACGAGAGACACGTCTGGCGTACGCGTATCAAACTATATTTCTGGTTTCTTTAATAAGTGTTTTTGTCACAGAACATATTATAGGATTCTTGTTAAATATATCGACATGAGGTAAACTTAATTTTTGTCATCGTCTCGATACGTTCACAACCCGTATAGGCTGGTTGTTTGATGAGAGAAGAAAGGGCATTTTTATTCAGATGTATTTCTTGTATTTATAAAACGGACCGGGTCTGAAATATATCTAAAGAAAGTTTCAACAATGCATAGCAGCTTTTTGTGTGTATTCTGCGATTTAATCTTACGTTTTGAACCTGCGTCTGGCGTAAATATCAAATTTAATCCAGATATATATGATGAGTTTATTGTGAGCCTTGTTTGTTAACTATGCCATTTTGTTTCCTGGGGCCTGGAGAGTAGTCAAATTGGCAATCATACTTCATCTTCTTATTTAAAAAAAAAAATTATTAAGTACTTTTTAAATGTTCTCAGATGACGCCAAGATTATAATGAATTATGACACATTATGTATGAATAATAAATCTGAAGTGAAAATCAGAACCAAAACTTCGTCTGAGGCAAAGTTATAATATGTCTTATAGGTAAATTACACAGATATTAGGGTAAACTTTCGTTTTACGATCCAAAATTATACTGCGATATGTAAATATAATGGAATTACATTTAAAAAAAAACCCAAGTTTTATGGATTAAATGTATTTCAATTGATATTGTCAATTAAAAAACTATAATGTATGATATTCATTTTTCAATTAATATTCACGAAGCACTTATATAAATGATAGTAGGTCCAATATGTTTTTCTTCATTTTTTAATGTAACACACGTAGGAATTACGTTACAGTGCATAATATACTTTGGATTCATTAAAATTCGTTGCATACCAATTGTGGATTTCTTGAACCATGAATTTTATTGTTCAACGCAGTTCAAAGTTTCTATTGGCTTAAATGCATATAAGGTTAAAACCACGAAATTAAATATCCACGAAAATACAGGAATCCACAGTAATTTAAGTGAACAATTTCATGGTAAAACATTTAAAGATATTTTTCTCTTTTGAAACATTGACCACATTCTCTTATTAAACGTTTTTTTTATACCGAATTTTAAAATTTGAAGACCCACACTAAAAATACACTGCAGATGATATTATCGAAAAGATGGACTTCGATGTACCATCTTACTGTTTTTTGTTTATTTTGTTTTGAGCATAGCTTTTGTTGATAGGTAATAATGATGCACCACTACATGTCGACTTACAAAGCAGAATGCAAATACATTGCCAAAGACAGACTGAAAAAGTCATATAACAAAACAAAACCCCTTAAATCCCTGAAAACCACAAAAAAGACAATCAACAGTCTTCAAAGCACAAATAGAATATAAGAAAAGAGCTACACGAACCCAACCACGGACGATCTACGGTATTCAAGAATGGGTAATCATAGCCTGCTATATCTTTGGCAATCATCATATTCTTCACAAAGACATTTATTAGTTTAACTCAGTGTTGGTTTCATTCAAAGTAAATAAGACGCTATTGTGCTCACGGCAATTGGAAAGCATCGATCGGCATATGTGAAACAGACATGCCTTAACGGTCAACCAACTTGTGATTGATTGTGTCGATATTTAAAGGGATGACGCCAACTTCATCTCTTCGTTGTAAGAAGCAACCCTCTATCAAAGTGGGACGAAAGATATCAGAGGGACAGTCAAACTCATAAATAGAAAATAAACTGACAACGACATGGCTAAAAAAATGAAAAAGACAAACAGACAAAAAATAGTTCACATGACACAACATCGAAAACTAAAGAATAAACACGAACCCCACCAAAAACTAGGGGTGATATCAAGTGCTCCGGAAGGGTAAGCAGATCCTATTCCCGTCGTGTGCTTATGAGATAACAAATCCGTAAATAGTCTAATTCGGTAGGTCACATTCATGTAAGGAAAGGGATTGTAGTTACGAAGTAAGGAACATATCGATATCATTGTGAAACGGTTATTCCATAACAGCAAACCAACTTTGATGGCGTCCGTAAAATTAACGAAGTGATGATTTCAACTTCACCATTTCGCACTCTTGATTTAATAGCTTCCTTGTGAGCAACAACCCTCTATGAAGAAAATCATGATAGGAAATTCAAGCACGGCAATATCGTATCAATTGGGAGATATATTCACCGTATGCAGGTGCTGCTGGAATGCTGCTACTTAGAATTGGAAATTTCACAATTGGAAAGCTGAAATCATGTCTGCTGTCGTAAAGTTTTGTTTTCAATCAACCATCATTGTCAAAGAGGGCCAAAGGAGGTGCGAAAGATACCAAAGGGACATTTAAACTCAATAAAGAAGATCATGATATGAAGTTTAAAAAAAAGTAAAATCACAAAAAATACTGAACTCCGAGGAAAATTCAAAACGGAAAGTCCCTAATCAAATGGCAAAATCAAATGATAAATTACATCAAACGAATGGAAAACAACTGTCATATTGATGACTTGGTACAGGCATTTTAAATTGTAGAAAATGATGGATTGAACCTGGTTTTATAGCGCATAATCTCTCACTTGTATGATTGTCGCTTCAAATTCCGTTATTCCGTATATACAACGATGCGTGAACAAAACAGACATATGTTTATGTGTTACATATTTGTTTTTCGTTCATTTTTTATATAAATAAGGCCGTTAGTTTTCTCGTTTGAATTGTTTTACATTGTCTTATCGGGGCCTTTTATAGCTGACTATGCGGTATGGGCTTTGCTCATAGTTGAAGGTCGTACGGTGACCAATAGTTGTTAATGTCTGTGTCATTTTGGTCTCTTGTGGACAGTTGTCTCATTGGCAATCATACCACATATTCTTTTTTACATTATCGGCAAAGTAGTCAAAATATGGTTACAGCAGTCATCACTGTGGTAATCTTAAAACAAATAAACATTAACAAAAAAGTACAAAAAGCAGTTATCATATTAAAAATCACATTCATTGTTTCGCTTATTTGGCCAAGTCTATGTGATTATACAGTATGATAGTCGTCTGGTCGTTTGACCGATGATATTATTTTCAATACACGTGACAGTTGGCACTAGTCATGTTGTTGATTTAAGCACAGACCTCCTTGTAAAGAGCAGCGGCTAAAAACCAGTTTGACAGTTTGACAGCAGTCTATCAATGATCTAGTTAATTCAACAAAAGCATACAAGGAAAAAAACCCACAAAAAAAAAAAACAAAAATGCATAAATCGCATTAATCCGAAAGGAGAAAGACTGTATGTGGTACGTTCTTCCTGCTATGCCTGCTTGACCCGCTAGGCGAAATCACATTAAGTCAATATGTAACAGTCTATAATATGAAGGAATTGTAAAAATCTAGATCAAACGACTATACGGATATTTAAGAATCTTAGACCGCAAAAATAAGTTGGTAGAGACTTAAAACAGACATATAATGTTAGTGAACCAATTTGGGATAATGTTTTGATACAGAACATATTTATAGTCTTCTTGTTTAATCTACCGACATGAGGCTTACATAAATTTCGCCACCGTGTACAGACGCTCGCAACCCATATAATCTGGCTGCATTGTGAAAGAAGAAAGGATATTTTCTATAAAAGAGGGACGAAAGATACCAAATGTATATCACGATTCATTTTTATAAATTTTTTATAAATTTTTATAAATTTCCTGTTTTTTAAAAAAAAAATTATAAATTTTTATAAATTTCCTGTTTTCAAAACTTTGAGTTTTACGAAAAACTAAGGATTTCTTATCTCAGGCATAGATTACCTTAGCCGTATTTGGCACAACTTTTTGGAATTGTAGATCCTCAATGCTCTTCAACTTTGTACTTGTTTAGCTTTATAAATATTTTGATATGAGCGTCACTGATGAGTCTTATGTAGACGAAACGCGCGTCTGGCGTACTAAACTACAATCCTGGTACCTTTGATAACTATTTACACCACTGGGTCGATGCCACTGCTGGTGGACGTTTCGTCCCCGAGGGTTTCACCAGCCCAGTAGTCAACATTTAGGTATTGACATGAATATCAATAATATGGTCATTTGTATAAATTTCCTGTTTCAAAACTTTGAATTTTACGAAAATCTAAGGATTTCTTATCCAAGGCATAGATTACCTTAGCCGTATTTGGCACAACTTTTTGGAATTTCATATCCTCAATGCTCGTCAACTTTGTACTTGTTTGGCTTTATAAACATTTTGATATGAGCGTCACTGATGAGACTTATGTAGACAAAACGCGCGTCTGGCGTACTAAATATAATCCTGGTACCTTTGATAACTATTTATAAAACGAACCTGGTGTGCAAAAATATGTAGAGAAAGATTTCAAATATAAAATTCATAGATTCTTGTGCGTATTATGCGTTTTTAACTTCACGGTATCCGTGGATCTTAAACCGCAAAAAATAATTTGGCAGTGACTTGACACAGACATATCGTGTTAATAAAAACAAATTCGTGATGTTGTCAAAAAAAACCCACCTAAATGTAGAGTGGATTTCATGCGTTCTTCATCGTGACTCTTTTTTTGGCAGTTATTGTGAGCATACCACTATTTATGAAATCCTTGTGGTGTGAACATTCACTAGCATAATAACCGAGATATGTAAACGCCGGACAATGGAACAGACGATATATAGCTCACGAGAAATTGGAAGTTGGCAACTAAAAGGTTTATCTGTGTCAACATTCAGGAACAATTCATGATATGTAGTAGATCTTCTTCTTGCAGTAATAGACTTGGTTTTAAGTGAAATGGAAGTGAATTGTTGACTGAAATGACATCATCAATATCTTTGAAAATAAATTAAACAACATAGCATGATTTGGTTTTTTCTTTTTTTAATTTAGTATGAGTACAAACACATGTAGATCGATTAGGTTGCACAATTTTACCCGTTGAAAAACCGACAGTTTGCTGAAATATAATTCCCCACGATAACGAAGACCAGAATTTGGATTCAACGATATCATTTTCTGTTTATTTAAGGTTTGGATGTTACAACCCTGAGTACAAAGGTCTTTCAAACACTTTTATAGGAAAAATTTTGGAAGCAATAGATATTTAGTAGATATGCGACAATGTGATATGAGTGCCAATGAGATAACTCTCTTTCCTAGTCCCAATGTGTAAAAACGATCTTAAACACCGAGCCTTGGCTAACATCGAACAGCTAGCTATAAAGGGCCCCAAATATTTTTGTGTAAAACTATCTGAACAAAGATGTATGTGTATGTTTACAAAATAGCAGGTTCAAGCGATAGGGTATTATCTTCTGTAAAGAATTTTGTTCGAAAAGTATTGCTAATGTTGATGGTATCGGAACCCTGATTATCAAATTCTTTTTCATAATTTTGGGAAGTAATTTCCATTGATTTGAAAACCTTATAAACAATAATGTGCACGATTATGTCTACCAATATGTACTAAGAAGGCTTTGAACTGATAAATATTAGAAATGTTTGTAATTTGTTTCCATCATATCACCTGAAACTAGGGCACACACTAATTTTTCTTATCCCAATCTGAAACCTGAGAATTAGTCAACCCTTACTCGTTGAAACGATTTGAATTTAATTTTTAGCTAAATAGGTACCACAATCAAACTCCAATCTTAATATTTATAACAATCTGTGACAGATTATCCGCGTTTGTCTCTCTTCATGTGGAATTTAATTTTATTTTCATACGTATGTTTGTCGAAAAAGATAAATATTTCTATTTCTGTATTTGACACATCTCAAAGATAGCTATGAATTTCGAGTTATAGAATCCTTTTCTTGATATTTAGATATGAATACATTTTTTATTTTTTGCATTCTTTAGATTTAAGGTAGATTCATGGTATACCGCCATCTTGGATTGTACAATCACAGTACAAAATCGGTCTATTTAATTGCCCAAATCTGCAAATTTGGAGACATATTTGCAATTTAATGTTAAACTGTTTATTTATATTAAGAAAACTTGGTGATTTATAGTATTTTTCAAAATATATAAACAAATATCATTTTTGTTTGTTTTTAGAATCATTTTTTCAAATGAGCCATTTAAGGGGAGATAACTCTTCTAGTAAAAAAATCATACTGGAATAATAGGGAAATGTTTTATTTGTAGTTGTAGTAAGAAAACAAGTTCGGTGACACCATTTTTTCTTTTATTTTCTTAAAACATATAATAAAACCTATCTTGTCATAATTTATATCAAAATTCTATCCCATAGATTTTTTTTTATGCAAACAAATGTGTTTTTCATGAACAATCTAACTAAATTTTTGCAATTTGCAACGACTCATAGCTTGAAAAATAGCACGATGACCCATACTTTTTATTATAGTTTTGAAAAAAGCATAATAAAATCTTCATTTTGGCAAATTATAAGAAAATTCTGTCTCAAAAAGTATATACTTATGATCTACCTTAATAAGCAGTTAGTGCTGGTGCAGTTTAAATTCCCCGAGGGTATTACCAGCCAAGTAGTGACTTGAGTTATCATTGATGTGTTCATAACTGTAAATTAACTGTTAACAAAACTTTAATTTTTTAAATACTCAGGCTTTTCGACCCCAGGAATAAATTACCGTAGCTGTATTTGGCAAAACTTTTAGGAATTTTTGGTCCTCAATGCTCTTCAACCTCGTACCTCAATTGACCTTTTTAACAATTTTTTTATTCGAGCGTCGCTGATGTGTCTTTTATAGACGAAACTTGCGTCTGGCGTAAATATAAAATTCAATCCTGGTATCTATGCTGTGTTTATTTAATAATACTTGATACAGTTATATCACCGAGACGTAGAAAATAGTTAAAAAAAAAGTTAAAATAGTCCGACCGATTGGTGCAGATATAGGTCAGAATTGCTCACTTGATAAGGAAAGCATAAAACATTGCATAGTAGTTCTTGGTTATATACCCTTTGATTTCAGCCATGGAACCACTCTGAAAAATCCAATATGATTGCCATTATCAAGATGGCGGAAAAACGGTATAAATATCAAGTTTGTCCTAAAGGTATTCTATATAATTTCGGAAAATAAAGTAATGATTCTTTAAAAATGGACTTCATGTTCTTGAATTTGTTATCAATTATTTTAAAATATAAAAAAAATAATTTGGTTATTTCTATAACACATACATTTGCAAATATGGCTGCATATACAAAAACAATTAGTGAAATTCAAAATGTTAATCAATATGTTTCATATTATTCTTTAAACGCTTTTATAATGGTTGGAATGAAATAGGTTGAAACGAGTCGATTGAACTTTAATATAGGTCGGTTAAATGTGGTGGAATAGAAGGTAACTCATCTAAACTTTGAGGCAGTGCCGACGGCACCTTGTCTCGTGTCTCTTCAATGCCACGTCTTACGTCACTTATCGCGTTTTCATCTGTCGTATCTACTAAATCGTCAAATTATTCTATGTAATCAATAGGTGTACCTTTCTCCAGGCGGATTAGACGATTGCCATCATTTAAAATGGTTAAAGGGCCACTATTTCCTTTTCCAACTACGTGCGAAACCAATTCGCAACTATTCAGCGAGCATGGTCCTTAAATGCACTCCTGGTCAGCTCTTTTATTAGTTTTAATGGTAACAGTCATTTTTGAGTTTGGCGGAACTGTGATGGTTCGTTTTATGCAAACTTGCTGAGTTGAAATCTCGTTTCCACTGTTATCAAGAGTTGGTATTACTTTGCTTCATAAAAAAGAATGGCCAACGTAGATACAAGTATCTTGTCTTAGGGAGGGATAAATCCTACTTTGTAAAGAATCACTCTGATTCAAACAAAAAATTCTCTGAAACTGATATTATCAAGATGCTTGATTTCTTGATTGACAACATATTTGTTACGTTCGGAGGACGTGTTTTTCAACAGACTGTCGGAATTCCAATGGGAACAAACTGTGCCCCTCTACTCGCCGACTTGTTTCTTTATTATTATGAGGCTGACTTCATGCAGGAACTTCTTAGGAAGAAAGACAAGAAGTTAGCAATATCCTTTAACTCTACTTTCCGCTATATAGATGATGTTCTTTCACTAAACAATTCAAAATTTGGTGACTATGTGGAACGCATCTATCCAATCGAACTAGATATAAAGGATACTACAGATACAGTTAAGTCGGCTTCATATCTTGACTTACATCTAGAAATTGACAATGAGGGTCGGTTGAAAACAAAACTTTACGACAAAAGAGATGATTTCAGCTTTCCAATTGTGAATTTTCCATTTCTAAGTAGCAACATTCCAGCAACACCTGCATACGGGGTATATATCTCCCAATTGATACGATATTTCTGTGCTTGCATTTCCTATCATGATTTTCTTGATAGAGGTTTGCTGCTCACAAGGAAGCTATCAAACCAAGAGTTCCAAATGGTGAAGTTGAAATCATCCCTTCGTAAATTTTACGGACGCCATCACGAGTTGGTTGACCGTTATGGAATAACCGTTTCACAAATGATATCGGATATGTTCCTTACGTCGTAACTACAATCCCCTTCCCTTTCATGAATATGACCTACCGAATTAGACTATTTACCGGATTTGTAATCACATAAGCAACACGACGGGTGCCACATGTGGAGCAGGATCTGCTTACCCTTCCGGAGCACCTGCGATCACCCCTAGTTTTTGGTGGGGTTCGTGTTGTTTATTCTTTAGTTTTCTATGTTGTGTCGTGTGTACTATTGTTTTTCTGTTTGTCTTTTTCATTTTTAGCCATGGCGTTGTCAGTTTGTTTTAGATTTATGAGTTTGACTGTCCCTTTGGTATCTTTCGTCCCTCTTTTATTACCACTGGGTCGATGTCTCTGCTGGTGGACATTTTGTCCCCGAGGACATCATCCGCCCAGTAGCAAAACTACATTGCATGAACTTACGAAGATCAAACAGGAAACTGGCTCGGACGTCGCCCAGTATAAAAAGGTCCGAAACAGACGTCACCATGGACACGGTGTCGTCTGATACGGCAGGTGTCCCCTCATCACCAGACATGACAAATATCTCAAACACGACTCATTCAGATCATCGTCCTAGTGACAATAGCAATATTACACATATACAGCCATGTTCAGTTCTCCTTAAAGACATTTTGGTGTTTGATGACACAGTAGAACACTGTCGCATTTCAAAATGTGAGACCAAAGGCTGCAAAACTTGTACTATTTTAATTACAGATGCTGAATTCACTAGCAATTTGACCAAGAAGTCATATTTTACCAGAAGTTACGATGATCTGAATTGTAAATCGATAAATGTCGTCTACGGATTAGAGTGCAACCTCTGCGGATTGGTATACGTCGGTGAAACGCAAGGAAGGCTTAACAAACGTATGTGCGGTCATAGATCAGACATTAACCTTAATGCTAACGACATTCTATACCAGCATTTCAATCAGCCCGATCATTCCATCGTTTCTATGACAGTTCGCATTATCGAAAAGATATACCATAGCTCTAACAATCCTAATCTTTCAACGACTCTCCGTAGACAAAAAGAAGACTACTGGATTAGACAATTGGGAACTGCAACACCTTATGGCTGCAATGACAAAATTGATGGTATAGGTATTATATCTAGTCCTTCGTGTAACTCGGTGAATGTGATGAATATTTTCAACTCGACTCCTCGACGTAGACGCAGTCATGGTCATCGTCATTATACATCACCTTCTCTGCATGATGTCTCTATTAATGACTTGCTGCCATTCATACAAAAGCCGTTAGGTATTCATCACATTCGCACGAAACTGTATTCATTACCCCTTTCAAAACTTCATTCTCTGTTCAATTTGTGTTTGGAATCCACTGTTACAAACCCTCATTCAAACCAATACAAACTTGAAGCTATAATTTCGGATATTGCAAGTCACAGACTTTTCAAGCCAGTTCGCATTGAAAAAGATGAAAAAGAGAAAAGATTTTTTCTTAATCTTTCCTTTGCCAACAAAGGTCTCGATGGCGTCAACGTAGGCAATATCCTTCAACATAAATTAGTACAATCGAAATACCTCCTTATTTCAAAGACCAGTCTGTACCAATAATTTCTTATACCTATACCAAACCTATTGCAACTAAAATTTTCAATTACAAACGCGTTTTGCAGGATCTCGATATTGACGACTTCAAGTCTAAACCTCCTGATTGCACTTGTGCTAGTTCCAAATTCACATATAATCCTGCTGGCCACGTTATTACCGGTGACCTTAACATTGTTAATAACACTTCTCTACGAAATGTGTTATCGAAAGGTCCCAAATATCGTGAGCCTAAATCCATCAATTGAAAATACAACTTTAAAATTTTGATGGATTCAGTCGAGGATTATGCCAGGCAATGGGCTAAACGCGAGAAGGAAGACGTAGACACTCTTTCCGAATGGATTAAGGCAGTGAGGTCGTTGATACAAATCAGAATTAAGAAACTGAATGGGTCCATCAATGCCCATGCTACGTCAATCTTTAAAGACCCAAATGTTGCAAAACACCTATCCGACCTCCATGACAAATATGTTGTTGTCCCCGCAGATAAAGCCCCAAATAACATCGTTTTTGTGTGTAAAAGTCACTACATCAACTGCTTGATAAACGAATTAGGTATTGACAATTCACTTGGAAACTCAACATATACCCTCACGACACTTACCAAAGAGGAAATCCTGGATAATCATAGGTCTGTTCTATGTTCCTTTGGAATTTCAACCAAAGATGAAGAACTGGATCTTCCATCACTGTATTGGATACCTAAACTACATAAGTGTCCTTACAAACAACGGTATATTGCTGGGTCTTCCAAGTGCTCCACGAAACCTCTTTCTAAATTATTAACATCTATTTTATCAGCAATCAAAGACGGGCTTCAAAGTTATTGTGAAACTGCCTATTCTAGAGGTGGCGTGAATCAGATGTGGATACTTAAAAATTCAAAAGATCTTTTAGAGTACATACAATCTAACTCTCTTTCATCTTGTAACAGTATTAAAACATTTGACTTTTCTACTCTGTACACAAGTATTCCTCATTCCAAACTAAAAGACAAATTGAAAGAGTTGGTATTACTTTGCTTCATAAAAAAGAATGGCCAACGTAGATACAAGTATCTTGTCTTAGGGAGGGATAAATCCTACTTTGTAAAGAATCACTCTGATTCAAACAAAAAAGTCTCTGATATTATCAAGATGCTTGATTTCTTGATTGACAACATATTTGTTACGTTCGGAGGACGTGTTTTTCAACAGACTGTCGGCATTCCAATGGGAACAAACTGTGCCCCTCTACTCGCCGACTTGTTTCTTTATTATTATGAGGCTGACTTCATGCAGGAACTTCTTAGGAAGAAAGACAAGAAGTTAGCAATATCCTTAAACTCTACTTTCCGCTATATAGATGATGTTCTTTCACTAAACAATTCAAAATTTGGTGACTATGTGGAACGCATCTATCCAATCGAACTAGAGATAAAGGATACTACAGATACAGTTAAGTCGGCTTCATATCTTGACTTACATCTAGAAATTGACAATGAGGGTCGGTTAAAAACAAAACTTTACGACAAAAGAGATGATTTCAGCTTTCCAATTGTGAATTTTCCATTTCTAAGTAGCAACATTCCAGCAGCACCTGCATACGGGGTATATACCTCCCAATTGATACGATATTCCCGTGCTTGCATTTCCTATCATGATTTTCTTGATAGAGGTTTGCTGCTCACAAGGAAGCTATTAAACCAAGAGTTCCAAATGGTGAATTTGAAATCATCCCTTCGTAAATTTTACGGACGCCATCACGAGTTGGTTGACCGTTATCGAATAACCGTTTCACAATTGATATCGGATATGTTCCTTACGTCGTAACTACAATCCCCTTCCCTTTCATGAATATGACCTACCGAATTAGACTATTTACCGGATTTGTAATCACATAAGCAACACGACGGGTGCCACATGTGGAGCAGGATCTGCTTACCCTTCCGGAGCACCTGAGATCACCCCTAGTTTTTGGTGGGGTTCGTGTTGTTTATTCTTTAGTTTTCTATGTTGTGTCGTGTGTACTATTGTTTTTCTGTTTGTCTTTTTCTTTTTTAGCCATGGCGTTGTCAGTTTGTTTTAGATTTATGAGTTTGACTGTCCCTTTGGTATCTTTCGTCCCTCTTTTATCAAATGCCGCATTTTTCACTTTATTGTTGATGGTAATTGTGGGAGTACTCAGGTTTATCACTGCGCTCAGTGTGTCCAAAATATCTAGCCTAAGAATAACATCGTCTGTTAATGGCTCTTTGTAAACATCCCATTGTATGTTTACTCTATTAATGTCGAGAGTCGTTCTTTATAATCTTCCCAATAACAAGCTGTTAACCCAAAACACGTAGCGTTATGTTCCCCAAATCTCTATTTTCTGCCGGAATTAATTTCTCATTTACGAATGTTATCATTGCAGCAGTGTCCACAATTATGCTTACATTCTGGTCATGTATAGTACCTCGTAGTGCTAAGCTCTTTTAAATGGTTTGTCTGATGACAATATCGGACCTCTGTTCGATTTTGTGATGAGGTGATGTTTCATGGCCATTAGACTTTGGAATCGTGCGTTGGCCTACTGGCCCGACCCTTTCCTGTTTAAAGACTCCATTGTTAGGGTTGCACTTTGATTTGCTACGTATCATTGTGAAGGCGACCGTTGTCTGAAATAACCGGGATTTCTGGAGTTTGCCCGTGGATAGGCTAACCGTTGTCTTTAGGGACTATATGATCTCTAGCTTAGTGGGGGTGTTGCTGATCGATAGGCATTAAGCTTGGTTGTATTTCTATCAGGCAATCTACCGCGATTGTATTGCTCATGAGATCTTCCACGTGTATATTGATCAGGTGATCTTCCATTGAACTGGCGATCTTTCATGATTATTTGATCAGAAGAACCGAGGTTATACTGATCGGCCAATCCACGGTTATGCTGATTAGTTGAAAGCATAACATCAGCTACTTTTGTGACAATTTGTGTGAGGTTATGCCCCTCATTATCCAAAGGACTGCTTATATTTTCTTTATCGGTCGGTGATACTGCGCCATCAGCGAAGTAGACTTGTCGATGGTCATTATTGGCACTTTTTGATCCATATATCGCCATCTGGTTTGCTATAGAAGTTTTCAATTGTTTTAACGCCTTGTTGAATGTTTCTGGGTTCCTCTCTATTACATGCCTTGACGAATCTTTGTCTTTATATCCTCGACGATCCCTTGCACCAAGATGTTCTTGCCATCGGGTATATTTTCTCTCCAATGAGAAGTCTGAAGAAGAGGTTTGGCCTCACTCTTTTGGTTTCCTCTGCCCTTTCCTGAATCGGTCAGTGGAGACAGCTTGCTGTTATGGGAAGCCTGTTAGAGCTCCAGGAGCTGACGAGGTTGTCATAATTGGAGTGATAAATGTGGGATTTGCCATTGACTCGACGGGAATGATACCGTAAGTAGGCACAGCATTCAGCTTTGGAGAAACTTGATAGAATCCACTTGCAGCCAATTGTTTCTGTAATGGTGTGCAGCTCTGAACCAAATATTATTGACCCGTAGTAGATGGTAAGTGTGCGTAAGAAGACACATAAGCCTTTTGCTGGTATCCTTGATAAGTACTAGAGGTTTTTAGTATGTTCCTAAATGGAGATTGTTGTTGAATAATTTGAACTGGCTCATGCAGGGCCAAGGACCCTGACATAGGACTTTTGACTTTTGAACTACAATTGGAGAAAGACCCAAGGCATGGATTTTGTTGTGTACTTTTGGTAAACTTGCGTTGTACTGGCTAGGTCAAATTTTGGCTTAGATGATGTGTCCATTGCAGGAATTTTTACTTCTTTATTTCTGTTGTCCACTCATTTACAACAGATGCCAGTGGTTGGAAGGTACCCTGCTGTTCAAATGCACTTTTAAATTGAACTGTGTCTCCTTCCTCAGTTGTTGTCAGCTTGTCCATTCGTATCACCACAACATTGAATATCTTATTGGTCTGACTATCAATTCCGCCAAGCAATAATTACTAGCCTTGTGGTCTATCCTGTCTTTAGACTGCTGCAGTTGCTGAGATATTGCTCTCATATGTTCTTTATTCATATTCATTGCCTCTTTCTGTTCAGCTTGAAACGTAATGAGACCAACACATATTTTATCGCTCTGTTATATATTGCGGTAAATCTCAGCTGTTCTTTGAGCATTAAATTCACTATCTGCTAAAAATTCTTGGTACAATTGTTTAATAGTCATTTCTGATCTGTCCTCTGTTAAAGCGTCTACAGCTGTGGGTTTCTCCATATCCCCAAGTGATTCAGTTTCTGCCATTTCAATGTTCTTGTCCTTGTTGTCCTCAATTCCTGCCATTTCACTGATATGTGTTTAAATGATTCTCAATTCACAGTTTAATATCTCAAATTGCAAAATATTGCGACCAAAGAAATAAGTTAGGCACTAATTATATCTTAAGGCAGATAAATCCCAAATCACAGCTTTTATGTGTGACCCAAGACAACAAATAGTGCAGTTTTTAATGGAAGCTAAACTGCAGCTTTTTTTATGAAAGCTACTAATTTGTGTATGAAATGACAAGCAAGGCAAAATCAAAAAGGACAGAACTGGAACAGATACTAAATGACACTATACATCAATAAAATGCTTATATTCAGGTCAATTTACAATAATGAATATTTGCTTCTTTTTCAAGGCGGCCATTTTGAAAATAGCCGTCATTTTGTATTTCAAAGATAGATCAAAACAAAATCTACACCAAGTCATTCAAATACGTTGGTTTTTGTGCTTCCAGGATCAAATCCACTGTGGTTTGTGCAATACTGGAAAATATTTGAGAACGTACGTCAGCCATCTTGAAATAAGCCGCCATATTGAATTTTGAGGGTGGGTCCATAGCTAATATTGCTCAGTACACAAAAATGTACCATCATGCAAAAATTGGTGCTTTCCTCATTATTTGAGCAATTTTTTCACCGATCGGCCGGACTAAAAGAAATGTCTTTGAATCGTCCTTTACTTTCAGCTAAAGTTCCCTCCATTGTCCACATAATCTTCTCATTACATATGAAGAAATAACTCACCACACAATCTTGATTGATCATGTTATTTGTATACATTCTTTCCATTGAAAAAACTGAAAAATTAACAACCTAAAAAAATCAAGATTTATCTTAATCTATTTCTTGTTCAGCTTCATCGACGACATTTACATAAAGTGAAAGACATCCGAACAATAATTTAATTAATGTATTCAATATGTCAGCAACGCATTTCTCTCAATGGATTCCTTTACGTTATGTATGCTTCTTTCAAGGCAACGTTCATTGACACTTCTACAAAAGCGAGAGATGGAAGCATGTCAAAAGATGTGAACTGAAACCAAAAGACTCATAGTTGTTGACCCTCAATGTTGTTACCTAAAACACTTTACAGAAAACAGCATCTATTGTTTGCAATGAAAATCAAGTCATTTTTCGTGTAAACACCATCAACCATTATCAATTTAAGGATGTACGTAGGTGAGGTTTTGGAATTTGTGTCAGATATTTGGACTCCTTGGATTTTTTCATACGATACAAGGTAAAATATTTTGCCCCATTAATACACCTATTTATCTTTTAATATAAGACTTAATCGGGCATAAAATGTCAATTGACAAAGTTAAGCAGATTCTTGATTTTCTTTCTTTTGATTTGAGACCCAAATAATACCAATGCAAATATAAGGTAAAAGACCGAGTCAACCTTTTCTCGCCATATTTTAATAATCAAATATCTCGAAAAGGAGCTCTATGACCTATCAATATTTTTTAGCTTATTTTGATCCTTCACTAGTACTCTTCCAGCTTATAGTATCAATTTTAAATTCTTGATTTATCTTATTTCTTATAAAATCACCTAAGTACATCTCCAATTAAAAGAGGGACGAAAGATACCAGGGGGACAGTCAAACTCATAAATCGAAAATAGTAAAAATATGGGTACATCAGATATCACTGTGTTACAATTTGAAAAGAAACAATTTTACCAAAAAAGCACAAAAGCATCTATCAAATTAAAAAAAAAAATCATTGCTTCGCGCGTCTGACGTCAGAAAATTAATACGTCACATATGAAGAAATTTTTGATAGCGCTAAACCTCTCACTTGTACGATAGTCTAATTAAATTCCGTTATATTTACAACGATGCGTGAATAAAACACACAATAAAAAAACAGTCAAAATATGGGAACAGCAGTCACTGTTTTACAACATTCCCCTTGTAAAATTATAAAATTAATTTGTATAAACATTGAATGACAAAGTTTCTTCATATGTGACGTATTAATTTTCTGACGTCAGACGCACGAAGCAATGATTTTTTTTTTTAATTTGATAGATGCTTTTGTGCTTTTTTTGTAAAATTGTTTCTTTTCAAATTGTAACACAGTGTATCTGATGTACCCATATTTTTACTATTTTCGATTTATGAGTTTGACTGTCCCTCTGGTATCTTTCGTCACTCTTTTAATTGGAGATGTACTTAGGTGATTTTATAAGAAATAAGATAAATCAAGAATTTAAAATTGATACTATAAGCTGGAAGAGTACTAGTTAAGGATAAAAATAAGCTAAAAAATATTGATAGGTCATAGAGCTCCCTTTCGAGATATTTGATTATTAAAATATGGCGAGAAAAGGTTGACTCGGACTTTTACCTTATATTTGCATTGGTATTATTTGGGTCACAAATCAAAAGAAAGAAAATCAAGAATCTGCTTAATTTTGTCAATTGACATTGTATGTGCTATTAAGTCTTATATTAAAAGATAAATAGGTGTAATGAGGCAAAATATTTTACCTTGTATTGTATGAAAAAATTCCAAGGAGTCCAAATATCTGACACAAATTCCAAAACCTCACCTACGTACATCCTTAAATTGATAATGGTTGATGGTGTTTACACGAAAAATGACTTGATTTTCATTGCAAACAATAGATGCTGTTTTCTGTAAAGTGTTTTAGGTAACAACATTGAGGGTCAACAACTATGAGTCTTTTGGTTTCATTTCACATCTTTTGACATGCTTCCATCTCTCGCTTGTGTAGAAGTGTCAATGAACGTTGCCTTGAAAGAAGCATACATAACGTAAAGGAATCCATTGAGAGAAATACGTTGTTAGCATATTGAATACATTAATTAAATTTTTGTTCGAATGTCTTTCACTTTATGTAAAAGTCGTCGATGAAGCTGAACAAGAAATAGATTAAGATAAATCTTGATTTTTTTAGGTTGTTAATATTTCAGTTTTTTCAATGGAAAGAATGTAAACAAATAGCAGGATCAATCAAGATTGAGTGGTGAGTTATTTCTTCATATGTAATGAGAAGATTATGTGGACAATGGAGGGAACTTTAGCTGAAGGTAAAGGACGATTCAAAGACATTTCTATTAACTTTTTTTTAGATCTATTTTCTACGTCTAGGTGATATAACTGTATCAAGTATTACTAAATAAACACAGCATATATACCAGTATTGAATTTTATGTTTACGCCAGACGCACGTTTCGTCTATAAAAGACACATCATTGACGCTCGAATAAAAAAAATGTTTAAAAGGTCAATTGAGGTACGAGGTTGAAGAGCATTGAGGACCAAAAATTCCTAAAAGTTTTGCCAAATACAGCTACGGTAATCTAATCCTGGGGTCGAAAAGCCTTAGTGTTTAAAAAAATTCAAAGTTTTGTTAACAGTTAATTTACAGTTATGAACACATCAATGATAACTCAAGTCACTACTTTGGGGTGGTAATACCCTCGGGGAATTTAAACTGCACCAGCACTAACTGCTTATTAAGGTAGATCATAAGTATATACTTTTTGAGACAGAATTTCTTATAATTTGCCAAAATGAAGATTTTATTATGCTTTTTTCAAAATTATAATAAAAAGTATGGGTCACCGTGCTATTTTTCAAGCTATGAGTCGTTGAAAATAGCAAAAATTTGGTTAGATTGTTCATGAAAATACACATTTGTGTGCATAAAAAACAATTCGATAAAATTTTGATATAAATTATGACAAGATAGGTTTTATTATATGTTTTAAGAAAATAAAAGAAAAAATGGTGTCACCGAACTTGTTTTCTTACTACAACTAGAAATAAAACATTTCACAATTAGTCCAGTATAATTTTCTTACTAGAAGAGTTATCTCCTCTTAAATGGCTCATTTGAAAAAATGATTCTAAAAACAAACAAAAATGATATTTGTTTATATATTTTGAAAAATACTATAAATCACCAAGTTTTCTCAATATAAATAAAAAGTTTAACCATTAAATTGCAAATCTGTCTACAAATTTGCAGATTTGGGCAAATAACTAGACCGATTTTGTACTGTGATTGTACAATCCAAGATGGCGGTATACCATGAATCTACCTTAAATCTAAAGAATGCAAAAAATAAAAAATGTATTCATATCTAAATATCAAGAAAAGGATTCTATAACTCGAAATTCATAGTTATCTTTGAGATGTGTCAAATACAGTAATAGAAATATTTATCTTTTTCGACAAACATACGTATGAAAATAAAATTAAATTCCACATGAAGAGAGACAAACGCGGATAATCTGTCACAGATTGGTTTAAATATTAAGATTGGAGTTTGATTGTGGTACCCATTTAGCTAAAAATTAAATTCAAATCGTTTCAACGAGTAAGGGTTGACTAATTCTCAGGTTTCAGATTGGGATAAAAAAAAAAACAGTATGTGACAAATTACAAACATTTCTAATATGTATCAGTTCAAAGCCTTCTTAGTACATATTGGTAGACATAATCGTGCACATTACTGTTTATACGGTTTTCAAATCAAGGGAAATGATGAAAAAGAATTTGATAATCAGGGTTCCGATACCATCAATATTAGCAAATCTTTTCGAACAAAATTCTTTATAGAAGATAATACCCTATCGCTTGAACCTGCTATTTTGTAAACATACACATACATCTTTGTTCAGATAGTTTTACACAAAAATATTTGGGGCCCTTTATAGCTAGCTGTGCGATGTGAGCCAAGGCTCGGTGTTTAAGACAGTTTTTACACATTGGGACTTGGAAAGAGAGTTATCTCGTTGGCACTCATATCACATCATCGTATTTCTACCAAATATATATTGCTTCCAAAAAATTTCCCATAAAAGTGTTTGAAAGACCTTTGCACTCAGGGTTGTAACATCAAAACCTTAAATAAACCGAAAATGATATCGTTGAATCCAAATTCTGGTCTTCGTTATCGTGGGGAATTATATTTCAGCAAACTGTCGGTTTTTCAACGGGTAAAATTGTGCAACCTAATCGATCTACATGTGTTTGTACTCATACTCAATTAAAAAAAGTAAAAACCAAATCATGCTATGTTGTTTAATTTTCAAGATATTGATGATGTCATTTCAGTCAACAATCCACTTCCATTTCTTTACAAATTTTTGATTTTTTTTTAAATACTAAGGCTTTTCTACCTCAGGCATAGATTACCTTAGCTGTATTTGGCAAAACTTTTAGGAATTTTGGTTCTCGATGCTCTTCAACTTCGTACTTTAATTGGCCTTTTTAACTTTTTTGGATTCGAGCTTCACTGATGAATCTTTTGTAGACGAAACGCGCGTCCGGCGTATATACTAAATTTAGTCCTGGTATCTATGAAGAGTTTATTTAGATCGCCAGACGCGCGTTTCGTCTACATAAGACTCATCAGTGACGCTTATAAAGCCAAACAAGTACAAAGTTGAAGAGCATTGAGGATCTAAAATTCCAAAAAGTTGTGCCAAATACGGCTAAGGTAATCTATGCCTGGGATAAGGAATCCTTAGTTTTTCGTAAAATTCAAAGTTTTGAAAACAGGAAATTTATAAAAATAAATCGTGATTTCATTTATAGAAAATATCCTTTCTTCTTTCACAATGCAGCCAGATTATATGGGTTGTGAGCGTCTGTACACGGTGTTAAAAATTATGTAAGCCTCATGTCGGTAGATTAAACAAGAAGACTATAAATATGTTCTGTATCAAAACATTTATCCCGAATTGGTTCACTAACACTATATGTCTGTTTCAAGTCTCTACCAACTTATTTTTGCGGTCTAAGATTCTTAAATATCCGTATAGTCGTGTGATCTAGAATTTTACAATTCCTTCATATTATAGAATGTTACATATTGACTTAATGTGGTTTCGCCTTGCGGTCAAGCAGGCATAACAGGAAGAACGTACCACATACCGTCTTTCTCCTTTCGGATTAATGCGATTTATGCATTTTTGTTTTTTGTGAGTTTTTTTCCTTGTCTGCTTTTGTTGAAATAACTAGAACATTGACAGACTGCTGTCGCCTAATATCAAACTGATTTATAGCCGTTGCTCCTAGTACGCCGGTGTGCTCTTGTCACGTGAATATTCAATAAAGACATGTTGCCTTTTCGTGAATTTAAACGTGTCTCTGCAGGTCTTTTATAGTTTAAATAATTCTATTGTTCAAAATGACAAAATGATCAGACAAAAGTTTTACAACTTAGTAACATCTTCTCCAAAACAAAACAAAATATACACATTAATTAATGAACACATCAAATATTTCATACTAACAAATAATTTAAGAATAAAGACATGAAAACAAAAGGAAACTTTTTGAAGCGAATCAATGGATTTTAATTGAGTGCATCTTTTTACAGTATAAATAAGACACAAACACACCGAATACTTAGTAAAAGAGGGACGAAAGATACCAAAGGGACAGTCAAACTCATAAATCGAAAATAAAGTGACAACGCCATGGCTAAAAATGAAAAAGACGAACAATAGTACACATGACACAACATAGAAAACTAAAGAAAAAAACAACACGAACCCCATGAAAAACTAGGGGGGATTTCAGGTGCTCCGGAAGGGTAAGCAGATCCTGCCCCACATGTGGCACTCGTCGTGTCGCTTGTTTGATGACAAATCCGTTAAATTGTCTAATTCGGTAGGTCACATTCATGTCGGTAGGTCTTTTGTGCACGTATTTGTGGTCTTCTGGGTTTATTCACATTCAATGATTACATCGGGAGAAGGTCCGTTTGATTTTTCCTAGCAGCTTCAAAAATGTTTATCTTTGCTATATCTCAATTGATTCATTTGGATTTATCACCATACATTTTTCTGATTTAGCTGAATTTAAATTTGTGCCAGACTTGCGTTTCATCTACCAAAGAATCATCAGTGACGCTCGAATCCACCTACGAATCATGTGATTTACTTTATGTTACCAATGTGCTTAATATTTGGTTATGTGACACATTTAGTGGTAAAAACAACAGAAATTCAACCATAATTGTTGATGCCTACTATTAATGTCACTTAGGGACTGTGCAATATTAATCTTAGGGTTGTGCCGGTGCAAACATGGACGGGGCACTTACGTTTTTCATGCAAATAACGAGCGGGGCAGACAGACTTTTTAAATTCACGAAAAGACCACATTTCTATATTGAATATTCACGTCACAATAACAGACCGGCGTACTCGAAAACTTAGATGTGCAAATCAATATAAAAATACGGAGATGTAGTATGATTGCCAAAGAGACAACTATCCACCCCACGGAAATTGTATTTAGCTAAATGAATTTGTGGGACACTCCAAAAATTGATGACCTGAACGTTCTTTGGACTTTGTATGTTCATACTTTTTTACATCTTGTAGCTTTAGAAAATGAGCGGTGACCATTCGTTTTTATTATCATTTTTGAACATACATCAATATATTCTACGTTTAGGCAAATTATGAACAAATTATCATTTTTAAAACAGACTCACATACCACCGTAAAACAATACGTTTCTTGACCATTCGTTATGACATAACTGCTACTATTTTCTGCACCAGATGTGCATTTTTTTTGGTGATAGGCCAAAATATTTGAAAATCTGAAACTTATTAAAAAACTCAAGAGACCAAAAAAAAAAAGAAAAAAAAAAAAGGTGTAGACAAAGCCGTTCATGGAATAAGAGCTTTGCATGAAAGATATATATTCCTTAAACTTATTTTTGATTCAGTTTCATCGAAGACGTTTACATAAATTGAAAAAACATCAAAAGAGGAACTTACTATATTATTTTAATATGCCACAACAACCTTCTCCAAATAGATTCTTTTATTTTTTCATTCTACTTTCAGGGCAAAATTCATTGACACAATTCAGAATCTAGAGAATCGTGGTAATTTCATTGCTCGTACCCCAAAATGAAAATATCGTCACGTCATTGGTTGAATTTACATTGTTTATGACATTTCAATCAATCACGACGTGTTGGTGTGTACTTTTGAAAATATTACCCAGGATGCATTAGATTCTGGAACGGCGAATTGAGAGATGGAATCATGACAATAGGTGTGTACTGCAAACAAAATGACAAACTCATATTTGTTGCTCCCCATTGTTGACATCAAAACCACTTTATGAAAAGCACAACATACAGCCAGTGTTACGGAATTAAAATGTAAGATAAGAAATAAAGATTGCGCACGATTGCCAAAACGGGATCAGTGTTGATACCGGATAAGGTGTCATACAATGATACACCATATCCGTCATTTCTAATAGTTTTTTGGTACAATTGATACATTTGTCAGAGAGGCGTCATCTCAAACTTATATGTTCTTTACGTCGTAACTACAAAATTCGTCCAGGTTCATGAATGTGACCTACCAAATTATTAAAACCAGACAAAAAAATACCACCAGAGCAAATAAAAAAGAAATATGATAATTATTTGCAATGCTATGACGTCAGCTGTAATATTAATTTAGATAAAGATTTTGGCGGGGTTCGTGTCGCTCATTAATTTGTTTGTGTATACTATTGTTTGGGTATTAGTCTTTTGTTTTTTTATTTATGGCGTTTTTGGTTTATTACCAACTGTTGAATCTAAATGTTACTCTGGTATCTTTCGAATCTCTTTTATAGCATTAATATGGCAACAGTATATATAATAAAACATATGGAACGTCAAAACCTGTCGAATGGATTATTACAATTTAGCTTAATCAAACATTGTAAACACCGCTTCATGCTTAAACATTAAGTTGATGATATAAACTTATATTCAAATATCGTAAAATAACAAAAACAAAAACAAAAACAAAACTTACTGGAATTCCATGGACACATACCAGGAACCTCATTTCAGTGGTTGTAATTGTTGCCGTTTTCCATATTTGTTTTTCGTTCCATGAAGTTGTATTAATGTACCAATTTGTTTTCTTATTGGAACGTTATCACATTTTATAATAATTGGAATTCAAATCTTACTTTACGGTATTGATCTTGATTTTTGTTGAAAGCCGTACAAGGATCTATGAATTATGGTTAATTGTTTCATTTGCATTTATACTAAAACTCTTTATTTTTCAATCATTTAGATTGTGAGCGAGTGGGCTGAGTTCACACATAAAAGCTTGCATCAAAGGATTTTCTACAAGTGAAAGGTTGAGCTACAAGTAGCTATGACACCATGTTTAATCCATCATTTTCCTACATAAGGAAATGCCGGTACCAAGTCAGAATAATACAGTTATTTCCATTCATTTGATGTATTTCATAGTGTTTTAAAATTGTACAGTTTTGCCTAACCGATTACTCAGATAAGTCTTATACCGATTAACCGGTTAACCGGTACTTTAAGTTGACATTTGAGGGCCTTATAAAAAATACCCTACACATGTACGTTTCATAATACAATGAATTGAAGTTTGTACATTATCATTATAAGGTTGGTCTGTGAGAATTTCTGTCGAGGTTTAAAATTTTATAATCATTTACACCCACAGAGACTCGAAACAAAGACATATTGATGCCAACGTTTAAAACGTTAATAATGTAACACAAATAGAAAGGAAATACGAAAAAAAGATTGAAAAAACATAGATATTTTTACTGTATCTACAATGTCGTTTATAATAACTTCAGCTTAAAAAAAAAAAAAAAACATCTTGATCTCGTCGAATTAAAAAGGTCTGAAACCGATGATTCTTTCGTTTTCTCTTGATGTCTCAGAAATTATGTGGAATGTTTCAATTTGAAAGGATAAAACCTGTTACTCGTACCATCAATGAAATTGAGAATGGAAATGGGGGAATGTGTCAAAGAGACAACAACCCGACCAAAGAGCACAAAACAGCTGTAGGCCACTAATTGGTCCTCAACACAGCGAAAAATCACGCACTCGTAGGCGTGCTTTACTGGTCCCTCAAACAAAAATTTATACTAGATCAGTAATGATAGACGTCATACTTAACTTAGAAATATATATATGAACTAAAATTAAAAATAATTCAAGTAAACATTAATTACAATCACGTTGATTTGCCTTTCATAATTTTTTAGTTGACATTTCGTTTAAAGTATGACAGAGCCTTGCACGATGGAGGTTGCACTTTCAGATGTAGGTTGCGCAATATTAGATCAAAATAAGATAATGAAGTAAATTGTAAGATTTGATCGGATTACTGATATAAAAAGTAAAATCACAAAAATTGAACTTCGAGGGAAATTGAATCGGCAAGTCCCTAATCAAATGGAAAAATCAAATGACAAAACAAATCAAACGAATGGACAACACCTGTCATATTTCTGACTTGGTACAGGCATTTTCAAATGTAGAAAATGGTGAATTGGACCGGGTTTTATAGCGATAAACCTCTCACCTGTACGACAATTGCATCAAATTCCATTATATTGACAATGATGCATGAACAAAATGTCACAAAAAACATAAAAACAACACGGACCCCACCACAAATTACTGTTTAAAAAACCATGTTTACTAATTATGTTTACTTGAGAAGTTGTCTAAGTTCTAATTAATTTTATGGATTAACACTATCAATCAATATGCTGGACAATTGATTTGTCAAATCAATTACCACGACAATAATTTTTAAATAAAACAGAATTATTTAATAATTTCAATACACATTGATATCAAATCTTTTTAAATTGAAAAATTGAAAAAAAAGTCCACTGAACCGGTGAGTAGTTTTGGTATTCATATTCGATCCTTCCGACGTTTAACCGGTTTACCGTTGACATCACTAGTATTTAAGCTTTTGATTTTGCAATTTGCTAGGGAAGTTCCGATTTCAATTTCCTTGAAGTTCGGTATTTTATTTTATTTTACATACTTATTACTTATTCCAATTTAAAAAAACTCCAAATACACACTATCCTAAACTTTGAAATAATTCATTTTTGTTACATTTAGAACGGGTTTATTTCTGTAAAAACTAAGATAATCGTGACGTGGTTAAACGGGTTCAAGTATACTCTGTATGGTTGCAATCACGCTTACTCATAAAATAATACATAACACACAATACTTACATAATCTTGATTAAAAGAAAGACATTTTCCAATTAATCAATTCACACAGAAGTAAATTCAAACTTATAGTACACATAATGATATGCAAGAAATATAAGGGAAGTGATTACTCATTTTAGAATGATGCATGTTTCATTGAAAAAAATCAAACTTGGCATGTCCTTAACAGATTGGCTATTCATAGATTTTCAACAAAGAATATTTCTCTGACCTGATAACCACAAAGATTTTTTTCTCAGAAAGATGTATTATACATAAATGTACAATTTTTATTTTTTGTTAGAATAAAACTTGCGCAAATTGTCATCCAGGTTTGGATAGTACGGACGTTTACTGAAGTAAACATATGAAAGTAAGTATTTTGATTTCGTATAAGAACAAAAAGACTTAAGATACCTGGAGAAAAATAACCAATATTATTTATAATAGAAAAGGACTAATAAAAGTAAAAAAAAATCTTTATAGGAAACTACAGATTAGGCATATGATGTCATCCAATAATTGGAGATGAGGGTGACCTAAAAAAGGGATGACTTTAATTTCATTAGTTATCTCTCTTGATGCAATAGCAATCTTATAAGCATTAATCTTCTGTTAATGTAATCCAGCAAAGCGCTTTGGACGAATGAAGTTTTTCAAGGAAACAGTGTAGGAAATGCAAGCATTAGTATACAGTTGAGAAATATATGCACGAGTGTATCCATCAGCGCAGTAGACATTATAAAAAGGAAGATGTGGTATGATTGCCAATGAGACAACTGTCCACAAAGACCAAAATGACACAGAAATTAACAACTATAGATCACCGTAAGGCCTTCAACAATGAGCAAAGCTCATACCACATAGTTAGCAATAAAAGGTCCCGATATGACAATGTAAAACAATTCAAACAGAGAAAACTAACGGCCTTATTTATATAAAAAAATTGCTTTGTCTATTTGTCTTTTTGTGAATCTTTCTTACATATGACGTGGCTCTTACATAAACATCCCATCATTGCGTTATTGTGCATGGTAAATAGGTTGTTAATATATTTGTTTGTTTTTACAGTGATTAAGATTATAACACAATGTTGAATACTCTATCCCTTTTTTGACATTTGTAACATATATAATTGTATAATATATGTCACACGTCGTTGTCAATATATTGGAATTTGATGCGACTGTCATGCAAGTGAGATGTTTAGCTAGGTGTAAAACCAGGTTCGATCGGCATTTCTACATAAGGAAATGTCAGGAATTATGACAGTTATTGTCCATAAGTTCAATGTGTTTGAGCTTTTGATTTTGCCATTTGATTAGGGACTTTTCGTTTTTAGTATTTTACTTATATTATTTATAATTTTTTTTTCTTTAATCTAAATATTCAAAAAATACAAGAAAGCTTTTTGGATACATGTCCATTTAAAAGTAAAATTAATAAAGGAAACAGTGCCTTTTTCATCTTTTTTCATTCATTCAAAATGCTTGATTTTTCCCTACATAAAAATGAAAAAAAAATCTTAATTGAAAATCACAATTACTAACACAAGTCTATATATATATTTTGTAATTGTTATAAAATACATCAAATAATATAATTAGAAAATTAAACCTAATCTTGATTTATATTCAATTTTTTAGATATTTACCTCTGAAATTACTTTTTGTGGCGCGATACATTCGTGTGACAGACACACATTTTGTAATTCTATAAAGCTGTTTTTGTGTACTAAATACATTTTAATTATTCGTTGTTACATTGTTGTTAACATGTCGAAATGTGCTATTATTTTATTCATTTATGTATTTCTCTGTCTTGTGTGTTTTCGCATTCATTTGTACTGTATTCCCGTCATACAATGTTGTTATTTTAGCGATATATTTAACATTACCATCAAGTATGAGGTTTGGCTAGCCACAACACCAAGTTCAACCATTTATTCTTAATATGTCATTCACCAAGTCAGTTGTTATCTAATAGTTTGTTTGTATGTATGTATGTTGCATTGCCGTTTGTTTTTGTTACACTTCAGTGTTCTGTTGTTTCAATGTTTTCCTTTTATAGTTGATGTGTTTCCCTCAGTTTCAGTTTGTAACCCGTATTTTTTTTCTCTCAATCGATTTATGACCTTTGAACAGCGGTATACTACTGTTGCCTTTATTTTCATACAAACAACTGATATTTAATTTACTGTGTACGGACAAAAGAAGGAAGAAAGATACCAGAGGGACAGTCAAACTCATTAATCGACTGACAACGCCATGGCTAAAAATGAAAAAGACAACAGACAAACAATAGTACACATGACACAACATAAAAACTAAAGAATAAGCAACACGAACCCACCAAAAACTAGGGGGTGATATCAGGTGCTCCGGAAGGGTAAGCAGATCCTGCTACACACGTGGCACCCGTCGTGTTGCTTATTTGGTAACAAATACGGTAAATTCGGTAAATTCGGTAAGTCACATTCATGAAAGGAGAGGGGATTGTAGTTACGACGTAGGAACATATTCGATATCATTTGTGAAATGGTTATTCCATAACGGTCAACCTACTCGTGATGGCGTCCGTAAAATTTACGAAGGGGTGATTTCAACTTCACCATTTGGCAAATCTTGCTTAAATAGTTTTCTTGTTAGGAGCAACACTCTATCAAGAAAACATTATAGGAAATGCAAGCACGGGACTATCGTATCAATTGGAGATATATACCCCGTACAAAATAGTTGTGAAAGGTTAAATCATCTACTGTTTAAGTCAATTCAAAATGTGTTTATTTTGAGTTCCTTTTAAAACTAACCAATCGAAGGATTATATCATTTATTTAAAATTCAAGAACTTGCATAATACTTTTTCCAAGAAATCATAAATATGCATAACAAAATAAAATAATGCATGTATAGTAAAACAAATAATAATCTGCTCAATTTAATTTTACAGATGTGCATACCTCACGTGTACGCCGTGATCGTCTTTCTTACCTGTGTCGGCTGCAATTCAATTAATGATTTACAGAATACCCATTACGAAAAATTGTCAAAGTTTCCTTTCCCGAAAACCTTTGCAGAATGTACTGACTTTCTTGTCAAACCGAATACGCCAAAGGATATAGTACAAGCTGTACAGAACCATTGCTTGGATGGCTTCATTTCAATCGACCATACTCACAGTTGGACACAGAACTTGACTATTGACGAACAAAACTATATCAAATCCTTGTTCAGGAAAGTCATACGTGATGCTGATCACTTAGATAAAACAAGACATAAGAGGGACGTTGGATTATTTCCAAGGAGAGTGAGACGTGAAGTAAGAGCTGCACCATACCAACACTGGGCTGATTTTGCTAGAAACGTTAGACGGCTTAAGTATGAAACGGTAAGTAATGGATACAAATATCTCCCAAAAATGAATTAAGAATCTCAAACACACCGATTACTTATCAATGTTTTATACATATTTCTATAGATTTGAGTCTGTGTGGCGTTCTACACAAGGAATACATTTATGTCCTGTTGTGATTAATAGTTTCCTGATGTCTTTGCTTTAATTGACAGTGAACGTTTGATACTGCAGAGTGTCCAAATTAAACAATATTATAAATCAAGTGTGTTTGGGGTAAATATAAATTAGACAGCACCACAATTAAGAAAATATAGCAAAAGATAGCTACATGGGTACATACAGTCTACAACAAAATCTTCACCAAAGCTGTTAAATTTGGCGGCATGATTTTTGGAAGGTCTTATTCTAAATAGATATGTTAATTAAAATAAATGGATAATATAAAAAAGAAGATGTGGTATGATTGCTAATGAGACAACTGTCCACAAGAGACCAAACTGATACAGACATTAACAACTATAGGTCACCGTACGGCCTTCAACAATGAGCAAAGCCAATAACGCATAGTCAGCTATAAAAGGCCCCGATAAGACAATGTAAAACAATTCAAACGAGAAAACTAACGGCCTTATTTATATATATATGCCAAATAGAGTACGAAGTTGACGAGCATTGAGGACCAAAAATTCGTAAAAGTTTTGCCAAATACAGCTAAGGTTATCTATTCCTGAGGTAGAAAAGCCTTAGCATTTAAAAAAATTCAAAGTTTTGTTAACAGTTGATTTATTATTATGAACATATCAATGATAACTCAAGTCAACAAAAAAAGTGCTGACTGCTTGGATGGTGATACCCTCAGGGAAATAAATATCCACCAGCAGTGGCATCGACTCAGTTTTATAAATAAACTTATCATATATATCAGGACTGAAATTTTACACTAACGCCAGACGCGCGTTTCGTCTACAAAAGACTCACCAGTGACGCGCGAATAAAAAAATGTTTAAAATGCCAAATAAAATACAAAGTTGAAGGCCATTGAGGACCAAAAATTCCGAAATGTTTTGCCAAATACAGCTAAGGTAATAAAATACTTTTCACATATTATAGATTGACAAGAATGGAAGAAGTAAATATAATGTCCTTGCAGATATTCACGGAATTGCAGTAGCAAGTGCTCATTTCGGACCAAACTTTTTACCATGGCACCGACTTTACTTGATATTGTAAGTATTTTTTTCATATTTTATAGAGTGCATGTGCATCCTCTATTATGGACACTCTCCACCATTGTGAACGAGAACAGAATGGTTTGTCTTTTGTTGATGTTTTACTTATGAAAACATTTTTCTGTTTAAATCTATATTACATTTTCTTCAGTTTTTGCCCAAAACACAAAAAGGCAACCATTTCAAATGTTGTCATTAAAGATATAAAAAAAACTTCCGATAAGTAGTCTCCTGGCGATTTCGAACATTTGGAGTTAATTGGTATATAATATTTTGCTTGTAATTATCGCTATTCAAAATGTCAATCGATATATTGCATTTTTTCAAATATTAAGCAAAAGCCCAAAGATTTGAATAAATCATCATACATCGACACTAACTCGATTTCTGTCATTTAACTTATTTGAAGATTTTGTCTTGATGATCATTTAAGATATTTATAGTTCTTAAGATAAAGGAAAAGCACTAAAAATACATAAAAATTGTTTTTAAAGAGCATTAGTTCCAATAACGAGTCATGTTTAATTAAAAGTCATCCAAACCCACCCAAGCAGAAAGTATTGATCTATTTTCTATATTAATATGCTCATATGCGCTGGTTATTTTAAAAGTATTTGTTTTGCTTTCCATATATATGTATGCTCATTAGCATTGATAATATTTTTTGAAAAGATCATGGAATACATATTATTGACATTGGTTTTATTTATATTGATGTTTTATATGATTACGGGATTTTTTATGGTGTTTCACCTCTTATTTTTTACGTGGCGAGGATCTTCAGCGGCCTCCACGTTTCACAGATTGTGATAGATTATGGACCATACACCGGATATTTAATACGTTGCTAAATATTAATCAGTTACAAGAAATGATCTGTAACAAGTATATTTATTTGTACTTGATTAGGGTTTATAACTTTCAGCTCGATTGTCTTGAACGTTTACAAGCTATTCTATTATTTTCCTTAACCATGATTCTCATTGGTTGTTTCCAACAGTCAGAAATCAATGTTTTATGATAGATCGTTCCAATTGCTTCACTGTTTGATAGAATTTAGTAACACGCCTTTTTTCTTTTTCTAACCTGTGGTGAACTCTTTGCCTCGTTTCAGGCTTTATCTATGTCATCATTTCTATTATGTATGTATACAAGTTTGTGTATCTTTATTGTTTTGATATGCGTATTACTCGTATTTCTTATATAAAGTTTTAGATACATTTTCATGATTTATCACGCCTTGTTAACTTTTCTTGTAAATTTTTGTGTCTTATATACGCTATGACTGGTTTCCTTCTTAAAATGATTGAGAGTTCAGGGTCATTTTCTATCAAATTCCAATGTTTTATAATTGATCTTTTTAACTGTTTCACTGCTGGGTTATATTTAGTGATAAAGATTGTCGTTTTAACATCTGGTTTTTCAGTGTTAGTCAATAAATCATTTCGTTCTAAGTTTGAGGTAGATATAATCGCTTCATCGATTTCTGTTTGCTTATAATTTCTTTGTAATAATTTTTCTCTAAATGAATTAATGATCTTGGTACGTTCATATATATCGTTTGTGTTTCTTATATTACGGATAATCTCTCCTTTAATGAAGCCTTTGAATACGCTTTTAGGATGACAACTGTTTCTATCTAAGTATTGAAAAGTTTCTGTTGGTTTTCTGAAAGTCTTAAGATCTAGGATCCCAGAGTCCAAAAATCTTTTGCCTTTATATACTTCAGTATCTAAAAATATAATTCTTTCCGACGATATTTCGTAGGTGAACTTCAAATATTTGTGTGCCTTGTTTGCCGTTATGAAAAGTTCTTGGAGTTCGTTTTTATAACCGTTAAATAAGATGAATCCATCATCTCTATATCTACCGCAGAAAGCTATTTTGTCTCTATGTGAATACTTTGATAATATATGCTCTAAAATTTCGAACATTCTTATGTCAGCTAATTCTGCTGATGCAGCGCCTCCCATTGGGACACCTGTTCTCTGTCTGTATGTTTTACTGTTAAATGTGAATTCATTATTCTTCAATATGATTTCAAGAGATTTTATTATATCTTCAATAGGAGGGATTTGAAATGGATAATTATTGCATATTAAATTCTTTGTTACTCTTTTGACAGCTTCAATTATCTCAGAATATTCTAAGTTTGTATACATGTTGCTTGCATCAAATGTAGCTAATAAAATATTGTTGTTTAGGTTTAGATTCTCAAGTTTCTGAATAAAATCTTTGGTATCTTTGATATATGTATTCTGACTTTGCACTAATGGTAATAAAATACGATCGATAAAATGTGATAGATTATGGAAAGGTGTACCACATAAAGATACTATAGGTCTGCCTAAGAACCCATATTCAATGATTTTTGCTGGATTGTTTTCTATTTCAAGTAAGATTTCTGGTGGAATTTTGTGTATTTTTGGCAACAGGAAAAATTTTCCTATTTTTTTGTTAAATAAATTCTGTAATAAAAATTTATATGTTATCTTGTCTATTTGGTCATTCCTTTGCCATTTTTCGATAAGATCGTGAATAAGCTTTGTGGCATTTGCTATTCTTGATTGATTTATTTCTTCATAATAGAGTTCATTTTCTAACTGTCTTAAACCTTCTTTGATATATGTACTTTTGTCGAGAATACAGAGAGTAGAGTTTTTGTCTGCTTTTCGAACTATTATTTCTTTATTTTTTACTAGGTTCCTGAGAGCTTTTTGTTCATTTTTGTTAAGATTTGGTGACATCTTCTTCAGATTAATTTTGCTTAATTCATACTTTGTTGCAAATAAATAATTTTCTAAGGTACCGCATGAATAGGCTGGTTTGTATCCGCTATTTATATAAAATGGATGCTTTGAATCATTTTTGCTGTCGTGGCTTTTAATTAAACAATATAAATAAAACCAATGTCAATAATATGTATTCCATGATCTTTTCAAAAAATATTATCAATGCTAATGAGCATACATATATATGGAAAGCAAAACAAATACTTTTAAAATAACCAGCGCATATGAGCATATTAATATAGAAAATAGATCAATACTTTCTGCTTGGGTGGGTTTGGATGACTTTTAATTAAACATTTAGCTTATTTTTGATTTCCAAGTATCTTTTATAATACCGTAATTTGAGATAGGTCGTCTGACAAGTAAATAAACAAGGGGAATAACTCAACATTATAAACCTTTATTCTTCGATTGATTTTCTATTTTTGTGTTAGTTAAGCATATAATACTCGAAGAATCAGAGATATATCTGTTGAACATACAATTCTAAAAGAAAATAAAGGCAATAGTAGTATACCAGTGTTCAAAAGTCATAAATCGATTTAGAGAAAATAAATTGGGGTTACAAACTAAAATCTAGAGAAACGCATATGATTTGCAAAATTTGTACAGCATATATGATTTATATTATATACTCGGCGTACAAATAACAAAATATATGGATACACAAGCGTATATATATGATGTAAAAAACACAAAAAAACAACACCCAAACCAAACGAGCAATCTTCAATAAATCATGTGTTTTTGTAAGTGGCATGATCACTCATCTTACCTTCAAATCAGAATAAAGAAATTATTCACTAAATCTTTCATTCTTCAACATTCCCCATCACAACTAATTGACGTTCTATGTCAAACTATCAATGGACCTTAAACAAAATATCGTTTTGCCTGATTGTCACATTTTACTGTAACCAAGGATCTCTGTCCAATTGATGCAATCTTCAGTTTTGAGTCTTTTTCAACAAAAATTGTTTTCATAAGGAGTCTTAAACTATCTGGGACATATTGCAAGTTCTGATCTAACGATGCTATGTCTGAGGGAATGGGTAATACTCTTTTGAAGTTTCTACTGATCGAATGTCACTTTTGATTAGCTTTACAGCTGCTAAAATAATAGCTTGTTTTTCATCCTCAGAATTTTGATGCTTTGGTCGATGGTAAAAGTTTTGTAGAATGGTTGTTGCATTATCTCTAAGTGTAACAATACTACTTTTCCCGGATATATCTGTGATAAGAATATTATCTTTAAAATGGTTGTTAAGTTTTTTCTTCAAATAAACAGAACTGTAGGCTTGCTCTCCACATGAATCATTCATCTTATCAACGAGTTCCTTAATTGTGATTTGTTCATCATCATGATTGTTTAGGTATTCAACAATGTTTAAGAAATAATCCTCATAAGCTGCTGGCCTTCCCCTACTGCTGTTTTCTTTTTTCTTGGGTGAAGGTGAAAAGGCTAAAGGGATCTTTTTGTTTGTCCTGAAATTCACGCTGCATGCTTGATGGTACAGCGCATCTGCAGCATGCGGATCACTAATTGATTGAAGTCTTCAATGGATTTATGATGCCCATTCATCGTCACGTTCATTACATACTTAAATGATTCTAGTCTGAAAGTCATCTGTTCGTACAGGAAAAACTTCACTCCCTTTCTTTTTATTTTTTGTTGCTTCTATGCCACAGAGAAAGCAGTGATCTTGGAAATTGAATTGCGACTTGGAACGCAAACAAGGAGTATTGACTTTAATTTACATCAAAATGTTTTTTTTTCTATTATATCTAAGAATTTCTGTCGGATTTGTATATGTTCTTCTGCAGGATTGGTGAACAAACTGACCTGACTCTACATTCAAATCATCCCCTCTCTCGCTGCTTGCTTTAGCAATACCTTTACTCCCCTTTTCTCGCAACTTGACCAGTGATTCTCTGTTATCATCTTTAAAACAAATTCCACAATTTTCCATACTCAAAGCAGTTATCACCGGAAAAGGAAAAAGCTGTTCTTAATTACGGAACATTCCAAGGGCTTAGTATAAAATCAAAGTTAGAATTGGTTAGTTTAATAGTTCTTTTGAGCGCTAACACCAGATATTCAAGCAGACATCATACAATGACATGTTTTATTAAATTGCGTTTTCAGTGGGTTTTAATCTATCCTTCTTCTTCGGACTAATTGTACGTGTTGTGAACAGTATTTTATTTCGATTCAGATCTGTTTGTTTTATTTTCTTTTGTTTCTTAACATCCCATCAGATGATATGTGTCGTACGTCGGATTATTTTTTATGGGTTGTAATTTTCTATTTTTCAACGGTCATTTTGAAAAGACCACACTATAATATATTCCCATAAATTGATTATTTTATAAAATTATGAATTAAAGTTTCCTAAACTATCATCATCAACATTTTATGGTGATAAATGCAGTCTTCAAGTTGAACATTCTGAAAAAAGAAAAAAAATGTTACTTTTATTATTTGTTTTATTTTATTATTATAGAATTTAATCTTACTTTCTTCAAATTCATTTAGTTTATACTTATATTTCATGTAAATAGTAATAACACAATACTCCTTTTAAATGTTGCCGTTCTGTTTTTTTATCGATAAACGTTAAATGCTTGGATTAATGTCCCGATTGGCTTTCTATAGATTTATTTTTTTGTTACAAGACGTCTTACAGAAATGTGTTTCATTTCACCATGGGCAGTCATTGACGGAAAATTTGTTCAGCCTAATATTATTTACGATGCATCAATACAATTAATCAACTTTTTAACTGTAAACAATACTGTGAATCGTAGGTGAGCGTTTTCAAACGTGAATTTGATGACGTCATTTATCTTTTGTTTTTGTAAATATGCGCAAAAGTCACTACTCATACGGGTTTTTTGTACCGATTCTCGTATTTATATAGTAACTTACCTTTTATAAATATTCTTAGTCAGTCTGTATTCACTAAATTCGTCATAACATCGCCCAGAATCAACCAAAACAAAATGTTCATCTATTACGATTATTCCCCTTTGTATGTATGGCGGCCATCTTGAACATATTTTAGACGTTTTAAAACCATGATATAAAATCGCAAAAAAAAAAGACTTTAGACCATTCCGATTTCTTAGGACTTTTAGTATGTTTGATATAATGACATTATTAACGGGTCTGAGCGAAAAATATTCTGTTGCAATTTGTTTAAGGTTTATCCTAGATTGACTGGACTACAATATATTTCTCTAAAAATATTATTCTCTAATGCTAACGTTGTTGAAAAAAAAATTAATCATTAATCAGCGACAATAATTCCTGTAAGATTCAATTGATGGTTGAAATCGCATGATATTTTGAGAGATCCTAGATATATAAGTTTTTCTGTTTACAATATCGGTTTATGTGTTAAATTTTTCAAGATAATTTGCATAATTCCAGTTAATTGTTATTTTTTTCAATCTTGTAATATAATTTTGATTTTTTTGTCTATCTGTTATACTTTTTTGTAAAAAAAAATTCACAGACATTGGTATAAAAAAAGTATTTTGTGACAACATCTATCTGTCAGGGCTTGCCTGATAATGTTGTTAGAAATACAAAGTTGGTTGGCTTTCTAAGTTTTCGGCTTACACCAGTCAAATTTAATTATCGTTTAGTTTTGTTTTAAGAAATATGACATTTGCCTGTATTTTACCCTAGCCATGATGGTCATGTTTTTCTTGATGTTGGGGACTCGACACACACCTGTGTGGTTTATTCAAATGTCATTATTATATAGATTACTCATTACTATTAAGATTTATAATTATCTTTATCAGATTGGAATCAGCACTTGGCACACCTCTTACTTATTGGGATTCCACCATTGATCATGAAATAGAAGATGGTACACAGTCAATTCTATGGACTGCAAAGTATTTTGGTAATGGATTTGGGATGGTGAAAACTGGTCCATTTGCCAATTTTGACACCCCTCTAGGAAAACTTTATCGAAATATTGGTAGTGATGGTAGCTTGTTTAGCAAATCTGGAGTCAATATAATTTTGTCACGATCAAGATTTCAACAAATTTCTGAACCATTTGCTGATACCGGTGCTTCTCTCGAGGGACAACATAACAGTAAACATGTTTGGGTTGATGGTGTTATAAATAACTTAGGAGAAAGTCCCCATGACCCAGTCTTTTTCTGTCTTCATACTTTTGTCGACTATATCTGGGAATTGTTTAGAAAACAACAAATTATGCAAGGTATTGATCCCACTACCGATTACATTTTAGCACCAACTGATCCAAGTACTAGTTTTCAAAATACAACCGATGTATCTGTAGGGCTGAGAGGATATTACAACATTGATGGTTATACTAAACGAATAGCAGACATGGTTCAGTACCAGCCTCATCCAGAATGTCCAACGTGTGCAGGTAGTCAAGATTTGTATTGTGACCAGAGTAAAGGACTATGTCTTACCAGACTTAGGAACCCAAACGAGTATGCTGGACAACAGGTAGAGGCTGTGGATATGGCAAATAGCAATAAAATGAACAATAATGGACCGAATAATGGACCATTTCCGATCTACGGGAGAGACATTCGTGTTCGTATGGATTCAGTTACCGTAGATTATAGTAACATATCGGTAACTGCTAGCTTGGAAAGGTTCCCATCAAGGAATGCTGGTACCGATGTAATTGCAAACTCTCCATTGAGTTTAGGTAATGAACAAAGAATCAACGATAATATTAGACTTGTAAGACCAAAATATCAACGTTTTATCGCGTCTATTCAAAATCAAAGTCCTAGATTAGCTTTCCAAGATACTGCTTCTACCAATATAAAACTCGAAGGAAGACCAGTACATCAACCAAAATATCAGAACTATTGAATATATAGAAACATGTTATTTCTGAAGGGTTTCAGTAAACATGAATAAAACACATAATCTTGTATTATCATTATTCTTATATATCCTTATATATAGTTATTTGTTTTAAAATGGTATTGTCTTTAAAAAAGCCAACTCTGGACGATACGAATTTTAAGTGAAATTTTATTCAAGGCATAAGATAACAACACATGTCAAGTCATTATTTATCCCGATTAAAATGCACCCTAAAATTGTCAAAACATCAAATTATTTGATAGTAAATAAACTCATAATATGTGCTGTTTCGTTAACAAAAGACTCACGAGTGACGTTCGAATAAAAAAAATGCCTAAAAAAGTATGAAGTTGAAAAGCATTAAGGACCAAAAAATCCAAAAATACCTAAAACTTTGCAAAAAACGGCTTTTTTAGTTCTTTTTTGTACATACATACGGCCGTTAGTTTTCTCGTTTGAATTGTTTTACATTGGGCCTTTTATAGCTGACTATGCGGTATGGGCATTTGTTCATTGTTGATGGCCGTACGGTGACCTATAGATGTTAATGTGTGTGTCATTTTGGTCTCTTGTGGAGAGTTGTCTCATTTGAAATCATACCACATCTTCCTTTTTTATATGTAATCTATTCCTGGGGTAGAAAAGTCTTAGTATTTCAAAATTCAAAGTTTTGTAAACAGCAGCGTGTGTTTTTACTAGAGTGTGTTTCGTCTACACAAGACTTATCAGTGACGCTCGAATCCAAAAAAATTTAAAGGCCAAATTAAGACGAAGTTAAAGAGCGTTGAGGACCAAAAATTGTTAAATGTTTTGCCAAATACAGCAAAGGTAATCTATACCTGAGGAAACAAGTATTTGAATAATTCAAAAATTTGTAAACAGTTAAACTGGTAATGGTTTTCATCCGTTAATTACCTAATGCTCCAACACTATTTAGGTTGATTCAATATTTAATATGTACTTAATGCAACCAGTTCTTTCGGTGCAGATGATTAATATGATTGATAAAAAATATAGCATACTGAACATAAAAGGACATTTCGACATGCAACATGGCTACTAAGATTGTTTCAAAGGTTAGTTCACGCTCAATGTAAGTAACACTCATGGAACAAATGTTTTTACTGAAGTTCACCATCAGATGTAATATGACTGTGTGATTCAAAATCAGCAAAATATTGACACTGATGTAATTTTACCTTGTGTTGACAGTTTATCTTTTCTGAAAGAGAACGAATATGCATTCCTACCTCCGAAGTGGACATTTTGTTTGCTGTTTCAGCTTTCAAAATATCATTGCGTCTATAAAAACCAGTAGGATTGTATCACAATTAAGCTGATCTAATGACAGTGGGGCGTAGAAACTCATCAAAGATATCCGGTTGATGATTTGATACGTCAGACTTTCGTGTTGTCGGCAAAACACGCCTTAGTGGCGACTGCACTTTGTGGTTTTTTTCCAGTTTGTTGATCTTATCTCGCTGTTTATTTTTTGGCTATTCAAAACTTTTCCCTATTTATGAAATATTCAGGACAAAATTCACAGAAAAAAACCCCACAAAAATCGGTAGAGATAATCAGTTTAGGGTTATATTCCCTGTATTTGCATCAAAGGATAACATATTTAGTTCTATTTTAGGACGCCAAGTGATGGCATTAGGTCAAATTGTCTCCCTTGGTCTAGGTGAGATAAAAGGTAAAAAAAAGAGAAATCTTCGTCCTTATCTTCATCATTTGATTTCAACATTTTGTCTAGATAAAAAGCACAATCGTAAAATAACATAGGGACAGTTAATTTCATAGATTGAAAAATAAATGATAAAACCATGGCTAAAAAATAAAAAAAAGACAAACAGACAAATAATAGTACACAGGACACAACATAGGAAAACTAAAGACTAAGCAACACGAACAACATCATAAACTGGGGATGATCTCAGGTGCCCCGGAAGGGTAAGCAGATCCTGCTCCAAATGCGGCACCCGTAGTGTTACTTATGTTATTACAAATCCGGTAAATAGTCTTATTCGGTAGGTCACATTCGTGAAACGGGAAGGGTATTGTAGTTAAGACATAAGGAAAAAGTAAAATCACAAAAATACTGAACTTAGAGGAAAATAAATTCGGAAAGTCCATAATCACATGGCAAAATCAAAAAACAAAACGCATAAAAAACTAATGGACAAGAACTGTCATATTCCTGACTTGGTACATGCATTTTAAAATGTAGAAAATGGTGGATTAAACCTGGTTTTATAGCGTTAACCCTCTCACTTTGATGACAGTCTCATCAAATTCCGTTATATTTACATTGATGCGTTAACTAAACAGACACAATAAATAAAATAGTCAAAATATGGGTACATCATTCATCATCGTATAACAATTTTAAAAGGAACAATTCAACAGAACACAAAAGCATCTATCTACAATCACATTCATTGATTTGTGTGTCTGACGTCAGAAAATGTTATACGTCACATAGATTTGTCGTTCAATGAGCATACAAACAATTTTAAAATTTACATACGAAATGTTAGCATACAGGGTTAAAAAATCAAAAGTATGTAAGAATAAATTTCAGAAATAGACCCGAGATTTAAAATAGTCCAAAATTTATAAAGAATTTATAAGAATCCACAAATAGTTAATTCCACTACGCATTGAATGATTTTGACGTTTGTGGTTCAACGTATTTTGTTATTCATAATAGAAATATATCATAATGACATAAATTAGAACAATATCATACTGACGGGATCTTTTAAAGTACAGAGTCACGTTATACGAACCAAAGAAATACAAAGAGTCGCATATACAAAACACACCACCACCAAAAATGAAAGACAATACAAACACATTGACGAGATGTATAAGCACCGAGCCACGTCAAACAGATATCACATAAAACCATTCAACAGTAAAAGTAATATTATTAATAGAACAAAGAAAAATGAAAGAACTATAAAACACGTTATTACGATGATAAACAACATCAGTACGCAGAATCTATACATCAAGACTATCGTGTATTATTTGTGAAGTTGATACGGAATATTTATCAACAAGGTCTTGGTACCTTCCGATGAACTTTTTTAGAACAAGGACGAGACGTTCTTTGACATACCCCTGGTTCACCAACTTTCTATTCAGACACTGATGACGTTTTACATATCATCTGTGAAACGGTTATTCCAAAACGTTCAACCAACTCGTGATGGCGTCAAATTGTGTTTACAGGGAGTTTACATTAACTGATATTCTGCGGAATATATCTTAAATAACTTTTAAAGATTGAATCATCACCCCTTTCTCTAGAAGATTGGGGATATACCTAAATTTTATTTCGTACAATAATTGATGAACGTAATCAAACTTGTCATATTAACATTAATCAGGTCATTCCTTTTATTGTGTATAGAAAGTTTCCTGAAGGTTAAAAAAAGATATCAGTCATAAAATAGTTTACAACTACAAATTATCTACATCTATCAAGCATCAAAACATAGACATTAAACATCTCGTCAAACTGACTTATTTTCTTGCCAGACCACAAAGGACAATAGGGTGGAAACTACAGCGAGTGGACCACATGTAGTACACAAGGGTCGGCTGTATCATTACATAACATACAGTATAATTTATACGTAGACATTACAGATTCTCAACTGATAAATATTGAACATTTTGAAAGATACTACTCAATAAGGCAAAACAAATTTCCACAAATGACGTTTCTTTTTATGACTGTTTTTGTTATAACATTGAGAGGAGAATGGAATGGTGATTATGTAAAAGAGACAACAACTAGAACAAAGAGCAGAAAACAGCCAAAGGCCATCAATGGGTCTGGAACACAGCGAGAAAATCCCACATCTGGAGGAGAGCTTCAGCTGACTCCTTTTAACAAAAATGTTTGATATGTGTGTTTTGATTTCTTTTTTGACTGACCTGACTTACATGTAGCTTTTCATTTACTGGTGATAAACTATATAGTTATCAAAGGTACAAGGATTATAATTTAGTACGCCAGACGCGCGCTTCGTCTACATAAGACTCATCATCATATGTTAGGAAATATGCCTTGGTATCGATCTTTAAAAATTGACCCCACTATTCTGTACCAAGTCAGATATCTAATCAAAACTTTTTTATTTGTAACATTTTATAATTTTGTGTATTTTAAATAAAGTCAACAGTTGAAGTTATCCGTATGTCTTCCCTTTAGGAGAAGAACAAGATTATCATTGTCTACTAATGAGGGTGATCTCGCAGATGCAGTGATGCCTGTTCTTAAAATGAGACATACTTTGGCCCATAAAAGTGCAAAAACAGATATATTTTCAATAAAAATTTAACCGACATTAAGTATGTTTTTATAATGTTACTTAATGTGGCGTTTAATGGATGTGTAGACAAGCTGTTTTACTTAAAAGTCTAGTAAAAGGTGTATAATAAACAGCAAGCCCATAAACTATGTGTACGTGAGCAGCAAAAAGTTATTTTTATGTCTTTTTGTTTGTAATCTTTTTTTTTCTTGAATCCTATAAAGTATAAAATAAAACGTTATTATGTCACTATATCAAACGTTTTATTCTTCAAAATACTAACAGATAAAATCATGTAACAATACGTTTTAAGTTTCATGTTTGTTTGGTTTAACGTCATCAGAAACGCTTAATGTCTAATGATGTAACAGAACCGAAATCTTATAGAGCTATGTAACCAAAAAGGAGCTTACAAAAAAGAAGATGTGATATGATTGACAATGAGACAACTGTCCACAAGAGACCAAAATGACACAGACATTAACAACTATATGTCACCGTACGGCTTTCAACAATGAGCAAAGCCCATACCGCATAGTCAGCTATTAGAGGCCCCGATATGACAATGTAAAACAATTCAAACAAGAAAACAAAAAAAAATGAACGAAAAACAAATCTGTAACACATAAACAAACGACAACCACTGAATTACAGGCTCCTGAAACAATATTAGATTAACAAGTCCTTTAAATTACAAAAGACTTTCATCAATTTTCTGAAATATTTTCCATTAAAAAAATTTGAAAGCTGCTTTCCAAAGTCAGATTTGCTCTAAATGCTTTGGTTTTTGAGTTATAAGCCAAAAACTGCATTTTACCCCTATGTTCTATTTTTAGCCATGGCGGCCATCTTGGTTGGTTGGGCGGGTCACCGGACACATTTGTTAAACTAGATACCCCAATGATGATTATGGCCAAGTTTGGTTAAATTTGGCCCTGTAGTTTCAGAGGAAAAGATTTTTCTAAAAGATTACCAAGATTTACGAAAAATGGTTAAAAATTGACTATAAAGGGCAATAACTCCTAAAGTGGTCAACTGACCATGTTGGTCATGTTGACTTATTTGTAGATCTTACTTTGCTGAACATTATTGCTGTTTACAGTTTATCTGTAACACATAAACAAACGACAACCATAGAATTACAGGCTCCTGAAACAATATTAGATTAACAAGTCCTTTAAATTACAAAAGACTTTCATCAATTTTCTGAAATATTTTCCCTTAAAAAAATTTGAAAGCTGCTTTCCAAAGAAGAAAACAAAACTTTACGACAAAAGAGATGATTTCAGCTTTCCAATTGTGAACTTTCCATTTCTAAGTAGCAACATTCCAGCAGCACCTGCATACGGGTTATATATCTCCCAATTGATACGATATTCCCGTGCTTGCATTTCCTATCATGATTTTCTTGATAGAGGGTTACTGCTCACAAGAAAGCTATTAAACCAAGAGTTCCAAATGGTGAAGTTGAAATCATCCCTTCGTAAATTTTACGGACGCCATCACGAGTTGGTTGACCGTTATGGAATAACCGTTTCACAAATGATATCGGATCTGTTCCTTACGTCGTAGCTACAATCCCCTTCCCTTTCATGAAGGTGACCTACCGAATTAGACTATTTACTGGATTTGTAATCACATAAGCAACACGACGGGTGCCACATGTGGAGCAGGATCTGCTTACCCTTCCGGAGCACCTGAGATCACCCCTAGTTTTTGGTGGGGTTCGTGTTGTTTATTTTTCTTTAGTTTTCTATGTTGTGTCATGTGTATTATTGTTTTTCTTTTTGTCTTTTTCAATTTTAGCCATGGCGTTGTCCGTTTGTTTTAGATTTATGAGTTTCACTGTCCCTTTGGTATCTTTCGTCCCTCTTTTAATAACGATTTATAAACTTAATTTTTGGTTCAGTTTAAAAGATCGCATGCGTCAGACCTTGGCAGATCGAACAATCTTATGTTAGATGCATAGGGTAGCAAAATAGGGTGTCGATGCAGTGGCGGATCCAGAAATTTTTGTAAGGGGGGAGTGGGCGCTGACTTACCTAAAGGGGGAGGCACTCCAGTCACGCTTCAGTTATTCCCAATATAATCAACCATTTTATTTCCACTAAAGGGGGCCGGATCTCCCAGGCCTCCCCCTGGATCCGCCTATGTGATGTTTGCTAATAAAAATGTTGTCTTCAAATCAAATGATATCATTTATTGTAAAAGTGGTTTCATTATGTGTATGTATTACAATGTTACCAAAGCATCGAAGAAACGAATTGGGTATTTATACACTAGAATTACCAGGTACCATATATTCTGATCATATTAAGGTATTTATACACTAGAATTACCAGGTACCATATATTCTGATCATATTAAGGTATTTATACACTAGAATTACCAGGTACCATATATTCTGATCATATTAAGGTATTTATACACTAGAATTACAAAGTACCATATATTCTGATCACATTTAGGTATTTATACACTAGAATTACCAGGTACCATATATTCTGATCATATTAAGGTATTTATACACTAGAATTACAAAGTACCATATATTCTGATCACATTTAGGTATTTATACACTAGAATTACCAGGTACCATATATTCTGATCATATTAAGGTATTTATACACTAGAATTACAAAGTACCATATATTCTGATCACATTAAGGTATTTATACACTAGAATTACCAAGAAATATATATTCTGATCACATTTAATACAAAAGAGAGGGATCCAACACTGTACATTGATTGACAGAAAAAGAAATTATTCTTAGCATCCGCTGTCTAATAATTACCTTTCAATCAGAATTACACTGAATTGCATATAGACAACACATATGAATTCATTGACTTAACTAATACACAGACAAATTCTAATAACGTTTTACCTGAATCTTCTTTGACATTCACGTGATATTCGCCTCTAATGAGCTTAAACGTGAAATTCACGTAACAAAAAGTAAAATTACAAAAATACTGAACTCAGAAGAAAATCAATTCGGAAAGTCCATAATCACATGGCAAAATCAAATAACAAAAAGCATCAAAACGAATGGACAAAAACTGTCATATTCCTGACTTGGTACAGGCATTTTCAAATGTAGAAAATGGTGGATTAAACCTGGTTTTATAGCTAGCTAAACCTCTCACTTGTATGACAGTCGCATCAAATTCCATTATATTTTCACTGATGCGTGAACAAAACAAACAGACACAATAGGTAAAAAGGTCAAAAATAGGGGTACATCAGTCAACATTGTGTTATCATCTAAATCACTATAAAAACAACAAATGTAACGAAGAAGCACAAAAAGGCATACATCAAATTTAACATCTTCATTTTGTTTATATTACACGATTTAGTTTATCTATGTAAAATGCACCCATAATTTTCAATTTGAACATGAATTTTGCGTGAACATATATTTTTTCACAATTAACACGACTTTTAGTAAACAAATACAGGTAAGTTTCAAATCAAATTCAGGGGAGATCATGGATGCTTCACAAAGGAAAGCAATTCTTGCTCCACTAGTATTGATAAAAAGATATATATCAAGGGTTAATCAAGGTGCATTGGCTTTAACAAAAGATGTAAAATGAATACAGTCTGGTTATGTCTGGATGTTTTCTGTGATCAACCATGATTGTTGTAGATTTTAAGAACATACATCAGCAAATTATTTAATAGTATTATCAAGGATTTGTATAGTAAGTATACAAATCCTTGGTATTATAGACTTATTTTTTTTTTCAACTTTGTATCTTTGTATCTGATATAATTATATTCCAAACCTTACAAATATCGGGGGTTCAAATAGTTTGTAATGTTAGAATTTAGATATGTTCAAGAAAACAGTGGTGCTATAGATTTATTCAAATCAAATGATATCATTTATTGTAAAAGTGGTTTCATTATGTGTATGTATTACAATGTTACCAAAGCATCGAAGAAACGAATTGGGTATTTATACACTAGAATTACCAGGTACCATATATTCTGATCATATTAAGGTATTTATACACTAGAATTACCAGGTACCATATATTCTGATCATATTAAGGTATTTATACACTAGAATTACCAGGTACCATATATTCTGATCATATTAAGGTATTATACACTAGAATTACCAGGTACCATATATTCTGATCATATTAAGGTATTTATACACTAGAATTACAAAGTACCATATATTCTGATCACATTTAGGTATTTATACACTAGAATTACCAGGTACCATATATTCTGATTATATTAAGGTATTTATACACTAGAATTACCAGGTACCATATATTCTGATCATATTAAGGTATTTATACACTAGAATTACAAAGTACCATATATTCTGATCACATTTAGGTATTTATACACTAGAATTACCAGGTACCATATATTCTGATCATATTAAGGTATTTATACACTAGAATTACCAGGTACCATATATTCTGATCATATTAAGGTATTTATACACTAGAATTACAAAGTACCATATATTCTGATCACATTTAGGTATTTATACACTAGAATTACCAGGTACCATATATTCTGATCATATTAAGGTATTTATACACTAGAATTACAAAGTACCATATATTCTGATCACATTTAGGTATTTATACACTAGAATTACCAGGTACCATATATTCTGATCATATTAAGGTATTTATACACTAGAATTACAAAGTACCATATATTCTGATCACATTAAGGTATTTATACACTAGAATTACCAAGAAATATATATTCTGATCACATTTAATACAAAAGAGAGGGATCCAACACTGTACATTGATTGACAGAAAAAGAAATTATTCTTAGCATCCGCTGTCTAATAATTACCTTTCAATCAGAATTACACTGAATTGCATATAGACAACACATATGAATTCATTGACTTAACTAATACACAGACAATTCTAATAACGTTTTACCTGAATCTTCTTTGACATTCACGTGATATTCGCCTCTAATGAGCTTAAACGTGAAATTCACGTAACAAAAAGTAAAATCACAAAAATACTGAACTCAGAAGAAAATCAATTCGGAAAGTCCATAATCACATGGCAAAATCAAATAACAAAAAGCATCAAAACGAATGGACAAAAACTGTCATATTCCTGACTTGGTACAGGCATTTTCAAATGTAGAAAATGGTGGATTAAACCTGGTTTTATAGCTAGCTAAACCTCTCACTTGTATGACAGTCGCATCAAATTCCATTATATTTTCACTGATGCGTGAACAAAACAAACAGACACAATAGGTAAAAAGGTCAAAAATAGGGGTACATCAGTCAACATTGTGTTATCATCTAAATCACTATAAAAACAACAAATGTAACGAAGAAGCACAAAAAGGCATACATCAAATTTAACATCTTCATTTTGTTTATATTACACGATTTAGTTTATCTATGTAAAATGCACCCATAATTTTCAATTTGAACATGAATTTTGCGTGAACATATATTTTTTCACAATTAACACGACTTTTAGTAAACAAATACAGGTAAGTTTCAAATCAAATTCAGGGGAGATCATGGATGCTTCACAAAGGAAAGCAATTCTTGCTCCACTAGTATTGATAAAAAGATATATATCAAGGGTTAATCAAGGTGCATTGGCTTTAACAAAAGATGTAAAATGAATACAGTCTGGTTATGTCTGGATGTTTTCTGTGATCAACCATGATTGTTGTAGATTTTAAGAACATACATCAGCAAATTATTTAATAGTATTATCAAGGATTTGTATAGTAAGTATACAAATCCTTGGTATTATAGACTTATTTTTTTTTTCAACTTTGTATCTTTGTATCTGATATAATTATATTCCAAACCTTACAAATATCGGGGGTTCAAATAGTTTGTAATGTTAGAATTTAGATATGTTCAAGAAAACAGTGGTGCTATAGATTTATTCAAATCAAAGAATCTGTGATATAACCAGCGCAGATACCCTGTTGGCAAATAGGAAGGTGTATACAGTCTTCATATAGATGTCGTTACTAAAAATATTCTACAATCTGATTTAACGAATTATACTGGATTACATCTTCCATTGATACATGTTGAATTTTTCAACTTCAGAGGAGGAGGGATACTCTTATTCATCATATACTTAGACTAAATAACATATGGTTTTTTACTGTATGATAATAGCATTAAATTAACGTAAATTCCATATTCTTCGATTTGGTGCCTAGCAGGCCGATATGAAAAGTTTATCACATGCTTCGGATGTTATCACATGCCTTTCCGTAACGTTATCGCATGGCATTCCGGTGATACTCGGCAAATTCCAGAAAATACACCTCAATGGTAAGTTTTCAGTGAAAAACATTATAAAGTAAGGTACAAAACAATTATTTAGATACTGGAAAGTATATTGTGCAAAGAAAAACAAAAAAAAAAAACCAAAAAAAAACAACAAAAAAACCCCCCAAAAAATGATAAAATAAATGCAAATATTTTAAAAGTTTAAAATATAATTTAGAAAGTTACTTTAAATAAAGTTGACTTTTCCAAACAGTGTTCATTATGTACATAGTTGAATTATTTTTTTATCGATTCTTTCATATTAAAATATATCATACTAATGTTTTTCTTCTCTGTTGAGGCATATAATAGAAAGATTTCATATCGAATGTACTAAATTTGGGGCCCGTGAACTATTTACTCTTTGAACTTCTATTTGGGAAACAAGTAAAAGGAATTATATATTAATCTCTTATTTTTCTCGATTGTTGATAATACATGCGATATGAAAAATGCCATGTAATAATCTGATAATACTTACTTGACCTCACGTTGCAGATGTTCGACCACATTCACGGTGGGTATGGTTGTCCTGCGAGAGAAACGTTCTGTGCTGGTGATTTGGTCCTGTCAGGTGCTGGTGGGTCCTGATTCTGTGCTGGTGGGTTTGTTTACATTGTATCAGAACGGCAAAAAAACGACTGTTTTGTTGCTTAATTTTTCTCTGATGCGTCATACGTACCATGCAAAGTATATTACAACAATATTATATTGCAAAAGTCGTGCAAGTTCGTTAAACGGAATTGTCCTGACGCTGTGCTGGTGATAAGAAAAACGGTCCTGGTTCTGTACTCCTATGTCCTGGTTCTGTGCCTTTATATTTTAGTTAAAAGTGGCATATATTCAAGATCATTGATGCTGTACTGTTATTGGCTAGTTAACTGTTGTCTGCTTTCTTGAAATTGACATTGTTGTGAATCTGTTTACTGTTATTATGAGAGAAAAAATACCAATATATTTTTATTTTTTTTTAAATTAACTGTAATCTTATTTATTGGACTGTTAATGGAACCTTGCACCCTTTTAAGATAAGAAAATTTGTTTACGATTTTCGGGATTACGATCATTTTGCAAGATCACAAAAATACGTTGTAAATTATACATTACTTATATAAAGTAGATGATGTGGTATGTTTGTTGTCAAAGGACAAATTTCCATAAGAAACCAAAGGAAGTATGTGTTAGTTTGAATCATATGTCTTTAGCAGCTTAAAACACATTTGTTTGTGAACAATTTAGTGCTGACTATAGTATTGCGGGTTTGTTTGTTTGGTGTTTTTTTTTTGGGGGGGGGGGGGGGGGGGTGTGGGGATAAGTTAGAGCGAGATTACAGTGAAAGTTTTAAGCTTTACATAGTTTCTCGTAAGATTTAAAAGTTGTATTTTAAAAGAAAAATGTATCTTATAGCTATTAAGAATCACTTGCTGTATCTGTAAGATTTTTCAACATAATTTTTTTTGTCTGAACGGTTATCAGGTATATTTTTTCGAAAGTTCGATAGAACACTAAAAAAAATCACTATTTTATGAAAGGGCAGACTAGAATATGTCAGAAAATGAAGACGAGATAACCTTTGTACAGAGATTTTTGTTATGTTTAGCATGGGATCAACCACAATGGTACATTATCCTTAAAGATCTATTTAAAAGTATTTGAAACTACCGTTTGCTAAAATGTTAATTGTGCCTTCAATTTCAAAAATTAAAATATCTCCTAGCTTCATACTACCAATTGAGTATAAAACAAGTATATAAGTTTAAAAAAGAAATTCTTAGATTAAACACCTACATTTAACTTTAAAAGGTCATAACAGTTTAAAACAATACAAATCTACACACACACAAAACTGGCTTAATTTCAACTGGTTATCAACCCGAATCGCTATAAGATCATATATAAGCTCACCTGTGTCGAGGGGTCGTGTGAGGTTCATGTATTGTCTTGGTGTCCCCAATTACAAAAAGATCTTTTCTGAAATTCCTTGACCAAATGTTACCAAATGATTTTTCAAGAGTGAATCTAGGAAAAACAATATTCATCAACAAACATGACCACTGTCTGTTAAAATGTATTCCGAGTTTTTAGCTACAGCCGATTCCATTGAGTATGTAGGCAAAGGTAATATCTTTGGTTAGCTTGCTTGTTAGCTAAACCGTGAAGTCATTGTTAGGTAAGGTATACTACCCTCCTTTCGAAGTAACCTGGTCCTAGACAGAAAGATGTGTCATTTGTCGGACAAGTCTACTCTTAAAGTAGGGTAGTTTACATAACCTAACAATGACTTTTCTGTTCAGCAAGCAAGATAACCAAAGATATTCCCTTTGTCTACACACTCATTGAAATCGGCTTTAATATTGCAAAAGTTCAAGCAATTAGGGCAAAACTTACCAAGTAAAAAAAATCAAAAGGCCAATGTCTATCTACCTTGCACATTTCAGAAAATTCAGATCAGATAACGAAACTGGGTCCAGCAGCATTTATAAGCAATTTAAGATTTTGACCCTCACAGTTGTCATTCACCACAAATATTCTCGTTACAACGAATCATTTTAAATACAAAAATACCAGTTGCAGCCTTTTGTTTATCTATTAATATATGTATACGGATAAAGTTATGAAAGGCAGCAGGGTCACCAGGGTGAGGAGTCCATGTCATCTGAAATAAATGCTAAGCATAGATCTAGAAAGCGACAGATAATCATGACATTAAAAAAGCTCTCTTCTTTTCGACTTTTTTCGAACAAATTGACACATAAAATGAATTATATAGTATTGTGGAATGTTTAACTTGTGTTCAATTCATTGGTTACACCTTTTACTAGGATAACAATCCTGTCAAGTGACACGTTTAGAATTTCCTTAATATTTGACGTTATAGAAAATCCTAGTTTGTCGTAATTTGAATTGTCGATTATACATGTGGTTGTTTTGTTGGTGTGTTTCGTTTTTGTTAACTCTATAGTCCGTCGGAAATGAATAACAGTATTTTACAATCCAAACAATTTAGGCCCGTTTTACTGAGATGATAAAGGTTCCGTACTGGAAAGTTATTGTAAATCAATACACGAGACTGGATACATGAACGTTCACATACTTTATTTTTCCATCCAACATATATACAAATTACTAGTAATCACAGTTCATGTTGTAAAAAAGCATGAAATTGTGAAATTTTGCATTTGATTCTTTTTAAGTCATGTTTGGTATCAAAAGTCATTATTTCTTATGAGTAGTTAAGTTTCAATATTTTTATTACACTAGAAGTGCATTTTATTCAGAAAACAAGATTTTGAACTTTTTTTCTGAATTTTGTTGAGAATTTAACCATCTACGACAACAAAAATTTTTTTTTAGAATTTACAGCTCTTCTATAAATATATGAAAAGCAAACCATTAATCAAATTGCTTGCTATGATTGTTTGGATGTTTGTAAACGACAGGTAAGTAGTCTGTTTACTATATACTAGAATTTGTTTGGACAATAAACATTAACTATAATTCCTGTCAGTTTGTATTTGTCCAATAAAATCCCAGTATGTATTGAAACTCCGCCTACCTCAAAACATCCAAGCAAACATAGCAAGCAAGTCAATCAAATTTGTTTTTTTGCATGCTTTTATAGAAGAGCTGTACTATATAATGCAAAGAAGCGTTTAAGTCTTTCGCCAAAAAATACTATCAATTTCTTTTTGTCCTATGTAAACTTCCGTACCATTTCCTTCCATTCATGATCATTAAATTGAACTGTAAAATATTCTTGGTACCTTCTTAATTCCTTTATAAGTCTTATGTATACATAATTATGACAATAACTGTTGTGAGCACAAGATTTACTGCACACTTTTAAAGTTCTGCTTCATCAAACATTAAAATGTGAACTTAAGTTTTGAGACTTTTTTAATCGACACGATTGGAATTTTTGTATATGACAACATGGTTTATCTATTAGTTGAAAATGCGTCTTTGAACTAGCTTTCAGTACCTGCGAGCATTCGTTGTTCAATAATGTGTGTCTTTGTGTTATTATCTTATGTGATAAATTGTTGTGTTGGTACACCACTTTAACAATGAAGGAGGAAATGAGGAGGGTAATACAAGTTACGATCATTTGAAAACACATATTAAACAGCCAAATGGATGCACAAGAGCTAAAATAGGAGTCATAGATCCTATTGACAACAAGTATCTGCCCAATTTTATTGATTTTGTAACATTTGTTACAAATATGACCAACTTCTTATCCAAAATCACCAGCACCGTATCAGGACCCACCAGCACAATGACAGGACCCACCAGCACAGTATCAGGATAAAATTGAGAAAATGCTAAATTTTAAGAAATTGCAATGTTTTTTCACAAAATAGTTTTGCCGTGTGGATTGCGGTATGGAAAGCGGACACTATGAGCATTTTTGTTTTATTTTTTCTGTTCTAGATTTTCTGAAAATGAGCACTTTTGTGTTACGCTTACTGAAACAGTTTAGAGGGTCAACTTTTTAATGGTTTACATATGAATCCATAAGAAACAAAATTGAAAAATCTCAACTGTTTTCTCACATTTTTTATGAGTGAAAACGTCAAAAATCATCATTTTCGTCTTTGTTTACATTTTTTCATTGATCACCAGCACCCGTCAGGACCGAATCACCAGCACAGAACGTTCTCTCCCAGGACAACCATACCCACCGTGACATTGATTAAAATATAAAAGAGCGAAGGGCAAACATATCATATTTTATTTATAAACTGTAGAATATAAACATTTATTTTGAACGTGATTGTCTCACAGTTCTGTCTCGACTTCAAATCATTGTATAACTATTTATATATATTATCTTATCTCTCCGGTGAATATTAGTGTATACAATGTTTCTGATCGGGATGAAGGGGATTTTAATTATTGTGTTCTTATCATTGAACAATTTGGTGTCATGCAAAACAGGTAAGGTCCCAGTTTCTCCCTTGTTTATTGTAGGATCAAAACAGGTAAGGTCCCAGTAACCCCCTTGTTTATTGTAGGATCAAAACAGGTAAGGTCCCAGTAACCCCCTTGTTTATTGTAGGATCAAAACAGGTAAGGTCCCAGTAAGCCCCTTGTTAATGGTAGGATTATATAAGCAGAATACAGCTGCAAAACCACGTGATACTTTGTAAAGTTTGAATTTTGTATGTAAACCAGAAGTTTCAAAAACATGCCACGGCAACCAATGTTATATGATTATTTGAAACTATAAAAATCATAAGAAGCTCATTGAATTTGGATATCGCAGTAATTAACCTCACATCATCGTATACTATACAATTGAGAATGGAACTGGGGAGCGTGACAAAGAACATTTAGATTTTTAAAGGAGCATACAAGTGGGAGATTAAGATGGTTATAAACCCAGGTTGAACCCTTTATTTACATCGTAAAATGCATATACCAATTGATGGATATTTCTACCACTGCCGATACCAATTGATGGCTATTTCTACCACTTCCGATACCAATTGATGGATATTTCTACCACTGCCGACACCAATTGATGGCTATTTCGACCACTTCCGATACCAATTGATGGCTATTTCTACCACTTCCGATACCAATTGATGGCTATTGCTACCACTGCCGATACCAATTGATGGCTATTTCTACCACTGCCGATACCAATTGATGGCTTTTTCTACCACTGCCGATACCAATTGATGGATATTTCTACCACTGCCGATACCAATTGATGTTTATTTCTACCACTGCCGATACCAATTGATGGCTATTTCTACCACTTCCGATACCAATTGATGGCTATTGCTACCACTGCCGATACCTATTGATGTTTATTTCTACCACTGCCGATACCAATTGGTGGCTATTTCTACCACTGCCGATACCAATTGATGGCTATTTCTACCACTGCCGATACCAATTGATGGATATTTCTACCACTGCCGATACCAATTGATGTTTATTTCTACCACTGCTGATACCAATTGATGGCTATTTCTACCACTTCCGATACCAATTGATGGCTATTGCTACCACTGCCGATACCAATTGATGGCTATTTCTACCACTGCCGATACCAATTGATGGATATTTCTACCACTGCTGATACCAATTAATGTTTATTTCTACCACTGCCGATACCAATTGATGGCTATTTCTACCACTGCCGATACCAATTGATGGCTATTTCTACCTCTGCCGATACCAATTGATGTTTATTTCTACCACTTCCGATACCAATTGATGTCTATTTCTACCACGCTGATACCAATTGATGGATATTTTTACCACTGCCGATTTTCATTTGTTCCGTTGGTTGATAACATTTGATGTTCAGTTTATATTAACTTCCCCTCTTCGAATTTGCCTCTGTGTTCGGTAGCGCTGTTAGTATTATAATCCTTCTAATAATGCATACACATAGAAACTTGGAAATAATCTCTAATATTTAAACCTAATTATTTAAAATCCTTAAATATAAAAAATAAATTTGATGGGTTTACTACAAAATTTCTGTTTTATACAACCAAACACATAAGGGTTTGAAAAGTTTTAATTAATAGTTATACTAGGAGAACACAACGTCGAAATGTGGAAATATATTGTAACTAATACCGTGTTCACACTATGAAATCTAAACCGGGTCGAACCCGGGTTAGTTAATCCGAATTAATTACACCGGTTCACACGTGAAAAAGAATTACCCCACTTTGGGTTTTTCCCTTCAACAAAAATAGACACGCATGCGCAACATCTTGTAATCAGCGTCTGTGACAACAAACGAAGTGGAAACCGCTACGGTACACAGGGACTCTGTTAGCAGATAAAAAATTTGTAAATCAATGTTTTTAATTTATTTTTTATTATATCCTGTCTATTTGCATTACTATATTAACGTATTTAACGTTGCCATCACTATTTCTTTCTCATTTCTTTGTTTTCTGGCAATTAGTCTAGTCAAAATAGCATTTGACCTCAAAAAAATTGCAACAGAATATTTTTTTTCGCCATCCTTTAGGGATATGCCATAAATAAAACATACCAAAAGTCTACCAAAATCAACCCATGGGAAAGTTGTCATTTTTATGATATAAGATCGCGCATGTTTTCGCGGATTTTACGTTACGGATGGGATGCCGTACACAGACGATTTATCAAAGGGAGACAATATAAGTTTATTCCCGCTATGCATTCAAATATAAAAACAAACAGATGATGTTATAATTATGAATTTGGTAAGTATATATGAATAAAAACTAAAATATATATAATATTTGTCCATCCTCTGAAGATATATGAACAAAAAGATCTCTATTTAATAGTTGTTTCTGAAAAAGATAATGTTTTCGTCTGCTATGGGTGGAAAATACGAGAATAACTTCTTATTTCATTGTTCAAAGATCTTTTTTACATTAAATTTACATTGCACTTGAAAAAAGAAATATTTTTAGACTGTTGCACGCAATTAAAAATTATAAAAACTGTTTGAAAAAGTAAGGAAAAGCTACGTCAGATTTTTTTCTATGGAACGCCTGTTTAACAAAAGAATGTCAATATTGAACGTTATTTATTACAATATGCATATTTCAAGGGAAAACAAGAGGTACACTATATTGCATTCGAAACGATAAGATGTAAAGAAACTTTTCATCAAATAAAGGAGGCCTTGTGTCTATGGAACACCGTTTTTACCATACTTGCTACATTTTTTATTTAATTTAAAATATACGAGGTTTCAATCTTATGAAAACCAGTATACATATGTCAACAAAATATTACAGATATATATATATTTCGGTAAAATATCTAAAAACAGTTATTACAATGTATTACTAGCAATCAAACATAAATACCTTAAAATTTGTATGCAATAAATAAAAACAATACGTTAATATTCCTGTAATAACTATTAATTTATTTTCATTTCAGGAAACTTGCTTAAAAGAGGAGAAGTGTGTGATTTGTCAAAACTCAATTTCACACGAAGACACTGTAGTAGTACTAGGTGAAAAGGGCAGCCAGAGTGTCAATAAAGCAAGTAAAAGCCGTCAAGACAATGTATTCACCAGCGCAGGACAGAAGTTACATCAAAATTGTAGAAAATCATATACAAATCCCAAATACATTGCTTTAGCCAATAAAGACATTAAACATGAAACCTCCAATGTACCAACACTGCGGTCGAAAGTTGAATTTGACTTTAAGAGACATTGTTTGTTCTGTGGACAGCTTGCAGATGCGGTCATAGGGAGGAAGAGAAAAAGTGACGTGTATCCTGTACGCACATCAGAGTTTCAATGCAAGATTGAAGATATATGTAGACAACGTGAAGATGAATGAGCACTTGAGGTTCGTGGAAGATTAGCATTTGTTCAGGATCTCCACGCTGCAGATGCTTTGTACCACCAGACATGCAGTGTAAATTTCCGGACGTTGAAGCAGACTCCATTAGCATTTTCTCCACCAGCAAAAAAGGCAAAAACACAAGCAGGAAGAAAATCTTCTCTATCAGAGAGTTTTTTGTTTGCGGCAAAATACCTTCAGCAAAATGAAGATGAACAAATAACAGTTGCAGATCTTGTGACAAAAATGTCAGAACACTGTGGAATTGATGATGCGTATGGTGTACAACATATGAAGAATAAATTACAAGAACATTTTGGAGATAAAGTAATCATATCTGAAATAAATGGAAAGCCAAATGTTGTTACTTTTCGAAACACAGTTCGGTCAATTTTGCAGGAGTTCTATGAACAAACAAACACAAATCGCAGTATTGATGAAGAAAAAAAGTCCATTATCCAGGCAGCTGCTAAGATACTTAAATCTGAAATCCTTTCATCAGAAACATCCAACAAGGCACTATATCCTTCACCTGATGAAGTATCTGCACAAAACAACATGAAGTATGTGCCCGAATCCTTACAGACTCTCCTTCAAACTATATTCAGTGGAAAGGATACACGTTTAAAAATCATGTCAATAGGTCAATCTATAGTCCAAGCCGCAGCACCAAGAATGTTTATGTTACCTCTACAACTAGCACTAGGAGTACAGTTACATCATAACTTTTCGTCTAGATTTCTGATTGATACTTTGAATAGTCTAGGATTTTGTTCTTCATATACTGAAATACAAAAATTTGAATGTTGTGCAGCTGCAGAAAAAGGAAATGACATTCCTAATTTTGTTGCCGAGAGCTTTTTGCAGTATGTAGCAGACAATGTAGACCACAACTCAGGAACTCTAGATGGAAATAATACTTTCCATGGAATGGGAATTATGGCAGCAGTTACCCCAGGGTCTTTCGGTACAAAACCTATTCCGAGAATAGACGTGACGTCAGAGCAAATAGCACTGCTGGCCAAAATCAACATTTCTTACTACAAACCATCAGAATCAAATCAAATGGCATCATGTGTTTATAGTAATCTGAGAAAAATGAACTATAAAGATGTGGACTGTTCATATATGGTCAATTTATTGTGGAAGGTGTCATGGCCTTTGCGTTCTCCTATGCCGGGTTGGTCTGGATATATGCAAATGGTTCAGGAAGGAACATATCCTGGTAAATCATCATTCGTATTTCTACCTATGATCGACTTAAATCCTAGTGATTTATCTTGCATTTATTCCACTGCAAAGAAGCTCACAGATACCAAAAACCACCTGTTGTCACGTTTGATCAGCCTCTGTACTGGAAAGCTTTGTGTATAGTCACAAATGAAAAAACCGAGAGTGACATTAAACAGATCGTACTTCGTCTAGGAGGATTTCACACTGAAATGAGCTTCCTTGGAAGTATTGGTCGTCTTATGGCTGGTTCTGGTCTGCATGAAATATTAGAAACTGTATATGCATCAAATGCGGTAAATCATATGCTAAGTGGCAAAGCAGTATCTAGAGCTGTTCGTGGGTTTATGATGGTGGAAAACGCACTTCATATACTTCTCATGAAGGAATCATTCAGGGTCAGTCTGCCTAGTGCACACGAAACTGATACAGAGGCTGATTCCAGTGAATGCGACGAAATTGTTGAAAAAGCATGCGAGCTATACGACCGATTTGTTGCTGGCGAAGAAACTGCTGAATCTGTCGAACAAAGTTCAATTCTTTCTGAGATAAGTACTAAACTGGTAGCAACAAAAGAGAAATTGTGTAAACAAGAACATCATCTTTGTGGTTGAACTTTTGCCGCATGACAAACATTCTTAGCAAATTTCTAATAGCTGAACGAACAGGAAACTGGGATCTTCACTTAAGTAGCATACAAGAAATGTTACCGTTCTTTGTAGCAGCTGGTCACAATCTATATGCCAAATCGGCCTACGTTTATTTGTCAATGATGCAAAGACTAGAAATTGATCACCCAGAAGTCTATAGACATTTCAAAGCAGGGCACCATGTACTTAGGAGGACAGACCGTTTTTGGAGTGGTCTTTCCACAGATCTCACAATAGAACAAATATTGATGAGAAGTGTCAAATCTTCTGGAGGTCTAACCAGGGGGAGAGGAATGGGGGAATCACAACGAGCACAATGGATACTATCTATGCCAGCTTGTGCAGACTACAACAGTGCCATGCAAGATCTCACTGGTGTTGGATATTGTACTAGTGATCAGCACAAAGAAGCTACTCATGCAAGGAAAGAACGAGACAGGGTGGACACTCTTGCGATTCTTGAGTACCTTACTGAAAGAAATCCTTTTACAAATGATGTTTCACTTAGAAATATTGAAACAGGTGTTGAGGCAGAGCCTGATGTTAACGTTGATAAAGCTGAAAGTACTGGAAATAAAATGTTAGAACTGATGAAAGGCCAAAAAATTTTAAATTATAGCTTTAAGAAGTCAAACCAATCAATAACATTGGCAGCAAAACCTAAGTCAAAGTCAGATTCAGACTTTCTAAATACTGATATAGATCCACAACTGATGTTCCAACGCCTGACCACAGCAGCAAATGGTCTCTTTGAAAACACATCTGAGGTATTCCAGTATGAATTGTCTAGCGTTCCTTCTTCTATATTTGATTGCAACCGACTACCTCGAGAGGCATGCAAGTCAAACTTAGCTGATGCGATATGGGCATGTGGAAGCGATTGCATACATGAAATAGATGGTGAAGGTTTCCAGTATGTCCTTGATGGTGGATCACTATTGCAACGACTTCCTTGGACACATGGAGATTCATTTGGAGACATTACGCAAATGTATGTTGATCATGTAATCAGAAAATACAAAGACCCTGTAATTGTTTTTGACAGTTATCCAGAACTTCCTTCAATTAAAGATATAACACATTTGCGTAGAACAAAAGGCATCATTTCGCCGAACATCAATTTCACCTCTTCTATGCCTTGCAAAACTAAAAAGGAACTTTTCATGTCAAACAGTCATAACAAACAATCTCTTATTAACATGCTTTGTGACAAGCTTAAGGATAATGGCATAAGATGTAAGAATGCAACTGATGATGCAGACCTTCTTATTGCACTAACTGCAGTAGATTGTGCTTTGTCCTCAGAAGTGGTAGTTATTGGTGAAGATACAGATGTATTGGTTTTACTTATTCATCATGTGAATCAGCAGTCCAAAAGGGTTATTTTCAAATCTGATAAAATCAACAAAAAATTAAAATATGGAATATACAACAGACCAAAGGATTTCTTGGGGAAGATGTCTGTTATTTATTGCCTTTTTTACATTCCTTAACAGGTTGTGACTCGACATCTAGGCTTTTTGGAATAGGCAAAGGACTTGCATTAAAAAAACTTAGACAAGAATATCTGAAAACGCAAGGCAATTTTTTCATGAATAGCAAATCAATTACAGCTGATATTATCAAAGCAGGAGAAGAAGCACTCACGTGTTTATATGGAGGACTTCCTCTTGAAGGACTAAACATTCTTCGCTGGAGAAAATTTACATCCAAAGTAATAACTGGAAACACTTCAGTCCAGGTGAAAACTTTACCACCAACATCCGATTCAGGGAAATTTCACAGTCTAAGAGTTTATCATCAGTGCCAAAAATGGATGTCAGAAGAAGTAGACATGGATCCTACAGACTATGGTTGGGAAATAAAACGTGGAAAACTTTGTCCAATATTGATGGACCTTCCTCCTGCACCGGATAAACTTCTGAACATTATAAGATGTAACTGTAAACAAAATTGTGACACCAAACGATGTGTATGTAGAAAAAATGGTCTTCAGTGTTCAGTAGGATGCGGTGAATGTCGTGGATTGAACTGTTCTAATTCTGTTCCCATTGTTGAATCTGACTTTACTGATGAGTAGATATTTGTTGTATACAAAAAACTATGGAATAATCTAAAAACACCGTTTCCTTGTATTTTACCATATACTTTTTAATTAACAATCCTATTTGTGAATTATACTTTTTACCTCCGAGTCTCATTATGGTCAATACATCTTTGATTTTCGCTTAAAATCCCTTTTGGTTAATATGGTAACAATAAAAGCATTGTACTGTTTCAAAAAAAAAAAGAAATGTAAATTGCTTTTCACTAAATTCTTAATTGATTTCTAAAAAACTATGAATTTCATCAGAATTTTCCAGTTTTCGACGATTTTTGGCAAATTTTGTCTTTTTTCACCCAAAATCAGTTATTTCGTAATTGTTTTATAGTGAATTTTGTTTTATCTGATTATTAATAGATTAATATTTGCATTTTTCTATTTTGGAGTGATTTAAAGACAGTTAAAACTGGAAAAGTGTGTTTTTCCAGTTTTTAACGATTTTTGAATAATTTTGGTTTATTTTACCCAAAACCATCATTTCTCCAATTAAAAATTGCTGTACAGTTTTGAAATGATAATCATTAAGGTTTCTGTCTTTTTGAAATAGAAAATGAACTTCTATTACCATTTTTGTATTTTTCCTGTAGGTTTTTATAATCCATTCGTGCTTTGTGAATCTCAAATTCCAACAGAAATTTGATGTTTTTACCTAAAATTTCATGTTGGTTAAAAAAAACACCCAATTTTTTTTAATAATTTCATAAACACTGTACCTACTGTTGTAAAACTTTTGGTTTGCAATGATTATCTCACAGAATAAATGTTATACAAGCTTTTCCCAGTTATTCGCTATTTTTGACAAATTTTGTCATTTTTCACCCAAAAAATCCATGTTCCCACTCAGATATCTTGGTAGACTTTTAGTATGTTATAAAGAAAGCCTGTTAGAATTGAAAAATACAAAAAATAATTCTGTTGCAATTTTTTTGAGGTTGGCCACATTTTTCATCTATTCTGACTAGACTAAATGTGCAGTTTACTATCTATATCCATATACTGAAAAAAAACATTTCTTTGTTTTCTGGCAATGTGCAGTTTACTATCCATATTCATATGATATGGCAAGAAACAACTAATCATAATGCATATTGATGAATAGACGCTCAAATTTACAACCGCGGACAGAAAGGAGGATATGGAGCAAACCCGTTCACGGAATTGGTGGGACTGTTTAGTTCCAGGTTTTACTGATGAAGAATGATCCAAAACTTCAGAATCAACAAAGAAACATTCAACAGAAGAGTTTTTTCTCGAGCTATGGTTTTCAGAGGAGTCCTTAATTTTCGGGGGGGGGGGGGGGGGGGTTACTGCCGGGCGCCCTCCTAAAATGTCCTCAAGTTCATCATAATATCTACAAGTTCTGCCATTTCAACTCAACTTGTTGCTGTTCTTTGCATTAAAGTAGTTTCTTTTAAGAGTTTTAATTCTCTGTCTACATTCCGGTGCCGTACGAAGATACCCCAAGCCACCCATTGTTCTTATAATTGAAGAAAATACATGGGTGTTTCTTGTTGAATTGTCCAATTCTGACTGAATTTTCCCTTCTCCACACGTTGAAAGTAAAGCCTTCGTCTCCTGGTCACTCCAGGTTAGACCTCTCTTTTTTTTAAGAATTATGTTCGGCATCCATGTCTATATTCTGTATTGGCAATGACAGACGGCAGAAAACGTCACGTAACGCTATGGCAACAACCCCACATTAACTCCACTTTGCGTTCACACTAGAATGTGGGGTAACTAATCCGGGTTCGCCCCACATTAACTCCACCTCAGATGAGGGGTAATTTTAATCCGGGTTCGCCCCAGTTTAACGTGTTCACACTATTGGAATTTAATCCGGATTAATTAATTCGGGTCGAACCGTTTAAAAATGCATAGTGTGAACGGGGTATAATTCACTTCTCTTGATGTTGCATGCAAGTAAGTTTATTATACTCTTTGTTAACAGTTTAAAAGTCAAAATTGAAAAAAAATATCTAGTGATTCATATTAGTCTATTGCTGTAATTATTCGAGTTTAATGAGACTAATTCTGGCGTCACACATTGGTGTATAGACCGACATGCACCAGACGTACAGAGAAATTTGACTTAGTCCATATACGTTAGGTGCACTCAAGAAGGCTTTGAGTAATCGTTAGACGCACGTTGCATAAGTTTTAAAAGTACGTCGAAATGCAGAGGTATACGCTTTTAGACACATTCAGGGCACGTTGTATACTCCACAAGATAGTTCGACTTTTACTTGGACATTTACCTAGACGTATACGGGGCATGTTTTTGACATACACCTGGCGTAGTTTCAGCGCTTCTTGAACGTATAAAACGCATTCGTGGCGTATCAAAAGCGTACTCTTACATTCTATAAAACTTGCTCTGACTTTATACTTGCATGTCTCCGTGAATTTACAAGACCAAGTGTATCCTGAAGTAGTTCAAACACCCGATAATTACACGTCCAAGGCACGCCAAAAAGCACGGATAATTGTCACAGAATTGACAAAGTCCGTATACGTTAGTTGGACGCCAGAGGAACGTTTAAGCAATCGTTAAACGCACGTTGCATAAGTTCGAAGTTCGCAGAAATGCGAAGGTATACGCTTGGTGAACGCTATAACTCCAGGACATTTTTATTCAGCATAACAATTTTCATCCGGCTCAAGCGTTTGTCTAGCGTATACATGTACGCTACACGGACGTAATACATACGCTACAAGCGCGTTGAAAATGCTACAGATAAGTTTGAGACACGTTTAGGGCACGCTGTATACGCTTCAAATCGTTTTACTTTAACTAAAACGTATGCAGGTATGTTTGTAAAACACCCCATAATCAAACGTTTCAGATACACCGAAAGCACGAAATATCGTCCCAGATACGACCGCGACGCCTCTCAAATACGTGCAAGAGACTTTTTGTCCTTCGTAGCGTGCATTCCATCTACGTTAGACAAACCCCAGACTTACGCCAACATACGTTACTTTAAAGCCCGATTGACGCTTAGGAACCCTTCTCGTACGCCAAATACACGCGTAAAGCTCATTGTGCACACGTTACAGATATGATTGACATGTTGAATGCATTAAAAATTACTAGCGTATTTGCAGCGTACATGATTTTTACCACGCCCGGCGTACGTACGAGCTGTACGCTAATGTGTGACGCCGGTATAATAGCTCCAATAGAGTATGATTGAAAAGTTGACTGCGTCCAAAATTACTACCGTATTGGCAGCGTACATGGTTTTCTACCGAATCAAGCGCAAGTCGGTGCTATACGCTGATGTGTGACGCCGGTATAAATCTTTGAAAAAATAACTTTGTGAGATTAACTTCAATAAACGGCAACTTCCTGCAAAAAAAAATACAAAAAAGGTTTACATATATCCATTTTATTTTTGCAGTCCGAGCTAGTTCCTTCTCATTCTCTCCCCTACTATGCTAACCACATGGTATTACAGAGAGGAGCCAAAGGGGCGTCAATCTGGGGACATTCAACTGTACATGGAGATAAAGTACAACTTTACGCCAACAACATCTTTTCTGGTAGTACTACTGTAGATTCTAATGGAATATGGCAGTCAAAAGTGGTCGATCCCGGAAGTAATAAAGCCACTGTAATAACGGCATCATCTAGCGTGGGGAATATAACTCTTAATGATGTCCTGTTTGGCGATGTGTGGCTGTGCTCAGGACAAAGTAACATGGAATTTAATGTTAACGGGGTTGGTAATACTTATTTTATCAGTATATAGCTCATCGTAATTTAAGTATAAATATTTCATGCTTTCTTCTATAGAAAATAAATTTAATAGTAATATATATCTTATTCAAATTGGGGAGGACATGTTACTTTAAATAAATGTATGTATTCATTATTTTTCAAGAATAGACAAAAGTGCCAGTTTAATTATTTCGATTAATGCGATTTTGAAAAAAATCTGCATACAGGTGTGTGTTTCAGTTATCAGAATGCGAGTTCATATTATTGCGATTCTCACTTGTAAAGTTGCATTATTTCCATAATAAAAACCCCGCAATAATATCTGAATTTAAACACTAGTATTATTTTTGTTTACATTAGCTCGCGAACAGCAGCGAGGAAATAAGTGATGCAAGCAATTACCAGAATATAAGATTGTTCCATGTTGGACATCATACTACACTAACCGCAGATGGAGACCTAAACAGCATTGCAAAACCCTGGGCTAAACCAAATCTTTGTAAGCTATATCGTAATGCTCATAAATCAATTTGACTCAACATGGTGGACTATTCATTTTTTCTCTCATTTCTATTCGTCTTGTGCTTTGAGTTTTTTTGGTATCCATGGCAAAGATGCCCAAATTCAAAGAAATTAACAAACATTGGAGCAAATTCTGTAACATTGTAATTATCAAAATATAAGTGGGTAGTTTAAAGTATTTTAAATATTGTTTCTTTTTTTTGCTGTTTTACTTGGTAGATCGTTTACCCCTTTTGTATCAAATTTCTGCATTTCTTGTTAATATTGATTGAAAAAGCAAAGCTAAAGAAAACAATGCCTTCTTGGTTTCTTCTCCCTATCATAATTATAAATGATATTTTTTGTATTCTTTCCAGCCTCATTACCAAGTTTTTCTGCAGTATGCTGGTTATATGGGAAATATCTATCGTCACACATTAACCGACCAATCGGATTAGTTGAATCTAACTGGGGAGGAACTAGAATTGAAGCCTGGTCGTCACCGGATGCGTTAAAAACGTGCGCAAGTACTGGAAGGAAACGGTATGTTTGTGTTTGTTCATGATTGCTAATATATTTTAAGCTTGACTTTCAATTTTTTGATTTTTATACGCCCGTCGAAATTTTGACGGGACGTATTATGGTATACAAATGTCCGGCGTCCGTCCGTCTGTCTGTCCGGCGTAAACATGTCGCACCGTAACTTGAGAACGACTTATCCAAATTTCATGAAACTTGATATAGTGGTTTCTTATGATGGTCTAATGATCTGTATACTTTTTGGTGAAAATAAGATTAAAACTTTTTTGAGTTACGGCACTTTGTAACTAAAACAGGGGTGTTTTTTTTTCACATATCGCACCGTATCTCAAAAATAATGTTTGATTATTGCTTAAAACTTAACACACTTCTTAGTTATATTAATCTTAAGGTCTGTATACTTTTGGTGACGATTCAAAATTTCATTTTTGAGTTATTGAGTATTTTGTAAAAAAAGGGGGAGCGGGGTTTTACATTTCGTGCCGTATCTCCAAAACGATTTATGATTATTGCTTAAATCTTTTTTGTTATATCAATTTAAAGATCTGTTTACTTTTTGGTGATGATTCAAAATTTTATTTTTGAGTTATTGAGTATTTTGTAAAAAAGGGGGAGGGGTTTTATACATGTCGCGCCGTATCTCAAAAACAATTTATGATTATTGCTTAAAACTTTACACACTTCTTTGTTATATAAATCTTAAGATCTGTATACTTTTTGGTTTTGATATCATGCGCTCATGGCGCAGCTGTTTATTACAATTGTTTGAATTATTATGCACAAACTGTTTACTCAAGCAGCATAACAAATGTATAAAGAGACATTGTCTAAGTGGTGTATTTGTCAATAAGAAAATAACCACGAGACATATAAACTAAAGACGTATAGGAATTTTAGACAATTGTTGTTTCTTTTACAACAAGCAAGTTTCTATTGTTAAGTTGTCCTATAGAAATAGCGATACATTATAAAATGTCAAAATTTCGCAACCGCCAAGCAATGTACGTAAAAAGAAAAAAAACCAACATTTTGGTGTGTTTAAAATTAAAATGAAAAAACAAACATATTTCAATCAATGCAGAAAGTAATGCCGATAATAAATACAATGATGTTAGTATAAAAATGTTCTCTTTCTTTATTCAGTTGTTTATGCAACTGTTTCAATTATCGAGACTCGTTCAATGGATTATAACTTGATTTTCTGACATTTATAGGCGGGCAGTTAATCCAAACGCAGAGTCTGTCTTGTGGAATGGTATGATCAACCCCCTCCTAAGAAATACTATTTATGGAGCTATTTGGTATCAAGGTGAGTAAATATGTAATGGTACAAAAGGAGATTTGAAATAGAAAATTAAGTTTTTAGAGTAACATCTATAACATAAACGGTACCAATTTTTCTGCACCAGATGCTCATTTCGACAATCAATGTCTCTTCAGATGTTACTCGAGGCCAAAATGTTTGAAAATTCAATGCTTTTTAAAAGCATGATGAGCTATAAACAAAAAGGGACAAGAAGTACCCAAAGCTGGTCAAATCTTCACGGTAACATGATACAATAAGACGCCGAAAAAAATATTAAAATAAGAAAACAGCTCTTAATACCAATTTATGAGAAGAGTACATTTGATACATAAATTCAAATAACATTACTTTGCACCATTTCCCATACCATGCATTAGTGCAATTAGAATAATTCTTATTTTATTTTGAAAGACATCGAATTAAGATGTATTATGAAGAGCAATGCGACAAATTTCCACCAAAATCCAAACGACATGGATATAAGCAACTATATTTCAACGTACGGCCCCCAATAATGAGCAAACCCATAAACTGTAAAATCAGCTATAAAAGGACCGGAAAATTCAATCCCTCTTCGTGTCCAATTTCTCCCATGCGAGTCTGCCATCATAGATCAGCGGAATGTACCGACTGAATGATTCGGGTTAGAGCCCACCATGACCAAATGTGAAACAATGTAAACGAGAAAAAAAAAACAACGATCTGATTTAGGACAAAACTATTAACGTAAAAGAACACACACCAATCACCATATTACATAACTGATCCTAATTTGGGACAGACGTATATAATGTGGCGGCGTTACAAAGAAGATGTGGTATGATTGCCAATGAGACAACTCTTCACAAGAGACAAAAAGGACACAGAAATGAACAACTAAAGGTCACCGCACGGCCTTCAACAATCAGTTAATCCTATACCTCATATTCAGCTATAAAAGGCCCCAAAATGACCATGTAAAACAATTCAAACGAGAAAACTAACGGCCTTATCTATAATACTAAAATGACGAGGTCCAATTTGTCAGCCGTCATCACGTAAAAACGATGAATCAAAGAATTCAACTTTATATATAACTAATATAGTACAATGCTATTGATCAAAAATTGCACCACTCCAGACCCTTTTGTTTTCCACATAATTAATATTGCCAATAATTAAGAAGTTCCGGGTCGAATCCGATACCGATACCAATAGTATATTAAACTGTTACCTATTACCTTATCTGTACGTTCCGCATCTGACAGGCGCACCACCAAACGCTGTATTTAGGATTTTGCTATATACACGGTTCGTCATCACAGGGTTGACACTACTAAATTCAATCATTGTCACATTGTTCCCGATTGTAGTATTTTAATCAGTATGACTTTCTAAGACGACAATACGAATAATAAAAATCTGGACTTAAAATAAGGCGTATAGGTACAGCATGTACAGTTTTCAATTTGTTAGCCGGAATGACGTAAAACAGCAAATCAAAGAATTCAACTTTATTTATAACTCATAAAGGGCAATGCTGTTAATTAAATAATACTCCTTTCCAGGCCCCTTTGTTTTCCAAATAAAATTAATAATACCAATAATTGATAAGTTCTAGGTCGACGGGTTCAAAAAGAAAGATGGTGAAAGCAGAGAAAACTGTGCATCTTATAATCGGCATGACTTTATCAAATGACAATACCAATACTAAAATAAGGCTTACGCATAGTTATATTCTTTAATTCAGTCACAGACCCGCGATATCACGGGTGTGTTCTAGTTTATATAAAAAAAAAAATGACCGAAAAACAAATATGTAAAACATAAACAAACGACAACCACTGAATTACAGGCTCCTGACTTGGGACAGGCACATACATACATAATGTGGCGGTGTTAAACGTGTTAGCGGGATCCCAATACTGCACCTAAGCTGAGACAGTGATATAATAGTACAATATATATATAAGAACAAAGTATAAAAATCAGTTGAAAAAGGCTTAACTCATCAGATGGACAAAAATACAAGTGGACGTGAACGGGTACTTGTACATCCCAACAACAAAAAAACACTAGGAACAGATCTGAGAGTACTCACAGTTAACTGACAGATTGTTCAAAGCCACTAACAACTAATAAAAAAATAATGCATCTAAGACTAAATTATCAATCCGTACACATCCAACATCCAATGAATTTAGTATAAAGACGTCATAAACAGTCAGAGAAAAACATGACTTTGTGCAATGCCAAGATACAGATATAGACAGATTGTAGATTCATGAATGAGTATATGTATATAACATACTAGTAATATTTAGTTTGCTTTTAATTTACTGATAACAAAATCAATATTTATACCAATAAAAACAATATTCAATGATCTTATTACAGTGTTGAATTGGTAACCTTTTAGAATAAGTTTATTTAAAGGAGCGATAACTTTACCAGGATCATTTCTAAATTTTCGGGCACGGTTAACAACATTTCCGGAAAAATGAGGATGTGCTATCCCGTTTGAAATAAGTCTTCTACAGGTACAACCAAACTTCAAAAACAAATCTATATATTTATGGAAAAAATTAGTAAAGGTTTTAAGTAATTTATGGCCGTGCGGTGACCTATAGTTGTTAATTTCTGTGTCATTTTTGTCTCTTGTGGAGAGTTGTCTCATTTACAATCATACCACATCTTCTTTTTAGCTCACCTGGCCTAAAAGGCCATGTGAGCTTTTCTCATCACTTGGCGTCCGTCGTCGTCGTCGTCGACGTCGTCGTCGTCGTTAACAATTTTTCAAACATCTTCTCCTCTGAAACTATTGAATGGATTTGAATGAAACTTAGCATGATTGTTCCTTAGATTATCCTGCACAAAGTGTGTGCTTCGATTTTTGATCCGTCAAAAAACATGGCCGCCGTTACTTAAAATAGAACATAGGGGTCAAATGCAGTTTTTGGCTTATATCTCAAAAACGAAAGCATTTAGAGCAAATCTGACTGGGTAAAAATGTTCATTAGGTCAAGATCTATCAGCCCTGAAATTTTCAGATGAATCAAACAAACCATTGTTGGGTTGCTGCCACTTAATTGGTAATTTTAAGGAAATTTTGCAGTTTTTGGTCATTATCTTGAATATTATTATAGATAAAGATAAACTGTAAACAGCAAAAATGATCAGTAAAGTAAGATCTACAAATAAGTAAATATGACCAAAATTGTCAATTGACCCCTTAAGGGGTTATTGTCCTTTAATGACAATTTTTCACAATTTGTTCATCACATTTGCTAACTTTAAAAAATCTTCTCCTCTGAAACTACTGAATGGATTTGGATGAAACTTAGCATGATTGTTCCTTAGATTATCCTGCACAAAGTGTGTGCTTCGATTTTTGATCCGTCAAAAAACATGGCCGCTGTTACTTAAAATAGAACATAGGGGTCAAATGCAGTTTTTGGCTTATATCTCAAAAACGAAAGCATTCAGCGCAAATCTGACATGGGGGTAAAAATGTTCATTAGGTCAAGATCTATCAGCCCTGAAATTTTCAGATGAATCAAACAAACCATTGTTGGGTTGCTGCCACTTAATTGGTAATTTTAAGGAAATTTTGCAGTTTTTGGTCATTATCTTGAATATTATTATAGATAAAGATAAACTGTAAACAGCAAAAATGATCAGCAAAGTAAGATCTACAAATAAGTTAAATATGACCAAAATTGTCAATTGACCCCTTAAGGGGTTTATTGTCCTTTAATGACAATTTTTCACAATTTGTTCATCATATTTGCTAACTTTAAAAAATCTTCTCCTCTAAAACTACTAAACCAAATTCAACCAAACTTCAACTGAATGATCAGTAGGGTGTATAAAATAAAGTTTGTGCTTTATTTTTTATTTCGTCAAAAAACATGGCCGTCATGGCTAAAAATAGAACACAGGGTAACATGCAGTTTTTGGCTTATATCTCAAAAACTCCAGCATTTAGAGCAAATAAGACAAGAAGTTAAAGTATTTATTAGGTCAAGGTCTACCTGTCCTGAAATTTTCAGCCGAATTGGGTAACTGGTTTTTCAGGTATAATGCCCCTGAATTGATGATTTTAAAGAAATTTTGCAGTTTTTGGTTATTATCTTGAATATTATTATAGATACAGATAAACTGTTAATAGCAAAAATGTTAAGCAAAGTAAGATCTACAAATAAGTCAATTTGACCAAAATTGTCAATTGACCCTTAAGGAGTTATTGCCCTTTAAAGACTTTTTTCACAATTTGTTCATCATGTTGACTTACTTTAAAAAATCTTCTCCTTTGAAACTGCTGTATCAATTTCAGCCAAACTTAGGCTAAATGAGTTTCAGAGTATCTAGTATAATTTTATATTTCATTTCCTTGTATGTCAGAAACATAGCTCCTATGGCTAAAATAGAACATAGGAGAAAATGATTTTTTTTTTGCTTTTAAAGAAAATAGGACGATTCAAAGGACATTTAAATAAATTGAAAAGCCAAAATAATCATTGATGAGAGATTTAACCAAAAAAATTAAGGTGAGCGATTCAGGCTCTTGAGAGCCTCTTGTTTATATTTACACTTATCAATAATTAATTATATAATGACAGGAGAATCAAATGCAGGCAATTCTGATGGCTACAAATGTATGTTTCCTGCCATGATTGATGACTGGAGAAGTAAATTTTATGCAAATTCACTCCATACCACTGATCCAAAATTTCCGTTTGGATTTGTTCAAGTAAGACGCTTATTAAATGATTATTTTACAATATAATTTCGTGTTTAACCTGAATGTGAATTTACTTTTTATCTTAATTAACACTAGATTAGTAGTGAAACATGCAATAAACGCAACGTTTAGAAAGGAAGCAAATGAAAAAGAGAGAGGGACATTACAACTCATAAGTGGAAAATAAACTGAAAATGTTCATGACTATGAGAAAAAGACATTTCATACAAACAATAGTGAACAAAGCACAACATAAAATCTAAGACTGCAGTCAATGTGTACTACGTATATTTGAACGTGTTAAGCCTTAGGCTGTTTGACTACAAAATATCCTTGTTTTGCTACGTGATACTAACAAAATCTGTTTTGTTTATTTATGTATCCATCACAGTTACTTTATTCAAGGCCAGAATTAAAAGCGTAAAAACTATATCGCAGGTTGATTGCATACATCCATCACTTTTTAATTCGTTCAAGGATATGATTAAAGTACTGTGGAATTTTTTTCGTTAGGTGCCTTTTATATATAGAGAAAAATACAAACCAAAAAGGTGTTTGGACGATTATAGAAGTAGTACATCATTTTGATTGGCAGCATGATAATGACATTGTGTTTCAAAGAAATGTTTTTGATCACAATAAAACTCAACATCCATGACTTCGGTGGTTTTAATGATTCAACAGTAACACGTTAGGAAATTAAATAAATGTAAAAATGGGGGAAAAAATGTTAATACACTCATCATAGATAGTAAAGCAGGTGTCTTCCGCCATCTTTGTTTATAAAAAAAAAGCAGAAAACAATCGATCTATTCTCCCGTTTTAAGCAAAATTGATGAAAAAAATCTAACAAAATTATTCAGTATTTGTAAAAGTAAACAGTCGTAAAAATATGATAAAACACAGGTTTTTCTCCTTCATTTATATAAAAGTCTTGCGAATTGATTATATACTTCTCTCAAAATTTGAACATTTCATTAAAGATGTAGCTCGAGGGTCTCACCAGAACAGTAGTCAGCACTTCTGTTTTGACATGAATTATCATTTTTATGGTCATAATTGTAAATTAACTGATTACAAAACTTTAAACTGTTGAAATATTACCTCAGGAATATATTACCTTAGCTTTTTTTGGCAAAATTTATAGGAACTGTTGGTCCTCAATGCTCTTCAACTTCGTACTTTATTTGGCCTTTTGCAATATAAGAGATTCACTGATGAGTCTTTTGTAGACATTTCGAGAAAATACTAAGCATACATACTACGTCTATCAATGTAAACTAGACAACTGTCATTCATGGAAGTTGACAATAAAACTGGTTAGACTATTCTAATTTAAATTTGTTTTGTTTAAAGTTGGCAGCTTGGCGGCCATCTGCGGCTAATTCTGGATTTCCGGATTTACGATGGTCTCAGACAGCAAATAACGGACAAGTCCCTAATGCGAGACAACAGAACGTGTTTATGGCTGTGTCGATGGATTTACCCGATTTTAACTCTCCTTTTGGCAGGTATGTAGTTATTCATTGGTTGATATTTGTTTGATAACGTCCTCTAACAATGTGCTCATATATGTTAAATCCTGCAACATTCTATATCTTTCTAAACCCCAACTTTTGTACAAATAACGGGTATAGACAAGCCTTGCTCGAATCATGTTACTGAAGCTCGTACACATGTTTTTAATATTGGCCGACTATGTATAAATATCATAAATATAAAAAAAGAAGGTGTGGTATGATTGCCAATGAGAAAACTGTCCACAAGGGACCAAAATGACATAGACATTAACAACTATAGGTCATCGTACGGCCTTCAACAATGAGCAAAGCCCATACCGCATAGTCAGCTATAAAAGGCCCCGATATGACAACCACTGAATTACATATGTTTATGTGTTTGTCCACTAATTCAGTTGTTGTTGTTATTTAATGTCTGTTAGACTTTTGATTTCATTGTTTATTCATAAATATGGCCGTTGGGTTTCTTGTTTGCATTGTTTCACATGGTGTATTGTTGGGGTCTTTCCTAATTGACTTAATACACATTGGTTTGGCTCATGGTTGAAGGTCATGTTGTTACATATACATGTTATTGCTCACATCCATGTCATTTGGACTCTGTCTGAGAGTTGTCTCGTTGGCAATCATACTACTGTCCTTATGTTTTTACTGAATGAAATATTAAACATTTATCTATTTTGATTTTTTATCGTTAAAAAACTTACTGAAGGTTGAAGAGGGTGTGAAAGGATTTTCAAAATCATCAAAAATATACGTTTAATAGGTTGAATCAAAGGATGTGCAAAGAGTAAAAACCTGTATTCAAACTTTTCATTTAAAAACATTGTTGTTCTGCAAAAACGAATATAAACAACAGCCTCATCACAGAAAGTATTCTAACCAATACAAGTGAACATTTGTTTATAAGACAACTTGATCTTATATCTTAATGACTTAGGGTTTGGTTTTTTTAGGGGGGGGGGTCGGGTGTGGGGGGGGGGGGGGTGTAAACACTGTTGCACTGTTTCTCAAATCAAAATGTTAATAAAAAAAAAACATAAAATATACTCACAATAAAGAACGGGAGAACTTATAATAAATAGGAATTAGAAATATCGTGATTCAAATACTAGTTCTAATATTTTATTGATTTTTGTTTGCAGTTTTAAATTTTGGAATTCTCTGCATACTCAGAACGAGAATATATAATCTATAAATACAAAAGTAAGGCATTGTTAAGTGGGTTGACCAGGATAAAAAAAAACAAAAACCCCCACAATCAACAAGTATGCTGGATAGAGGGAGCAAATTTAAATTATAATAATAGACAACATAAGAACCCTGCAGAGTCAAGCGGATGTTTCTTTTAAACAAGTATTGTACTACCAGATAAGAGAAGACTATGTAACTATTTCGTTATACTCCTGTCAAGCCTTGAGGTAACCATTGATAGAAAAGAAAGGTACATTTTGGTATGACAGTAGATACTCTCTAAAGACATAACATAATTTCATAATGTTTTTTTTTTACCACTTTAGCATTCATCCTCGACTTAAACACGACATCGCTGCAAGGCTAGTATTGTCTGCGTTAGCAGTAGCTTATAAAGAAACAGGTGTTAGCTTCCAAGGTCCATATCCAACCAAATTTACGCCATATCATAATACCAATACAATCATTATAGAGTATGACCATGGTACTTCACCACTTGACATAAGGTCCAGTGACAATTTCGAGGTAAATAAATTATTGACTGACTCACTTTGGAGAACGGAGCGATTTTCTGAATTCAGCGGTAAACTTTGATAATGAATCCGGATTCAAAATGGCAAAATAATTTAAGTATTGACATGCTTTACATTATCAAATAAAACAAACCTGTCACTATATATAGCTAAATAAAGAAACAGTAGAATACCAATGTTCAAAAGTCACAAATTGATTGAAAGAAAACAAATCCGGGTTACAAACCAAAACCAAGGGAAACAAATCAACCTCAAAACAAAACAATGAAACTACAGAACACTGAAGTGCAACAAAAAACAAACGACAATGCAACATACATAGAAACGAACTATTAGATATCATCTGCCATATTCCTGACTTGGTACATTAAATGTTTTGGTATGTTTAGATGATGATATATAATGAACTTATTCAAACAATTACATCTAATTGTACATTCTTTTAGCTTTACATTATATATATTGTTTCAGATATGCTGTACAACAATGAACCACGTATGTGTGAAATATGATAAAGGCTGGATGTCTGCACCAATGAAAAGTCATGACACATCATCTGTTACAATAAATACTTCCGGTTGTCAGCTTGGACAACATTCTATAGGCGGAGTTAGATATGCGTGGAAAGAAAGTCCGTGTCTATTTAAACAATGCGCCGTCTATGGAGCAGGAAATGGATTACCTGGACCACCATTCACTTATTCAGCACATTTGTAAATGAAGTATTGAAAAATAAAGTCGTACAATAAAATGGGTAAAACTTCGGACTCGGACTTCTTTTGAACTGACTTTTACTTTGCGTATTGTTGTGTGTTTAAGAGATAACTGTATTGTATTTGAAGCTTTAAGGACGTGCATCGGTAGTTTTACTGTCGCAAATTTAGTTTACCTGGCGACGCGTAGCGGAGACATGTAATCGGGTATTTGCGACAGTAAAACTACCGATGGACGTCCGCAAAGATTCAAATACAATACAGTTATCTCTATTCTAATGCAAAACTTCTGTGCCGCTTCAAAATGTAATAAATCTTTATAAAAAGAAGATTTGTAGGTACAACATGTGAGTTTTTTGGCTTGTTATTGTAGAAATTACATGTCAATACATTCAGCAAATTAAAATCTCGGCTTCCTTAGTTACAAACAAGGAGATAGAGAATTTTACGCTAACTGTCATCCAATCAGAACCATTGATACAAAGTAATTGCATTAGAATTGTTGTTCTACATTGGCTAGAGGTATAGGTGAGGGTTGAGATCTCAAAAACTTGTTTAACACCGCCGAATTTTTGCGCCGGTCCCAAGTCAGTCCTTTGTTAGTCTTGTATGAGTTTGAATTTTAGTTTTTTGTGTATAATTCGGAGTTTAGTATGACGCCCATTATCACTGAACTAGTATACATTTTTGTTTAGGAGCCAGCTGAAGAAAAGCCTCCGGGTGCGAGAGTTTAGCTGCATTTAATAGATATAGGAAGATGTAGTGTGAGTGCCAATGAGACAACTCTCCATCCAAAAAACAATTTATAAAAGTAAACCATTATAGGTCAATGTACGGCCTTCAACACGGAGCCTTGGCTCGCACCGAACAAAAAACTATAAAGGGCCCCATTGGTGGCCTTCGGATGTTGTCTGCTCTTTGGTCGGGTTGTTGTCTCTTTGACACATTGCCCATTTCAATTTTTAATTTTATTCATTAAGAATTATTGATAAGAGAGGCGGAAGATATTAAAACACATATTCATATTCCGATCTCAGTAGTCGAAGAAAAACTGACAACACAATGTTATATTTGGTAAAACGGCGAAACTGGAAAGATTGCTATAATTGCTATAATTTATGGTTTAAGTTCATTCCAATTTTCATTAAAGTTTTGCTACCTTCTTTTGGAAAGTTTATAGAATTTATATGTACATGAAATTTTTTTTGACACACTGGAACGTTTTATCTTGATTTTTTTCCTAATTCTATCCTTATTCTATCTTATTTTTTTGGAAATTTTTAGAAATTCAAATGTGACGTCCCTTTGTGCGTCGATCTCTTCGGCTAACTAGACTTTTCCTTTTTATGTGCAAATTAAGGTTGATTTATGTTTTCGTTTTTATTCTGTAGTTAGTCATGTGCATCTATTATATAGTCATTTTTTTTTTATAAATTTACTGTTTGCAAAAGTATGAATTATTCTAAATACTAAGGATGTTCTTATCCCAGGCAGATAATCTAAGCCGTATTAGGCACAACTTTTTGGAACGTCAACTTTGTCCTTGTTTTGGCTTTCGAACTTTATTTATATTGGCGTCGCTGGTTAGTCTTAGGTAGACAAACCATGCGTCTGGAGTGTTAAATTATAAACCTGGAACCATTTGATATTTTAATTATTTGTGTGTTTTTCTGTCCTATATGTTCTCCCATTTATTTGTATTGTAGTCCTTCATGTAAGTTGTCATCTTTATGTTATATTTAGCATTGCCGTAAAAGCGAGAGGTTTGGCTAGACACAAAACCAGGTTCAACTCACCATTTTTCTTAAAATGTCCTGTGCCAAGTCAGGAAAACGGCCTATGTGATATTATTGTTCGTTTCTGTGTGTGTTACATTTTAGTGCTGTGTTTCAATTGTGTCGTAGTTCTCCTCTCATATATGATGTGTTCCCCTCAGTTTTAGTTCGTAATCTATCTATCTAATATAAGTAAGTATCTGCGAAACATAGTCACACTTCTCTCTGATTGTCGTTGACGTCTTTATATTAAATCCATTGGATAATAAATGTGTACTGATTGATGTTTTAGTCTATGATACATCACTTTTGTTATTAGTTATTGACTTTATTGCAGTAGCTGTCAGTAACTACAAGTACTCTCAGATCTGTTCTATATGTCTTTCTTGTTGGATGATTAATGGATGTATAAATACCCTTCCCCGTCCGGTCTGTGTTTTTGTTAGATGTTTTTATGCTTTGTATCGATCTGGTGAGTTGATCCTTTTCAAACTGATTTTTATAGATTTTTTTTTCTTATGTTATACTATTACACCACTGTCCCAGGATAAGGAAAAGCTGGACGCCTTCATACATGTTTAACACTGTTACAATTATTATGTGCCTGTCCAAAGTCAGGAGCCTGTAGTTAAGTGGTTGTCGTTGGTTTATGTCTATCATATATGTTACAAAGTAGGCCATGCATTCGGCCTTTAGTTTTCTCAATTGATTGGCTTCATGTTGGGGCAATTTATAACCGATCTTAAGTTTTTTTTCACTGTTGAAGGCCGTATGATTGTCTACAGTTGCTTCTATCCATTTCATTTAAATTTTGGTGGATGGTTAACTCATTGACAATCATCCCACATCTCTCTTATACTTACCACGATATCTTAACATCGATCAACGGACAATGAAAGTCATTCCAAAGTCAAATAAAGTCTGTCATAATAAGATAGATATAAGAAGATGTGGTATGAGTGCCAATGAGAAAACTCTGCATCCAAGTCACAATTTGTAAAACGTAAACCATAATAGGTCAACTGATACACTTTACAATTCAATATTTGTCCTCAGTGCTCTTGAACGCCTTTTAACCTTTTTGATTGAAGCATCACCGATACGGCTTTTTGTTTTTAGACAAAACACACGTCTTGCGTAAAAAATTACAAGGCTAATATATTTAGAGATTTTTTACACCATACAATTGAGAATGGAAATTGGCTTCTTTATCAAGTCCGTTGCCGATTTGACTAATCCCAGAAACGAGACAATTTGAAAGGTCAGATAAACACTGTATGATGGACATGAAAACCTTGCAAGGATAGATCGAAATATTCCCATTACTCGTGATAAGCAATAAATGCATATGAAAAAAAGTTTTATAGCAGTCGCTTAAGCATTTAAATGAGGTCAAGAACAATGGATGACTTACTCTATCAAAATAGTACCGCACGCTTCAAGTTGGGATATAACAAATAGACAAAATGAATATAATAGAAAATCTTAATAATATAGAAATCATATGAAGTATCATGACTTGACAGGCAGAGTTTGAGCTTGTTCATGTTCTTGCCCCTCACATGGAGAGAATAATGATGAGGAAGTTTGCCTATCCAAAGAATGCATTTAGTTGTAAAAAGTAAAATCACAAACATACTGAACTCCGAGGAAAATTCAATCGGAAAGTCCCTAATCACATATCAAAATCAAATGACAAAACGCATCAAACATATGGACAACAGCTGTCATAATCCTGACTTGGTGTACTGTTATACCACTGTCCCAATTTAGGGGGAGGGGTGGAATCCCGCTAACATGTTAAACCCCGCCACATTATTTATGTATGTGTCTGTCCTAAGTCAGGAGCCTGTAATTCAGTGGTTGTCGTTTGCTTATGTGTTACATATTTGTTTTTCGTTCATTTTTTTTTATACAAATAAGGCCGTTAGTTTTCTCGTTTAAATTATTTTACATTGTCATATCGGGGCCTTTTATAGCTGACTATGCTGTATGGGCTTTGCTTATTGCTGAAGGCCGTACGGTGACCTATAGTTGTTAATGTCTGTGTCATTTTGGTCTCTTTTGGACAGTTGTCTCATTAGCAATCATACCACATCTTATGTTTTATATTAGGTACAGGCATTTTCAAATGTAGAAAATGGTTGATTGGACCTGGTTTTATAGCGCTAAACCTCTCACTTGTACGACAGTCTCATCAAATTCCGTTATATTTACAACGATGCGTGAACAAAACAGACATAATAAATAAAATAGTCAAAATATGGGTACAACATCCAGGGTGGGAATCCGCCTGAAGATGAGAAAACATTTGTTTGCAGAAAGAATTTACATCTGAGATGTGCAAGACCTTTGTTACACTAAATTGAAATGCTGGGCATTTATTCGAGAGAAACTGTAAGTTACTCTTCAATTACTATAACGCCTAATGTGAAGAAGACTAAAGTTATTGTAATTAACGGTTTAGGTTCAATTCATTATAAGTTTAACATAAGACGGAAGATTATATTCCTCTGCAACAAAACTATGTTTTCTTTTCGTGCACACGACACTGACATTTAGAATGAAATTCAAAACAGTGTGGCTGTGGCCATTGATTGACACATTAAATTCATCCATTGACTGGACAATTCAGGTGAACGTTTGTATGTAACGACCACTGCTCACTATGTACTTTTTAAAGACACTTAAACTATGGGGCCACCAAAGGTTCTCAACACCTTAATAAAGTAATTCGAAAAATTAATCAGAAATAACACGATGTTTTGATTTATATCAATTATATAAATCAAATCATAAAGGATATTCCTGATTATTTTTTATAATTATTTTATAATTAAAGGCGTTAAGAAACCTTTGGTAACCCCACAGTTTAAATGTCTATCGTAGGTACGTCGTGAACAGTGGTCGTTACAGACAAACGTTCACGTAAATTGTCCCAGTCAATGGATTAATTTAATGTGTCAATCAATGGCCACAGCCACACTGTTTTGAATTTCATTCTATTAGGAATTCCTCGCTGCGTTGAAGATTTATTGGTGGCCTTCGGCTGTTTTCTGCTCTTTGCTCTTTGTCATATTCCCCATTTCCATTCTCAATTTTATTTCAATGTATATTATTATTTATAAACATAACGACACTAATCCAATATATATGTTTACTGTTTGTGCTGATTTTCTCAGGACATGCACGTTTGTCGAACCAAAATAAAGTATAAATCATATATTAGTATTTTCAATCGTTATGTTGGTACAGACTAACAACATGTTGGATAGTAAAAAATATAAATATAAAAACACTCATTTGAAAATGCTTGTATCAAGAACTTGGTTGTACGACCCGACAGAAAGAAAAATAAAACAATATTTAAGGACGCTTTTCAAGATTTTCAATTAATTTCGATTAAAATCATTTCTTTCAACTATATAATTTTTTTTTGGTGTCGTTATTAGATAGAACAAGTAGGAGGTTTTTAGCTAGCCGTACAATAAGGTTTCGAAAAAACAGGAATATGATAGTTGCTTTCCGTTTTTATCGTTGTTCAAAAAATTCTTACGATTGATTTTTTTGGTTTATTATGGACTTCCTTCTTTTTATAATTACCATGAAGTTTAGTATTTTTTATAATTTTTTGGCTAATTTGTGGATAAAGATACATAATTACTTATCCAGTCGCAGCCTTTATGAAAAGACATGATATGATGCATGTTTTTAAACATAAGATCCAAATTATTTTAGTGTTCATTATGTGCTAAAGAGTTTGACGACACGAAACGTTTTAAAAGACATGGAAATGTACATAATGGTGACAGATGTTTTATTCGCTACTGTTGCAATAATGTTTCAAAAAGAAATATTCTAATGTCTGAAGCCTTGAAAAAGTATAAGTGTTCACATCAGACAGAAAATAAAAAGATGTGCTATGAGTGCCAATGAGACGACTATTCATCCACATTATATAAAAGTTAACAATCGTTAGTCAAAGTATTGGCTTCAACGCTGAGTCTTGTATTTACCGAACAGCAATCAATAAAGGGTCCAACACGAGTAGTGTAAATCATTTCAAACAGGAAAACCAATTGTCTAATCTATATAAAAATCGAGAAAGGAGAAAAACGTATGATTCAAACCAACAAACGACAACCAATGAACAACATGCTTATGGTTGGTGCATATAAATGAGCGGGTTTAAACGTTACAAGGCGGCAACATTCACCCTAAACTGCCTCCCAATACTGTATGAAATAAAGAGACGTGGTATTTTTCCAATGCGACATTCATCAATCAGAGATCAAATTGCGTCAATGTAAGCGAATAAAGGTCAACTGACGACCTTTAAAAATGAGAAAGTCGTTCCGCACAGCAAACATTAAAAGGACTTTACAAGCTTTGTTTTTCGTTAAGTTGAATATATTTCATTCACATCTGATAAATGTCGCTCTAATCACGGTTTACATGTTTGTAAATAGATAATAGTTTTCTGTAATTTGAATGTCACGATTTGGGTTGGAATCTTTCGACAAAGACACAACAGCTTGGAAAATGAGAAAGTTTTGCGTCATTGATTTTTTGAGGGTCAGTATAAATTTCCTCATCTTTTAATCGGGCACTACAATATAAAATTAGAAGATGGATGAATTTTAGCGAACAGTGTTTGTTTCACTGCATTTGGACGTTTGACACAATATTGGACGTTTTGATCACAAGAATATGACGTTGATCACAAGAATACTCAGCTCATTAGTGTACACTTGTGTGTTGACATGCCATACATTGAAACACTGAGGTTTTTCTATCCCCATATATAGATCTAATAATAATTCGACACTACTGATGAATTGTATGCACACAATAAAGTCTTTGATGATCTTTTATTCAGATGTGGTCGATATAATTCGAACTTTCGAAGGACCAGTTTTTTATGACTTCGAACGTTATACTGGTCCTTTACAGAGCGATTGCCTTATTTGCTAAACAAAGATTGTAATTTGACATTTAAGTCTACTTCTCAGATCTGTACTTGAGTCTTTTTGTTGTTGGGATTACACGTACCCGCTACATCCACTCTATGTAGTATTTGTATTTGTATCCATCTGATGAGTAAAGCCTTTTTCAACTGATTTTTATAGTTCGTACTTATGTTGAACTGTTAGACCACTGTCACAGGTTAGGGGGTTGGGATCCCGCTAACATGTTTAACCCCGACATATTCTGTATGTATATGCCTGTCCCAAGTCGGGAGCCTGTAATTCAGTGGTTGTCGTTTGTTGATGTGTTACATATTTGCGTTTCGTCCATTTTTTTTTAACATAAATACGGCCGTTAGCTTTCTCATTTGGATTGTTTTACATTGTTCTTTCGGAGCCTATAATTGCTGACTATTTGGTATGGGCTTTGCTCATTATTGGAGGCCGTACGGTGACCTATAGTTGTTAACGTCTGTGTCATTTTTTCTCTTGTGTAGAGTTGTCTCATTAGAAATCATACCTTAATTTTTTTTTATGTCATTTACACCAAGCTGTCACCTGTAATAAAATACATACACAATCTTCGTAAAAATAATTGTTCAACTGATATACTAAAGAATTAGAAATGAAAGTACGGGTAGGCCTATAAGACACAATTATTATTGTACTTTAGCATACTTGTATAGCTTTCTTTAAATTCATAACCCAATTGCTGATTTGCTTATCTGTCTACTGTTACTTATAATGTCGTTGTGTTTGTTTTTAGTGTCAGCTTCTTATTCTGTAATATACTTCTTTATCTGTCTACTGCTATTAATTATACTGTTGTTTTTTTCTGTTGCTATCAGTAGTAATATTATGGTGCTTTTGCCTCTCATGCTTTTCATGTTATTTCTTTATATGATTTACATTATCATTAATTTCTTTATTATTGTCTTTTGAGTGATTTAGTCTCATGGTGGAGCCAATATATTTGTCTAATTTTTTAATGAGTTTTTATTACCACTAATTAAGTATCATTCACAGTATAAGGGTTTGTGTGGGAAATATTTGTGCCGATTTTCAACTTTATTTGCTTGTATGTTCAGGAAATTATGGTCATACGAGTATATGAATACAATAGCCTGTCATAATAACTTCCTGCTGCTACATTGTATCTTGACATAAGCAAATTCTGTGTATTTTCATTTTAGATTTTAGCAGTTTTATTTCTTATCTATGCTTGTGTAAACTGTAACAACTACAGGAATCCAGAGATCCGACATCTTCAACAGATCATGTGTAAGGTATATAGTTTGTACCGGTATATTGTTTTGAAGACCTAAGAACAATTAACCAACGTGGTCAGAACTTAAAACTACTAGATATAGTCTTTTGTCAACCTCTAATATAAAATCATAGATTCATAGACAATCTAATTGCACGAGTTTCCAATCTATTTATATATATGATCATTTTAGTGTGAATATTCTAGTATGAATTATACGATAACAATATATATTCATATTCACAAATAATTCAGAAATAATGGTTGCGTTATTTTTTGGTTTTATTACCGTCATCTCAATAGTTGATTGGATGACATGTAGACTAAAATACACGCAAAATGCGTATACATTCTTTTGAAAACTATCAATGTATAAAAATACCTATAAGGAGCTTTACATATAAACCATTTACATCATACTTTGATTATATTTCTTAAGGATACTAGTAAACACTGTATATTTGAACAAGTATGTGAAATCAGAGTAGCACAGTGTTTAATACCACCATGTCCTGATATAACCTACTGTGCTTCAAGTAAGTATCAATTATATAAATAAACCAGAATTCCATTATATTGACAGCGATGTGTGAACAAAACAAACGCAATAATAAAACTGTCACAAACAGCAACACGAACCCAATCAAAAACTGGGGTTGATATCAGGTGCTCCGGAAGGGTAAACAGATCCTGCTCCAAATATGACACCCGTCGTGTTGATCATGTTATTACAAAGCAGGCAAATAGTCTAATTCGGTCAGTCACATTCGTGAAAAGGGCACAGGATTATAGTAACGACATACGGAACATATCAGATATCTTCTGTGAAACGAAAGCACACATTTACTAGCTATTATTCGAAAAAAGAACATATCTGTCGTAAGGTGAAAGGTCATTCCTCAGCTCGTGAATATTTTTAGGATTTTTATTAGAACAAATTTGTTTTTATTGTCTCAATACATACGATGCTGTTTTTGTTTAAATTATCTTATGTTTTATAAAGGTTATTCATAGATATTTTTTTCTTCAAAATAAATCATATAAAGACGTTAAAAACACCTGAAAGACCCATTTTTAACTTATAGGGCGAGCAACCCTCCCCTATCCACAAACACATTTACATTTAAAAGTATTAATTTAATTACAAGTCTTTTTTATATTTCCAGCATGGGGATCTTCGTCCAAGGGTGGTACTTGTCCAGCTGCAGACGATAACAGTGCCGGTACAGTTCAGTGCTTTGGAGATTTCGGATGTGGTATAAGTAACAACGATGTTTGTTGTCATAATCGTAATACGAACACTTCGTACTGCCACACACCTTAAATGTAAATGAATATAAACATATTGTTACTGTTCAGTGTTGAAGACCATACGGTAACTTATAGTTGATAATATCTACGTAATACTATCTCTGATGGATAGATAAAGAAATTTTCCACATCTATTTATTTTATAATTATAAATAGTTATATTAAATCACTTTTGATAACTACACACGGAGTTTTGTCCTGGTGAGAGCCTCTTCCGTCGTTTAATTCTAATTCATGGAGATCCATGATATTCGATAGATCCAAAAGTAGCAAAGATATAACAGTATGATTATTGACGTCCAAACTAGAAGATTCATCTTAAGAATGTGTATGATCGCAAAGCAAAGTTTGAATATTGTAAAATATATTTTTTACTTCAGCCCCAGTATCCAACCAACTGCTGTTAGTAGCTACCTTATTTAGCTAGCTTTCTCCAGAAGCAAATTTGATCACGGATTTTCAAATTAGGAGCCGTTTTCAATTCTGTTATTCAGGTTATTTGCCATCCGAATGAAAAAATAACATGCTGAATTTTTCCAAACACTAAGATTTTCTACCCCAGGTATAGATTGCTGTAACAGTATTCAGAACATATGTTTTACAAAGTCTACTTTTATTATTACTTTTGATTTGAAGTCTCGATCCGCCGATACTAGAACTGCAATCCTCAGAACCAAATGTTCATAGATTGACAACAGATCAAACATCGTATCCTCTTTGTCACGGAAATGCTCGTACTGTTGAGTTCCGTAGGTGCAATATATATAAAGTGGACTAATGATATGTTCACTTTTTAGGGAACTAACTTCAATTTCTATAATACTGTCGCTGTTGTTACAGAGGTTAACAGCTAAATGTCTAGAATCTAGGATATGCAAAATGCGATCCATTTAAGATGAGTGATTCAGGGTTATGGTAGTCGATACATTTTTCATTGGTGAAATAATTCACATTAATCATCTTAAATGCTTCAAAATAATCGAAACTTATAAGATGTTGTCAATAATTAGATATAAAAGGGGACAAAGATACAAGAGGGGCAGTCAAACTCAGAGATCGAAAATAAACTGACACGAGAACACCATGGCTAACAAAGAAAAAGACAAATAGACAAATAATAATTACCAAACACAACATAGAAAACTAAATGCCAAGCAACACGAACACTACCAAAACAGGGGTGACCTCAGGTGTGCTCAGGAATGGTGAGCAGATCCTGCTCCACATGTGGCACCCTTCATGGTCCTGTTCATGGTAATAATACCCCGGTAAATATTATAATTCGGTAGATCACATTAGTGACAATGGAAGGGGATTTTGGTTACGACATAAGGAACATATCCGATATAATCTGTAAAATGGTTAGTCCATAACAGTCAACCAGCTCTTGGTGGCTTCCGTAAAATTTACGAAGGGATGATTTTAACTTCACCGTTTGGAACTCTTGGTTTAATAACTTCCTTATGAGCAGCAACAGTTATCATGGTTTCATTATAAATCCAAAACATATACAGTTATCATGGTTTCATTATAATTCCAAAGCATACACAGTTATCATGGTTCATTATAAATCCAAAGACAGCTAGCTTAGTAGGATACATGTACACAAGAATAAAAGACCTTTACAGTTCCGAGCTCTTATTTGTAATGTTTTATAAAAGGCGCATCGTTTTGACGGTTTATTAAAGAATCTAAAGAATGTCATAAGTATATTCTGTTTGGAAAGAAAATATCAGAAAGTTTTGTAGAACCACTCGATTTATCTATTCTGCCGATATCAAATCGACAAGCACGTCTATTTTTGCATATGAATCTTATAAGTTCCATGCTTTTTGTATTATATAATGAACTCAGGAAATTGACATTCTTAATTGACACAAAGTGTAAATACTAACGTGTTATGAAATATATCAATTCTTGGCAAAACAAAACCAAACCAAATCCTTAAAAGACGATAATACAAGATATGCGAGTATTTGAAGATGATAATTGTTTAAACTGAGAAAATATCCTGCATAACATGTTGAATAAAAATACAAAATCATTTAGTATATATTCTTCACATTTCAATCAATTAAAGTTTTACTATTACGGAACAGATTACCTTAGCCGTATTTGACACAACTTTTTGAAATTTTGGGTTCTCAATGCTCTTCAAGTTTGTACTTGTTTGGCTTTATAACTTTTTTGATCTGAGCGTCGCTAATGAGTCTTATGTAGACGAAACCCGCGCCTGACGTATTAAATTATAATCCTGGTACTTTGGATAACTATTTACACCACTGGGTTGATGCCACTGCTGGTGGACGTTTATTTCCCGAGGGTATCACCAGCCCAGTAGTCAGCACTTCGGTGTTGACATGAATATCAATTATATGGTAATTTTTAAATGTCCTGTTACGAAACTTTGAATTTTTTGAAAAAACTAAGGATTTTCTTATCCCAGGAACAAATTACCTTGGCCGTATTTGGCACAATTGTTTGAAATTTTGGATTCTCAATGATCTTCAAATGTGTACTTGTTTGGTTTTATAACTATTTTGATCTGAGCGTCACTGATGAGTCTTATGTCCACGTCGTCGGTGAGATAAAACTACACGAATGGTGTGAGTTCAAATATTAGATCCATGACCATACAAGTAAGGTTTTTATACGCCCGTCAAAATTTTGACGGGACGTATTATGGTATACAAATGTCCGGTGTCCGTCCGTCTGTCTGTCCGTCCGTCTGTCCGTCTGTCTGTCCGGCGTAAACATGTCGCACCTTTACTTGAGAACGACTTATCTAAATTTCATGAAACTTAATATAGTTGTTTTTTATGATGGTCAAATGATCTGTATACTTTTTGGTGAAAATAAGATTTAAACTTTTGAGTTACGGCACTTTGTAACTAAAACAGGGGTGTGTTTTTTTTTCACATGTCGCACTGTATCTCAAAAACGATTCTTGATTATTGATTAAAACTTTACACACTTCTTAGTTATATTAATCTTAATATCTGTATACTTTTTGGTGATGATTCAAAATTTCATTTTTGAGTTATAGAGTATTTTGTAAAAAGGGGGGAGGGGTTTTTTACATGTCGCGCCATATCTCAAAAACGATTTATGATTATTGCTTAAAACTTTACACACTTCTTTGTGATATTAATCTAAAGATCTGTATACTTTTGGGTGATGATTCAAAATTTCATTTTTGAGTTATTGAGTATTTTGTAAAAAAGGGGAGGTTTTTTTTACATGTCGTGCCGTATCTCAAAAACGATTTATGATTATTGCTTAAAACTTTACACACTTCTTTGTTATATTAATCTAAAGATCTGTATACTTTTTGGTGATGACTCAAAATTTTATTTTTGAGTTATTGAATATTTTGTAAAAAAGGGGAGGGTTTTTTTTTTACATGTCGCGCTGTATCTCAAAAACAATTGATGATTATTGCTTGAAACTGTACACACTTCTGTGTTATATTAATCTAAAGATCTGTATACTTTTTGGTTTGATTCCAAATTTTATTTTAGTGATATTTGTAAAAAAAAAGGGTTGGGTTGGGGGGGGGGGTGTTTCTCATGTCCCGCAGTGTCTCAAAAACAATAAATGGTTATTGCTTAAAACTTTCTCAGAAACTATTTATGATTATTGCATAAAACTTCCACACAAGACGTCGGGCGTATCATGCGCTCATGGCGCAGCTGTTTATTTCATGTTATATTTCTGTTCAATTCATTTATCTATACAATTTCAGACCATCACATGACATTCAAACGTTTCGTTTAAATAAATATTTTTTTCAAGTCCAAATATAGTTGAAAAAAGAATCTTTTCCATATCTATTTTATTCTTTTTTTCTGACAGTAAACAGAGAAGCAGATTAGTATATCTACATTCCTTTTTTTTGTCGTTCAGCAACCCTCTTATTCGAAGTGTTCGTAGAAAAAACAAATTCTCTATCATGGTCATTGCCGGATCAATGAATACTTACTTCAAACTAACATTAAAGTTTAATGCAAACCATGCATAATATTTTCGATCTGTAGTATGAATATGCCACCATAACCTGCCCGATTAAAGAGCCGAAAACAACCCAAGGCTACCATTAGAACTTCAACAAGGCGAGAAAAAAATCCGTAGCCGGCTTCAGCTGGTCCTTTAACGAAAATGTGGTCTATTTCAACGGAAATTGACGGCACACAAAACTCCGAATCATATAAATGAGGAAAAAAAAAGAAAAAAACCAACATACAAGACTTACAAAGGTCGGAACTAAGGTTATATAAAAGAATGCCTCGTCCTTTTTCTAATACCGTTAATCGGTACCAAGATACCAAGACTTTGTTGATAAATATTAAGTATCAACTTCGCAAATGATATATGATGGTCTTGAAGAATATACATGTATTGTAGATAAAGACAATAGTAGTATACCGCTGTTCATAATTCACATTTCGATTAAGCAAAACACAAAACACAAAACCGAGGGAAACACCGGAACGAAACGAACACTGAACTGATGTAAATACTCTCTTGGTTTATCTTCTTTGTGAAGGCTTTGCTGTGACTTCATTTGCTAACATCTACGTCGTTAGAAAAGCTGTCTAATTACCAAACATACTACTTCTTCTATTTGTTTTTATAAACATACGTTTTAAAATCCAAATATAAATTTGGAAAATTTCAGTGAGATCTGCGATTTTCTGATCAGATTGAACAACTGATGAATTGGTCACCTCTCAGAGGCGACGTCTTCCCATTAAAGCCAACTAAAGGCAGTCGGCTATCGATACCGACAGTCTTGTGCTATCAAATTCAAAAGATTTTGATTTTTTTTTTTGAAAAATCCATAAATAAACATATTCCTTTTTTCAATGGTTTGGTTTGGTGCAGTTAAAGGGTAAATAAACTCATCATAGATACCAGGACTAAATTTTGTATATACGCCAGACGCGCGTTACATAAAGTTATATGTAACGAACACACGATGTTTTTTTTAGGAAAGATTATACGTTTGGTACCTTAAATTTCAAAATGTATAACAATTTAGTTTTCCTCATCTTCTGTGCTAGAAAGAATTAAAGGAAAATGTAAAATTACAAAAATACCTCACTCCGAGGAAAATTCAAAACGGAAAGTCCGTAATCAAATGACACAATCAAAAACTCAAACAGATTAAACAGATGGATAACAGTTGTCATATTCCTGATTTGGGACAAGCATTTTTCTTATGTAAAAACTGATGGATTACACCTGTTTTATAGCTAGCGAAGCCTCTCACTTGTATGACAGTCGCATATTCCAATATATTGACAACGATTTGTGAAAGAAGTAAACAAACATGATAGGTAAATATGTCAAAATTGGGATACAGCAGTCAAAATCTCGTTCGATTCTTTATCACTATAAAAACAGAGAATATAACAAAGAAACACAACAAGGAATATAGACAAAGCAAATTAGCAAACATAAAAGTCAAAAAAGTACAATAACACAATGACGCGATGTTTAAGTCCAGAGCCACGGGTGCAAAATAAAACAGAGGAAACACATTTTAACTATAAGAGGAAAACAACAGAACAACATAAACTATTTTATATAAATTTTACATAATAGTTTATATGCAAACCATGTACAATGTTGCATAATTGATTTATAATCAGGTGATGAATTACTTTCCGTTAGTTATACATCATGTCCATATGTTAGGTACCCAGACGTCAAATACTCACTAATTGTACGCCTCTGAAATGCTCCTTGGGCTATCGGCTTCTTATGGAACATCTGACTACCGCTGCGTTCACTGTTACTAGAGCTAATATTGATTCTTGTCACTTCTAACAAACAATTTTTCGAGTTTTAAAGAATTAGTTGAAAACAAAATGGGTCTTTTTTTTTATATCTGTCAATCCACTGGACATTTATAAAACATCATCCTATCAATTAATCATATCTATTTCATTCTTAAAATATATAAATTACTGAAGAGTTTCATTACTAAGAGTAAGAGTACATGTGCCATTTTGTTGGCATACATAATTTTTGTCTTATCCTTATTAATCTTTATTTCATTTGTTTTACGTCGTTTTTTCAAGCTGTCACCTATTATAAATATAAACCAAAACCTCATATAGGTCATTTTACAACTGATGAATACAAGGAATAGAAATGAAAATACTGGTAGGTCTATAAGGACATTATTATTATCAGAATTATCTTTTATTATAGTTGATACTATGTCATAACTCAAGTATTGTGGTTTAATTTGTCTGTTTATTGCTACTACTTAAACGTTTGTAATTATTTTTCTGCTATTACTTACACTTTTGTTGGTTTTTTTCTTCCGACTTGGAAGATTTTTTTATATATGTTGATATTCCATTTTAAAATCAGCCGTATTTGGCACAACGTTTTTTGGTTTTTGGAACCTCAATGCTCTTCAACTTCGTACTTGTTTGGCTTTTATAAATATTTTGATATTAGCGTCACTGATGAGTCTTATGTAGACGAAACGCGCGTCTGGCGTACTAAATTGTAATCCTGGTACTTTTGATAACTATCTGTACTTTCCAGTCACACACCTAGATTTTCGTTATTGAAATTATGATCTTACGACTGTACTAGTATTATAACTCGTCATCAAACTTTCCCATGGCTACATTGTAACTTGACTTAAGCACAATATTCGACTTTGTATTTCAAAGTTCAGCAGTTTTATTCGTTATCTTTGCAACTACATGTCATAAAATCTTCACGCTGCTTCAAAGTATCATTACATCAATAAATTCCTTTTTGTTTCAGAATTTTGCAGTAGTATTCGTTATCTTTGCTGGTATAAACTGTAGGAACTACGGGACCTACGGGAACCTCGGGAACTACAGGAACCCGAGATCCAGCGTCTTCAACAGACCATGTGTAAGGTATAGAACATAAAAGTATATTAAAAATTTGTAAACTTACGAACATTTAAGGTCGTACCCAACACCTGACTAAAATTAATATGTCTCGTTTAATTTTTATAAAATTTTGACAAAATATTTACTTTGACACTTTGAAAAAAATAAAAAATTTCAAAAAACTTGAACCAATCACTTTCTCGGAAAAAGTTGGCTGGACAATAGAAGTTTGACAAACACTAATTTTGATCATTGAGAAGCTTAATATTTCCTTAACAATACAATGTGATTGAAACGTTTAGCTGATTCTATAGAGTTATCTCCCTGAAGTGTTAGGTACCACTTAACACAATTATTTATACATCCCTCCATAGTGTTATTGCATTATGGTCTTTTTTTGTATCATTGTCTTTCATTTGTGTTTACGTAATTTGTCTTAAGACTGTATACAGGCAGATTTGTGTTTTTTCGTTTACATAGTATTTTTTTTTATAGTGATTAAGTCACCATACAGCCTTCAACAACGAGCAAAGTCCAAAACGCATAGTCAGCTCTAAAAGGCCGAGAAATCACAAATGTAAAACAATTCAAACGAAAGAAATAAAGGCTTACTTAATGTCCAAAAAAAACAAACAAAAAAAAACAAATATGTAACACAGCAACAAACGACAATCACTGAATTACAGGTACATACTATCAGAATGAACCGGGGGCTAAACACGTTAACGGGATCCTAACTATCCCCTAACCATGGACAGTGGTCTAACAGTACATCATAAGAACGAAATATAATTATCAGTTAAAAAGGATTTAACTCATCAGATGGATTCAAATAGAAAGAAATCTAAGAAAACCACAGAGGGAACGTGGACGGGTACTGGTACATCACAGCTACTGACTGCTAGTTCAATAACAAACAAAAAAAAACCCAAAAAATCATGCATCTTAGACTATGTCCATGTCTGTTTGAATTGCTCACACATTGTTTTCAATATATTACAATGTTATGCAACTGTCAAATAAATGAGAGGTTTAGCTAGCTATAAAACCAGATTTTATCCACCATTTTTACATAAGGAAGTGTCTGTACCAAGTTAGGAATATAAAAGTTGTTTTACATTCGTTAATTTCGTGTCTGCTTTTGATTTCTTGCCATTTGTAAAGGAATATTCCGGTCTGAGTCTTTTTTGTTTTATTTTACTTTTAACCAACGTGGTCAGTTCTCAAATAACTTATATACACTAAAATCTTGAATCCTAAATCTAAAATCTAAAATCTATACAAACTAGAAGAGTTTGACTTCCTAATTACCGATTTTCCATTTCTCTACAGTATCATACCCTCTGTTAAATCGTGTCATGTTTACATATCTCAATTGATACGTTATGCTCCTTACACAGAAACTGTTTCAACATAGTTATGAGGAGAAACGATTAAAAATGACATTTCGTAAATTTTATGGACACCATCACGAATTGGTTGATGTGTATGACGTGTCTGTGTCTAACTAACTAACTAACGATAGGTTTTGCACGTCTTATAATATGGTTAACCATCTACGTTGTCTGTCTGCTAACTACAAAACATTACTTTTTTATGAAAAAAGTCTGTTTTGCCGATTTAGAATTCGCATAATTATAAGACGTGTCTCTGTATTTATGCATCCAACATTCCTTTATTTAGTTATGATGTTTCTTTTGTAATTTCGGTTGGTTATTGTTGTTATGCTTTATAGAGTGTGGTATTCCGTATTTTCAGTACATTTCACATATGTTTTATTTGTCAGTATAGTCGAGTGAATTTTATTTTCCATGGATAAAGTATTGTCTTAGCCTAAATTATTATGACGTCATCACAGCATTAGTTCAAAACAGACTTTCAAGACCGTTATGGTCAGGATAGTACTGTGAAAATAATGGGGAACTTTTAAATCTCGTTCCATATATAATTTTATGTTTTTCATGATATATATGTCACTAAAACATCACTGTTTGTGGTATCCTGTGCAGTCGTTTAGGGGAGATGTCCGTTGCTGTTCCGTTCTTTAAAGGTTATAATGTGCTATCATATATTATTTCTTCACTCATTTCTCTGAGCTTTCATTTGTAACCATACCGATCATACTTTGATTATTATTATTCCTTCAGGATAACAGCTGTGGATTTGAACAAGTATGTGAAATCAGAGTAGCACAGTGTTTAATCCCACCATGTCCTGAAATAGCCTACTGTGCTTCAAGTAAGTATCAATTATATTTATAAAAACTCCTAGGAAAATTCATAACGGTAGTCCCTAAACAAATGGAAAAAATCAAAAACTCAAACACATCAAACGAATGGATATCAACTGTCATATTCCTCACTTTGTACAGCATTTTCTTCTGCAGAACATGGTAGTTTGAACCTGGTTTTATAGCTAGCTAAACTTTTCACTTGTATGACAGTCGCATCAAATTTCATTATATTGAAAACGATGTGTGAGCAAAACAAACACAATTGGTAAACATGTAACAAATAGGAGTACAATAGCAACACGAACACAATCAAAAACTGAAAGGTGATCTCAGGTGCTCCGGACAAATTAGCAGACCCTGCTCCACATGTGGCACCGTCGTGTTGATCATGTAATTACAAACCAGGTAAATAGTCCAGTTCGGTAAATCACATTCGTGAAAAGGGAATGCGATTTAGTTACGACATAAGGAACATATCCAATATGTTCTGTGAAACGAAAACACACCTATACTGGTATCTATTCGAAAGAAAGAAACATTATAGTAAAAGAATATACATGTCATAAGGTAAAAGGTCATTCCATAGTTTTTAGGATTTTAATTTTTACATATTTTTTTCTATTATCTAAATATAAACGATGCTGTTTTTGTTTAAATAATCTTATGTTTTATAAAGGTTATTCATGTATTTTTTTTCTCCAAAATAAACCATATAAAGAAAAGCATAAAATATCCATATTTCAACTTATAAAGCGAGCACTTTCCCTTATCCACACACACACACGTTTACAGCTAAAAGTTTTCTTTTTAGCATGGGGATCTTTATCTAAGGGTGGTGCTTGTCCAATAGCAGACGACAGCAGTGCCGGTACAGTTCAGTGCTTTGGAGATTTCGGATGTGGTATAAGTAACAACGATGTTTGCTGTCATAATCGTAATACAAAAACCTCGTACTGCCACACACCTTGAATGTAAATTAATATAAAAATATTGTTATTGCTCTTGTTGAAGCCAATATGGTTATAGATAGGTGCTAATTTCCTCGCCATTTCAAACACTCGTTGATAGATGTCTTATTGAGAATTATACCACATATTTTTATGCCATAATCGCCAATAAGTATGTTAAATCATGTCAAATATGTTATGCTGCAGTATTTCTGTTTTTCTCCTATTAATCCACATAACTCGAAACGCATATAATTCGGAATATTGAGTTTTTATGGTCATTTGATAAAAAACTGTTCGATTTCAATTTTCCTTGAAGATCAGTATTTTTGTTCTTTAAACTTTTTCACACATATATAGAGTAAGGCTCAATCAGACGTAACTTCCTTAGAAGTACATTTATTCACGACTTTTCAAATAATGTGCCGTTTTTAATGTTCTCATTCAAAGTAGTGATCATCCTGATGGTAGTAAAACATGTTTAATTATTTAAAACACTAACTTAAAAGTATTTTCTTACCCAGGTATAAATTGCCGTAGCAATTTAAGCACATCTTACAGATTTTTTTTAAATTAAAAGCTTTAAAACGTTTTGGTTTTGGCATACACACTTTTTGATCCGACACCACTGATGCGACTTATGTGTTTACAAATTTATAAGACTTGATAAGTTTTAACAGATATGTCTCGATATAACTTTAAAGTGTCACTGTTGTAAGGTTTGAATGTATTAACTTTCCTAACACAGTAACTCCATACTTACCAAAAATAGCTGTATGATTTTACAATAAAATTGAGAAAGGAAATGGGAATGTGTCAAAGCGACAACAACCCGACCATAGAGCAGACAACAGCCGAGAATTCCACACCCGTAGGTGTCCTTCAGCTGGCCCTAAAAATATGTATACTAGTACAGTGATAATGGACGTCATACTAAACTCCGATTTATACACAAGAAACTAAAATTAAAAATCATACAAGACGAACAAAGCCAGAGGCTCCTGACTTGGGACCGGCGCAAAATTGCGGCGGGGTTAAACATGTTTATGAGATCTCAACCCTCCCCCTTTACCTCTAGCCAATGTAGAAAAGTAAACGCATAACAATACGCACATTAAAATTCAGTCTGATGTCAAGATGTAACAAAAGAAAATAAATAAAATGACAATAATACATAAATAACAACAGACTACTAGCAGTTAACTGACATGCCAGCTCCAGACCTCAATTAAACTGATTGAAAATTATGTCTACATCATATGAATATCAGGCACAATCCCTCCCGATAGGGTTTAGTATCATACTATCATAAGATATATGAGAAGAACATAACCCGTGTCATGCCAATAACTTACATGTCTATTTCTATCACATTTTTAATTAAAAGAATCGGTTGCCAATTTTTAACTCGTTAAAATCACAGAACCAAGTGTTGATAGATGGACAACAATTGAAAAAAAGGCAACTGTACTTTACAGCTGCTCAAAATTCATAAATTGATTAAGCGAAACAAACCCGGGTTATAAAACCAGTGAAACAAATCAACTAAAAAGGAAAAGGAAACACGGCACACCAGAACACTGAACTCAGATACTGAACTTCAAACACCATTCCCTCTTCGTCATGACAATACTCGTACGTTTAGTTACTGCAGCATGTACAGTATGAGGAGAAAATTAGATATTTTCCTGAATTCAAAGCTTATTACTCTGTCATTATTGAGTACGATTACTTAATAATGTAAATGGATGAATGTCCTTTTATATTCAAACTACATTAACATCATATACTACTCATCTTAGTAAGATATACATTAAAACAAAGAACAACAGTCAATTTCAGCTTCATTATAATCGACCTTCTCCTCACTTGAACAAACCAAATTGATTTGATCTGCTCAAACATTTTATCTAAGCTATATCAACTTAAACAAATCAAGAATTGTCGACATCGAGACTGCAGAAAATCATTTTGTATTGGCTTTATCTTACCACCAGCTGGTTATTGGTGTATAGTGTGAATTAGTTGTAGCAATAAAACTGTTAAAAGAAACCTCATACTCTCGAAACCAAAACTAAAATTGTTCAAGCAGTCTTGGATGTATTTCGCACCATTCTTGTTGAACAATTTGCCAATGTCATTTTTCCAAATACAACTGCAAATATCACAGTCGTAAATGAATACAAATTTCCCTTCAGTATCAAACGAATTGACAGTTTATTGACATGTTATCTACCGTTCTTGCAACGCCAAAAATTAAAAAAGAAGCTGTGGTATGATTGTCAATGCGACAATTCAACTCTACACAAGAGACCAAATGAAACAGAAATTAGGTGTGTTTCTGGTTGATGCTGCTAGCTTGGCTTTCATGGGTCAATTTTAGGGAAACATTCAAAATTACTAAATGCTTTTACATTTCTGTGTCCGAAGTGGCAATTGATATCTGCATGTTGTCGGCTTCCACCAAATAAACAATCACAATTTTGGTCTTGTCTAATTTGAGTTTGAATTTCGGTTCAAAATCATAACGATATGATGTTGTCCACATTGTCGGTGCAAAAAGTGCGTCACGGCAAACCATTTTATACATATTTCCATATATGTTTGGTTCTTTTATATTATATTTTTATCTACTGTACATTACTTTTAATGTTCTATTCGATCATTAAAAAAATACTGTTAACACATCGTTTAAGAAAAAGTTAGTATCCTCATTTCTTTTTATGGTAGAAAAAAAGGGTCTTTCCCGTATATATTTGTTCTAATTTTCTTACTGTAAATAGATCGCTTTCGGGTCGATCCGGCCCCACGTCGATCCGGCCCAAGTCGATCCTTCCCACGTCGATCCGGCCCATATATAAGGTCGATCCGGCCCCAATAAAAAATATATTTATAAGGAATAAAAAGAAAGATATATATTAATTGTAATTCATAAATGTTTCTGATTTTTTTTATTTATAATGTAAAAGGTGTACGGTGTACGGTAAAAAAAAAGGCCTTTGAAAAATATTTTCTTTAGATGAGCATACAAAAAGGGTTCTGATCTACAATATACTAGAAGTAAAAAAAATATGAAAGTTTCACCTTAGTGAAAGATGATGATGTCGGAATCGTTATATTTTTGTGTTTCGCCAACTTGAAATGTCTTTGATTGTCTATGTAATGAAATAACTCAAGTGATATTTGCATGGATGGCACGGTTAACTATTCGATACATGAGTGTAAAATGGCAACTTCATTCCTCTTGTATTTGTGTTACTTCCACTTTTTATCAAAATGTGGGATCTGCTTATTGATTTGTGCACAACCCGAAGACTAAATATCCAGCCCGAGGTAGATAAATTGACTTTAAATGCGCTATTAAAAAAATTTCATGCTACTACAATCAACGGTTCAATGTACTCAGATTAATTATCTTTAATATATTTATTCCGGAATGGTTACTATTTTCGCGGAAAAGTAAGGTATTTATTTCCGGAAACGTAGACTTTTTTTTTGTTGCGGAAACGTAAAACGCCGACTGTGATCCAATACGCCTTTTATCTTGTGTTATAACAAATAGCTACATACACAACGGTACAGGCCGATCCCCAAGCTGATACATACAAATTTTGTTTTTCTTTTAAGTTCTTAAAATTCTCAAATTGAGAAATGTTGTTTGATTTACCTAGTCCTTTCTATAAAAGAGAAGACCGAATGCGTTTGTTTTTATATCACAATGGCTTTTCCTTGTGTGTTATGGGACCAACATGTGCATTTAGTGTCATTGGCTTGTTATTTTCTTGCAATAAAGAATAATGGATACTCATATTACTTGGTTTTTTTTATCTACATACAACTATTCAAAGTATTGTCAATTTTAAGAAAAAATAAATTGACTATATTCGATATTACAAAAGAAAAACAAGTGTAACATGTGTTCTAGAAGCCTCTGATGTTACCTAAAAAAATACAATTAATTATTATTATATAAACACCAAACACCAAACAAAAGATCAAACTACAAAGACCTTGTTGATAACGTAACTTTAATTAATCAGGATTTGATTGAATTAAGTGATTACGATTGGCATTACCTTAGTTCACAATCATCAGACAATTATTGAATAAATAAACCAATTATAGACTAATGATTTGGTTAAACAAGACATTAATGATGAGTTAATTTTTTACGGTTCCATTGGACTGTAAATATTTATTTAGCTACTCTGTGTGAGAAGTAAATAAAATAAAAATCGCCATGACATTCAAAGTCAACTTTGAAAATATCTTCACATTTTAAAATATCATTGGAGCTGCTGTACAAATAGACACAATAACTATAGTTCAAAGCCACTAACAACTAATAAAAAAATCATGCATCTAAGCAGGGGCGGATCCAGAACCTCGATTTCTGGGGGGGCACCATGAAACCATCAACTCGAACAACTCATCTAACATGAGACGGCATAACTTATTCTTTTCTTATATTATTGATAATGAAAAAATGTGTCAAAGAGACAAAAAACAAAACGACCGAGGAGCAAGTAGAAACACAAGGCCACTCGTGGGTCTTCAACGAAGCGAAAAAAGCCTGCATCTGGTAGTTGTATTATTTTACTGGTTTTATTTTTCTTTACAGTCCGGCAATTATTTTATCCGGAGGCAATATTTCCAAAGTAGTTACATCTTATGTAATAATCCTGGGTTTTGATTAGTTGGTAGCCAGTGTATTTTTCACCAATATACTGTGATCAAATGAATATCGTTCGTTTTTTAACGCCGCTGGGGTATATGCAAAAAATGATATGCCTTTTTACCCTCTCTGCCGCGGTATTTGCCAAAAAATACTCTTTACGACTGGACGCTTGTAACGTCACGATCATCAATGCGTTTTTGAACGTTAACATTCGTTGTAATTAAGGATGTTCGCTACTCTGTTAAAAAATAAAAGCTTTTTAAAAGACTATTATGCATTGATAGTATATAAATAAAGAAACTAAAAAAGTAGAAAAAAATAGAGGTCCGTGTGCTCGTTTTCAAGATATAAGCCATTGAAAATTTGGCGGGAAATAATTCTCTCTAGAATTTTCATATATTTACCAAGCCACCTTCTATGTTTCAAAAACTATGAAAACATGACAAGAATTTTATAAAATTTTGAAATATTGCTTTTTAAACTTTATGTAATTAAATTATGAAAAGGAAAGTAGGGGTTTGTGGGCAATTTGTTTTAATGACAATACATGGATAAAACCAGAGGATTCCGAAAATCTGGCAAAAAAATCAAAACATGGAGGAGCAAACATCCTTAAGGGGGTTCGCGGGTCTAAATCATTTATATAGGATTTCTCTATATTTTTCTATAAATGAACTTTATCTTATAGTTAATAGAAAAATAAAATTAAAAAAGTGGGGTCACCGTTCATTTGCGCTCACAATCTGCCTTCAAAAGAAGCATACATTTTTGTAAAGGTGTTTTTTTTCTGTTGAAGTAATAGGAGAAATAAAGGTAATATCGAAATAAAAAAAAAAAATTTATTACAGAAATCGATAAAATTTTACAATAATTTGGTTTAAGTACAGCTTATATGGAAATTATATTAAAAAAGATAGGTCACCGATGAGTTGAAAAAGATATTTCGATTTTAGAGCCAAAAAATGTCATTTTTCCACCAAAGGGAGATAATTTGTAACTTTTTCAATGATGTATACATTTTGAAAGTCATCTGGGGCCTACACGAATTAATTGTTTTGAATGATTTTTGTACCATATGATAAAGTAACAACTACAAAAGGAAATAAATAAAATTTGTAATGAAAAACAAATGTTTGATTTTTTTCTGAAATTTTTATACCCTCGAGCCTCCTTAAACAGATAAAGCATATTTTTGAGGGGTATTTGCAAACCATGTATAAAGTTACATAATGGATTTATAATCACATGATTAAATTCTGACTTGCATTTTTGTCTGTTTTCTCCCAAGCTGTCACTTAGTATGAATATAAACTAAAACTTGTAAAGGTAATTTTTCATCTGATGTACACAAGGAATTGAAATGGAAATACTGGTAGGTTTATTTTGACATTATTATTTTTTGGTTTTTTACTGATACTGCTACTATTTAAACTGTCATGTTTTCCCTGTATTCTGCAATTCCTTCTGGTGGCAATGACGAAATACAATAAAATGAACAGTTGTCTTCTATGTTTAAGATGAATATAAAATGAAATAAAAGTTCCGATGACCCTAAACAAATAGTGAACTTCAAACATTTTGATAAAATTCACCTGAAATGTCTTGTAAATGGTCCTTGTTACTGCATTTCGTTGTAATACTATTGCCATTTTGATTGTGTAAACTATTTTATTTGTTTGTCTTAGACAAAACCTAGTAAAAAATAACAGTACATTTCTATACGCTGGTAATTGCTTCCACGCGGAATTCTTTTTACGCTTCGGATTAGGACTACATACCATTTGCAATGCATGTTTGCTTCTTAACAATGTACCCCGTATTACTTGTATCGGTATAAACAATGGTATTACACGAAAAATCAAAATTAAATCTTTGAAAATTTATAGGGAAATGTTATCTTTTGAAGATTTAGTAGTGCCAATACTCTGCTCTGATAATTTGATGTAGATGACCCATAATAGAATGCAATTGCATCCATGTTAAGATACTTAGTCAAATAAGATAAGCAATTTTGCCTATGACGCAAAGACGTACAATGTACTGAACATTTTTCACTAACTAGAATGGTTTGAGATGAATTTGAAAGATGGTATACTCAACAATGTCTTTATTGTTTCAATATTTTATTCTCTACATGTCAATTATCTAAAAGGCTGCCACATGGATTTTTTCTACCTTTGGTACGAAACTTGTCTCAATTGATTTACTTATAAAGAAATAAATGTTGGGATATAATAAAGTACCTTGGTATTTCATGGAAATTTGGAGAATCTTATTTTTATTTTGCCTTTTGTTTTAAGTTATGTGTGCTATTATATGTGTTTACTATATTTTACTCCAACGTTAGTTAAGAAGTGGAGAGCGGTGATGTATCTCAACGATAGTATACGTACATAATGTGATGAACAAGTGGTTCATAAATGTAAATATGATGATATACTAAATGGATATCAATCTTGAAACAATATATAAGCAATTGCTTCCAATAAAATACATAACAGTACGAATGTCTTCAAATTAAAACAAGTCTTTCATAAATGATGGTTAATAGTTATCAAATTAAAGGTACCAGGATTATAATTAGTACGCCAGACGCGCGTTTCGTCTACATAAGACTCATCCGTGACGCTCATATCAAAATATTTATAAAGCCAAACAAGTACATAGTTGAGGAGCATTGAAAATCCAAAATTCCAAAAAGTTGTGCCAAACACGGCTAAGGTAATCTGTGCCTGGGATAAAAAAAAATCCTAATTTATCCTAAGTTTTGTTAACAGGATGACTTAGATTTAAAATAAGACTTTTCTTAATGCTGCTTTTGATACAGTTAGTGAATTCACTATCCAAGGTTTATCATAACGTTCTAAAAATAAGTAAAAAGATTATCGATTGCTTCAACAACGAATTACTTTTGTGTTGCATTGATGAACGATTTTTATGTAAACAAACTGACTGACGTGTCGTATAAAAAAGTAAGTTATGGTATTTGTTCGAATAGCGGTATACTACTGTTGCCTTTATAGCCTTGTGAAAAAGCATTTAAAATAGTAATAAAAAAAATACCCATCTATAGATTCATGAAATCCTAGTGCTTCTTTTATTGGCCTTTTACAGTTATGTTCGCTTGAACTTGATCGTACTCAAATAATCACGAGTTGATTTTAATCGGATATATTGTCTACAGAACTATGAAAATATTCTACTTTGATAAATTTATTCTGGTTAAGACTTCGATTCTGATTTGGAATTAAACGGACATCTGTTCCTCAAGGGCAGCATTGAACAACACCATAGTATGTTCCTTGCTGAAATATATTTTGGATCCGTGCTGCTTGTTCTGGTCATGTCTGAGAAAAGTGTTACACCCGTAAACCAGTGTGTGGTCACAGATAGGCTGTTTTCCTGTATTAGCTGCAAAATTAAGCTAGGAAACCCACCTCTGGAAATGAACATAAAAGAATTTCAAAACGTTATAGAATAACGACATAAGCGTATTTTGCAACTGCTGTCGTCATAGTTTCACTTTCATATCCACAAATTCCATATTGTGACAATTTTTACATGTTTTTAAATTCCACTTTACAAAAAAATTAACGACTGTGTATCATTGATTTTTTTTGGCAAATACATATACAGTTTTTACATATCTTAACCGGATCAATGAATATAACTTACTGAACCTTTCATTGATGAGTTTCTCCCAGAATACCATTTTTTAGATGGACTCGTCTATGATGAGCCAACGGGTTCAACTCCGTCCAGTCAAGTAATACTAATCAAGTAATAAGGGTCGAGGTTTTCTTTGTGACTTTCTTGTTTGATTGAAATTGCGCTTATGACGTGCCATGTATTCAGCCTTGATAATTTTATTTTCATATTCCAAATTAATTGGTACGGGATTAACCTCATATTGCTTACCGGTTCCGCAACGGAGTTCACCACTATCGGCAATTTTAATCAGCTAAATACACTTTTTGAACTTTTCAACAATTTCATTCACAGTTTCTCCAGCGAGATCCGTTTTAGAAATGTCAATATCCTAAACAACCTGACCTAATCCTTCCAAATTCCGAATTCAATTAGAATCGGATTTCGTTACTTACAGATTTTCATTTGTATTTCTTGATCTTTTTTATTTATTTGATACTTTGGATGTAACAGACAAAACTGAGCGCCTTGATTGCATATATGATATTTAGAAGAGAAACATCATGACCAGGTTATATACGTTATTCTCCTCTATCCTCAGATGTTTCTTTAAGAATTGAATGCTTCTTTTTGTAACTTAATTGGGATGTAAAAGCGTTGACCGAAGTACATTATGTGCGCACGGGCAACGCTTTTACAACCCTATGAAGTTACAAAAAGAAGCATTCAATTCTTATATTTACATTTTATTTTAGCTAGGATCATGAATACACGATTTTCATAAAGTTTTTTTTAATTTACCTGTGCACTTAATTATGGGACCTCGTGTCATGAATGATAAATTTTATTGTGTAATGCAATTGCTTAAGGAATAACGCGAGATTGCAGTGTAACCGATCAGAATAACGTATAATAATGAAACATACATCTAATGTAATTATTCGTGCGTAAAAAATATTGATGATCGAACAGTGGAACTTTATCGTGCTGAATGAAGAACAATGTAGGAATTTCCCGTTGAACAAAGCCCATTATTTGTTTATCTACTACAACTACACAAAAGAAGGGTGAACTATACTGGAGGAACAGTCAAACTCATCAATCGAAAATAAACTACGCCATGGCCAAAAATGAAAAGGACAAACAGACAAATAATAGTACACAAGAAACAACATAGAAAACTAAAGACCGAGCAACACGAAACCCACCGATCAGTAAGATATTATGCTATGCCTTATCGTTTGTGATATTCTTATTTTCGGTACAATTTACATTATATGTCTTATTGGTTAATATAGTTGGGTTCATTTCCATTTCCCATGGATAAAGTATTGTGTAGTCCAAATTATTATGATGTCGTCGCATCATTTTTTGAAATAGCCTTCAAGATCCGATTAGGATAATTATTTGAACTAGTATTGTGAAAATAATTAAACAAAAATGTGTGAATCTCGTTCCATATGTAATTGAATGAATTTCAAGATACTGTCTGTCGAGTCCTGTGCTGTCTTTAATAGGAGATGTCCGTTGTTTTTCTGTGCTTTATATGTAATAAAGAACATATTATTCATTTACGCATTTCGCTGTGCTTTCCTTTGTAACCATATAGATCATACTTTGATTATTAGTATTCCTTCAGGATAAAAGCTGTGGATTGGAACAAGTATGTGAAATCATGAATGTGCAGTGTATAATGGCACCGTGTCCTCCGTTAACCAAATGTGCTCAAAGTAAGTGTTAATTATATTAAATAAATTCAATTACTTCATTTTTTGTTCGTATGAATAAGGGAACATTTAACTACGACAACGACTGTGATAAATAAATCTTTTTCTTATGATTTTATTTTAAAAAGTCCAACTATGTGTTTGTTGCAAACAACCCTTACCTTCAACAAACAAATTTACACTTAAGTGTCCTGTGCTTAAGGTAGCACAATACAAAGATTTTTCATTCCCAACCAGACATCTTTAAACTGATGTAATTCCACTCATCTTTCTTTAAATTTTATAAATGAGGTACCAAAAGAAAGAAGAAGGATTAATCTTCCAAATTGTGATAATTTCATTATGACATAATTATTACATAATTAATTGTTATGTAATTAGTTGCCATATTGTGATGTCCATACTTGAATGAATTTAGCTTCTTTGTTATTCATAGCATCCCAAAATATTTTATAGATTCTTGCACAACACAGTTTGACCTCCAAAACTGTGTCTCAGATTTTTCCTATTGTATTTCATTCTCTCATAAAAATACAATGAAATTTGCAACAATAATTCATAAGAGACCACTAAATTCAATTGGGTATAAAATTTGTTCTATTGATGTTTTTGGAAATCTGAGACACAGTTTTGGAGGTCAAGCTGTGTTGTACCAGAATCTATTAAATATTTTGGGATGGTATGAAGAACAAAGACGCTAAATTCATTCAAGTGTGGACATCACAATATAGCAACTTATTACATAATAATTAATTATGTAATAATTATGTCATAATGAAATTATCACAATTTGAAAGATGAATCTTTCTTCTTTCTTTTGGTACCTCATTTATAATATATAAAGCAGGATTAAATGAATTACATCAGTTTAAAGTTGTCCGATTGGGAGTGAACAAATCTTTGTATTGTCCTACCTTAACAAGTCGTTTTTTTTTTATAATTTCAAGCATGGGGATGATCTCAGGGGCTCCGGAAGGGTAGGTAGATCGTGCTCCACATGTGTCACCCGTCGTGTTGCTCATTTTTTCATGGAGATCCCTGATATAAGTAGCAAAGATATAATAGTAATATTCCTGAGGTCCAAAATAGTAGATTCATCTTAAGACTGTGTATGATTACTTTGCAAAGTATGAATATTGTAAAATTTATTTTTTACTTGAGTCCAAGTATTCAACCAGCTGCTGTGTTAAGCTACCCTAGGCCTGATCCGCCGATTTAAGGATTACAATCCACAGAAAAGAACGAAATGTTCAAAGATGGACAATAGATGAAGCATCATATCTTCTTCGTCACGGAAATACTCGTACGGCCGAGTTCCTGTAGGTACATTATGTATAAAGAGTACTAAAGATATTTTTACTGTTCAGCCTCAATTTCAATGTTTTTGTGGTTAAGGTTCAACCCACCATTTTTTCATAAAATGCCCTGTACCAAGTCAGGAAAATGGCCATTGTTACATTATAGTTCGTTTCTGTGTGTGTTACATTTCGGTGTTGTGTCTCTATTGTGTCGTAGTTCTCTTATATTTGATACGTTTCCCTCGGATTTGTTTTTTCTCTATCGATTTGTGAATTTTGAACAGCGGTATACTACTGTAGCCTATATTTGTGGCTGTTGATGACAGAGGTTAACAGATAAATGCATCAATATAATTGCAGCTTGCAAGATGGTTGTCAACAATTGATAAGGCATGAAAAGTCATCATGGTTTCATTAAAAACCCAAAGACACTTAGCTTAGTAGGATACATGTACAAAAGAATAAAAGACCTTTACAGTTCCAAGCTGTTATTTGTAATGTTTTTCACCTGATTTCACTCCCGATTTTTAGTGGAGTTCGTGTTGTTTCTTAATTATTATTTATAACTGTTGATGTAATGTTCTTTGGTTTTGTGAGTCTTTGTTTACTCCTTGGTTTTAATTGTTATTGTCTTTATGAAATGCTCATCGTTTTGGCGGTTTATTAAAGTATCTAAAGAATGTCACAACTATATTCTGTTTGGAAAGGAAATATCACATAGCTCTTTAAGAACAACGTCATTTATCTATTCTGCCGATATAAAATTGACAAGCACGTCTACTTTTGCGTGTGAATCTTATAATTTCAATGCTTTTTGTTTTACATACTTGACTCATGAAATGGACATCCTTATTTGACACAGGGTGTTAATATCCAGGTGTTTTATAATATATCAATACTTGGCAAAACAAAAACAAAAAATCTTAAAAGACGATAATACAAAGTCTGCGTCTAAGTTAAAGTATAGGTAATAAAAATCCAAATATCAATGTAAGTAAATTTTAGTGTGACTTTATATTAACTGAGAAGTGACCTCAACTCATTATAATATATTTTCTTTTTTTAATGGCTCAGTAGGGTGCAAGTTTAGAGGGTTACATCAAGATATATGTATCGAACTCGCGAGTTTTTTTTTTTATTAAAGATTATACATTTTGTACTCCTTATAGTCTATAGTTTATATTTTATAGTCTGTGCAAGAAAGTCTTAAAGCTCAAAAGCAAAATAACAACAATACAGAACGCCGAGGACAATTCTTCGTTATCAAATGGCCACAAATCAAAAACTCAAACACTTCAAACAAACGGACAACAACTGTCATATTCCTGACTTGATACAGGCGTTTTATTATGTACATGGAGGATAAATTCGATATAAAAAGATGCAGTATAAGTGCCAATGAGACAACTCTCCATCCAAGTCACAATTTATAAAAGTAAACCATTATAGGTCAAAGTATGGTCTTCAACACGGAGCCTTTGCTCACACCGAACAGCAAGCTATAAAGGGCCCACTATAGAATATTAATAGGAACGGTTTAACTCAATCAAAAGACATATTAACACAAGTGATGATACACTAAACGAATAAACCAGGTTACATAGATAGCTAAACCTCTCACTTGTATGACAGTCGCATATCCATTATATTAACAATGATGTGGGAACAAAACACACAGACATAATAGTAAAAATGTCGAAAAATAGGATACAGCATTCAACATTGTGTTATAATCTTTATCAGAACAAAGATAAACAAATATCTAAAAAGTAAAAATCACCAAAAAAATGAACTCCAAAGATTTGATTTTTTTATGTTTTGGTGTTGTAATGACACTTTTAAGTACTTTCTGGCTATTTCGTGGCAGTCGGTTTTAATTGGTGGAGGAAGCCGCAGTGCCCGAAAACCCACCGACCTTTGATAGGAAAACTTCCAAAACTAGTCAATTGAAATTAGAGTCGAGTGCAACCGCACGAGCTGAACTCTACGGGATATTTTCTTCATTGGCTAATCAAACAAAGGCTTGTTACTTTTTCACCATAGTAAACATCAAATCATTTGACTGTTCTACACTTCATACAAATATTCCCCATTCTAGACTAAAAGACAAACGAAAGAATTGTTACTGCTTTCTTTCATGAAAAATAATAGCCAACGTAGATACAAGTATCTTGTCTACGTGAAGAATAAATCTTATGTTGTCAAACATTACTCTGATTATCTGTAACTGACATTATGGAGATGATTGACTTCTTGATTGACCATATATTTGTTACGCTAGGAGGACAACAATTGGCATTCCCATGGGAACCAACTGTGCCCCTCTTCTTGCCGACATATGGTTTTATTCTAATGAGGATGACTTTAAACAGGAACTTCTTAAGAAGAAAGACAAGAAGTTATAAATATCCTTCAAATTTACTTTCCGCTATATAGATGATGTTCTCGCACTAAATAATTCAAAATTTGGAGACTATGTTGAACAAATCAATCCCATCGAACTAGAGATAATACATAAAACAGATACAGTTAAGTCTGCCTCTTATCCTGACTTACATCTAACAATTGAGGGTAGGCTGAAAAACAAAACTTTACAACAAAGGCTTTGAGCTTCCCAATTGTGATCATTCCATTTCTGTGTAACAATATTCCAGCAGCGCCTGTATACGGAGTAGGTATTTCACAATCAATATCCTGATTTCCTTGATCGAGGGTTGCTGCTGAAAGGGAAGCTATTAAACCAAGAGTTCCAAATGATGGAATTGAAATCATCCCTTCTTAAATTTTCTTGGACGCCATCACGAGTTGGTTGACCGTTATATAATATGCATTTCACAGATGATAGCGGATATGTTCCTTATGTCATAACGACAATCCTGTTCCCTGTTAAGGAATGTGACCTAAAGAATTAGACTTATTACCCATGTGTACCAAAATGAGCAAAACAACGGGTACCACATGTGGAGCAGAATATGTTTACCTACCGGAGCACCTGATTTCACCCCAAGAATTATGTAGGGTTCGTGTTGCTTAGACTTTACTTTTTATGTTGTGTTTTGTAAACTATTGTTTTTCTGTTTCTTTTTTTCCTTTTTTAGTCATAGCGTCGTCAGTTTATTTTCGAGTTATGAGTTCGAATTCCCTCTGGTATTTTGCGTCCCTCTTTTTAAGACCCGCTTCATATGTGACAAAAACAACCATATAGACAAAGCAAATTAGCAAATGTGAAGACAAGAATACAAAAATTAACACAGCACAAAAACACAATAACGAGAGTACAGAGCCATGGTTGCAAACTCATATCAAGGGAAAAACATCAACCATAAGAGGAAAAACAACGGAACAACAGAAATTATAGCAAATAAAAGTTACATTATAGTAAATATGTAAAACTTGTTCAATTTTGCATAATTGATTTATAATCAAGTGGTTAATTACTTTCCTTGTTTTACATCATGACCATAATTGATTTATAATCAGGTGATGAATTTCTTTCCTTCCATTGTTTTGCGTCGTTTTTTCAAGCTGTCACCTATCATAACTACAGACCAAAACTTCTTTAACTAATTTTTCATCAGACATCTACAAGGAATAAAAATGAAAATACTGGTAGGCTTTTAATAACATTATTAGTACCAGAATTATATTTGATTATAGTTGATAATGTATCATAACCCAAGTGTTGTGGTTTATTTTGTCTGTTTACTGCTACTACTGAAATGTTTGTTATTATTTTTCTGCTACTACTTAAATGTTTGTAATTATATTTCTGCTACTACTTAAATGTTTGTAATTATATTTCTGCTACTACTTAAATGTTTGTAATTATATTTCTGCTACTACTTAAATGTTTGTAATTATATTTCTGCTACTACTTAAATGTTTGTAATTATATTTCTGCTATTACTTTAACTTTTCTTGGTTGTTTTTCTTCCGAATTGGAAGATTTTAATATATGTTAATATTTCATTAATTTCTGTATATCATTGTCATTCGATTTTGGTTCTTATCCATTCTCCAGTTGCACACATAGATTTCCGTTATTGAAATCATGATCCTACGACTCTACTAGTATTATAACTCGTCATCAAACTTTCCCATGGCTATATTTTATCTTGACATAAGCACTTCTTCGACTTTTTATTTTAGATTTCAGCAGTTTTTTTCGTTATCTTTGCTGATGTAAACCGTAAAAACTATATTCGGCTGTTGTCTGTTCTATGGTCGGGTTGTTGTCTCTTTGACACCTTCCCCATTTCAATTCTCGATTTTATAGAAATCCGTACATCGATAATTTAAAACAGACCATGTGCAGGGTATTATTCCCGCGAAACAATGCCAAATAAAGGAGTAGTATAATTCACTCAAATGACAACATTACTGTACCAAGTCAGGAATATGACAGTTCTTGTCCATTTGTTTTTGATGCGTTTTGTTATTTGATTTTGCCATGTGATTATGGACTTTCCGAATTGATTTTCCTCTAAGTTCAGTAATTTTGTGATTTTACTTTTTACATGACAGTAATACAGTACAAATAAATGCACGAACATTCCGAACAGAGATATACACAATCAAACAATACAATATCCAAAATCGGAAAATTCTGAAAAGTACTATACATACAAATAATGAAAGCATATAGGAAAAACTCATTTCATATTCTAATTCTCTTTGTTCAAACGAATTAAATTATAGTGATTTTTTTGTTGTTTTTGTTTGTTTTTTCACAGTTACTACTTCTTAAATTTTGAAGAAACATTGTTTTCGAGTTTTAAAGAATAAATAGAAACAAAATGTGTCTTTTCATATGTATCAAGCCGCTTGACGTTTATCAAATAACAAACAATCAATCACACATATTTTTTTTATTCTTGAATTCGGACTTAAAATATACAAATTGCTGACGAGATTGTATTAGTTGTTATTTCTAAGATACCGTTCATCTGACATTTTGTTGGCATACATTTTATGTTTTATCCTAATATTTCATTCATTTTGTTTCATTACAATTCGACAAGCCTCTTCGACAAAGTTAATTTTCCTAAAGTAAACAAATTCTTCGTAATGTTCACAGCCGGATCAATAGATCTTTACTTCAAAAGTTACATCATAGTTGATATGTAAACCATGTACAATGTTTCATAATTAATTCATAAAAAGGTGACTAATTACTTTGCTTCCAATGTTTCACGTCGTTTTTGCAAGCTGTCACCTTTTATAAATCCAAACCAAAACGTCGTAAAGATAATTTTTCAATACAAGGAATAGAAATGAAAATACTAATAGGTCTATAATAACATTATTATCAACAGATTATTCTTGTTTTCTGCTATTAATTACACAGTAGTGGATTCTTTTTTTCCCTGTTTTTCCTGTCTTTTACATTTCCTTTCTTGAAATTATAATCCTACGACTAGAATATTACAATGACCTGTCATCAAACTTTCCCACTTCTATAATGTGCCTTGAGATAAGCACATTCTTCGATTTTTTATTCAGTGTTCAGCAGTTTTATTCCTTATGTTTGCCTGTGTAAATTGTAACAACTATAGGAATCCGTACATCGAGAATATAAAATAGGCCACGTACAGGGTATAATTCCTGCGAAACAATGCCAAAAAAGGCTGTAGTATATACCACTTAAATGAAAACATTACATGATAGGAATACAGTTTAAATAAATGAAAGAACATTCAGTACAGACAAATACACAAATAAACAATACAAAAGCGGAAAACACTGAAAAGATCTAAACATACAAATAATGAAAGCACATAGGAGAAATTCTTTTCATATTCTTATTCTCTGCAAACAAATAAAATTACAGTGATTGTTTTGTTGTTTTTGTTTGTTTTTCCATTGCCTTTTACTTTAACTGTAGGTGTTGTTATATGTTTATCTACTGTTTTCTTGTGCATTGTCCAGTCTCATACAATACATTTCTTTCCGGAAAGTATGCACTGAGACAATAATATTACAAGTACTTTTCATAATATCTTTATGCTGCTACATAGTTACTTCACTGAAGCAAACTCTTCGTCTTTTCTTTTCAGATGTTAGCAGTTTTATTCGTTATCTTTGCTGGTACAAACTGTAGGAAATGCAGGAACTACAAGAATCCAGAGATCCAGCGTCTTAAACAGACCATGTGCAAGGTAAAGTTCATATTTTGAAAACCAACGAACAATTGTCGATTTGAATTTTCCTCGGGATATTTTTGTGTTTTACTTTTTGCACATCCCGTCATTGAGTTATTGTGCTGTGGTGTTCTTTTACTTTTTGATTATGTGCTTCGTCTATAGACTGTATACATGGTATTTTGTTTTTCTTTGTTGACATGGTTTTATAGTGATTAAGATTAGGACACAATGTTGACTGCTGCGCCCTAAGTTTTTTAACCTGTTATGCCTGTTTGTTTTGCTCACACATTGTTGTCAATATAATCACAATGTTATGCAACTGAGAGATTAAGCTAGCTATAAAACCAGATTTAATGACCATTTATAAATTAGGAAGTGCATGTACCAAGTAAGGAATATAACAGTTGTTTAACAATCGTTATATGCGTTAGAGCTTTTGGTTTTGCCATTTGTTAAAGGATTTTCCGGTTTCGGTTTTTCTTGAAGTTCACTTTTAGCCAACGTGGTCAGATCTCAAAGAACTAGTTCACACTAAAATCTAGAATCTTTAAATCTAAAACCTAAACAAACTAGAACATTTATTTGTACTGTATTACTGTCATGTAAAAAGTAAAATCACAAAATTACTGAACTTAGAGGAAAATCAATTCGGAAAGTCCATAATCACATGGCAAAATCAAATAACAAAACGCGTCAAAAACAAATGGACAAGAACTGTCATATTCCTGACTTGGTACAGTAATGTTGTCATTTGAGTGAATTATACTACCAATTTTTTTTTTATTTCTCTGCAGTATCATATCCTCTGCTCCTTCGTATGGTTTTAAATAAAGGCAACAGTATTATACCGCTATCAAACTCATAAATCCATGGACAAAAAACAAAATCGGGGTAACAAAATAAAACTGAGGGAAACGCATTAAATATAAGAGGAGAACAACAACACAACACTACAATGTAACACACACAGAAACGGACCAAGCATATCTCAATTACTACGTTATGCTCGTGGAGTGTGCCCATTACACAGACACTGTATCAACAGAGTTATGAGGAGGAACGATGATGGCATTCCGTAAATTTTATGGACACCATCACGAATTGGTCTGATCTAACTAAAGACAATTTTACCACGTCTTAGATTATGATGAACTATCTACTACGGCGTCAGTCTGCAAAGTACAAAAATATGACCTATATGACTGATTTGCCTAGTGAGAATTTGCATTACTGTACGACGTGTTTCTATATGTATTTACTTAACATTCATGCATTATTATGAATATGTTCTTTTGTAAGTTCAGTTAGATATTGTGTTATGCCTTATAGATTGTGGTATTCCGTATTTTCGGTACATTTCACATATGTCTTATTTGTTAGTATAGTCGAGTGAAATTCCATTTTCCATGGATGAAGTATTGTGTTAGTCCACAATATTATGACGTTGTCACAGCATTAGTTGAAAATAGTCTTTCAAGACCGTCATAGTAAGGATAATTATTTGAACAAGTATTGTGAAAATAATAGAAATTGTGTGGATATTGTTCCTTATATAATTGAATGAATTTCAAGATACTGTTTGTGATGTCGTTAATGAGATATGTCGGTTGTTATTCCGTTCTTTTAAAGATTGTAATGAACTATCATATTATTTCTGAGCTTTCCTTAGTAACTATATAGGCCATACTTTGTAAAGCGCGTCGGACGCAAGAAATTATTAAACGTGTTGTTTTCAATTTTTTACATCACTGGGTCGATATGATACCTCTGCTGGTGGACTATCAGTTCCCGAGGGTATCATCAGCTCCGTCGTCAATATTTCGGGACTGACATGATTTAAGAAACTTTACTAAAATTGTCAATTGTCAGTTTATAAATTTTGACTTTTTTAAGAAACTAAGGTTTCAACTCCCTCAGGCAAGTTGGCTTTACATTAGTTTGGCTATTTATTTCAGGTATTTTTGACATATAGCTCTTCATCGGTTTCGGTACTTATCCATCTTCGGATTTCAAATGTTTGGCTTTGAGCGTTCCTGATGAAGATAAATCCAGAAAAGCGCTTCGGACACAAGAAATTATTAAACGTGTTGTTTTCAAATTTTTTAATTATTATTATTTCTTCAGGATATAAACTGTGGATTTCAACAAGTCTGTGAAATCATGAATGTGGTGTGTTTTAGAGCACCATGTCCTCCTTTAACCCAATGTGTCCAAAGTAAGTATTGAATATATTCGAAGAATTTGAAAGTTTTATTTTGGGCGTGCATGACTGAGGGGAGATGTTTAAATACAATCTCCAAATCGAACAAACAACTGTATTGTACATTATCCGACAGAGGAAATCTTCCACTATAAGAATATGTCTGTTGTAAGGCACAACATTTGTTAAATGAGAGCAAAGGTCAACTGAACAATTAGTGAATATTTTTAGTCCATTTAGTTTGAACATTTGTTTTCTAGTGTCTACAAATGACACCGTTTTTGCTTCAGTAATGTTTTTTTTATATATTTATTCATAGATTTTTTTTTTCCAAAAAAAGCGAAAAAAAACCCCACATAAATAGATTTTTAAGGCGAAGTGTAAGTAATTAAACTACACAATGGATTTTTTTTTAATTTTACATGTAGATTCTGCTTGTAAAAATAAATCGGAAGATAAAATAAAAACAGGGGGTAACCGTTTTCGTTTTTGAGATACGAGCTGTTGAAGTAAACAGCATCATACCCCAAAATTACAAAGGTTATATAGGGAAAATCGTGAAATTCGGCAGGAATTGTTACATTTTTAAGATTTTCTATTATATTAGATAATCGATTTTTTTTGAATTTTAGGAGACGATTCTAAAATGTCTGAGGAATCGATTGGCGCAAAGAAAGTCCTTTGGAACCGTGCTACTTTTCAAGCTATACCCTGTTCAAGTTGAATCTTGAGTGTAAAAAAAAAACAAAAAAACAACGACAACGTTATTGACGTCGCCGCAACAGTTGCGACGCTTCATATCTAGTTGTCCTATACTTGTATGAAATATATACCGTTTTGTTGGAGTTCGTGTTGCTCGGTCTTTAGTTCTTTATGTTACGTTTTGTGTACTATTGTATTGTTTTTGTCTATTATATTCGGATGCGTGCGGAGATCGCCAAGCTAGAAAACGGTCGACATGTTCTTCATTATGAACTAGAACTATTTTCGACCTTTATGCCTTATTTTTTTGTTAAAATATAAACACTGCGACGTGTTTTCAAAATCTTTGTTCCCATAAAACTTTATTTCATCAAGGTCTCTTCTCAGAATGTCAGCCATCTGTCTGGCACAGGATAACAAATCAATATTTAAGTAAATTTAAGTTGTGTGGTAATTCTTAGTACATTTGGGTAAATTAATCTTATCTTTGTGCCGCATAAGCATCTCTATAATTCAATACATCCCAGAGCCACGACATTATATATTTTATGCATTGCATGCGCTTCTTTTTATCACAATCCAGACCGGCTAGTAACCGTTGTATAACTTTACACGTCTGAAGACGAATATTTGCGTGAAACATTTTTGTATGATTTTTATTTCTGGAAATCAATCTGAAATCTACAACAGTCCATTTCCGAAAGTCGGGCTGGACCTTTACTTTTATGTGCATTCGGGATTTACACAAATTGAAACCCGAATAATTCAGTTGTATTATTCAGCTGATGTACGAATGCTACATTTATCGTGTGGGAGAAAATCGGACATGGAAAGGGCTTTAATTATTCGAGTTACTTAAATTGAAACTCGGGAATATACTTCTAGCTGTTCGGAATTCGCTGAAATAAATGATTGTTTTTCGACATTACGGTATTGAATCAATAGAGATACCAATTATTTCTTTTAGCAAATTCGAATACCAGTCAGTTTATAGGACTTCAGTTTGAAATAGGGGCGGCAATCCATTCATTTTATCCAATCAATTGGAAAGGGGGGGGGGATCAACATTGATAGTCAAAAAGCCTTGAAATATTCGATAAAAAACGTTGAATGTGAATTATATGAACTCCAAAGTCTCATATTATAAGATTAGTAAACCACAGGCTTCTCAATTCTTGTATGATCATGAACTAGGTGAAAACCTAGAGCTGACCGAGTGCGAGATCCTCAAGGATAATCTCGAGGTCATTAAACACCCCTTTGCAGTAAACTTTAAATTTAAAAAAAAAAATAGAAATGTAATAGTCTGAACACATTTCACCTCTCCTTCCACTAAATATTAAATTGCAGTTACAAGTATCACAAAACTTCCCTGACCTCTTTTCTTTAACCATAATAGAGGGAGGAGGGTAGGAGGGATCCAAATCCCGAAATCCCCGGCTAAAAAACACGAAATCCGGCGAGGTCCCGAATTAAAAAAAATTTAAATCCCGACTACCCGAAATTCGGAAATAGAATTACCGGATCCCTAAAGGGTCAATCCCGAAATCCCGAAATCCCGTGCTAAAAAACACGAAATCCGGCGAGGTCCCGAATTAAAAAAAATCTAATTCCCGACTACCCGAAATTCGGAAATAGAATTCCCGGATCCCGAAAGGGTGAATCCCGAAATCCCGAGCTTAAAAACACCCGATCCCGGAGTTCCGATAAAGGTCCTAACCCCCCCCCCCCCCCCCCCCCCCCCCCGTAATTTTATATTCTATTCATTCATAATCTTGAATTGAGACTTGATACTTCAAAAGTACATTCTCTAATTTTGAATGATGCACACAGGCACATTAAAAGAAACAGATTTCGCTATATGTCTCTTCGAAATTGGAATTTGTGAAAGAAGAAATGACATGTTATATTTTATCTTACATGTGTACTTTCAATTTCAATATGGTTTAGATTTAGTTTTCCCATAAATTGTGGACGGAATAGAAGACACCTGTTTATTTTCTGCACATGTAGAAAAAGTTGAAAACTTGGAGTTGAATGAAATAATTTTTACTTATTTTAAGATAAATGTTAGAGTGATACAATTTTTAAGTTACTGAGTAATTTTTGGGGCATAACTTGTTTATTTTTTGTTTGTTTTCCGTCTTTGTTCTTCCGACAGGTAAGTTTTGCACTAGTGGTCAAATTATTCTCTTGGTATCGTCTGATTTCTTATATGAATATAAATCATGTCCTTAAATTTTCAATTGCACAAAATACGAACATTTCAACGTCTTTTTCACACGTCTTTCATTAATTATTTGTAACCTATTATAAAATTTTACGTTGAGTACTGTGTTTTTCGTTCAAGACTACGGCTTTTTAAAACGATATTGTTGGGTCAATTCAGGTTTCATTTTAATTAATTTGATATCAATAGAAGAAAAAGTGTTACATGTTTATTTGTTTATTTGTTTATAATTTTGTTGTGAGGCGTCTTTTTCTTTCTGTTGATATCATAAACACGAAATGCCTTCTCCTATGCGTCTAAAACAAAAAAACAAAAAACAGTGTTTTAAGGCAGGCTGCACACAGAACAACGTACAGAATGCTGTGATTTCTAATTGGAATTTGGATAATTTCTATGAGGTTTAAGACAGCACAGGCGTGCTTGTTGGATTCATTATAGACCTCAGAAAGTAGTTTCTCTTTCGTGTGTCCTTTCTTGGAGTGAGGGAGATAACTTGCGTAACTAACGACGAACGTTTTTAATCCCGTATTCCGCAAGAGGCGTGCAATTACGTACACTTCGCCTTAAACAAATATTTGACAGCCTCGGTTCTAACAGATAAATGTTTAATCGACTTCACCATATGAATTGTTTTAAAACTGGCACAGTGCTTGATGTATCAAGCCAGAAACTGGCACAGTGGTTGATGTATCAAGCCAAAAACTGACACAGTACTTGATGTATCAAGCCAGAAACAAATGAATTGTTTTAAAACTGGCACAGTGCTTGATGTATCAAGTCAGAAACTGGCACAGTGCTTGATGTATCAAGCCAGAAACCGGCACAGTGCTTGATGTATCAAACCAGAAACAAATGAATTGTTTTTCAAACTGGCACAGTGCTTGATGTATCAAGACAGAAACTGGCACAGTGCTTGATGTATCAAGTCAGAAACTGGCACAGTGCTTGGTGTGTCAAGCCAGAAACAAAGGAACGACTATTGCTGCTTCCTTATTATTACTCTGGTTAATGTATATTCCATGATCTGTTTTACTCCAATAACCCCTTTTGTTTCCTTTAAACATACTACAGTCTTCAATACGTACTAAATATCGATCTCCAGCATCTTCATATCCGTCAATTGTCACATGACATCTATTTACGTTTCCTCGCATTTCACTTACCTGGCATGGACACACATATATAATTTTATCACACATATTTCATAGACAAGTACAGACAATGTATTTAAGGAAGTCCAAAGCCATGTGACACTAAAAAAATAACTTCTTCAAACAATATTTAGAAATCCATCCAAAGTGCAAAGGCGATCTAAGAGGTGGTTTAAGAAGGTGCGATGTAATCCATAAACTTGACAGCAAAGATTATTGAAGCAAATAATGTCTTGACGTTGAGTAATTATGGGAAGCTTAGTCAGAGACATATATTTATTAGTTGCAATGTTTACTGGTTATATATACCGGTCATTACGTACACTTTTGAATTTACTCTTGTGATCATAAAGCAAAGTATTCTTAAACTTTTAACTGAAAGATATATATATATATATTCGTCAAAATCCCAGTTTTCCAGGTTTATTCAATCGGACACATCACTACAATATAAAGACTTTGAAAACCAGGTTTTTCTAATACAAAACACTGCAGATGTATAGTCACACCCTGAAAGTGCATGCACTGCAGATTTTGTTATAAATCAAAATTCGTTCCTGATTTTTAAGGAAGAAAAATAGTGCACACAAATTACCAAATAGAAAGAAAAAAACCGAAAATACTGAACTTATCAAATCGCAAAGTTAATAGCTCAAACACATCAAACGAAAAGATAACAATGACTTATGTACACACTATTCATCTGGCGTCGTATGTGTCTATTGGGAGTGGACATGAATTTAATTAGCGAGATGACTAGTTCAGTGGGTAAATGAAAAAAATAGTTTGTTTCCATTGCTAATAAGGGAAAACTTAACTACAACAACGACTTTGATAGTAAAGCTTTTTCCTGTGAAAAACAGTTTTTGTATAAAATCCAACTATTTGTTTGTTGTGAACAACCTTCCCCTTTCCAAAAACACATTTACACTTTATAGTGTCCAGTGCTTAACAAGTCTTTTTTTATATTTCCAGCAGGAGGAGCTTTGTCAAAGGGTGGTACATGTCCAACAGAAGACAACAAGAGTGCCTTTAATATTCAATGCTTTGGAGATTTCGGATGTGGTATAAGTAACAACGATGTTTGCTGTCATAATCGTAATACAAAAACCTCTTACTGCCACACTCCTTAAATATATAAATAAATATAAAATGCTGACTACTGTTTAGTGTTGAAGGCCATACAGTAACCTATAGCTGATTATATCTACGCAATACTGTCTCATTAAGAAAGTTTCCACATCACTTTGATTTATGATTATGAATATTTATATCAAAATTTTTTGATAACTACACGTGGAGTTTTGTCCTGTCGAAAGCCTCCTCCGTCGTTTTATTTTAAGACAGGGGCGAAAGATACCAGACAAATAGTCAAATAGCCAAACTCATAGATAGAAACTAAACGGCCTACGCCATGGCTAAAAAAGAAAAGGACAAACAGACAAATACTAGGACGCAAAACACAACACAGAAAAATAAACACTAAGGAACACAAACCCAACCAAAAACAAGGGGTGATCATAGGTGCTTCGGAAGGATAAGCGGATCATGCTCTACATTTTGCACCCGTCGTGTTGCTCATGTTTTCAAGGCGATCCCTGATATTTTATAGATCCGACAAGTAGCAAAGATATCAAAGTCTTATTCTTGAGGTCCAAAAATAGTAGATTTATCTTAAGACTGCAAATATAAAAAAGAAGATGTGGTATGATTGCCAATGAGACAACTATCCACAAAAGACCAAAATGACACAGACATTAACAACTATAGGTCACCGTACGGCCTTCAACAATGAGCAAAGCCCATACCGCATAGTCAGCTATAAAAGGCCCCTATAAGACAATGTAAAACAATTCAAACGAGAAAACGAACGGCCTTATTTATGTAAAAAAAAAATGAACGAAAAACAAATATGTAACACATAAAAAAACGACAACCACTGAGTATACAGGCTCCTGACTTGGGACAGGCACATACATAAATAATGTGGCGGGGACCGCGGGGTTAAACATGCTAGCGGGATCCCAACCCTTCCCTAACCTGGGACAGTGGTATAACAGTACAACATAAGAACGAACTATAAAAATCTGTTGAAAAAGGCTTAACTCATCAGATGGACAAAAATATAAGTGGACGTGGCCGGGTACTTATACATCCCGACACAAAAAGACACAATGAACAGATCTGAGAGTACTCGCAGTTATCTGACAGCTAGTTCAAAGCCACTAACAACTAATAAAAAAATCATGCATCTAAGACTAAACTATCAATCCGTACACATCCAACATCCAATGGATTTAATGTAAAGACATCATAGTTTGAAAATTGTAAAATTTATTTTTTACTTGAGCCCAATCATCCAACCAACTGCTGTTTATAGCTACCCTGATCTGCCGATTTAAGAATTGCAATCCACAGAACAGAACCAAATGTTCGTAGATGGACAATAGATCAAGCATCATATAATCTTTGTCACGTTTGTCACGGAAATGCTCGTATGGTCGAGTTCCTGTCGATACAATATGTATAAATAGTACCACAGATATTTTCACTGTTCAGGAAACTAGCCTTTATTTCGATAAATCTTTCGCTGTTGATTACGGAGGTTAATAAATAAGTCAAAGGGAAGCTAAAATTGTTTGTTGTTTATCGAAAAGTTTTATTTACATTTCTAGATGAAAGTCAAGATATGAGGCAGACTTAACTGCATCTGTTTTATCTATTTTCGCTAGTTCTATGGGATAGATGCGTTTAACATAGTCACCACATTTTGAATTATTTAGTGAGAGAACATCATCTATATAGCGGACGGAAAAGTTAAAGGATACTGCTAACTTCTTTTCTTTCTCGTGAAAATAGTTCCTGTCTTAAGTCAGCCTCATTAGAATAAAAGCACAAGAAAAGGGGCACAGTTAGTTCCCACTGAAATGCCAATAGTTTGTTGAAACCACGTCCTCCTAATGTTACAAATATGTTGTCAATCAAGAAACCAAGCATCTTCATAATGTCAGTTTCAGAAATTTTGTTGTTGTAATTAGATTGATTTTTTACAACGTAGGTTTTACGTTTCGTCCCCGAGGGTATCATCAGCCCAGTAGTCAACACTTCGATGTTGACATGAATATCAATAATGTGGTCATTTTTATAAATTTCCTGTTTACAAAACTTTGAATTTTTCGAAAAACTAAGGATTTTCTTATTCCAAGCATAGATTACCGTAGCCGTATTTGGCACAACGTTTTGGAATTTTGGATCCTCAATGCTCTTCAACTTTGTACTTGTTTGGCTTTATAAATATTTTGATATGAGAGTCACTGATGAGTCTTATCCAGACGAAACGCGCGTCTGGCGTAATAAATTTTAATCCTGGTACCTTTGATAACTATTCACACCACTGGGTCGATGCCACTGCTGGTGGACGTTTCGTCCCCGAGGGTATCACCAGCCCAGTAGTCAACACTTCGGTGTTGACATGAATATCAATAATGTGGTCATTTTTATAAATTTCCTGTTAACAAGACCTTGAATTTTTCGAAAAACTAAGGATTTTCTTATTCCAGGCATAGATTACCTTAGCCGTATTTGGCACAACTTTTTGGAATTTTGGATCATCAATGCTCTTCAACTTTGTACTTGTTTGGCTTTATAAATATCTTGATATGAGCGTCACTGATGAGTCTTTTGTAGCTCCTTGGTGAAGGCCGTACATTGACCTATAATGGTTTACTTTTATAAATTGTTATTTGGATGGAGAGTTGTCTCATTGGCACTCACATCACATCTTCCTATATCTATCTATCGATTGCCGTAACAGTATTTTGAACATATTTTTACAAAGTCTACTTCTACTACCACTTTTAATTTAATGTCTCCATCCAACAATTTTAGAATAGCATTCCCCAGAACAGAACCAACTGTTTGTAGATGGACAACAGATCAAACATCTTATCTTCTTCGTCACGGAAACACTCGTACGGTCGAGTTCCTGTAGGTAAAATATTTATAAAGAGGACTCTTCAGGGAACAAATTCAATTTCGATAATTCTGTCGCTGTTGATTACAAAGGTTAACAGCTAAATGTCCTATGAAATAAAAAAAAAATGCGATCCATTGCAAATGAGAGGTTCAGGGTTATGCTCATCGATACATTTTGCATTGTCGATATAATGCACGTTAATCATGTTAAATGTATCAAGATAATTAATTGCAGCTAATAAGATAGTTGTCAATAATTAGTTTAAGGCATTCAAAGTTTTCGTGGTTTCATTATAAACCCAAATGACACTCAGCTTATTAGGATACATGTCTACACGAATAAAACATATATGATTCAGACTTGTTATCTTGATCATTATCAAAAAGTTATTCATTTTCCATGTCGTCGGTGAGAGCAAACTACTCGATTGGTGTGAGTGCAAACTCAGATCCACGACCATAGAAGTAAGGTTCTTTCAGATTATATTCCCGTCTACTGTAAATTATCTATACAATTCAAGTCCATCACTTAACATTCAAACATTTCAATTAAAGAACAACTTATTTGAATTCCTAATTATTTTTGAAAAACATGTCTTTTCCATTTCTGTTTTTTAAATTTTTTGACAATATACAGCTAAATGCGGTTAGTATATCTAGCATTACTTATCATACACTTTTCTTGTCGTTCAACAACTCTCTAAGTCAATAACAATGTTCACAGAAGAAACGAATTATCTACAATTTCAAAGCCGGATTAATGAATATTTACTTTAAACTTACATTATAGTTTATGTGCAACCCATGTACAATATTGCCTATTATTGAATAATTTTCAACAGAGAGTAACCAAAAGTTAGCGTGCAATAAATTCCAATATTGCACTAGTCCAATAAATCGTCAAAATTTATGACGTCATCAACGACAAAATATTAGGTTAATCCAATGTTTACTTTTAAATATAATATTGCTATACAATAAAAGGGTTATTGCATGAATATTGGGGAATATTGTCCCTCGTTGAACATATATTGCACTCGCAAGTTCGTGCAATATAAAATTCTACTCAGGACAATATTCCCCAATATTCATGCAATAACCCTATGATATCGATCTGTAGTATCAAAATCCCAGCATAACATGCATATCGGATATCCATTTCCCAACTAACTCGGTTTTTAAGATCTTGCAGCTACTACTCAGACTTTATAAAACGTTATCAGTTTATAGGCTGAAAGTTGATGGTAAAATTTAGAATGGAAACAGGGAATGTGTCAGAGAGACAACAACTCGACCAAAGAGCTGAAAACAGTCAAAGGCAACTATTGGGACATTAACACAGCGAGAAAAATTCACGTAGACGGGCTCCATCTTACCCATAAACAAAAAAGTGTACTAGTTAAGAAAACATTAACGTCACACAAAACTCCGAAACATGTAAATGAGTAAAATATTAAAAATAACTAACAAAGGTCGGATCCAATGTTATTTCAAAGAATGACTAGGCCTTTTTCTAATACTAATTTCCAATTCCAAGACTTTGTCTCCAAACTGTTGACCTATGCACATTAAATTGAGTCGCAACCTTAGCATCACTCATTCCATCCCATTCGCTCTCTAGCGGTTATTTTTTTTAAATTATGAGCCGTTTTCAGTTCTGTTATTCAAGGTATTTGGCATCCTGATGATAGCATAATAGGTTTTCTGCACAAATTACAGGTTGACCGGAAGCAAATGGGAAGATTATATCAACAATGTTTAAAAACAAATTTAGAATAGAAATTTAAAAAAAAAGTGTTTCTATTTTTTTTTAATTACAATCCGACAATCCTTTTCACCGAAGGCAATATTTATAGAACAAACAAATTATTTAACGTGTTCATAGACGGATCAATAATATTTACTTCAAAACTTACATTATATTTACTATGCAAACCATGTACAATGTTGCGTAATTGATCTAGAATCAGGTGATGAATTACTTTCTTTTCTTTTTTTCTTGTGGTTTCTCAAGCTGTCATCTATTATAAATGCAAACAAACCAAAACTTCATTAAGGTCATTTTTCAACTGATGAATACAAGGAATAGAGATGAAAATACTGGTAGGTCTATAATGATATTATTATTATCAGAATTATTTTTGTTTTCTGCTATTACTTACAATGTTGTTTTTCTTTTTCTCCAGCTTTCGTGTGTTTTACATTTTTTTTCGTGAAATTATGTTCTTACGACTGCAATAGTTCTCCCCCACTACTACTATTTTTTATTTCAGATTTTAGCGGTTGCCTTCGTTGTCTTTGCTGGTGTAAATTGCAGCAATTACAGAAATCCGTACATAGTGAATCTTCAACAAACCATGTGCAGGGTATACTTATTTAGAATGTTTGAAATTCTACGAACAATTAATTAATTGAATGCCAATTTTGTAAAGTTCCAACAATTTATGGAAATGAAAAAGAGGCTAAATATACAAATTGAATGTGCACATTCATAAACTGAAAAGAATCTGCACAACTCTATGTCAAAAATAAACCATGCATTAAAGGAAAAACTTCGAAGAGACTACCAAGTCCTCATAACACTACATATAAATCAAAGATCGAGCAACATAAACTCCTTCAAAATCCCATGGTTATCTGGAAGGGTAAGCAGATCCTGATCACCATGTGGCACCCGTCATGCTGCTCTTGGAAGTACAATTCGGTGATGACATATTAGAGGAAAAACAGGGCGGGATTAATTTCTGATAATTAGGGTATATCCATAACCGCGATATACACATATAGTTCATATAAGTAACCCAACTAGAGATTACGTTTGTTAAACGTTCGCCAAAAAGATAACATTAAACTTACAATTGGAACCTTTGGGTCAATTGCTTCGTTTGTAAGAAGCAACCTTCTATCCAAAAAAAAAAGCACCATTGGAAACGCAAGGTCTGGAATATCGTATTATCTTTAAGGTATAATTCGTGTGCATGCGCAGCTGTAATGCATATTTATAAACCAAAAGATTAAATCGGCTTAACAACATTATGACGATATCGATGTACATAGAATATGAAGGAGTTTTCTTTATAACGATTTATTTGTTAATTTTTTTTTTTATTGCTGCAGGATAAACAATGTGGATTTGAACAAGTATGCGAAATCAAGACAGCGCGGTGTTATAGAAAACCATGTACTTATGAAACCTACTGTGCCCCAAGTAAGTTTTAAGTGTCTGAATAAGTTAAAATATTTTGTTTTGGGTGCGGTTACTACACCGATCACAAGTTTATTTCTTATGAGTTAAACAATCGAACGTAACATCTCGAAGACCACGTACCAGGCATACAGAATAAACCAACAGAGAACTACAAGAAATATCATAAAGATTTTGATACACAAGTTGTCGCTGCTAACCTTTCTGTATACCTTCAATGCACATTTCACTCATTCAGTTCGACTCTTAGCATGTTGCCGACGGCAAATTAAGGTATAAATCCACTAGTCCATGAGGAATGGTCAATGCCTAACGGTGTCTATTTTCATCGTTAAATAATACATCATCATACAAATGCTTAAAGAGTTCATTTGTTAACAAATTCTTTTTTCTTTTCATATATTTCCAGCATGGGGAAGTTTATCCAAAGGTGGTGCCTGTCCAGCAGCAGACGACAGCAGTGTCAGTACAATTCGGTGCGTTGGAGATTTCGGATGTGGTATAAGTAACAACGATGTTTGCTGTCATAATCGTAATACGAAAACCTCGTACTGCCACACACCTTAAATCTTAATAAAAATGAACATCATAAATACCATGTTTATATAGTTTTATAGCTTACTATTGCCCAGTGTTGAAGGTCAATTGTTGCCGCTAACATCTAAGTCATGTGGTCTCTGATTAAAAATCAGGAAACATCTCTTCATTTTATAGTCAACAACATTTATGATGAATAATGTCAAACAGTTATTTCTGCATTATAATTATTTTTCCTTTTACTCACAAATATTAAGGAATTTTATCAGAATATTAGATTATCACATCAAAAGAGCAGGCCCAATCAGCTTAATGAATTGCTCATGAAACTAAACATGTACAAATCTCCTATTTACTTTACCCATATATAATATATTGTATCACTATTCCCTACAACGTAATCACGCAACGTCAGATATTGCTACCATTTAGTGTAACAGAAAAATGACGTTAAATTGGAAACGCACTTTATCTAATTCTTCCTGCTTTCCTTTTTGGGTAAATGCAAAGTATAACACACAAGTACAAATGCCGTGAGAATCCAATCCAATATGATTATATATATATATTTAACATAGGATATTCAATTTTACTGCTAGTAATTATGTGTTTTTGGAGGAATATTGCTGCATTATATATTCAACCCGAGTATGATTTTATTCAAGCAGTGACATACAATAGCTTATACTTACGATACTGAAGTTTTCTTACTTTTTGATCGTCTTATAGATGTGTATTTTTGTAATGTGTGCATCATTTCGTTTTGTTGAAAGCAGGACATTTATATTTAGTGGAGGAAGGAACACGCGAATGCAGTTCGTGTCGTCCCTAGCATATTACGCTTGTGGCGACGTCAAATTAATATACCGGACAAACTTGCAAGACATTTTCATTAATCCGTATTTTTTTTATAGATAACCCTGTAATCTTAATGCTATTTGGTGTACCAACTTCAACTTTAAAAGTACTTTTTATTGGTATAGTTATCAAAGCCGCAAAATAATCTTCATGAAATCAAATCTCTGTTTTTTTTGCCGTAAAAGTTTTGCATAGCCAGAAATTAGTAGTGGTTTTGCTAATTAATATTCATAATATGTAAATGAGAATTGTACCACGTGATAGTACTTTGAACTGGACTGGCTTGATAGGCTTGATATCATTAAAATCTTTAAAACACGGATATTATAAGTTGCCCGTCACAGAGTCCTTATTTACAATCACTTTGTTATTTCCGTAAAGTTGTCAGGCGGTCAAAATCAAAACAATGAACGCGAATTTAGTGAATTTTTCGTGCTTTCGTGAGTTTATTCTTCTTGAAATAGTGACATTTTAATTTTACGTGGGAACCTAGAGTTCAACGACTACACATTCAAGGTTTGGACTTGCTTATTCTTTGGATATTCAAGTTTCATATTTCACCCCGGCAACCTGTTTTTGTAATGACCTTGTAAGCCAATTTTCAACACGAAGTTTGCAAATTTGACGTTTCAGCCATTTTAGCCTGTATTTTACACTGCAATGTTAAAAGCCTCTCGCTTCGATTTTTAAAATAGCTCAGGAACCTGTATTTTTGCAACAACAGTCATTATGTTTCGTTTAAATGGTGTATATTGTTGTGTATATTCATTTTCTGCCCCGGCAACCTGTCTATCACTTAAATTAAAATTAAAACAGACATTTTTTCAAAATTCCCTATCATTTTAATGTAATTTCCGCGACCCGTATCCGATTTCTTTAGTATAATATTCAAATAAGCAAAGTGGCGTTGATTTCTGGATATGGTGAAGGCATGAAAATTTAACTCGGACATTTCCGCAAGACATTGCAAATCTATTGTTTTGAATTGAATATGTAGCTCAATTTATTTTTCAATTCGAATTTTGGGAGCTAACACTTAGTACAAAACGATCGTGCTTACAATTTAATGAATTATCTGTCAAAATTTTATTTTTGAACTGAAATGATTCAAGTTTCCAAATTAAATTTCCGATGGGACATTTCCGTACATCATATTCTTTAGAAAATATGTATGCAAATTTTAAATGAAGACAGCCATGTTAACTAATACTGAAATATATCACGTCATAAAATGTTCATGCAAAATTTCGAAGAGTTTCGTGAACATTTCGCGAATTGTTCGATTTTTTTGTTTCGAGTTTGTTACATGGGACAACGCTTAAGTAAACGTTTTTCGGATAATCTGTGTCTTCCTAAGCCTATGAATATTATTCTTTCTCTATCATAATGTGAAAATTTAAGAATCAATCTTTATTTTCATGTATAATTTGAAATATTTATTTCAGCATTTCTATAAAAAAATTCCGGTCAAATATTTACTTAACGCTATTTTACGTGGTAGTAGCAATATCTAACGTTGCATCAATGTAGGAATTGAATATTTTTTATCACGACACGCGGATTTTTGTCCTGCTGAGAGCCTCTTACTTTATTCATTTGTCATGCATGGTGTTCCCTGATGTCCAATAAATCCTACTTGTAACATAGTCTTATTTCTTGACCTCCAAAATAGAAGATTTATCTTCAAATTGTGTACACTATGCACTTACTTTGAAAAGATTGAATATTGTATTGTGTTTTACTTGAGTAGCACTATCCAACCAACTGCTGAAGTTACCTAATTGACCACTTTCGAGTTCGATGCTTTATCGTCAAAAACGTTAGTTTTAGTTAACTATAATTCTATATTGTACGAATTATTCGACAAATTGAATTCTCAAAATTGACAATCAGCACTGCTGTCATTAGGGAATTGTCATTAAGAACATACAGAACAAACATTATTTCTAGTTTATCCTGCACAATGACGATCACTAAGACGCTTGATGAACGTTAATAGTGTAGGGATACAGGCGATCCCCTCTATCTGTTTACGGACGTCATAAAGGCGCGCATAATTGACGAGTTTTTTTCGGTGAAGGACAAACTCGAAAGTGGTCTATTAAACTAGCTTTCTTGAATTGCACATTTGGTCACCGCTTTTCAAATTATGTGCCGTTTATAATGGTATTATTCAACTAGTGGTTATACTGTTTGGAGTAAAACATTTTGAACTATTCAAAACACTAACTTAAAAGTACTTCTACCCCAGGTATTTAATATCAATTACTATTTAACGACTAATTCGTGTAGCAAAGCATAATTTTGTTCCAAACCACTCGCTCAACATGGGAACAGACGTTACGATGCCGCTAAAACATGAATGATGTTCTCTTTAACCAAAGTTGTTGACTGAAATGCATCGAACTCGAAAGTTGTCTATTGTTCAACCTATTGTAACCAACTGAAAACTGTCGGCTATGGATACAGGCAGTCTTGTGTCTTCCAAACTTGAACATTTTATTTATATGACTTTGTTTTATTTTTTTGAAAAGTTCATGAATCAACCTATCTTTTTTTTTTAAAAAGGCTTGGTAATTTCATTAAGAGGCTGTTATTATTTTTTATTATAGAAATTTTTGTCTGTACACTGAAGTTCAAAATGTTTTTTCATATTTTCGGTAAAAGAACGTTGTTAAGAAAAGGGTGCCAAAAGCATTTGCCATATGAGAGGCATCCAATCGTCAAATAACGCTCATTGTGTCATTGGACATTTGACTACGATGAAGTTCACGGGACCATTTTTTTTTAGCACATATTGATTTTTTTAACGTTATAAAGTAATCATACAGTATCGATACATTTTCGAAGAAATATGTTTTCCAATTTTATATTATTATGTCTATTTCAAATCTATCAAGCAACAAGACGTTCAGCAAAAAATAACCAACCAATCAATCAAATATATTTCATACTTAATTTCGTACTGAAAATATATAAATTATCAACGGTTAAATCTTGACGTATTTTATATATTTCACCGATTTTATTTTTTTCTTAATTCGACAATGAACAAACAAATTTTGCATAATGTTCATACACGGATTAACAGATAAAATAAGAAAGGAAATGGGGAATATATCAAAGAGACACCAACGCGACCAAACTCCAAAAGATATAAAAGAACTAAATAAAAAAAAAGACTAACAAAGGCCAGAGCTCCTGTTTTGGAGAGGCGCAAAAATGCGGCAGGGTTAAACATGTTTGAGAGATCCAATACCTCTATCCAATGTAGAATAAAGAAACACATAGCAATACGCACAGTAAAACTCTATTTAAGATAAGTCCGAGTCCGCTGTCTGCATACATAACAAAAGAAACTAAGCAAAATGATATTAACATCTACAGTAACTTTACAGTTAGCAATAGTCAATAAACAAACCATGTACACAGTTACATAGTGTATTTATAAACAGGTGCCCGGATATAAAGATATGTACTTCTACAGTAACATTATAATATCATATGATAGTCATAAAATAGTCACAAGATTTGTCCTAATATATATCTTATGACATATCTTACGATTCTTTCGAAAACCAGGCCCAGTATCGTTGTTATTGTCGATTTTGCTATAATTATTTCATGATTACTACTAAGTATCTTAACATTAGCAAAGTATGCGTCTTTTTCAGATTTTGGCGGTTGTCTTCGTTATCTTTGCTGGTGTAAGCTGTAGTAACTACAGAAATCCCTATATTGAGAATCTTAAACAGACCATGTGCAGAGTATAATATTTAAATGTATTTTAAATAAAGGCAACAGTAGTATACTGCTGTTCAAAAGCCATAAATCGATTGAGAGAAAAGAAATCCGGGTTACAAACTAAATTTGAAGGAAATAATGTGTGAGATTTAAAACCTACGAAAAATTTAACGTGGCCAGATTTTAAATCGTTAAATTTGTAAAGTTCACACAATTAATGGCAAAAAGAGGCAAACTATACACATGCCATATGGACATTTAAAACACATATATTGAAGAGAAGCTGACAACACTATGACAATGGTGATCGCAGGTGCTCCGGAAGGTTGAGACATTACAAACGACGACATATACAGATTTTGAATAACGATCAATCATATCGTGATATCATTCGTAAAACAATCGAACGGTGACCTAAAATTTACAACTGGGTGCAATAGCTTCCTTTTGCGAGCAGTAACCCACTATCAAGAAAATCACAGTGGGAAACGCAAACTTTGGAATATTATTTTATCTTGAAGGTATATAAATCGTATACATGCGCAGCTGCGATGCATTTTTATAAACTGAAATCGATTTACTTAAATATGAATGAGCTTTTCTCTTTAACCATTTATATTTTTATTTGTTTTGATTGCTTCAGGGTAAAAGCTGTCATTTTGAAGAAGTATGTGAAATTTCCAGAGTAGCGACGTGTTATGAAAAAACCATGTCGGTATGAAACCTACTGTTCACCAAGTAAGTTTCGAGTGTCTAAAGAAATTTAATGTGTCAAAGAGACAACAACCCGACCATAGAACAGTCAACAGCAGATGGTCACAATAGGTCTTCAATGCAGCGAGAAACTCTCGCACTCGGAGGCGTCCTTCGGCTGGCCCATAACAAATATATATACTAGTTCAGTGATAATGGACGTCATACTAAACTCCAAATTATACACAAAAAACTAAAATTAAAAATCATACAAGACTAATAAAGGCCAGAGGCTTGGGACAGGCGCAAAAATATATTTAATTTTGGATGCAACTGTCACACAAGTGAGAGGTTACGCTAGCTGTTAAACCAGGTTTAATAAGCCATTTTCTATATCAGGAAGTGCTTTTCCAAATTCTGAATTTGATAGTTGTTTTCTATTTGTTTGATGTGTTTGAGTTTTTGGTTTCGCCATTTGATAAAGGAATTTTCGTTTTAAATTATCCTTGGAACTATTTATCTTGTTTTTATTTTGATATTTTATTTTTCACTACCTCTACAAGTTTATTTCTTAGACGTTTTAAAAAATTAGATCTCACAAGTTACAAGATTGACGGGCAATAGACAGCATAGTACGCTAAATTCAGACTAGCTGAAGCAACAGTCACCTTCTGTATCTGACGAGAAATCTATACACCGCTTTCCGCACTCACAAATGAGGAATGATTGGTTCCTAACGTTGATTCTTTTGATTGTAAAAATACAAAACCATACAAATGTAAAAGTATGCATTTGTTGACACTGTCTTATTTATGTTTCTAGCATGGGGATCTTCGTCCAAGGGTGGTGATTGTCCAGCATCAGACAACAGCAGTGCAAGTACCATTCAGTGCTTTGGAGGTTTTGGATGTTTGCTGTCATAACCGTGATACGAAAACCTCGTACTGCCACAAACCTTAGATTTGAATAAAAATGAACATCATAAATACAGTCTATATTATATCGTTTTTTAGCTTGATATTGCGTAATAATGAATAATGTACTGTGACCAACTGTTGCTAATCAAAAGTATTTATGTTGAATAATGTCAAACAATTGTTTCTGTATTATGATGCTTTTCCCTAAATTATATACACATATTTCGCAAACATTATGTGATTTTCACACAAAAACAGTAAGGCTAAAGCAAAAGCTCATAGAACTAAAGCTCTTTTCTTTTTCCAATATATAATATTCAGCATCTTCGCTAGCCAAGGGTTACGATCCACTCCTGCTGGAGTGGATCGTAACCCTTGGCTAGCGAAGATGAATATTCAGTAGATCCTACTGGTAACAAAGACATGAAAGTCCAAAAGAGAAGATTCGTCTTTAAACTGTGTACTATGTCTTTGCAAAGATTGATAAATGTACTTTTTGACTTGAGTGGCAGTATCTAACCAACAGTTGTAGCTATCTTAGCTAGCTTTCTTTAAAGGCAAATTTGATCACGGATTTTCAAAGTGTGTGCCGTTTACAATTGTCTTATTCAAGGTGTTTGTCACCCTGTTGGTTAAAAATACAGTGTATGGTCTGTGAAAGGAAAAAAAGGGGAAAAGTCAATCTCATCTCCCCCCTTACATTTATGTTGTGCCCGCTCCTTATCAGCCTATCTGGGATATATGTTGGGGGTTTTTTTTTGTATTTTTTTTTTGTGAATGTCTGTTCATTTATTGGGATGAATTATACTGGTCAGTACAACACTGTACTGTCCAGTATAATTCTTGTTATCCTTTGAATGTTTAAAATTACTTGTCCGAAAAAATGTGAAATCTTAAGACTATACACAAAAATAAACAGTTTGTTACGTACAATACCCGCCTCAATGGACATCACATGCATTGTGGGAATAAAATTTACCAGAAAGCTCCATCAATAAAGTAATGTAAATCATGTAAATTCAGTTAGGGATAATCGAATTCTATATAAAGAAGAGGGTTCAAATATATCAATTCGATTGCCATTGAATCGTGAAAATGAGAGCACGTTCAAATGATACCTGTAAGACATACATGTACATCTCAATACAATTTACAAAAACTATATACACTAGAATAGCTTAACATTTGGATTTTGGAATCTGATATATGGACCTAGTCATGTATCTAAAACCTTGTTTACTGATAAATCAAATGAGGTTAAGGTCAGGAAAACTCTGTATGACTGACAGGCTGACTTTGCGAAACCCAAACTAAGTAACCTTTTTACTCATAATAAGTAAGAAAATTACATTTAAAAAGCATAAACATTTGTTTATAAGCAGACGTTGAACCAGACATGAACATGTAGACTAAGTATAAGCAATTGACATATACCAGACGGAAACTTCGTAAGATAAGGATAGTTATGCCTGTCTCGCATTGCAGAGACGAAATGGCTAAATATATATGAAGCTCGGTAAGCCTCGAGTTTTAAATATACGAAAAGGTAAGTGTCTTGAGGAATATCTTATCACACTGGATGCATTTGTAGAATCATATAAAATCTATAATACACAATGTATGCAAACAAACACAGTTTTATATCCTACATGTAAAAAAAGATTCGACTTTTTAACTCTCATTTCTTTTTACTATCATTTTAAATATTCCATATGCATAAAACTGATATTTTGAAGATATCCCAATAAAAGAAATAAACATAAACGTATAATATATTAAATAAACAAACGAGTTGAAATTTAACAGTGTATATAGATCTAAGGTTTACTTGAAAATAAATTATCTAATATAACTTTTCTACAAAGAAGAAATACAACTTACACATACAATTACAAACAGAAAAATAAATCTCTTTGTCACGTTCATTTAAGTCAATACAATTTTGAAAAAAATCACACGTTTTGTGTTAGTACTTCGTAGCAGTCATTTAAAATGCAAACAATCTAATTGTTGTGATTACAAGTCCTTTTAGCCGTTTAAATTTTCAAATTTATTTGCATAATTTATAAGACATTTATTCCATTCTTTACACATGCATTGTAATGAATACTTGGATTAAATTAGTACATAGTTATATTTTAACTTTTTTCCATTACGTACTTAATCCATATATTTCTGGATTAGTAGTTTAAAATGTTTACCGATAAATACTTATTTACAATCCCTTCACAACATACTGTAAAAGTAAAATGGAGATTTTAGTTCACGAAAAGTAAGTACATTTGCTACAATTATTTTTAATAAGACAGATCTTATGGTGGATGTACATAGACAAACTTGAATGAAAATTGTAGCGAGAACCGTCTTATTATCTTCGTTACTTTCAATTATACCCACAATCAACCGTTAAAAGAATAATTATATGCATTTAGTTTGAAGTCAGTTGTATCTATAACTATGGTATTCGTGTGCTTTTATGAAATAAATACCACAAAATAAAATTATAAAAGAAGAAGAAAAAAGGACTAAATGACAAGAAACAATATAAATTAAATAATTTATTGAAGAATGAAGTGAGTAAAATGTGAAAAAGGAATGCAGTCCATCAGTAAACAAATTGAGTAATTGTTTTAACAATTCAAATTATACTACTACTAGTACTAGATTTATCTATATGAATTTGATTTTGAATAAGCAAGAAAAAAAGTAAATTCACCGGACTTAATGGTGTTCTTCAACATGTATAATAATGGTAAAATGGTAAAATGTTTGGTAAACAGTTGGTTTTGGTAAATAATTGTGATCATTACATTCTAAATAATTTGAACATTTTTTACAAACTATAATAATCGCTAGAATTTAAAGGGCCTGGTTTTAGAAAGAACGATATGTTTTTTGATTTCCTAACATTACGATATATTTTAGAATTTGAGACGTTTAAAAAGAAATACATGTACTAAGTATTACGGTTTAATCCGAAGACAAACATACGCCGATTGCGCAATCGAAAACCTGAGCTCTTAGTCATAAAATAATATTTTTTAATAAAATTTGCTTACCACATGACCCCACAGAAAAAGTATTTAAAAAATTAAGACAAAATTACTTGATCTTTTTCTAGATATGCATATTGTCAGTTTCACACAGGAAAGTTCATACAAAAATTTACTACAAATGAGACGACTTTTGAAATTCGTTTCTTATTACTAGTATTATTTTCCTTTTTTAGACGGCGATGTTTCTGTCGTCTATTTTCTTTATGGTCTGTGTTTTCCCAACTCGTTCTCTATGACCGTGTTTGTAGTGACGTTTTACATTTCAGTGTATGTATGTACTGTCTAACTGGTTAATTTAGAAGTCAGGGGTTTCGTTACCACTTATTACCTATCAAATGTTTACTGAATTCTTCCATAAAAATTGGTTTAGAAGATGGGCTGAACCAGCAGAATTTTTATTTAAATGGGATGTCATAAACCATTTTTTGCGTAGTTGTTGGGTTATAAAACCCATAAATTTAGATAAGATCCATTAAAAATCATTGATTTGTTGTATAAGCTTATTCTTACAGTTATAATATTAACACGTAGTAATATTTTCATTGGTACTAACATTGATTTGGGTAAAGATAAGTTAAAGCATAACTGCATATGTATTGCTATATATCTTCTTGTCGATGTTAATTCATATTTTGGTATTTTATAATTTCATTTTTTTTTCACAGTGAGTATGACATCTTAATACTAAATCCGTTGGACGTGTACTGATTGATACTTAGTTTGGGAGAACATGCTTTGTTGTAATTTGGTTTGGACAAGCTTTTAGTAGCTGTGAGTACTCTTACTGTTAGAAATGTTAAATGTTATTTGTGCTTCGAGTCAATCTGATGAGTCAAGTCGTTTCAACTGATTTGTACTTACAGTTTGGCCTAATGTTGTGCTGTTAAGGGAGTACGCTGCTCAGGTTGATGTAATTAGAATGCTTCACTTTTCTGATTTAAAATAATTTGGTCGTGTCTAGATATGCGTCAAAATGCCATGTGCAATAGCGTTACAAATAATAACAGGAAGCAGATACTTATGTTTTCATAATAGCCTGCTTAGCACCGTTTTGGAAACTATGGAAATTATGTAAATTTTATGCTATTATCATACTGTAAAATTTACTCTAAGTATATGATAATAAGAGATATTGTGGATAATTGTGCACGACGCGAATGTTTCCACAGTTCTGCATTGTAAGTCACTTTCAACCCCTGTACTGTGAATATAACATAAAACACATATTGAAGTTGGTGTAAAGTTTCTCTTGCCATGAATCTGTAAAGCTCATATTTACTATTGTAATATTTTCTCTGTACATTTTTGTTTTCATTTGCAGGTTAGCAGAAGATAACCCAAAGTAAAAATGTTTATGTTGAGGACGCATGATCTTTCTTGGCAAGATCACGTGGTCAACATTGAATTTATGGTGAATCCTTCACATAATCAACTCTTGTTTAATAAACATAAAACTTTAGCTTCAAAATGTGATAAAGCAAAGAGATTATATGACAAGGAATTAAAAACATCACAGAAAAACTTTGTCGTTGACATGCGAATGATGGAGAGAAAAAAGAGTGCACTGGAACGACGCCAGTCGGAAATAAAAACAAGGAAACACAGCCAAGAATTTATTAAAAAGTCTTCTAAACCGAGATCAGGGAATAATAATGTTCCAGATTCTAATATCATTCGAGGACAGTCAGCACCACCAAATATCGACTCAGCATTTATGACAGAAGTAGACCACTTCTCCAGAGATGATGATGAAAGTTATTATAATGTTTCTCCAATTTCTCGCGGAACGACAATAAATGCTTGGTATGCTTCTACTCCGGACGCGTCACGACCATCCACACAAAAACAGTCATCATCTGCATACAAATCGTCAACTCGTAAAAAATCTGTTCGTTTTGACGATCGGATAACAGAAAACAGTTGTGAAAGTCATGTGAATAACAGGGTGAAAATATTTCTTGAAGAACAGAAAAACTTTAATAGGCGTCCGCTAATCTATAATGGCCGATTCAAGTCGGCTTCTTCTCCAGCAGTGGCCAAACGATGCATGAGTACAAAGCTTGATACGGATACATTGATGCATGCGTTTAATGATCTCTGTTTAAACAACAGCGTGGAAAATTTCAAAAAACTATCTTCCGTTGCAAGCCGGGTGAAATCAAACTATAAATTAGCCCGAAATACCTCACTAGTTCCAGCTCATGCCACACTTAAAGCATCGCGACGTTTCAAAGAAATCATTTACAAAGAATAAAGTGTCAATGGAACAACGTTTTCTTCAATCAAAGTGGTATCGAGATTTACAATATATGTCATGCAACATTATAGTTTTGTATATAAATTTAAACGAAGGGAAACTTTCATCATTTCAGTCTTTTTCAAGCAAATTATTTGTGCAAGTATTTTTTGTAATGTCTCTTGTTGTTCTTTCTCAAACTATTTTTTATGTAAACACATCCTAATGTTCGACCATCTAATACCAAAGAACCATGCCTGGTGATCGATTATTGTTATAAACATAAATATATCTAAAAAGATAATTGTAAAGGGTTCCGTAGAACCACTGCATTATATTGCTGCTGTATGTGTAAAAGTGTAATGTTGATTGTAAATCAAAGCGCTGTAAGCACTGTAGGCAGTTAACCAAAAACCAAGGCAAACATAACAAGAGGCTGTCACAACGACAGCAAACCGGATTTATTAACATTTATTTGTCTCCTGGCAATATCACAAGAACCATAACTGATGAAAGGTGAAAGTGAAAATCGTCAATATCAAATTTGACCTGCATTTTATCATCAGTATCAACATATTAAAATTTGAAAGAGCTTAGGTTGAATGATTCATGAGTAAATGCAACAACATGAATGGAAATGCCATTTTTGATCTTTCAAGAACCATAACTCCTGAACGGTAAAAGTCAAAATCGACATTATTGAACTTGACCTCCATTTTGTCATCAGTAACAACATATTAAAATTTGAAAAGCTTTGGTTGAACAGTTCATGAGTAAATGCACGGACACGACTGGAAACGCCATTTTTCAATCTTTCAAGAACCATAACTCCTGAACGGTAAAAGTCAAAATCGTCATTCTTGAACTTGACCTCCATTTTTTCACCAGTAACAACATATTAAAATTTGGGAAGCTTTGGTTGAACAGTTCATGCGTAAATGCACGGACACGACTGGAAACGCCATTTTTCAATCTTTCAAGAACCATAACTCCTTAACGGTAAAAGTCAAAATCGTCATTCTTAAACTTGACCTTCATTTTGTTGTCAGTAACAACATATTAAAATTTTAAAAGCTTTGGGTGCACGGTTCATGAGAAAATGCACGGACAACATTTGGTACCGCCCGGCCGCCCGACCGCCGTACATCCCCAAATCAATAACCGACATTTTTGTCACAAAAATCCGGTTAATTATGAAAACTGTGGCAATGTTGATTCAACTTTTTTTTAAATATTTAAAAGAACAAACATTAATTAACATTCATATATAATTGTACATTTATGTTCATTTAATGAATTAATCATTAAGGCAAATAATTCATATTTTATCAAGGTTATCAATAGTAACGCACATGACCATGAATGGTCATGGGTCTTTCATGAGTCAGCAGTGGTACAAATTTGCAATGATTGCAGTTCTTCTAGTTGATCGTAATTGTTCGTATTAGTTGACTGTTAGTAGTTCAAGTTGAATTTAGTACGAGCTTGTAAAAGTATGAATGGACTTGCTTCCCTGGAAAGAAAACTGAGTTTGTGTTGTACAGTACAAAAGTTATGAGACACAAATCAGACAAATGTTTACTACTACAGGGATCAATGGTGAGGTCTGACTGACCTGTCCATAGTAAATGTAAATGACTCCCACCTTCACCCCAAGTCCATGATGTCTCAGTTTGGAATAAAATGACAGGTGTTAGGGTCTAGCAAAGTGATATGCATATGTGTCGCCTATGAGATTGACCTTGTATGTCATTCAATCTTTTTTGAAATGACAAACAGGAATGCATATGGTTTAGGTGTTGGTATCTCAATATTTTACAAGTTCTCAAAACACACACAAGAGGGTGTCACTGTGGGGTGACCCTAGGGACTACCCCTATTTTTCATTTGATTTTTTATATTGTCCCATACATGAATATATATGGTTTATGGGTGGGGATCTCGACCGTTATCAAGTTTTCAAACAGGAGGGGGTGGGGGACCCCAGTGACTTCCCCTATATTTCATTTGATTTGTTATATTGTCCAATACATGAATATGTATGGTTGAGGGGTGGGGATCTCATCTGTTTCTAAGTTATCAAACAGGAGTGGGTAGGGTGACCCTAATGACTCTCCCTATATTTCATTTGATTAGTTCTCATACATGAATATATATGGTTTAATTTAAAGGTGGGGATCTCGACTGTTTCCAATTTCTCAATCAGGTGACTGCAGGGACTCCCCCTATATTTCATTTAATTTAGAGTTGGGGATCCCAACTGTTTCAAAGTTCTTAAACATGAGGGGTAGGGTGACCACAGGGACTTCCCCTATTTTTCATTTGATTTTCTATATAGTCTTATACATGAGTATATATCATTTATATGGTTAAGGGGTGATGATCTCGAATTTTTTCAAGTTCTCAAACAGGAGGGTGTACAGTGACCATAGGGACCCCCTTATAATTCATTTGATTTGTAATATTGTCCCATACATAAATATAAATTGTTTAAGATTGTGGATCTCGACCGTTATAATTTCTCGAACAGAAAGGGGTAGTCAGAGTGGCCCAACGAACTCCACCTATATTTCATATGATTTGTTATATTGTCCCATACATGAATATATATGGTTTAGGGGTGGGGATCTTGACCATTACCAAGTTTTGGTCATTTTGGTCTCTTGTGGATAGTTGTCTCATTGGCAATCATACCACATCTTCTCTTTTTTTTTATATAAGAAACTTCCAGCTATTTTAACTGACCTATCAAAATTGAGAAGATAAAAATACCCCTTGAAATTGCAGTAATATGTTTAACTTGAAAAGCATTTAACATTCATTTCCAACATTTATCACTGATAAAAAAAATTATACTGTTACAGGAACATATATATTGTTAGATAAACTGTTCCCAGCTGTCACATTGTATTGGATTTTGACATTAAAATTGGTGTACAAAATATTTTCTGCTTTTTCTTTCTTTTACATATATCTTTTGGTTTTAAATTCTAGTGTTTATATTTATTTACCAGGCAGAGATGTATTTTGTCACCTGTCTGGATTTTTTTAGTTGATAGCCAAAACCCGGGATTACCCTTATCCGCTTCCGGAATCGGATCCGATATTGTAATCTCGCGGCAGCCATTTTGTTTTCAATGTTGTTTTTGACAGATAGTGAGATACGATTTTACTCGGATTTACACATTATTTATCGGCGATTTTCTGTATAAAGCTAGCGGTTGAACAAATTGAACATCGCTGTCATGAATGGTAATGATGAAAATAAGTTTGAGATCGTTAATTAGGAAACTTCGGTAAAAATGTTTGCAAAGTTATTTTTTTTTTTTTTTTCAAGGTCCGCCGGGCGTAGCTAGTAACCAAGTAGAAAGTCCGACTGCAAAAGTGGAAGGTCGCAGCCCTCAGACCACCGCTAGTTTGAATCCCTGCGTCCAAATTGAAAAGATACGAAAATTTCGTCTTCTAATTCAAAATTGCCGCCAACAGCGTGATCAGTTGAACTCATATTAATAGACTACTGACGTATATATACGTAGTTGACTACGTATTGACGACAAACAATATTCCTACGACTTTTGTAATTTGGGAAATCTTAACTACTTGTCTATAGAGATTTTCGGCGATTAAATATTTCATACATTTGTTCTTTGACATCTTAGCCAAAAGCTCAGGGGATAATAAACTACATAAGGATTCCTAATGTGCTCTACTTCCTATGTGCAACTTCAATACTTTTGGGAAAATCGACGATCATTAAAGGTTTTTCTGGTCATATTTTTTGTAATCCAGAATGAAAAGTATGAAAAAACTGTCCAATAAGTTATAAATAATATAGTAGCCAGCTAGATGATAACAATGGCACGTATTTCAGCATTTATTGGATAGCATACAAATCCAGGGCGCTCGCATAAGGCAGCTTAACTGCCTAAAAATGATTCCATATAACATTAAAATACAGAATTAAAACAAGACTGCACAGGCTGAAATGTCTCGCCTGTTTTACTTATCATTGATTATATGTTCAAAGTATGCAATATGAAGGTTTTACTGTTAGTGTTAGTATCACATAAACTTGATATTATCAATGTTCTATGAAAATGAGATCATGGTCAGATGAACCATACTAGACACACGTGTACTGTACACGTGCACCTTACAATCATTACAAACACCAAATATAGTGGTCATCCTAACAGTATCCACAAAATCTTAGCATTGAAATATGAACCATGAAAATTGGATCAAGGTCATGATGATTCATGTCAGACAATAGTTTACACCTTTAAATAATTCCATACTCCATATATAGTTAACCTATTGCTTAAACAAGTACAATGTAGTATCATATAAAATGACAAAATTACGAAAACTTATCATTGACCAATGACCCATCAAATTGAGGTCAAGATCATGAAAACCCTGCAAAACAGGTCGACATTTTCCGCTCACAATTGTCCCTTACACCAAATATAGTGGCTCTATTGCTTATATATAGTATCTGAGAAATAGACCAAACCACAAAAAAACTTAAAATTAGCCAATAAACCATGAAATTGGTGGCGATGTCAGCTGAAAAGTGTCAGTCGGACATGTAAATCTTACAAACATTCCATACACCGAATATGGTTGACCTACTGCCTATAGCATCCAAGATACGGACATGACAACGTAACTTTTACCTTAATAAAAGAGGGGTGAAAGATTCCAGAGGGACTGTCAAACTCATATATATAGAAAATATATACTGACCAGGGGCGGATCCAGCCATTTAAAAAAAGGGGGGGGGTTCCTAACCCAGGACAAAGGGGGGTTCCAATTATATGTCCCCATTCAAATGCATTGATCGTCCAAAAAAAGGGGGTTCCAACCCCCGGAACCCCCCCCCCCCCCCCCCTCCGGATCCGCGCCTGCTGACAACGCCACGACTAAAAAAGAAAAGACACACCAGTAATAGTACACAAGACAACATAGACAACTAAAAAGACTAAGCAACACGAACCCCAACAAAAACTGATCCATGGAATAAGATTGAGGTTCGGTGAACCCTTCTGACGGACATGCAGACATTGAAAAGGAGATAAATTCCAAACACAGTTAACAACGAGTATTTTCACAGAAACATGAAAACGAGGCCAAGAACAATGGACTCGTAACACACGGAAACTTCGTAAAATAAGGTATCTGCATCCAGGTCTTCTTCCGTCTGAAATATAAAGCTTTATACATATTGCGTGTAACGCCTTTGCCGCCGACGCCGCTTTGTAAAACCTATTTCTAGCATACCGTGACGAAATTCACAGGGGAGACAAAAAAAAAAATTCGATACAAGCTAGTTCTCGGTCTTGAAGATTAGTTTCTTTCCAAGTTTCATAACAACACATGTAGGTTTACAAATTAATTAAGAAAGGGTAATTCCAGATGGTCTGTAAATGTTTAAAACTGCAAAATAAAAAAAAAATCCATCTATCATATTTGACCATGTCAGCTACAGTTTAATTACAAACCTTAGGCAATAAACTCTTTTGTGTGCTTAGAATTTTTGGTCCTCAACACTCTTCTACTTCGTACTATTAGTTATCTTGGTGTAATCAGGGGTGCACAGAATTTTACACCGTTGTTGAAAATTCATACACCCTGAGGCGCAGCCCAATGGGTGTATGAATTTTCAACAACGGTGTAAAATTCCGTACACCCTGATTACACCAAGATAACGAATTTATTACTTAGGAACAATTTAAACCAGGATGTAAAATTGAAAATTGGTAATGAAAAATTTCCAGTGCAACTTTGATGTTGCTGCACGTTGTCAAATTTATACTTTTTTTTCTTTATTCTGGGGAAAATTCAGAAAAGTTTTGTGTTTTTTGAATTTTCGGGTAAAAAAAAATTATAAAAAAAAAATTATTTTCATTTTGATTTTTGTCCTCAAAGGAGTAGGTTCATGAAGACCCCTTTTTGAACCCAAAATAGAGCAGTTTTACAAAATTGTCAAAATGTAATCTGTTAGCTATTTATTGGAAAGAAGAATGCTTCTGCTATATAAATATGGGCTGTTTTTTTACAATATAATGCACATATATCGGGTACTAGCATCATAAAGTCATGCTAAATTACTGAAATCTTCACAATTTCAGCATTTTAGTTAAATTTTAGACGGTTTCCGTCTTAAATGAAAGTGGCCGCATTCGTGTTCATTCATAATATTTAGATGTAAGTTGTATTTGATAACACATTTATAACATATATAAAGGTTGAGGATGAACACGGTTGCGGCCACTTTTATTTTTGACAAAAACCAACTGAAAAGTGACGTTTGTTGGCATATTTGATAGATTTTTCATATTTATAAAGCTTGAATCGGAGTGTTTTTAATGACTGAATCAGTTAATAGCTTTCACATAAACTAATTGAATCAATTAAAATAGACACTTAAGTGTTTAAAAAGTGTTCAAAATCTTTCGTCAGATGAACCTCAAATTTGAGGCTAATATCGGCCTTTACCGGATCTACTCCTTTATTTTTTATTTTCGACATTATATTTTTTTATTTTTTATTTCGGTACACCAATGTAATTAACGAATCAGATGGCAGGATATTTGCTGCATAAGAAATAATTTATTTATAGCCTTTTAAACTTTTTTATTCAAGCGTTACTGGTGGGTCTTTTGTAATCAAAACGCGCGTCTGGCATACATTTTTTTAAAATCCTGGTTCATAAATTTATACCAAGATGAAAACTTTGTATGATGGTTGTCAGACAAAGCGGTTTAACTCGGTTCTCTTTTGAAAAAAACACTGTGCGGTTATTCTGTCTGTTAAATATATACGGAATCGAACCCAAAACCCTAACCTTGATTTTGTTTAAACATGTTTTATTTGCAAAATGCATTATGGATTAGACACCAGTAAATCACACTTATCAGTGGCAGATCCAGAAATTTTTATGAGTGGGGGCCCAATGACTGGCCTAAGAGGGGGCCCACTCCAGTGATTCCCTATATAAGCAACCAAAATTTTTCCCAAAAAGGGGGGGGGGGAGCCCCTAAATCCGCATCTGCTTCTGAAGTCTTCTCTATAATACAATATAAAGTTACAATAATAGTTTAATATAATGAACTTGCATATGAAGCAAAAAGTTTATAGTTTTTAGGCAGACGACTTATTTGTGGTAAGACATTCCAGTACTAGTAATTGGTCAAAAAAGAGCACTGTAAAGAAATACTATCAAGCTTCAACAGGTACAATTTGAAAGGGAAATTAATTAACCTTTTTGTTTTTATCTGCACCAAAAAATAGTCAGAAATCTGTAAACTTTCATCCATTATGTTTAGTTTTACTTCTTTTACTTGACTATGTACCAGGGAGTCTTACTAAGGAACATTTGAAGAAAAAAATAAGTCACAGGATTAATTAGAACGAGCATTCTGCGAGTATTGCATGGCAATACATCTACTGGTTTAAAATTCATTGTACCTTATCAAAATGCTAACTTGATATATAACTTGTCATGGTGTAAACTTTATATCTAATATTGGGTCAATATCTTCAAGAATGACGAAATAAGGTGTGGTAAACTGATTATTTCAGTGAATTTTCTACATCCAAGGACTATATCTCTGCACAAAATCATCAGGTCAGGACAAATTCAAACTTGCTCTGTAACTTGTGAGGATAAAACTATATTACTAATTATCAAATCAATATTTTCAAGCATGACGAAAAAGAGTGAGGAAAACTGATTATTTCAGTGAATTTTTAAGGGGTTCAAGAACCATTACTCTGCACAAAATCATCAGACCTGAACTGGATCTGTAACTTTTCATGTTAAAGCTATAAACCAATTATCAAATCAATATCTTCAAGCACGACGAATTTAAATGCAGAAAACTGATCATTTGAGTGAATTTTCCAAGTCCAAGGACCATAACAGTGCATAAAATCATCAGACCAGAACAAAATTTGATCTGTAAATTGCCATGATTAAACAATACACCATATATCAAATCAATATCTTAAAGTACAAAGAAAAAGGTGTGGAAAACTAATTTGCTGGACTAAGTGCAAACTTAAATCCCCTTTGACTTCATAAATAGGGGACTCAAAAAGTCCATTGACCAAGACCTCATAAGATGAAATTACTACATTCAGTTACATATTTGGTTTCATTTCCATAAATATTTCATCAATTAAATTATTATTTAATTCATGATTACCAAATAACATTAGATATAAAAAAGACTTTTGGCTTTCTACTAAGATCTTTAAATATTGATCATAGGGGCTCTGTGTCTTTTTTTGTTTGTATGGATTATTTAAATGGATTCAGCTGATATATTAGGCTCTTTGGTCTCCGTGGAGGGTTGTCTCATTGGCAAGCATAGCACATCTTTTTTATTTTTATAATTATATGCCTGATATAGAAGCATTGCATTTATAATATTCATTGTTTCAAAGCAAGAAACCAGTTCTTGCCAATTCTCCACAGTATAAATAAACAAAGTGGTTCTTTTGTATATAAACACAAAAAATGTTGTTTCCAGAATTTATATTTGGACCTGAAATATTCATCAATATCATGCTATCAGTTTACAGAAATACTTCAAAATGCTATTTTTTTGTAAGCATAAATGCACATTCCACATTGGAGAGTTACATTTCAAATAAAACTTGTTTTTACCAGAATGTCAACAAAGTAATTTAATTTTTAACAACCTGGATTTCCATCTGTTTTTGGTTGTTATATTCAGTTACAAAAGTATTACAGTAAGTTAACTACATACAAACCATTTAACATATGTTTATCGATACCTGATTAAATAATGGTTTGCACAAATTAAAATGATCAACAATACAGTACAATATTTCCAATGCCTTGTTTGTAGTTTGTTATCACCCATAGGTAAGTTCTTATCTATAATCTCCTTTTACTGTTAAATTTATTTTTGGAATATTTTTTTAAACCCCCTATTTGACATGACCCTTATGTTTTCAAATCTCGAGCTATTTCTGGCTGCATGTATATTCTTGAAGGCAGTTTTTTAGGATTCTGGCACTATGCCCTTTCAAAATTAACTGAATATTATTGTCAAATTAGTGTTCTTTGGTAAAATTTCAATGGAAGGTTAAACTTTCCATTTTTTACCCTTATACTTGATATTCATTTAGAAAATGATATGATATCTTACTGAAATAACAATTCCATGCAATAATGATTATTATCAAAAATGTATATTTCAGATTTCAAAGCAAAAAATATTTTTTAACAATATAAACCCTACTTTGCATTAGGCAAACGTTAAAAAACAAATCAAAAACATACTTAAAAGTTTCATTGGTCAAGCTGGTTTTGCAATGAAGACAACGCTTTATCAAAATAACTAAATAGAACTAAAATTTCCTTATTTAATAAATCTAATGCAAATTTTTGACCTATGAACATGACCAAGAGACATGATTATGGTGATGGATAAACTAATAGTTGTATGTTACTATGGTAATTTAAGAATTGTAAGAGACACTTGTATTGATGAACTATTTTTTTTAAAAAAAGTACCGTAATCATTCTTTAACATTTATAAAATAAGAAGGCGGAATAGAAACATGATAAATAACTTCTGCAACCTTATGATATGATATATAATGTAAAAATCAGAAGTAGTTATAATTTCTTGTTGTTCCGTAAGATTTTGAAGATGTTCTATAAACCAATCCCATGATCTTGGAGAACTTCCATCACACAACATGATGAATGGACTTATTTCACAATGTATACTAAAATGAACTAAAACATTTCGTAAAAATGTAAACCATCATAATTTAATGGACACAATGATTGTTTGGTCTCTGTAGTCTCTTTAATGTGATATGACAGATGACAACGACTGGTGGGTGATGAATGACAAAATGACAACAACTACATTCGGAACTCCTCATCCTTCATCCTCTCCCTCTTCTTCTCCACCTTCATCATCCTCACCATCCTGTAAAATAACAATTTTGTCATGAAACCCAACAATGAAAAACATGTTTATTTCTTTAAGTGTAATATTTCGAAAACTGTTTGCATTAGAATACATATTTAACCCTTTAACATTCCATATGTGCCTGTCCCAAGTCAGGAGCTTGTAATTCAGTAGTTCCTGTTTGTTGTTGTATATAAATCACTGTTAGTTTTCTTGTTGTACAGTCGATTCCACTTAATTGCATACCGCTTAATAGCATAATTCGGTTAATTGCATACTTTTCTCCTGCACAAAACCATTTCCCATTCATCTAATGTTAAATTGTACGGTTATATGCATAGCCCCACAAGTGGCATTTCGGTTAATTGCATAGAAAATAATCGCCAGCTGAGTTAAAACTAACGAGATTTTTGACCGGAAACAGCAATTTGGTAAGTATATTTTTCTTGAATGCATCATAATTTTTTTTATATTATTTCACATTTACTTCTGTGTTATTTAAATAAAGTTTTAAAAACAGTTTCTTTCGTGTTTATATGATTATAAAAAAGACCTCGATGTGTACACAGGTAAAGTTTCCCATATTCTATTTTAAGCCTCGAGGTCATAAAAATGTCAATCAGCTGATTGTTGTAAAAACACTTGTTGTAACCATTCTATGATCTTCTATCTCAAAAGGTGTTAATTATTGATTGCATTTCAAACATTGTTCATAGATTACATTTTGGGTGTATTTTTTAAAACAATAACGCCTGCTAATTATCGGTTATATCCGACCATGTGCAATCTCGTAATTTGGCATGGGGTGATCTACATTTATGTTAAATATTACAGGGCATTTATATATGGTTGAAAAATTTATACATCAATCTTTCATTTTTAATATTTTTTGAAAAGAACAGTTACTTAAAATTATTATATTTTCTCACTTTTAACACTCGTGTCCAGCAAATAACCCATGCAGGGCCCCAATGTTAACTGCTTTGCATATACGAAACTAACGAGGTTAAAGAAACAGTGTTACATCACTGTGCAATCGGTAAATACTGCATATTAAAGGCAATTCATTACACATTTATTGTAGCAAATGATTATAAACTGTGTAGCATTGTTCAACAGTTTGTTTTAATCAAAGCGTAACAATATAATTTATACATCCGGGTCATAGAAACAAATCTATTTTTAGAACAATTTTATTTTCGTATCTCAGGTAAAGGAAAAGTCGGTACATAAATAAACTAAAACTAAATGTGTTTATAAATTTTATTGAAAGAATAAACAATGAAATAAAATGCATGACTTTTATTAGAATAAATAATCATTCAATATGTTGTAAGTGGATTATGGACGTTCATCTTTCTTCAGGATTTCCTTTACTGATCTGCACTATCTATGTTATTTGACTCTGTATTTTGGCATTTCGGATATAAGCATACTCCGCTTTATTGCATAATTTCGTCTGACAAATAGGCTATGCAAATAACCGGAATGTACTGTATTACATTTATATTCATTTCAGGGTCATTAATAACTATGTGGTACGAGTTTTGTTGATTGTTGAAGGTGATCTTAGTTACTATTTGTCTTTAGACTTTTTAAAACCAAGATATTGAACTGAATGAACTATTGAACATTATAATTGTAATGTTACTTTTCTTTGTACTTTTATATCTAACCAATTTTAGATTTCAGAAATGTGCATATTTACAATAGTTCGTATTAAATATAACTCACATCATCTTCTCCCTCAAAATCATCTTCATCTCCCTCCTCTTCGTCCATTAATCCTTCTTCATCTAAATCATCGTCTGAAATACAATGAAAGTACAGTTTAGAATCAGGACACTAAAAACAATGGTACATATTTTTCAAAAACAGCTTGAACATAACAGCTAGGTCAGTAAATGTAACTAAATTAGTAAACAGGAAAACAAATATTATCATTGTTTGTAAATATGTAGCAATCTGGCAATCTTCTGGAACTTTCATGCACCAGCTGAAGCACGCCTCTGGATGCAGAATTTTACTCCCAGTGTTGAAGACCCATTGGTGGCCTTCAAACTTTTTCTGCTCTTGGGTCAGGTTGTCTCTTTATCACATTCACCATTTCCACTCTCATTTTTTTTTTTTAATTGTGAAACTTCATTCATAAAACTGTAGCTTTTTTGGTTTCACAATCAACTTCCTTTTCTTTTTTGACAGAAGCTGGAGGATTAAAAATATTTAAAAATTTGAAATGTGAAAATTTTAACAAACCCTGTTTTCAAGTATGCCCTAATCATCAGCTATTAACATCATCTAATTCATCACATAAAAACACAATTTATGAATCAATGTCCTTTAAAATTTCCAATGTGATTTTTGTAGTATTAATGCTTTATTTTGCCCTATAACCAGAGTAGCTCTGGGATAAAAAGTAACCAAAAGGATAAAACCGAATTTCCTATGCAACACTGTACTTACCACCACCGTCCTCCTCTATTTCTGAAGCCTGAAAAATACAATAATATTGGTTTACAATCATTTTTTTCCCCTTTATTTCCACTGTGAATTTGAATGTTCCTTTTTTGGTACATAGAAGTTTGAGATGCAAGATTGAAGAAAAGCTTCATATTCCGATAATCTAATCAAACAAATCTTTATGCAACATTATGTGTTATTTAAATTGTAGGTCACTTTAGTACAGTAGAGGGCATTCTCTTTAGTTCAGTCAACCAGAACAAAATGCAAACATGATATGTTAATTGGTTTTCAAAAATAGTTAACCAAAAAACATCTAATATCCATACATATAAGAAAAGTCTGGAAATCTTGGTAACACTTTACAAAGTGGCAAGAGCATAAAAAGTCCCTTATCAATCTAAAATGTAACTGAAGTTGCACTTTGTGTATACAACTGACTTTGAACTGTTTCATATACCATAACTCTTTTAGGAAAACATAATATTTAGAGATTTGTGTTTTGTATATCTACTGGCTCTCAGATATGATCGGTTTCATTTCATTGAGATATGTGAATGTAACCAGTAAAAATACACATGGAAATTGGAAGACCTACAGTGAAGGGAAGAGTTTATCAACTTATCTTTCTACAAACTATCTTTTTCTTCTAAACTTCATAGTAAAAATGTTAGTTTTAGCTGTAAATGGAGTTTCTATGGGTAATTGCATTGTCTCAATTTACAGAAATGCAACCTGAAGGATGAAGGGGAAGTGCTTACCAAATAATATTGTAATAGATTAGACCAGATCTCATCTTTGATAACTTCCCCATACTCCTCAGCACCATGAAGGGAGAGGGGAAAGTACTTACCAAATAATATTGTAATGGGTTAGGCCAGATATCATCTTTGATAACTTCCCCTTACTCATCAGCACCATGAGGGGAGAGGGGAAGGGACTTACCAAATAGTATTGTGATGGATTAGGCCAGCTATCATCTTTGATAACTTCCCCTTACTCATCAGCACCATGAAGGGAGAGGGGAAGGTACTTACCAAATAGTATTGTAATGGATTAGGCCAGATATCATCTTTGATAACTTCCCCTAACTCATCAGCACCAGCATCACCATGATCACTAAACCAACAGAAAAATGATTCTTGTTCTTCTAAATTCCTTTTTCTGCCACCTTTACTTGGTGTACTTGATTTCTTTGTGAGATCCTGAAAAACAAGCAATTAGTGTAATTTAATACTTTGTTATTAAAAGCTATACATCATTTCAATTACAATAACGGTGAGATTTGAAATAAAAGCAGTTATTTTCAGCAAGTTTAGATGAAAGTGTTTATCTTCCGTAAAAATATAACTCTTTACATTCTTTCTTTAACTGCAATATCATGCTACTCGTTTCTTAAAAAGGAAAATACAGATAGAAAAAAGAAATTATTGAAGCTTGTCATTCTCAGAACAAACTTTTGTTTAACCTGATTTACAAGGACACCTCTGTTGACCCATTTCTCAAACCCAACTGAATTTCAAGTTAATAAAGAGCCTATGTATATACATGTACATGTAACCTGGCAGCATTTGAACCCTTAGGTTGCTGAAAAGTTATGTGATGCAATGCTTTTTAGTATTCAATAGAATTCATGAGTGAAGAAAAAGGGTTTTTCCAGAAAAAGATGTATGGAGGTGGGGTTGGAAGACAGTTTCTTCAACCCAGCCATCCATAAATTTTTTATTCATTATTTCATATAATTTTTATGAAGGCTATAGATCAGTCTAAAATATACACCATCCATCAAATTTTAATAGAAGTGCATATGAACCCTATCCCCTAATTCAATTTATTATGCAAAAGCCCTGATTTAAAAGCGAACAAGAATATTTCTAGATACAAATATGTTATTATAATTATACCTTTCCAGCTTTCCATTTTATTGGAGTTGATTTCGATGAAGGTTCACCTGTGTCATTTAAATGGAACTCTTTTGATATTACTTCGTTTTCAAAGTACTGATTACTGTCAAAGTGCTACAAAATATGATAATTCATAAGTTATACAATGCTCAAAGTTACATATCAACACATATGAATTTCTTCTTTTAAGAATCATAAATAAATATCCATGTACTATGTTCTTTATTCTTTTCCATGCTTCTCAATTTATGTCTTCAGAAATTTTAACAAGTGTTTGATTGAGAACCATTCAAAACCTTTTGATTTTAATATCAGGTTCAGTGAATTCATTATGAGAAAATATGATGAAGTTGATTTTCTTGCATAATAAATATTACATAAGTGTGTATTTGATATAATTTTTTTATCTAGGGTTTGATGTGTGATTCTATTCTGTAGAATTTTCTTTTTTCTTTGGTCAATTATGCAAAATTTTGACTTTGTAACAATATTTGCATTAATTTTGCATTGTTCAACTTTGTTTAATACAATATTGCAAAGCAGGTAAGGTAATAAAACAACTGTAAAAAAAACATTGTTTGGGAGTGATACATATTCAAAACTTCCCCCACCCCCTAAATCAGTAGAGTAACACCAGCTAAATATACTTACAAAGTTAATTTTGTAACCTGACTTTATATCTTCAAATTCTTGTACTTCTACTTTGGTTAAAAACTGTAGTGCTTCCTCATCCTCTTCATTCAGCAGTGCTGAAACTTGGGGATGATTTACAAACTAGTCAGGGTTAAGGAAATAATAAATCAAAGAGCTGGTGGAAGAAGGTGAATAAAAGGTAACCTGAATTACCACAAAAGCAGCCCCACTTACCAAGGCTGCTTTGATCCATTATCGTTATGATGTATTTTTTTTTTCTTCAAACAAGAAATGGTCATAAGTACATGGATTTCCCATCCGTACAATCATTTTCTATGTTCAGTGGACTGTGAAAATTAGGTAAAAATCTTTAAATTGGCAGTAAAATTAAGAAGATCATATCATAAGGAACACATGTGCACTAAGTTTCAAGTTGATTGGATTTCAACTTCATCAAAAACTACCTCGACCATAAACTTTATAACCAGAAGCAGGACGAACGGACAGACCAGAAAACATAATGCCCATAAATGGAGCATAAAAATAGTAAGGCTTGTTACATACCCGCCAACTTTTGAAAGTTCCCATAGGGGTTTTTAGTGCACAACAACAATTTTAAGGTTACAATTTTAAGCGAAGTATTTTGCACGATCTGGATTGTCTAGAAAAAGTGTCATATTTGTATGATGAACTTACATGCCTTTTTCTTAAGTCTGTTTGCATGATTCTAGTTATTAAATCGGTAGAAGAGATGAAGCTAGCAGATCAGTGTTTATTTTCTTGCGTAAGAATATTAAATGCTTGTTGAAATTTCCAATTTTGAATTATGCACACAAAGATGGACATTTAACAGGTTGGGAACAACACTCCAAATGAGGGGTAACCTTATTGGAAGAACATTACAACCCACTGTAAAAAAATGAGCACATTTTTATTCATATTATTTGATGAAACTTTCCCCCAAGAACTATGCATCTATTAAGTACTAAATGGTCAAAATATGTCAACAGAATTTTCTGTTGTTTCTAAACTTATATCTACTTTATTAACTTGACCCCTCATTTAGAAAAGTTGTTCTAAATATAAGAATTTTCCCACTTTTGAGTTTAATAAAAATCTTAAAAATGTTCTTTCTTTTTTTTCAACAGTAAAATAACCCCTTGTTTTAGGAACAGTCCCTTATTTAAGGGACACCACTCATAATTGGGGGGGGGGGTGGTCCCAACCTGAATACAAAAATAAAATATGTTACAACCAGTATTATGTCAATAAATTAGTGAAAAAAAATACTATTTACTATCTTTATCATGTTTATGGTAGTACAGTAGACTCCGGACAATCGGATACCCAAAATTTCAGTTAACAAGAATGTGTCCAAAGTACAAGGATGCCCCACTCGCACTATCATTTTCCATGTTCAATGGACCGTGAAATTGGGAAAATAATCTAATTTGGCATTAAAATTAGAAAGATCATGTGATAAGCAACATGTGTACTAAGTTTCAATTTGATTGGACTTCAGCTTTATCAAAAACTACCTTGACCAAAAACTTAAACCTGAAACTTCCACTTTCATTTTCTATGTTCAGTGGACCTTGAAATTGGGGTCAAAAGTCAAATTTGGTCTTAAAATCAGAAAGATCATATCATAAGCAACAAGTGTATTAAGTTTCAAGTTGATTGGACTTCAGCTTCATCAAAAACTACCTTGACCAAAAACTTTAACCTGAAACTTCCACTTTCATTTTCTATGTTCAGTGGACCTTGAAATTGGGGTCAAAAGTCAAATTTGGTCTTAAAATCAGAAAGATCATATCATAAGCAACAAGTGTAGTAAGTTTCAAGTTGATTGGAATCCAGCTTCATCAAAAACTACCTTGACTAATAACTTTAACCTGAAGCGGGACAGACGGACGAACGAATAGACGGACGGACGGACAAACGAACGGACGCACAGACCAGAAAACATAATGCCTCTCTACTATCGTAGGTGGGGCATAAAAATATCCGATTACCCGATATATTCAATTAGACGATGAATGTATATTCAATTAATATTCTACAATAATAAGTAGATCTATTGCTTAATATGTGAAAGGACTGGAGGATTGATGGAGTGATTTTTATCAGTTACATCACCACGATGTTTGCGAGAAAAATTATCAGCTGATTATGTAGCTAATGATTAAATTTGTTTCCACTTGCAGTTTTTGAATTCTATACTTATTAAAATCAATCAAATGTCCTGAAATATTTATGTAAATTATTATCTTTCATCCTTAGTTTGTCTTTACTTGTTTAGTAAACAAATTATTTACATTTTCACACAGGTAAACTAATTTGGCTATAAATAGATCACAGCATGTCTGAGTAGAATCTCTTATCTAAAATCGTAATTGTTATAATTTTATTTCTTTAAATAATCAAATTTAAATTTATGAAAATAATCATGATTGATAAAATAGTATTGCATAAAGTTTACGCTTTCAGAGACTATTTATGTTTAGGTCATGGTTCTACAGGCTTCTTCACATATTTGTAAACAAACCAATATGGCCGCCACACGTGATTACCTTTGCACATGTGAAAAAAATATTTCTGACAAAAGTCAGATTTCTCTTGTCAAAAGGGATTTATATTTATATTGCAATACATTATTCAGAAGGAGGTACATTCAGTTTCAATTATATTTCTTATTCTATGCATGAACATTTAGAGTTTAATCAAATTCTCCCAACAGTAACGTACTGCTCTTGTCAACTGAGTCTTGAATAATTTGATAAATAGATTCAAACCATTTGAAGTAGAAAGGCATCTAATTCACATGACAAGGAAAACAATGAATAAAGACACCAATTTAATAAGAAATAGATCCTTTTTATTTATTAAAAACAAAATCTTCTTGTCTGCAAGATTGCAAATTCGTTACTTCAAGGGCGAACTTGTAAACAGGGCGAGTTGTCCCGATACCAAATCCACGCATGCGTACTACAAATATCTACAGTAAAAACATCTGGTTACGAGTAAACAAATAACGCTTATATGGATTTCATGTGGATGAGATGAAATCTATTAATTTACATAAATAAAAAGGTCATATTTACGATAGTGATTGTTTTTCAATCCTAATTTATAAATTAAATGATTCAGATGCTTAATCATGTGTAAAAATCGGTGTCAGGAATCTCAAGTTGTTATGAAATTGTAATACACAGAAACGAATGCGGCATACGGAGGCTCAATGAGGCTTAAATTAAAATATTGTTTGTTTGCCCTTTACCGACCGACCCTATCAATTCGTTCCGCCTGAAAATCTTTTATTTGTATTTACCAGCAAGATTTTATTTTATTTTATTTTTTCATTCCTACCAAAAATCTTATATTTGTATTTCCCACTCAAAACTTTTTTACCGGAATCCTCGGGTTTTATCTTTAACGTGAAAGGTCAAGTCCGTTTGGTATCACGTAAGCGTTTGACATGAACACTTGCATTTGAAGTTTCAAAGCATTTGTTTGAAATCGATGTTGAACGCTTCCTGAAATCATGATATGACGTACGTTACTCTGTACCTTTATACTTGAAGAGAAGGGTTCATTTACAAAAAAGTTCGTTTGATACAAAATTATCAACGTGTGTACAAACTATTTTGTAAACGGACGTTGTATTCTATGTTAAGGGATGGCCTTTTGTGATCCACAGATCAGGATGATTATGTTAACGATGCCGCTATATTATTTATATCTGACATGAACCAAAGTTCAAATGTTACAAAACCCTGTAAAGTGGAGAATATTTGGCAGTAAAATCGCCAAGTTTTCCATACAGATCATTTATAAATGCGATGTAAAATACGTGACAAATGAGTTTTAAGTCTTGTAGCATTTTTATTGGAAACAAAGGCACACGAAATTTTAAACACTTTAGGGACTTTTTCTACTAGTAATGTATGTCTGCCCGGACATATCTGACCAGTACAAAGTTATCTCTTACAGAAAACATTTAGGTAAGCGTACAAGGTATGTAGAATATAAGTGCAAGTTCAAACTCTCCAAAGTTCCAGGCATATAAACGTTGAAGATATGCGGCACAGCTCTATATTTTGATGTTTGAAAACAAAATAGTAGTGCATATGAATTAGCTTCACATTCTACGTGATATTTTTTTTTCAAAACTAATAGTCCCAGAAAACTTATTTGCAAAAGCAAACAAGACAAAAATGACATTATGCAGATTTTGTATCTATAAAATAAAATATTATACCTACCAGCCTACCCATGACAAAAAATATACCGAGCCAAGTTATTTTTTTTTGGGAAAAAATAAAATATTTTACCTACCTACCTACCCTGTTTCAAAACATAGGGTCGGAAAAGGGCAAACAAACAATATTTTAATTTAGGCCTGAGTTTAAAGTCGGTCCCATAGGTCTTCAGAAGACTTGACGTCTTCTTCCACCAAAAATTAATATAAATATTCAGTGAAAATCAATATATTCAAATTATCCCGACTCCAACAGGTATCTCCATAGATGAAAATTGAACAATGGAGGAACTTTCACCATCACAAACCGTCTCTAAGCCGTACAGTGTAGCGTGATCAAAAGTATTTCATCCCTTCAATGGTAAACATGCTAATTCATTGCTTATTTAAATTATATTTATTTGAATTTTCATTATAGAAGTATCAATATTTTCATTAGTTGCCATTTGTAGCCATTCAAATACCAAGCCTCATGGACCCCCCTTTAGTCGAGAATGACCAAAAGCTGTCATGAAGGTCCCCATGTAGTTTTCTTGCTATTTTTGTTAATTGTTATGGGGGTTAAAAATCATGTGGAGCTTATTTTTTAGGAACAGTCAAATTCAGAAGACATGAACCCATTACCGGTATGGCTGATTTGCAGCAACAACAAAAGAATTTGTACAGGTATTGTAAAAGGTTGAAGAGATTTGTAAAGCAAACGTTGACAAATGAAAAGGTTTTTAATGACTTTATCTGGCAAATTGATGCTATGCAACAAGCATCTTTCTGGAGTTTGAATATAAACTGGAAACAATTTTGATTGTAAACTACGAAATGAATTGGAATTACGATACGGAATTTCTTCACAGTAAATATTCTAGTTTTTACTTTTTAACTTTTAAAGTAATTCTATATTATCGTTACAGCAGCAATTGAGTTATTTGCGATGAAATAATATTAATATTTTACATCTTATATTGTACTTCTTAAAAAATGGGGATGCTGGTTGTGTAAGTCAATATAAAACCATGTGTTTGACTTGTTAAACTGTTTTCTTTGTGAATGGATTATTAATTAATTTATTTAATCTAAATTGTCATACATGTAAGCATTTTCTAAAACTTAGTTGAATAATTCGTTAAATGAATCGACTATCTTCAGATAGTTATAGTATGTTGGTTTGTTGATCTACCTGTACAAGCTCAGGTACAAGTGATTAGCGATTTTAATTCGGATATCCCTCAGGCGTTAGAACTGTACTGGATTATAATAATAAAAAAAGCCTAGGAGTTATGCAATTACATGCATTTGATTATAATTGCTAAAAAAAAATGGACGATGGTGGAAGAAAATTTAGCGATGGCACAAGATATTTGAATGATGGCGGAGCGCCATCATTAAACAGGCCATGGAGATCCCTGCTCCAAAGAGTCTACTATTTACCTAGTGCCTAACTGATGGCGTTCTAAACAGGTAAACCATTTCAACAACTTGTGAACACAGAACGGCGTTCTAAACAGTTAAACTACCATTTCAACAACTTGTGAACACAGAACGTTAAGAATACAAGATTCTAACTTGCTACTTTTACCCATAAAATCACAGTAGTGCTGAAAGTGGCGTTTCACACTTATCACCCAATCTGATGACAAAGTAAAGTTACATACATGTACATGTATATCATCTGACTATTTTTGATTACCTCTTGTAAGGAAATTTAGAAGCAATGGAAAGTATTTATGGTATGGAACATGTTTTAATGTACATGTAGTTACAGAAATGCTGAACCAACAACTGTTAAATTACCTGTTGGTATTTCCCCATAACATACTCAGATGGTATACACTACATGTACATTTAATAGCAACTTAATGTATTGTAGCTTTTATTGGTCAACATGTTTGGCGATTAGATGAGCCTCCACAAAACCTTTTCGAAATACAATATATAAGTTGATAATGTATAAATATAAATATTTTAAAGGATACAGCTGTCACCCAGAAATTTGGAATTTTTGCAATGAGGTCAGATCTCTTCTGAAAGTATGGTTGTCGTAGTTTATTGTACTTTTGTTCTACTTTAAGAATCTCTTCACTGGCTTGTTCATTCAATCTGTCTATTTCATTCTGTACTTCATCTATCTGCTCGATAGCTTCTTGCTGTTCTTTGTCTACAATCAGAAAATCAAAGAATAAACCAAGGATATACAATGCAGTGTTCTCCCCAGGCCCTTAAAGGACCACGATGTATAATTTTCTACCGTGGTGGTATCGTTCTTGCCGCGATGTATAATTTTTCGGTAAAAAATAATCATATAACGGTAAACCTTTCCGTGGGGTATAAAATTTCAGATGAAAATTGACCAGTTCAAACCAGTTCAAACAACGAAGATTGTTTACACCACGTGATCAATTTACCTTTTGAGGTTAAACTTGATGATTGGATTTAATCGATGTACATAATTCTTGTGTTTTAATTAATTAAGACATCATAACTTAATGATCACAGACTTTTCAGGGACAAGCAGACATTTGTTAATAAACTTTATTACTCCAGCCTTTGGTCATAAATGATTTGCGTATTTTTAAAACGTGAGTTACTTCCCCTGATTTAGCTTATTACAAAAATGTGCTCCTAAAATATTATCCATCAATAGAAATAAAGTACAAATTGAATGCAAAATTATATAAGGATGTTACCTCAAGGATAAAAACTTTCTTTGAATATACTAACAAAAATATATTGCAAATTATTTTTGACAATCATACTTTTATTAAAGCACAGACATATTATATTAAATAGGTAGTATATCCAAAATCAACATACATCTACTGACTGAGCTAGAGTTGTATAATAAAACAAGGTTGTTGAAAACATCCATTAGATATATAGCTGAATAATATGAAAGAAGTTTAATGATTAACTTTTAATTTTTACAAAATAAATTTACAATGATTGGAACTCAGCTAGACATGACAACCTTTCAGGAGTGTCCACATAGATAATATAAGGCCAAAAAAAAAAATAGGTGTGTTTCCGGTCGCCCGACCGACCCTAATTTTTTGGCGCCGACCCTAACTTTTTTTCCCTGAAAAAAAAATCCGGATTTTTTTCGTTTTTTTTCCGGAAACGGTTTTTGTTTAGTATAGCCTTTGAATGGCATCTTTTAAACGTTTGATTTCAAATAAAATTTTAATACAGTAAGCATTTGTGTGATACAGATTGAAGTCAAACAACGGCATGGCTTCTGATTTAACAGAAAAGTCCCAATGGGTTTACATTTAACCGAAGTATAAAGATTAAAAGAAAAATCATAGAAGTTTAAAAAAAAATAGAGGTTGAAAGTTTAACTAAAAACTCCACATGAAAAAGGATTAAAAATTTAGTCATTGCATCATGATTCCAACACATTGATTTGTCATGGACAGCATTGGACTACTGTATTTTTTATTGGTTTCTAATGTTAGTATTTTCTACTTTTCGTAATATTTTCATCAAACAACAAAAACAGTTTTTATTGACAAAGGTCTAAGTCATAGTGAAAATTATACATTTATTTCAGAGCATAAACATTGTTTTGCACATTAAAGATTTATACAATTGATTGTTGATACATGTTAATTTTGCAATTGTGATAAATTTGTTTTTTTATATCATTCAATGACTATTTGCATTCTACAAAATGCAATATTTGCCTCACATTATTTGAATGTTTCGATGTTTATAATTTGTTCAGAATTTTATAGGAATAAAATTGACAGTATAACAAGTTTACAATGTTTTGGCATTTACTTCTGACAGTCTTTTCTAATACAAGAGGGAAGCCAAACGTTCAATTTAGGATTAAATTTAATTTTAATATCTGATATTTGCTCAACCATAGCCCCAAAACTCAATTTGTAATTGATTTTCTTTTAAACAGCTAGTATATAATCAAAATTTCAAAGATTTTCACCCATCCCTCTATCATGTTATTAATATTTGGTATTTGTAGAAAAGCTGGCATCAGTTCTGTGAACTAAATTGTCTGAAAGAAACTGATTATAAAACAGGTCTTTGCTGAGACAGACTTTGATGGGCTTTCTGTGTAAGACTATAGCCTGACCCGTACAGATGGCATATCAGTTCTGAAAAGTTTGAAAATTTTATAAGCTGGAAGTCCTGGCCAAGTCTTCTGCAACTTTTGAACATGGACTATTCATATCTTGTATACTTTATACAATGAACTGATGAAAATAACCTGAAAGAATAACAAACTGATTATAAAAATACACAAAAAACAACCGAAGCAGGCCAGTAAAAAAAAAAAAAAAAAAAAAAAAAAAAAATACCTACCTACCGACCCTAATTTTTTGGGGCATGCAACAGGAAACACACCTACTTTTTTTTTTGGCCTAAGTATAGTTTTCATGTCTATCATGAAATAACACAATAATGATTTTAATAATAATTTTATTGATGTCTAAAAGAATCATGTCTAAAGCTATGGAAAATAGTATCTAATTTACTAAAGGTTCTACATTAAAATTTAATTTTGTTTAAAGTTAATTGTTATGGTGTAATCTAACAAAAATGGGGAATGTGTAGTGTAACAAAATTGGCTTGATCAAAGTATAAAAAGTGACTAGTTTAAAGACTAAAAGTGCTTTCTGTTATTTATTCTTAAAAGATATTAAAGTTTTAAGTATACAAACTGTTTGATTTACTTTTTTTTACTAGTATTTTTTTTTACCCAAAGTCTACATAACACAGTAAACAAAACAAAAAGACAAAAAGGTAATGGCACAAAAACTAACAAGAAAAAATAAGCGATGCAACGCGACATGACATATTGTACAAATCATTTCGACACGCGTTACCCTGGTGCTATCCCAAAATCCTGGGGAGAACACTGCAATGTATATATACACACCTGTTTATGTAGATGAACGTTATTGTAATAAATTACCCCATGGGCCCTTTAATTGGAATAAAAATATCTTATCTTATTAGAATAAAAACCCATGCAATACTTAGTTCCACACAGCCCATACCTGCAAGTCTTTTTTCAAATATTTGTCCTAGTATCTTCAATGGTTTATTTATGCAGGGTTCTCACTTAGACGAGTCCACGAGTTTTAGACTCATGTAAATCTGTCTGGACCCACCATTTTCAAAGCATATTAGTATATACATTGACTGAACACATGTACACATTAAAGATAAATCTGAATTTATTGTCATTGCATTGCTCTTTTATATCATGACTTTACGTTTCAATGATAAATTTTATTGCAATAATTATCTTTTTCTCAAAATGCCCAATAACATAAATGTTTTACGAAGAAAAATATATATTTACAAAAACAAGGTTTCCGCTGGCGGCTGTCATTTTCGCATTGTGGCGATTAAAATCATTATTTAAGAAAGAATTATATAGATCGAATTATTATTTTATCCATCTGGTTTATTTTATTTTGGGTTCAATGACTTTACCTGACAATACTCAGAATTTACCTTGAACTCGTTAAGATTTTGACAGAAATTCAATTATCAGCTGATTGCATTGTATAGCTGTTGGCAACAAAGGACTTATTAATATAGGTATTGATTGTATCGTTTGACAAAATGATATGGTTAAATGGCATCCTCATATGTCACATAAAGAATTTATTAACCGGTTTGCGACACACGTGTTTGAAGCTTGTCTCCTATCCTTCTTTTATTAACGATGTTTGACACGCTATTTAGAAAGGAATATGACGTTTTTAATGCAATACATGGATAACAAGTTTACTTCAGGTAAATTTTATCCAGTTCTAATGAAGTAACAACTGATTTAGCCCAAAGTTAGAATGATTTGATGTACAATCGAGTAACAAGTACAATGAAGTACCTGAAGTTATAAAAATTGTTTTAAAATGTCACTAGAATAAAAAATCAATGCTTTAACCTCTTTTCTATTCTAAAGAAATTATATCGTTTATGTCTGAATTTTTTTACTTTTAAATGAAAAATTGCTGCTTTATAGACAGTAGACTTGGTAAAAATTGAATTTTGTCAATGACTAAAGCAAGTATTGTACACAACAGGGAGACTTGTTTTAGCTTTTGAGTGTCGGACAAAGCAAAGTGATGGATGGGAAATCAACTTTTAAGCCCTAGTTGCCTGGTAACAGCACCCTGTTTTTCTTCATTTCACGATTAGTTATCAGTCCTATGTTACGAAATAAGTGTTTAATTCATTAAAAAACTAGAGGCTCTTAAGAGCTTGTGTCGCTCACCTTGGTCTATGTGCATATTAAACAAAGGATACAGATGGATTATGACAAAATTATGTTTTGTTGATGGTGACGTGTTTGTAGATCTTACTTTACTGAACATTTTTGCTACTTACAACTTAAATAACGTCACAACTAAAATCCCTAACAACAGAGATGCAACTAATCGTCGGACCTAAGGGGCAGAATTTATGCAGGTCAGGCAAAACTCGTAGCTGTGCAGGACCTGATGGCCGGCAATATTTAAGTCTGCTTGGGTCCGCCAAAACTGAAATCCCTGTCGGCCCCGGCAGAGTATTTTGTTTATAAAATTGCGATCATCTTTAATAAAAGTAAATGTCCTGTTCCCCCACATTTTTTAACTCCGGGAACCAGTATTTCCGCCCAGTAATAGTCTTTCGTACCTTGTCCATCTCGCCCCGAACAATTCTCCGTATTTCCGTCATGTTTTTTGTTTTAGAAATTCACTCTCTAGGAAGGAGGTCTATTAAGCATAGTTGATAAGTTCAGGAAATATGTCATGGCCGATAAAATATTATGTAATGTATTATTCAATAAACTACAATTGTTATGAATCACAGGTTATTTTAAAATAATAATAATATCAACAAAATCAAAATTAACGTTTGTTCAATAGCATAATTTCATTTGATTTTTGAGTGAAATATGGTCTGGCAGAATTTGATGGGTCTGGCAAAACTTGGTACCTGTAGGCCCCATTGTCTGACAGGAAAAAAAAACTGTTTGCATCTCTGTAACAACAGAACCAAAATCAGAAACGTTAAGGTATTTCCGTTTCTTTTTTTTAACCGTTATATTTAAGTTGCAAAAAAATAATTCATACAGACTCCGTCCCCATTTACAGGTAATGTCTGCCTCATATTAGTATTCAAGATAATAACAAAAAACAGCAAAATTTCCTTAAAAATTACCAAATGGGGGGCAGCAACCCTTCAAGCAGTTGTCCAATTCATCTGAAAATAGTAGAAAGAGGACTTACTAATACATATTCCAGTGACACTGTGAATGTGCATAGGTAGGAACAGAATTTTAAATGTGATCTTTGTAATGAATGTCAATTTTAGTTTTTATTTTGGTGTATTTACTGTGTACACCGGAAGTTATAATAAGCACGTGTTTTTTTTAAATGTCGGTCCATAAACTTATTTAAATTTGCCACTAGATACAATGAGATACCTTTATATCAATCATTTAAACAGAGCATTTTAAGTTCTTAATATTATTCAAATGACAACAACTACGACTTAATGTTTAAACTGTTGAATCAAGGGAATAAATGGAAATACAAACAAAAGAAACATCCATTCTGCACATGGCCGGTCGAAGTTACAGCCGATGCAGTAGAACTCTGAACAATTGGTGCATTCAAATTCTACTAAACGCGGACCGTATACTGCAGATTTGCTCTGGAATTACCAATGTCATTACCTGCTTGTTCATCTGCAGCTTCGTGGTTGTTTTTTCCCTCCGGCTTGGTGACTTTAGCAGGAGTCGCCATTTTGCTTGCTTTCAAAAGATTGCGCATGTGCGGTTTATGACGGAAGTTGATGTGCGCGCCAAAACCTTCAAGTGAAGGATAACATACATCTATTATGCAGAAAATAATGTTTAGACTAAATGTCATTTAAAACCCTATTAGTAAAGATTACAATATAAAAAATCAATTAAGTAAAATAAATGGAAATGAAATAAGGATTGTATTTGTTTTGTTGTAATTAAGTTTATCTTTTGTTTTGTACTTTTACCGAAGTTATCGAAATAATTTAAGAAACGAACACGTTGTATGGTAGACACAATCAATTCAAATAAAATTTATTTATTGTTGATACATGTGTATTGCAAACAAAGTAACACAAGCTCTAGTGAGCTTTTAAAATCGGAATTGTAATACATTACACAATAGCAGAATGACATGGAAACAAACACCATAATTAACATTAGACATATAACATACATTTTTTAAGCATGTATTTATGGGGGAGGGTAGGAGGGGTCCTGATCCCTAATCCCGGGCTTAAATACTATAAATCCCAAGGGTCCGATATTTGGTAAATTTAAATCCCGACATCCTGAAATTCGAAAAAAAAAGAATTCCCGGTCCCGAAAGAGGCAATCCAGAAATCCCGAGCTTAACTGAAAACATCCGAAACCGGAGTCCCGATAAAGGTCCTATCCCCCCTCATTTATATAATAATACATATATTGATTTAATACCGCACATAAGCAAAATAAATTAATTCTGTTGATACAGATAAATTATAAAATCAAAGCAAACTAATTAAGCATAAAAGATAACAAAAAACAGAAAAACACCAAGCTAAGCTCAAATCTTAAATCACTGTAATTTCATGCATTACGGAGGTTGGAATGAACTGCCATTCCAGGTATGTATTAAAATGGAAAAAGAGTAGTGCATGTGGTCCGATCCTAATATGCCTCATTTGGTCGCAGTCTTATATTTGACTGCTCCATATCAAGAGCACATCCAGCCATTTATAAAGGGGGTTTCAAAACTCCACTGAAGAGAAAAAGGGTGTCAGCTACTAGGTGTGTGTTCTGTGGGACAACCATATGTCCACATTCAAATGTATCAATCGTCAAAAAAGGGACTGCTTCTAATCACTGGATCCGCCACTGCATAGGCTTATACATGCTAAACGGCTGCCCTCTGGTGATTTAAACAAATTAATAAAATGCTACATGACATATAGAACTTGAACAAGTTTCATATACATATATATCATGTATGTAGAAGTTGTGAAATTTTGATTTAAAAGAAAACAAGTAGTGCTACAGATACCTTGCTTATCATCTTGATTTATGTTTACTGTAGACGATCTGGAGTCTAGTGGACAAGATAAGCGACTAATATAGCCTCTCACAAATGGCTGCACAACGCCAATTTAATTTTATGATGAAACTTCACAAATTTTACTATTTTATTTTAAGAATTGAATGCTCTTTTTTGTAAATTTATTGGGTGTAAAAGCGTTGACCGAAGTACATTGTGCGCACGGTCAACGCTTTAACAACCCTATAAAGTTACAAAAAAAGCATTCAATACTTATAATTACATTTTTACCTATAGGATCATGAAAACACACCTTTCATCAAGTTTTTATTTCATTTACCTGTGCACTTTATTGTGGGACCTCGTGTCATCATGAATGAAAAGTTTCATCGTAATGTAATTGATTAAGGAATATCACGAGATTGCTAGTTAGCCAATCAGAATAACGTATTATAATAAAATTGAGAATGGAAATGGGGAATGTGTCAAAGAGACAACAACCCGCCCAAATAAAAAACAACAGCAGAGGGTCACCAACAGGTCTTCAATGTAGCGAGAAATTCCCGCACCCGGAGGCGTCCTTCAGCTGGCCCCTAAACAAATATATACTAGTCCAGTGATAATGAACGCCATACTAATTTCCAAATTGTACACAAGAAACTAAAATTAAAATAATACAAGACTAACAAAGGCCAGAGGCTCCTGACTTGGGACAGGCGCAAAAATGCGGCGGGGTTAAACATGTTTGTGAGATCTCAACCCTCCCCTTATACCTCTAACCAATGTAGTAAAGTAAACGCATAACAATACGCACATTAAAATTCAGTTCAAGAGAAATCCGAGTCTGATGTCAGAAGATGTAACCAAAGAAAATAAACAAAATGACAATAATACATAAATAACAACAGACTACTAGCAGTTAACTGACATGCCAGCTCCAGACTTCAACTAAACTGACTGAAAGATTATGATTTCATCATATGAACATCAGGCACAATCCTTCCCGTTAGGGGTTTAGTATCATACCATCATAACATATATGAGAAGAACATAACCCGTGTCATGCCAACAACTGTTTTTAGAATAAATGTGTTTAGTTCCGATGCAAAGACCTTATCAATGACTCAATATTAACGCCAAAATATGCAATCTTTAATGACTTGACAACAGTTTCGTAATTATATCCCTTCTTAATAAGTCTATTCAAAGGTTTTGTAAGTTTCTGAGGTGAATACTGACACCTTTGTGCTTTATAAAGAATATTACCATAAAAAATTGGATGTGAAATACCTGAACGTATTAAAAGTCTGCATGTTGAGCTATATTTACGAATAATGTCTTTATACCGATGATAAAATTTAGTAAATGTTTTGACTAGTTTGTGATATCGAAAACCCTGGTGTAATAATTTTTCAGTAATACTTATAGATTATCGTTGATCATCTCAACGAGATTGATTTTCTCGCTTGAGCTGGTACAGCGAAAGTGAGAAAAGTAATCGAGTTGAGATGACCAATGATAATCTGTTTATCGCTATTTTACCTATGACGACGTTGTCAATTTCATGTCAATTTCGTTAGCAACGCCGCCACGTGGCCTCCTTAGTTTCTAGCGATAATTTTTCCATCTCAAGCGAGAAGCATGATATGAAAATTATCACAAAAAAAGATCAAAGGAAAAATGCACAAAATAGCGATAAATAAATTTCTCTCGTTAAAATCTAAAACATTGTTACATACACGAGCGAATCGTACAAGTTGAGATATATAAACACCGTAAGATGGTGACAAGGGAACGTCACTATAATGAATATAAGTATATAATTTCATTTTGTCTATATGGAGTGTCCATCTATGCAACCAACAACTGGGGCTGCATTATAGCTTGCTCTTGTGTCATGAGCAAGCACAGTTTGATCCTGCTTTCCAAAACATGTGCTATTCTTTATTTGTTTGTCCAAGTTAGTGGTCATACTGTTGGTTACCATGTAACTGGATTGAGTATAGGTTTTTTATTCAATGTTCTATCTAGAAAGGCTTAGGGGACCGTTTTATGTTTGAAACAACCACACGTTGTGTCTCTAATATTTTGAACATGTTGAAATAAACTTTAAATTGTGTTTCGGTTTTAAAATGAAAGATATTGGGTAAAAAATTTTTAAACACATTTTGTTGTTGCAACATTGCAGGGATGCCGCAGTCAGAAAAAGACACCCCGATCTACCCTGAAGAAGGAAACAGCAATGTTATAGATAGACATACATGACATATATATCTAATGTCGAAAGACAAAAAATGACCGTGTCAGACCCTCGTTAAAAGGCAACCCCATAAAAATTACAGACCCATTGACATTTCACCTTGATTAAATTGTACATGTTGTAACCCATTGCTATATTTGAAATATAAAAAAGGACACGTTTGTGTATACCTTCATATAGGAATTAAGATCCTTAACTCTTGTGAGAAAAAATCGGACCCTGGATTAGCCCACGAGAGCTTGTCATATTGTATCAACATATAATGAATGATATAAGTATAAACTTGCAAGCTATTATTGAAGGTCGTTATATTGCTTTACGTATTTTTATTCGCTTTCTGTGCCGCTTTAGTGTCGTCGAGTTGTGATCTCATTAATACGAATACCCACTTATTACACACTGAAGACATCTCTAAAGTTGTTAAAGACTATAAACAATTTTGTAAACAGTCCACTCAGTGCATGAAAACTCCAAGTTGCTGGATTTTGTCGAATCCTTGCATTCACACGAATGACCGAGGAATCAATACACTATATAAAGGAATGCAGACGAACTTGATTATATGCTCCATATGTTTAGATTTGCGATTTCTTCAAATAAAACAGAGTACAAGAATCAGATGTGTAGGTTCTAAAATAAAGGGCAAAAAAAAAGAAAAAAAAAAGAAAGATATTAAAACAATATTGGAACAGGTTCTTTTAAAAAAAATCGTTTTATGTTTGCTGTAAAGTATTGACTTTTGAGTCATGCGTGCATGTCTGTAGCAAACGTTATGATTTTTATTCATTTTTGGTTTGAACATTGTTGAACAAATATTGAAAATTGTCAAGTTTATTATCACGGTGTTATAGAAAATACCCTAGTCTGTTTACAGAGGCAACTCCCCCATCGACTTGAAACAATCATACGAAATATTTGTTTATTGGCCGTAAAAGTTATAAAATATATTATAATTCTTAATTAAAAAGCAAAATATTGACTGATTATTCGTATTTGAACATGGCCATATTTATTTTATTTTGTTTTGGTTACTTCCCTTATATCACGATAACTAGAAATTGTAAAGAATTAAACAAGTTTTAATAATTTGTCATTTGAAGAGAAATCGGGGTTTCAAAAGTCAATTAAAAAGAATAAAAAGTAATTTATAACAGTTATTTACCGAAACCAATTGTATGTCAAACATTTAACTGCATCATATACGTAAAAGCCCGTCATCGTGGTTTTCCGCGGTGAATTTACTTTTTCAGCAGTTGAATGCTTATTTATTCAATATCCAATTCACATAGAAAACCCTACTAAAATTCTATCAATATGGAATAAATGTTGCAGTTATTCCCAAGTTTATTCAATCCGACAAGTCCAGACGCTACTTATTTTATATGCCCAGTGCTAAAGGTTGCAGTCTTGTAATTGACTGTTCCATAGGCTTACATTCAAAACAGCTGATCTTTGAAAATAAAAAATAAAAAATGCTACATAGAAAAAAAATTTCATGTTCATTTCATGTATGTTCTAATGTGAAATTGTGATTTAATCGAAAAAAAAGTGGGTCATGCCACGAAGAATAAAAAGTTACGTAAACCTGAAGTCAAAATAATTTTTTTCTGCTTTCTGTTTGCTGTTTTTATATACTAGGCCGCACCACTTCCAGTAAACATGATATCCTTTCACTTTCCTGGATTGATATCCCCCAAAAGATGCAAGATATTTTTTAAAGTCTATTTATATGTTTCAATTCAGCATAAACCTATAATCAAACAGAAAAAAAATCAGAAAAAAATGCACTATTTTGTTTCCCTCCATGTTTTGAAACTGGAGTTGTAATACAAGACTGGTACCTAAACAGAGACGCAACAGATACTAATCTGCTTCTAACATCTTCATTCTCAATGACTGACATGTTTTAACGACTCAAAAACTTTTTTTTAAAATTTGACATAAGTTCAACATTCATTCTCGTAGAACTTCGACCTTCTTTCGACTATCGACATGCAAGGGTCAGTGGGGGGTTCAAAACAGAGAATAAAGGTCCAGGACTGATGTATTTTGCCAGACAGGCATGTACACATATCAAACATTTCATACACCAACTATACTTGATCAAAGGATTATTGTATATGAGAAAAAGACAGCATCACGAAAAAATAACATTGACCGATGAACCACATAACTGAGGTCAATGTTAGATAGTAGCAACCAGTCTATAATGTACACCCTACACTAATTCCAGTTACCGATATCAAATATAATTGACCTACTACTTATATTATCTACAAAACAGACTATATCTAATAACAAAACATTAACACTGACCAAAGAACCACGAATATAAATTAAGGTCAGATGTTCGAGCTCTGAGAAACTGACCTAATCATGCCGGACATCTCAATGATGATAACGGGTAAATGAAATGATGTTATTTCAGTTTGACAGACATGTATACATTTAAATGATTATTTAAACCAATGATATTTGTCCCATTATTCATAACTCATACAAAATATCTGGCAAAGTCAAAGTTTCTTATTAAGCAGTTGCTAAATTATGAATATAAGGTGAAGGACAAAGACATATGCCGGACGTAACTAAGTATTTAGATACTCTTTCTTCTGAAATATAAAGATGTATGCATAGAGCTAACGTCGTCAACGCAGGGATAGCATCCTATGTCGCGCAATATACAGCATTCATCGAAAAATTAAAGAACTGAGAATAATTTGGAGCTAAAATACAAAGTGTATAAAAGGATGGAAAATAAGTGTATAAACTATTAGAAAGACATGACCTTAACATTTTAAGAATACAAAATTGGACAGACAATGCAGAAAAATACATGTTTTTTAACATACAGTAAAATATAGATGAAAAAAGGTTAAAAAAACAAGGATAACCAAGGAAGTTTTGCATCATAGCTCGGACATACTATCTTTTTACTATTACCAGACCATAACAATCTGACAATAGTTATGATTGAAGGCGTGAAAGAATATAAACAAACAGATTTGGTTTGATTGCCAATGAGATAGTCCTCCGCACTACTTCAACTCGATGGACAGTGAAAGGGGCGTGAAAGGGTAGATGTATTATTGAATAAAGGAATATATGTACTGTGATTTCCGATGTTTCACATTTGCAAGAATTGATCTGTTTTTGAAATAAGTCAGTGATTTTACTTAATTATTGCTTAAAGTCGAACACCAACTTTTCAAATAGGTTTATACATTTGTATCTTCCAGATGCTTATTAACCTTAAAGATTAAAAACTATCATTACCGAAATTCTCAGCTACCAACCTGTTGTACAAATATTTGCAGTACAAATACATACAAATCATCTTATTATGCAGTTAAGCTGCATTATGCGAGCACCCTAGATTTGAGGTCTACCCAATAAATGCTGAATACTTGCCATTGTTATTATCTAGCTGGCTACTATGTTATATAACTAATTGGACACTTTTTTAATACTTTTAATTCTGGATTACAAAAAATATGACTAGAAAAACCTTAAATGACCGTCGAATCATCACCCAAAAGTTTTGAAGTTGCACATAGGAAGTAGTGCTCATTAGGCATTCTTATGTAGTTTATTATCTATCGCCTGTGCTTTTGGCTAAGATGCCCCAAAAAAAACAACAATTGTATGAAATATTTAATCGCCGAAAATCTTTAAAGACAAGTAGTTTAGATTTCCCAAATGGCAAAAGTCACAGGAATATTGTTTGTCGTCAATACGTAGTACAAGTACGTCAGTAGTCTATTATATAATAAGTTCACCTGTTCATGCTGTTGGCGGCAATTTCAAATTGGAAGACGAAATTTGCATATCTTTTCAATTTGGAGGCAGGGGTTCAAATTAGCGGTGGTCCGAGGTCAGCGACCTTCCATTTTCGACTTGGTTACTAGCCACGCCCGACGGGCCTTCCACTCTGAGACAACTATATCACAGTTATAGTAGTCTCAGTTCCACTTACAGAAAATAAAAAAAAATAACTTTGCAAACCTTTTCGCCAAAGTCTCCAAATAAACGATCACAAAACTTATTTTAATCATAATTATTCATGACAGCGATGTCCATTTTGTTCATTCGCTAGCTATTGACAGAAAATCGCCGACAAAAGTGTTAATTCGAGTAAAATCGTATCTGACTGACAAAAACAATGAAAATGGCTGCCGTGAAGAAGACAATTACCATTTCGGATCCGCTTCCGGAAGCGGATAAGGGTAATTCCGGGTTTTGGCGATCAACTACAAAAAAATCAAGGCAGGTGACAAAATACATCTATGCATGCTAAATGAATATAAACACTAGAATTGAAAACCAAAAGATATATGTAAAAGAAAAAAAAAAGCAGAAAATATTTTAAACAGAAACTAAAAATTACAAATTTTAATGTCAAAATCCATTATAATGTGACAGCTGGGAACAGTGTATCTAACAATATATGTGTTCCTGGTCACAGTATAAATTTTCTTTATTTTGAAGGGGTATTTTTTTCCCGGAATTTTGAAGGGTCAGTTTAAGTAGCTGGAAGATTCTTACTTTATTTTCACAAATAATGCAACTATATGATATAATACCTGAATGTAGGCAAATCATATGACATATAGGAGGCGTCCTTTGGGCCACTCTACCCCTCCTGTTTGATAACTTTGAAATGGATGAGATGCCCACTTCTCAACCATATACGTTCATGTATGGGACTATATAACTAATCAAATGAAATATAGGGGGAGTCCATGGGGTCACCCACCCCTTTCTGTTTGGGAACTTACGAAACAGTCGAGATCCCCACCCCTAAAAGCAATATATATTCAAGTATGGGACAATATGATAAATAAAATGAAATATAGGGGAGTTCCTGGAGTCACCCAACACCCTCCTGTTTGAGAACTTGGAACAGTCGAAATCCCAATCCCTAAACCATATATATATATATATATATACGAGTCTAAATTGAAAACTATATATATATATATATATATATATATTCAAGTATGGGACTATATAATAAATAAAATAAATTATAGGGGAGTCCCGGCTGTGGTCACTGTACACCCTCCTGTTTGAGAACTTGGAAACGGTCGAGACCCCCTCCCCTTTACCATATATATTCATGTTTGTGACAATATAAAAAATCAAATGAAATATAGGGGGAGTCGCTGGGGGTCACCTCACCCCTCCTGTTTTAGAATTTGAAAACGGTCGAGATCACCACCCCTCAACCATTTATATTCATGTACAGGACAATATAACAAATCAAATGAAACATAGGGTGTGTCCCTTGGGTCACACCACCCCTCCTATTTGAGAATTTGAAAACCGTTGAAATCCCAACACCCTTAACCATATATATTCATGTATGGGACAATATAAGAATTCATATGAAATATAAGGGGAGTCCCTGGGGTCACTGTACACCCTCCTGTTTGAGAACTATGAAATGGTCAAGATCCTCACCCCTAACCATATATACTCATGTATGGGACAATATAACAAATCAAATGAAATATAGGGGGAGTCCCTGTGGTCACCCCATCCCCTCCTGTTTGAGAATTTGGAAACGGTCGAAATCCCCTCCCCCAAACCATATATATATTCATGTATCGGACAATATAACAAATCAGATAAAATATAGGGTGTGTCCCTTGGGTCACCCTACCCCTTCCTGTTTGAGAATTTAAAAACCGTTGAGATCCCCACCCCTAAACCATATATATTCATGTATGGGACAATATAACAAATCAAATGAAATATAGGGGGAGTCCCTGTGGTCACCCCATCCCCTCCTGTTTGAGAATTTGGAAACGGTCGAGATCCCCACCCCAAACCATATATATTCATGTATCGGACAATATAACAAATCAAATGAAATAAAGGGGAAGTCCCTGGGGTCACCCTACCCCTTCCTGTTTGACAAGTTGAAAACCCTTGAGATCCCCACCCCTAAACCATATATATTCATGTATGGGACAATATACAAATCATTTACATTTACTATAGGCAGGTCAGTCAGACCTCACCTTTGATCCTTGTAGTAGCGAACATTTGTCTGATTTGTGTCTCATAACTTTTGTACTATAGAACACAAACTCAGTTTTCTTTACAGGGAAACCAGTCCATTCATACTATTACATGTTCGTACTAAGTTAACACGTACTACTAACAGTCAACTAAAACCAACGTTAACTACCAACTAGAACAACTGCAATCATTGCGAACTTGTACCACTGCAGACTCACCATAAAAAAATATACATTGATATATGCATTGCTATTGAAACATTGATAACATATAAATTATTTGCCTTAATAATCAATTCATTAGATAAACATAAATGTACAAATATGAATGTTTAATGCCACATCAGAGGCGGATTTAAAGGTTTTTCAGGACCCCCTACCTTTTTGAGGAAAACATTTGGATGATTATATAGGGAATAACTGAAGCATGACTGAAGCTGGCCCCCTCTTAGACAGTCAGTGGGCCCCCACTTATAAACATTTCTGGATCCGCCACTGCACACAAATACGTTTGCCTGGTTTTTTGGTTAACTGCACTCAGCGCTTACAGTGCTTTGATGTTTCCTACACTGTGAAACACTCACGCCAATTACACGTAAAGTTAAATTTATGCTTATAAGTGAAAAATAAAAATGAAATGCAAATTTTTCACGCAAATTTCAATCTGCGATTCATGTGAAATTCACGTTAGCAAAATTGCACGTGTTCATGTCTTCTGATGTTGTAAATGTCAATTATTAGATCAGATATAAGTTGACAACGCCCACTTTTGTAACAGGACATGTAAATTAATTTCATATCTTCTAAATGCTAACCAACCCTCAGAATTAATTAAATAAAAAGTATTATTTGAAAATCTAGGCTGCCTCCTTGATAATAAATGCCAATTATAAGATCATATATGATTTACACTTTTCGAATAGTACATGCAAATTAATATTATAACTTCTAAATGAGTGAATGTCCCCAACCGTCAAAACTAATTAAAAAAAGTATCATGTTGTCAAGGTGTTAATAGGTCAAAGAAATCCCATACAGGTCACTTTATGTTTTAAATACCAGTCTAAAACATATTGCCAAAGAATGATGATAATTGCCCTTTAACACCAAAGTTATAATTAAGAAAAGACTTAAAACCTTTTATGTCTTAAAGCACGTAGCAAACAGATTAAAAGTATGTCAGGAACTGGTTTTATAAGATTAGTTGAATATTGATATTTTTTAGACATTTTTTTTTTAAAACAAATTAAGTTAAGAGGGGGCTAATATTATTGATACAACTATGTAAATTTAGTTTGTATAACACATTTACCACAACTCGGTGGACTGTGAAAGGTAAGAGGTATTATTAAATAAAGGAATATATGTACTATGATTGTCGATGTGTCATATTTTGCAAATATAGAAACTTAAATTAAGCCAGTGGTTTTACTTAATTATTGCTTAAAGTCAAACACCCACTTTTTCGAATTGTTTCATATCTTTCCGATGCTTGTTAACCTTAAAGATTAAAATCCATCCTGACGAAAATTCTAAGCTTCCAACCTATTGTAAACCATTTTGCAGTACAAATACATAAAAGTTAACTAATGCTTCAAATGACAATTTCCTACATGCACAGGGAAATTTCACTCACATCAATTTCACGTGAATTTAAATTCATGTGAATCTCACCTCAAACGAGTTTTTTTTAAATGGGTGTTTACTGTTCAAATTTCTTCATTAAACATTGGCTAGAGGTAATGGCGGAGGGGATGGTTAACCCGCCGCTTTTTGCGCCTGTCCCAAGTCAGGAGCCTATGGCCTTTGTTAGTCTGTTATGATTATTTAATTTTAGTTCATTTATATGTTTTGGAGTTAAGTATGACGTCCATTTTCACTGAACTTGTACACATTTTTATTATGGGGACGGCTGATGCAAACCTCCGAGTGAGTGATTTTCTCGCTGCATTGAAGACCCATTGGTGGCCCTAGTCTGTTATCTGCTCTTTGGTTGGGTTGTTGTCTCTGTGACATATTCCCCCATTTCTATTCTATTATAATTGACAATCAAATGAAATGCAAATGTTTCACATGAATTTCATCTCAGATTCATGTTAAATTCACTGAGAAAATTTTGCTTGTGTATATGTCTTCTGATGTTTTAAATGTCAATTATTAGATCATATACAACTTGACAATGCCCACTTTTCTAATATTACATGTAAATTAACTTAATAGCTTCCAAATGCTATCCAGCCCTCATCATTAATTAAATAAAAAGTATTAATTTAAAAATTCTAGGCTAGCTTCTTAATATAAAGCGTTAATTGTGCGAAGCAATGCCCTGCATGTCTTCTTATGTTTTAAATGCCAATTATTTGATCGTTTCTTGATTGAAGACACCCACTTTTCTCAAAGGACATGTAAATTAATTTTATATCTTCTAAATGCTAACCAACCCTCAGAAATGATTGAATAAAAAGTATTATTTTGAAAAATCTAGGCTACCACCTTAGTATGAAGCGTTGATTAAGCGAGGCAATGCCATACATGTCTTCTGATAATTCATAATAAATGCCAATTATAAGGTCATATATGATTTACACTTTTCGAATAGTACATGCAAATTAATATTATAACTTCTAAATGTCCCCCAACCCTCAAAATTAATTTAAAAAAAAGTATCAATTTGTATTAAAGTTAAGGCGTTAATTGTGCGAAGCAGACCCAATCACTTTTTGTTTTAAATGCATATCCAAAACATATTGCTAAAGAATGCCAATAAATACCCTTTAACAACAAAAAATATAATTAAGAAAATGAGGTCATTCCAGAAAAAAGCAACCAGACATTAAAGAACACACTACAACTTTTCCAGCAGTCTGCTACCTATAACAAATATAATCGACCTACTGCTTATATGATATAAAAACACAGACCATCGGATCACAAAAACTTAACATTGACCAACGAATCATAAAAATGAGGTCAAGGTCAGACGAATACAACCAGAAATATATTTACACGTTACAATCATTCAAAACACCAATATAGTCTAGAAAGTCCAAAATGGTGATAACGGTTACATGAAATGATGTCAATGTCAGGTTGACCCTGTCTGACGGACATGCATATCTTGCAATGATTATATAAACCAAAGATATTTTCCCCATTAATCACAACTTAAGAAAACGAAAACTTGAGCAAAAGTATATTTTTTTAAGCATTTTTTATATCACGAAAATTAGGTCAAGGACAATGACATATGCTGGACGTAAACTTTGTAAAACAAGGAGTCTGTGTACAAGATACTAAGTATTTAGATCCTCTTTCTTCTGAAATAAAAAGATTTATGCAAAGAGCTAACGCCGCCAACGCCGGGATAGCATCCTATGTCGCACATAATACAACATTCATCGCAAAATTAAGTACTGAGAATAATTGGTACCTGAAATAAAAAGTGTATAAAAGGATGTAAAACAAGTTTATTAACTATTTGAAAGAAATTACATAAGCATTTTAAGAATGCAAAATTGGACAGTCAGATGCATGATAAATAACCTACAGTGAAATATAGATAAAAACGTTAAAAAAAAAGGTAACCAAGATAGTTTTGCATCATAACTGGGACACAGTATATTGTCTTTTTAGTGTTACCACATCATAGCGACAGTTATGATTGAAGGAACAGGATGAACATATAAAAGTAAGAAGATGCGTTATGATTGCCAATGAGATAGTCCTCAACTATCATTACGAAAATGTTCAGCTGCCACCCTGTTGTAAAACATTTGCAGTACAAATACATACAAAAAAGTAAAATCACAAAAATACTGTACTCCGAAGAAAATTCAAAATGGAAAGTCCTTAATCAAATCATCTTATGCTTCCTACACAGGGAAACACTCACGCCAATTACACGTGAATTTAGATTCATGATTATAAGTGAAAGGAAAATGAAATGCAAATTTTTCACGCAAATTTCATCTGAGATTCATGTGAAATTCACGTAAGCAAATGTTGCCTGTGTACATGTCCTCTGATGTTTTAAATGTCAACCATTAGATCATATATAACTTGACAACGTCCACTTTTCTAATAGGACTTGTAAATTAATTTCATATCTTCCAAATGCTAACCAACCCTTAGAATTAATTGAATAAAAAGTATTATTTGAAAATCTAGGCTACCTCCTTGGTATAAAGCGTTAATTGAGCGAGGCAATACCCTACCTGTCTTCTGAGAATTGAAATGCCAATTATTAGATTCACACTTTCCGAAGAGAACATGCATATAATATTACAACTTCTAAATGCCTACAACCCTCAAAATTAATTAAATCAAGTATCATTTTGCCAAGTAAAGGCGTTAATTGTGCGAAGCAATCACATACAGGTCACGTTATGTTTAAATGCCAATCCAAAACATATTGCTAAAGAATGCCAATTAATTCCCTTTACCAACAAAAATTATAATTTGAAAATGAGGTGAATGTCAGATAAAAGCAATAACACCTTACAATCATTCCAGCTACCGATATTATAACACCTTACAATCATTCCAGCTACCGATATTATAACACCTTACAATCATTCCAGCTACCGATATTATAACACCTTACAATCATTCCAGCTACCGATATTATAACACCTTACAATCATTCCAGCTACCGATATTATAACACCTTACAATCATTCCAGCTACCGATATTATAACACCTTACAATCATTCCAGCTACCGATATTATAACACCTTACAATCATGCCAGCTACCGATATTATAACACCTTACAATCATGCCAGCTACCGATATTATAACACCTTAAAATTATGCCAGCTACCGATATTATAACACCTTACAATCATGCCAGCGACCGATATTATAACACCTTACAATTATTCCAGCTACCGATATTATAACACCTTACAATCATTCCAGCTACTGATATTATAACACCTTACAATCATGCCAGCTACCGATATTATAACAATATAAAACAACACGTTTAATAATTTATTGCGTCCGAAGCTCTTTTCTAGATTTACCTTCATCAGGAACGCTCAAAGCCAAATATTTGAAATCCGAAGATGTATAAGTACCGAAAATCGTTGAAGAGCTATATGTTAAAAATACCTAAAATAAATAGCCAAATTCATCTAAAGCCAACTTTGCCTGAGGGAGTTGAAACCTTAGTTTCATAATAATTTAAAAATTTAAAAACGGACAATTTTAGTAAAGTTTGTTTAATCATGTCAGTACCGAAGTACTGACTACTGAGCTGATGATACCCTCGGGGACTGATAGTCCACCAGCAGAGGTATCGACCCAGTGATGTAAAAATATAAACCAACACGTTTAATAATTTATTGCGTCCGAAGCGCTTTTCTGGATTTACCTTCATCAGGAACGCTCAAAGCCAAATATTTGAAATCCGAAGATGTATAAGTACCGAAAATCGTTGAAGAGCTATATGTTAAAAATACCTAAAATAAATAGCCAAATTCATCTAAAGCCAACTTTGCCTGAGGGAGTTGAAACCTTAGTTTCATAATAATTTAAAAATTTAAAAACGGACAATTTTAGTAAAGATTGTTTAATCATGTCAGTACCGAAGTACTGACTACTGAGCTGATGATACCTCGGGGACTGATAGTCCACCAGCAGAGGTATCGACCAGTGATGTAAAAATATAAAACAACACGTTTAATAATAACAACTTACAATCATTCCAGCTACCGATGTTATAACACCTTACAATCATGCCAGCTACCGATATTATAACACCTTACAATCATGCCAGCTACCGATATTATAACACCTTACAATCATTCCAGCTACCGATATTATAACACCTTACAATCATTCCAGCTACCGATGTTATAACACCTTACAATCATTCAAGCTACCGATATTATAACACCTTACAATCATGCCAGCTACCGATATTATAAAACCTAACAATCATTCCAGCTACCGATATTATAAACCTTACAATCATTCCAGCTACCGATATTATAACACCTTACAATCATGCCAGCTACCGATATTATAACTCCTTACAATCATGCCAGCTACCGATATTATAACACCTTACAATCATTCCAGCTACCGATATTATAACACCTTACAATCATGCCAGCTACCGATATTATAACACCTTACAATCATGCCAGCTACCGATATTATAACACCTTACAATCATTCCAGCTACCGATATTATAACACCTTACAATCATTCCAGCGACCGATATTATAACACCTTACAATCATTCCAGCGACCGATATTATAACACCTTACAATCATGCCAGCTACCGATATTATAACACCTTACAATCATTCCAGGTACCGATATTATAACACCTTACAATCATTCCAGCTACCGATAATATAACACCTTACAATCATTCCAGCGACCGATATTATAACACTTTACAATCATTCCAGCTACCCATATTATAACACTTTGCAATCATTCCAGCTACCCATATTATAACACCTTACAATCATACCAGCTCCCGATATTATAACACCTTACAATCATTCCATCTACCGATATTATAACATCTTACAATCATTCCAGCTACCGATATTATAACACCTTACAATCATTCCAGCTACCGATATTATAACACCTTACAATCATTCCAGCTACCGATATTATAACACCTTACAATCATGCCAGCTACCGATATTATAACACCTTACAATCATGCCAGCTACCGATATTATGACACCTTACAATCATTCCAGCTACCGATATTATAACACCTTACAATCATTCCAGCGACCGATATTATAACATCTTACAATCATTCCAGCGACCGATATTATAACACCTTACAATCATTCCAGCTACCGATATTATAACACCTTACAATCATTCCAGCTACAGATATTATAACACCTTACAATCATGCCAGCTACCGATATTATAACAATATAAAACAACACGTTTAAAAATTTATTGCGTCCGAAGCTCTTTTCTGGATTTACCTTCATCAGGAACGCTCAAAGCCAAATATTTGAAATCCGAAGATGTATAAGTACCGAAAATCGTTGAAGAGCTATATGTTAAAAATACCTAAAATAAATAGCCAAATTCATCTAAAGCCAACTTTGCCTGAGGGAGTTGAAACCTTAGTTTCATAATAATTTAAAAATTTAAAAACGGACAATTTTAGTAAAGTTTGTTTAATCATGTCAGTACCGAAGTACTGACTACTGAGCTGATGATACCCTCGGGGACTGATAGTCCACCAGCAGAGGTATCGACCCAGTGATGTAAAAATATAAAACAACACGTTTAATAATAACAACTTACAATCATTCCAGCTACCGATGTTATAACACTTACAATCATGCCAGCTACCGATATTATAACACCTTACAATCATGCCAGCTACCGATATTATAACACCTTACAATCATTCCAGCTACAGATATTATAACACCTTACAATCATTCCAGCTACCGATGTTATAACACCTTACAATCATTCCAGCTACCGATATTATAACACCTTACAATCATGCCAGCTACCGATATTATAACACCTTACAATCATTCCAGCTACCGATATTATAACACCTTACAATCATTCCAGCTACCGATATTATAACACCTTACAATCATGCCAGCTACCGATATTATAACTCCTTACAATCATGCCAGCTACCGATATTATAACTCCTTACAATCATTCCAGCTACCGATATTATAACACTTACAATCATGCCAGCTACCGATATTATAACACCTTACAATCATGCCAGCTACCGATATTATACCACCTTACAATCATTCCAGCTACCGATATTATACCACCTTACAATCATTCCAGCTACCGATATTATAACACCTTACAATCATTCCAGCTACCGATATTATAACACCTTACAATCATTCCAGCTACCGATATTATAACACCTTACAATCATTCCAGCTACCGATATTATAACACCTTACAATCATTCCAGCTACCGATATTATAACACCTTACAATCATTCCAGCTACCGATATTATAACACCTTACAATCATGCCAGCTACCGATATTATAACAATATAAAACAACACGTTTAATAATTTATTGCGTCCGAAGCTCTTTTCTGGATTTACCTTCATCAGGAACGCTCAAAGCCAAATATTTGAAATCCGAAGATGTATAAGTACCGAAAATCGTTGAAGAGCTATATGTTAAAAATACCTAAAATAAATAGCCAAATTCATCTAAAGCCAACTTTGCCTGAGGGAGTTGAAACCTTAGTTTCATAATAATTTAAAAATTTAAAAACGGACAATTTTAGTAAAGTTTGTTTAATCATGTCAGTACCGAAGTACTGACTACTGAGCTGATGATACCCTCGGGGACTGATAGTCCACCAGCAGAGGTATCGACCCAGTGATGTAAAAATATAAACCAACACGTTTAATAATTTATTGCGTCCGAAGCGCTTTTCTGGATTTACCTTCATCAGGAACGCTCAAAGCCAAATATTTGAAATCCGAAGATGTATAAGTACCGAAAATCGTTGAAGAGCTATATGTTAAAAATACCTAAAATAAATAGCCAAATTCATCTAAAGCCAACTTTGCCTGAGGGAGTTGAAACTTTAGTTTCATAATAATTTAAAAATTTAAAAACGGACAATTTTAGTAAAGTTTGTTTAATCATGTCAGTACCGAAGTACTGACTACTGAGCTGATGATACCTTCGGGGACTGATAGTCCACCAGCAGAGGTATCGACCCAGTGATGTAAAAATATAAAACAACACGTTTAATAATAACAACTTACAATCATTCCAGCTACCGATGTTATAACACCTTACAATCATGCCAGCTACCGATATTATAACACCTTACAATCATGCCAGCTACCGATATAATAACACCTTACAATCATTCCAGCTACCGATATTATAACACCTTACAATCATTCCAGCTACCGATGTTATAACACCTTACAATCATGCCAGCTACCGATATTATAACACCTTACAATCATGCCAGCTACCGATATTATAACACCTTACAATCATTCCAGCTACCGATATTATAACACCTTACAATCATTCCAGCTACCGATATTATAACACCTTACAATCATGCCAGCTACCGATATTATAACTCCTTACAATCATGCCAGCTACCGATATTATAACACCTTACAATCATTCCAGCTACCGATATTATAACACCTTACAATCATGCCAGCTACCGATATTATAACACCTTACAATCATGCCAGCTACCGATATTATAACACTTACAATCATTCCAGCTACCGATATTATAACACCTTACAATCATTCCAGCGACCGATATTATAACACCTTACAATCATTCCAGCGACCGATATTATAACACCTTACAATCATGCCAGCTACGATATTATAACACCTTACAATCATTCCAGCTACCGATATTATAACACCTTACAATTATTCCAGCTACCGATATTATAACACCTTACAATCATTCCAGCTACCGATATTATAACACCTTACAATCATTCCAGCTACCCATATTATAACACTTTGCAATCATTCCAGCTACCCATATTATAACACCTTACAATCATGCCAGCTAGCGATATTATAACACCTTACAATCATTCCATCTACCGATATTATAACATCTTACAATCATTCCAGCTACCGATATTATTACACCTTACAATCATTCCAGCTACCGATATTATAACACCTTACAATCATGCCAGCTACCGATATTATAACACCTTACAATCATGCCATCTAGCGATATTATAACACCTTACAATCATGCCAGCTACCGATATTATAACACCTTACAATCATTCCAGCTACCGATATTATAACACCTTACAATCATTCCAGCGACCGATATTATAACATCTTACAATCATTCCAGCGACCGATATTATAACACCTTACAATCATTCCAGCTACCGATATTATAACACCTTACAATCATTCCAGCTACCGATATTATAACACTTTACAATCATTCCAGCTACCCATATTATAACACCTTACAATCATTCCAGCTACCGATATTATAACACCTTACAATCATTCCAGCTACCGATATTATAACACCTTACAATCATTCCATCTACCGATATTATAACACCTTACAATCATTCCAGCTACCGATATAATAGCACCTTACAATCATTCCAAGTACCGGTATTATAACACCTTACAATCATTCCAGCTAACGATATCAAATATAGTTGACCTACTAATTATGTTATCTAAACAAACAGACCATCTAATAACAAAAACTTAAAATTGACCAACGAATCATGAAAATGAGGTCAAAGTCATATGAATACAACCAGATTTACATTTACACATTACAATCATAATTCCAAACACAAATATAGTCGAAAAACAGACCTAATCATGACATCTTAATTATGACAATGGGTACATGCAATGATGTTATGTCAGGTTGACGCTGTCTGACAGACATACATACCTTGCAATTATTATGTAAACCAAAAATATTTGTCCCATTATTAATAACTGAAAACATATCTTGCAAAAGTAAAGATTTTTAAGCAGTTGCTAAATCATTAAACTTGGTCAAGGACAATGCTATATTCCGTATGGAAACTTTGTTACATAAGTTATATACCATTTAATAAGTATTTATATCCTCTACTTCTGAAATATAAGGATATATGCCAAGAGCTAACGCCTCCAACGCCGTCAACGCCACCAACGCCACCAACGCCACCAACGCCACCAACGCCACCAACGCCACCAACGCCGCCAACGCACGGTTAGCATAATATGTCGCGCATTATGGAACATTCATTGCAAAATTAAAGAACTGAGAATAATTGGGAGCCTAAATACAAAGAGTATAAAAGGATGGAAAACAAGTTTATTATCTATTATAAAGAATTGACCATAATATCTCCGAATACAAAATTGGACCCACAAATGGTACAGTTAATGCCGAAAAATATGAAAAACGGAAAAAAGGATAATGAAGGGAGTTTTGCAACATACCTGGGCCACAATATATTGTCTTTTTTACTATTACCACACCATATCAACAGTTATGATTGAAGGAACAGGTTAAATATAAAATAAGAAGATGTGGTATGATTTCCAATGAGATAGTCCCCCACAAGAGACTAATAATATTAAGTCGACTTAAACACTCTAACTGGGTGGACTGTGAAAGGGTAGAGGTATTATTAAATAAAGGAATACATGTACTATCATTGCCGATGTTTAAGTGAAAGGAAAATGAAATGCAAATTTTTCACACAAATTTCATCTGAGATCCATGTGAAATTCACATAAGCAAATGTTGCCTGTGTACATGTCTTCTGATGTTTTAAATGTCAATCATTAGATCATATATAACTTGACAACACCCACTTTTCTAATAAGACATGTAAATTAATTTCATATCTTCCAAGAGCTAACCAACCCTCAGAACTAATTAACTAAAAAGTATTATTTTGAAAATCTAGGCTACCTCCTTGGTATACAGCGTTAATTGAGCGAGTCAATGCCCTACCTGTCTTCTGATAATTGAAATGCCAATTATTTGATCATGTATGATTCACACTTTTCGACGAGAACATGCATATAATATTACAACTTCTTTATATCCCCCAACTCTCAAAATTAATTAAAAAAAGTATCTTTGTGTTAAGTCAAGGCGTTAATTGTGCGAAGCAATCCCTTGCATTTAACTTTATGTTTTAAATACTAAACCAAAACATATTGCTAAAGAATGCTTATAAATGCCCTTTAACCAAACAATTATAATTAAGAAAAGACCAAAGACCTTTTATGTCTTAAAGCACATAGCAAGCACATTAAAAAATATGTCAGGAACTGGTTTTATTAGACTATAGTTAAATGTTGAAATGTTTTAGGTTAAAGGTATTATTAAATAAAGGAATAGTCGACTTTTCATATTTTGCAAATATTATACTTAAAATAAGCCAGTGGATTTACTAAATTATTGCTTAAAGTCGAACACCCTTTTTTTTCGAATAGTTTCATATCTTTCAGATGCTTGTTAACCGTAAAGATTACGAAATTCCAAGCTACCAACCTATTATAAAGTTAAAACCATTTTGCAGCACAAATACATAAAATTCAACTACTGCTTTAAATGACAATTTCCTACATGCACAGGAAAATTTCACGTAAATTTAAATTCATGTGAATTTCACCTCAAACGAGCTTTTCAAACTGGGTTTTAACTGTGCAAATTGCTGTGTGTTTCTTTATTCTATATTGGCTAGAGGTATAGGCGGGGGGGATGTTTAACCCGCCGCTTTTTTTTGCGCCTGTCCCAAGTCAGGAGCATCTGGCCTTTGTTAGCCTTGTATGATTATTTAATTTTAGTTCATTTATATGTTTTGGAGTGAAGTATGAAGTCCATTTTCACTGAACTTGTAAACATTTTTATTAAGAGACCAGCTGGTGCACAACTCCGAGTGCGTGATTTTCTCGATGTGTTGTAGATCCATTGGTGGTCTGCGGCTGTTATTTGCTTTTTAGTCGGGTTTTTGTCTCTTTGACATATTCTCAATTTCAATTCTCAATTTTATTATAAGTGAAATTCAAATGAAATGCAAAATCTTCAAGTTAATTTCATCTGAGATTCATGTGAAATTTACGTTAGCAAAATTGCATGTGTACATGTCTTCTGATGTTTTAAATGTGACTCATTAGATCATATATACACTGACAACACCCACTTTTCTAATAGATCATGTAAATTAATTTTATATCTTCTAAATGCTAACCAATCCTCAAAATAAATTGAATAAAAAGTATTATTTGGAAAAGTCTAGGCTTCCTCCTTAATATAAAGCGTTTATTGTCCGAAGCTTGCCCTATATGTCTTCTAATGTTTTAAATACCAATTATTTGATCGTTTCTTGCTTGACGACAGCCACTTTTCTAAAAAGGCATGTCAATTAATTTTATATCTTCCAAATGCTACCCAGCCCTCACACCTAATTGCATAAAAAGTATTATTTGAAAATCTAGGCTACCTCCTTGGTATAAAGCGTTAATTGTGCGAAGCAATGCCCTATATATGTCTTCTGATAAAAGAAATGCCAGTTATAAGATCATATATGATTAACACTTTTCGCACAGTACATGCAAATTAATATTATAACTTCTAAATCAAATCAAAAATTTAATTTAAAAAAAGGAGCATTTGAAAAGTCAAGGCGTTAATTGTGCGAAGCAATCACATACCGTCACTTTATGTTTTAAATGGCAATCCAAAACTTGTTGCTAAAGAATGCCTATAAATTCCTTTAATAACCAAAATTATAATTAAGAAAAGACTAAAGACCTTTTATGTGTAAAAGCACGTAACACACACATTAGAGATATGTCATAAACTGGTTTTATTAGATTGGTTAAATGTTGATATTCTTTAGACATGTCCGTTAACCTCATTACTACATTTTTGTGCTGTTTTGATATGTAGACCGTTTTATTGATTTCTGATCTGTCGGTACACTCTGGTCTTGTATTCTTTTTGTTGGTTTCACTTTTTTTATCGATTTGAAATTTATTCACAGTACACACTACTTTAAAGCACAGCTTAGTTCGACGCTAGAGGGCGTTTTGACCTTGCTGTAGGGTATGAATCATTCGTTCATCATTGAAGTCAGTCCAGCGACTGTCAAGATGAAGAACAGGAATAAAAGGCCTGTTGATGATTTGTATTTTTGCTATGCATTGTGCACTGGCACTTGTTTCTATTCATATGAATATTCGACCTTCCCATGGATAGAAAACGTGCCGGTAGTATTGTGTTCGATTTTGTCTTATCCATTTTTACTCTTATTGAAAACAAATGTTATAAAATTGAAATTAGATCCTTCAAATTTTAAGTTACATAGCTAAAAAAACCTTGAGTGATGAGTTCAGATGGATTTTTTATAATTCTTAATAGTTATCAAAGGAACCAGAATTTTAATTTGATACGCCAGACGCGCATTTCGTCTGCATAAGACTCATCAGTGACGCTCATATCAAAATATTGATCAAGCCAAACAAGTACGAAGTTGAAGAGCATTGAGGATCCAAAATTTCAAAAAGTTGTGCCAAATACGGCTAAGGTAATCTATTCCCGGGATAAGAAATTACTTTATTTTTTGATAAATTCAAAGTTTTGTAAACATGAAATTTGTAAAAATGACCACATAATTGATATTCAAGTGCTGACTCTTGGGCTGGTGATACGCGAAACGTCCACCAGCAGTGGCATCGACCCAGTGGTCTGTTTTATTGACATGTTTCTTTTATTATTGTACAACAATATATTTTTTATGCTTGATTAACTGCAAAACTGTGTTAAAATACAATGCTAATGATGTAACGCGCGTCTGGTGTATTAAATGATAAGCCTGGTACCTTTGCATGTCAAAATGTATTATCGTATTGAATATTTGTGTATTTCTCTATTCTGCATGTTCTTGCACTTATTTGAACTGCCATCATGTCATGTAATGTTGTTGTTTAGTGTTATCGTAATCATTGCCATAAAAGAGCGCGGTTTGGCTAGCCACACAACCAGGTTCAACCCACCATTTTGTCTTAAAATGTCCTTTACCAAGATAGGAAAATGGCAGTTATTATCTTATAGTTCGTTTCTGTGTGTGTTACATTGTCGTTTGGTTTTTTGGTTGCACTTTAGTTTTCCTGTTGTTTCGTTGTTTTCCTCTTGTGGTTGATGTGTTTCTCTCAGTTTTAGTTTGTAACCCGGATTTGATTTCTCTGAATCGATTTATGACTTTCGAACAGCGGTATACTACTGTTGTCTTTATTTAAGTAACATCAGCATCAGCCATCAAATTATTCAAAATGATCATGTTCTTGGTTCAATGGCTAGGCAAACCTCCAGGTTTATGACAATGTTAAAAGATATTCCTGCAAAACATTACGTGACAGAAATACAGCACAAACACTCACAATAATATTCATCACAGAGAAACACACAAACAGATAAAATAATAGTCGACACAAAATGCAAACTGCAGAATAGCAACGAACTTATTCCATTAACGACAAACATCACAGAAAGATATGTACTGTTTAATTAACAGTTGCTTCAAACTGACCATAAAAGGTTAATATAATTAATCAAAAATGTCAGAAAAAAATCAAGCATAGTCTTTTATAATGTCTCTTTTAAAGTCAGTGCTTCAGAAGCCTTTAGACGCCATTATACATTAAGATATTAACTTTTTGTAAAGTTCAAACATAAATAAAAATAATATTGACACTTGTGTAAATGGATTGGTTTATTAGATTTTTAAAATGAATACCAATAAAACATAGAATGTAAATATCCTTGTTTGTATTGAGTAGTTCCTTTCAATCTATGTTAAGTAGAAAACAAAACAATGAAATTCGGAAAATATTTCAAAATCAACGTACCATGCCTTGGGGCATAGTCTCAAAATAAATGTCAAACTGATATGTACTGATACTTTTTTCTTTATCCTGTTTATAGAAAAAAGTAAAATCACAAAATACTGAACTGAATTCCAAACGGAAAGTCCCTAATAAAAAAATCAAAACACATTAAACAAATGGAAAACAATTATCATATTCCGAACTTGGTACAGACATTTTCTGATGTATGCAATGGTGGATTGAACCTGGGTTTATAGAGCTAAACCTCTCACTTGTACGACAGTCGAATTAAATTCCATTATATTGACACAATGATGCGTAAAAAAACCAAACAGATATAATGGGTAAAAAAGTCAAAAGTAGGGGTACAGCAGTCAACATTGTGTTATTATCGTATTCACAATAAAAACAAACAAAATATCGTCGGCATGACGAGGGAGATTTGGTATTGACATCTGATGTCTGTTATATTTATTTACAACGTTTAAAATTTTAAGGGAATCAGAACTTGACATATTGAATATTAGTAATGTATATTGACGATGATTAAATGTTTACATCAAGATATCTGTTTTGTTGCTGCTTATGTGTTTCTTTTTTGTATGATTGGACTCGAGCCATAAGTCTTCTAGTCGCCTGTTATTTGTAAGTACTAATTGTTTGAAGTAAGGAACGATGAAAAAAGCCTGTGTGTTCGAAATGAATTATGATTGCATGTTTGAAATCCACTCAAATGAAGAGTTTATTGCAAAGAAATAAGAAAAGTGTTCTTTTGATATCAATTAATCCCTAAAATATGTTCCCCATAATCTGTATTTGCAACTGAATATATAATAACCCAACATAAAATATATATTTCATTTATTGGTTATTTGTAATTAAAAATACATCATTTTATTGTTCACAAAAATTTCTTAATTAGTTGTTTTGCCGATTATTCTAAAATAAAATCTCAATAATCTTTTGGCAATGAAGTTAGAGGTTCTATCCAAGGATTTATTTTGTGCTTTATATTGATCTGCTTTCACACATTTTTCATCATGACAGTCTAACAAATTTGTATGCCGAATGTTCGATGCTACTTTGCTCTGTTGCACCTTCAAGTTATCTCCTGCTGATATACTTTTCCTGCGTGTTATTTTTACGCTCATTTTTCTCTCTTTCTTCATGACATGCGTCCATGTATCACTCCTTGAACGATGATAACATTTGCGTTGCTTGTCATTCTTAATGAGAGAGTCTTGGCTTCTTTGTGATTTTAATCTGTATATCTTTTTCTCTCTATAGTTATCAAACATCAAATCTTGAAAACATTTAGAAGACGGAGAAACTATGTCATATTTTAGCTGCTTCTTTGCGATTTTTCTCATCTTTTTACTGGTAAAATCTACTTTGGATTGCTGTCTGGTAAAACTTGTCGTTCTCATTCGGAAGGGCCCTGTCTGTTGAGCTCGGGTGTTTCCAAGCTGTTCCAAAAGAAGGTCGAAAACATTCTTTATTCCGTCATTAGTTTTTGCAGAGACCTCTACAAAACACCCGCCTAGGTTTTCATTATAAGCCCATTCTAACGCATCGAATGCTTCAACCTCTCTCTTGTTTTCTATGTCCACCTTGTTTCCTACAATTACGCATGGAATACTAAGAATATCTTTGCGAGCTGATTTTATCTGTTCCCATATAATTTTAATAACTTCAAACGATCGTGAGTCGCTAATTGAGTAAACCAGTATAAAACCCACTGCTCGTGAGATATAAATTTGTTGCATGGCGGGAAAGAAAAAATGTCCTGCTGTGTCTATGAAGTCGATACGTTTATTGTTTCCATTGATATTATAATTCTGGATAAAAGTATCTTCCACTGTCATACTGTATTCTTGTGAATGATTTCCGTAAAGATATTGCTTTATGATGGATGTTTTACCGACGCCACCTGTACCAAGACAAGCCATTTGAAATCTTGAGCATTGATCCATTATCTTTCAAAGTAATTGTGATACTTTTAAATACACGATTAGTACCCTGTATTGTTTATGAAGGAATTGGATAAACTGGTCATTTATATACTGAATACCTTATTAGCATTGTCCAATGGAAAACGCGTATTGTTGAAAAGAAACGTTCCTTATTTTATTAGATGTCATAAAATACGTGAACACAAGCAAAAGTGTGAATTTATTTTATAACTTATCATGCAATGCTCTTATATAAACTTATTGGAATTGATTTATATGTCATGAAACAATTAGCCAAACAGAGACCAACGCACAAGGAAGAAAACAATTATGCCAAGTTGACACTAAAAATAATGTATGACTTTTCATGTAGGATTTGGAAGGTAGACACCCTCAATAATCCTTGACCGTGGGAGGGATGTATATCCAGTCAAGGTCGTTAAACACTCCCATCTTCAACCCTCGATAATCTTTGACCTTTCTGGTCATATAGCTCTTCAAATGTTCCGGTTCTTATACATCACAGGGCTTTCAAATATTTTGATGTTAGTTCTCATCTTGAAGGTAAATCCAGAGATGCAATTTTATAAAGAGATTATATGTATTATCTTTTTGATAATAGATGACATTTAAACTGATGTGTTTTATTTAATTGTTTTACAGTACTATTTCACATACTCATTTAAACTGATGTGTTTTATTTGATTGTTTTACAGTACTATTTCACATACACATTTAAACTGATGTGTTTTATTTTATTGTTTCACAGTACTATTTCACATACTCATTTAAACTGATGTGTTTTATTTTATTGTTTTACAGTACTATTTCACATACACATTTAAACTGATGTGTTTTATTTTATTGTTTTACAGTACTATTTCACATACACATTTAAACTGATGTGTTTTATTTTATTGTTTCACAGTACTATTTCACATACACATTTAAACTGATGTGTTTTATTTTATTGTTTTACAGTACTATTTCACATACACATTTAAACTGATGTGTTTTATTTTATTGTTTTACAGTACTATTTCACATACACATTTAAACTGATGTGTTTTATTTGATTGTTTTACAGTACTATTTCACATACACATTTAAACTGATGTGTTTTATTTTATTGTTTTACAGTACTATTTCACATACACATTTAAACTGATGTGTTTTATTTTATTGTTTCACAGTACTATTTCACATACACATTTAAACTGATGTGTTTTATTTTATTGTTTCACAGTACTATTTCACATACACATTTAAACTGATGTGTTTTATTTTATTGTTTCACAGTACTATTTCACATACACATTTAAACTGATGTGTTTTATTTTATTGTTTTACAGTACTATTTCACATACACATTTAAACTGTTTGTGTTTTATTTGATTGTTTCACAGTACTATTTCACATACACATTTAAACTGATGTGTTTTATTTTATTGTTTTACAGTACTATTTCACATACACATTTAAACTGATGTGTTTTATTTTATTGTTTCACAGTACTATTTCACATACACATTTAAACTGATGTGTTTTATTTTATTGTTTTACAGTACTATTTCACATACACATTTAAACTGATGTGTTTTATTTTATTGTTTCACAGTACTATTTCACATACTCATTTAAACTGATGTGTTTATTGTTTTACAGTACTATTTAACATACTCAATTTAAAGATGAAATACACAATGATCATTTATACGGATAAACAAACTCCTGAACATGGGTCATGAACAATTTTGTCATGAACAATTTTAATTTGTAAAGAAACACACTTTCCCACAACAAATACTTCGGATATTGTGTAATCAAAATACTGGATTTTGTTATCTACAACTTGAGTTTGATGGATTAATATTCAGCAGATAGTCGCAATTCCAATAGACATTTATTGTGCATCACCACTGACCAACTTGTGTTTGCGCTCCTAATTAAGCTGTCTTTTAAGAAATACATTCTTAGAGAACACAATTTGTACAGTATTTAACGTTCAGATTTATTGGTGATGTTTTGCCACGTAAATATCCCACATTTACTTTGATGATATTTTCGACCATTTTCTTGCGGCATTTCGAGCTGATTATGGCTGCCAGTCAACATTACTCAAAATTTTGGAAGATTGGAAAAAGGCACTGGATAACAATAAATATTTAGCGGCTATATTAATGGACCTAAGTAAAGCCTTTGACTGTCTCCCACATGATTTACTTCTTTTGAAATTGGAAAAAATATGTCCTTAGTCCATCTGCTCTAGAATTACTCAAAAGCTATCTGACTGCAAGAAAACAGTGTGTAAAAATAGGCCAGAGTATCAGTCAAATGCAAGATATATATAAAGGTGTTCCTCAGGGATCTATACTAGGCCCTGTATTATTTAATGTTTTCATGAATGATATTTTTCTTTTTGTCAAACAATGTGATTTATACAACTATGCTGATGATAACACCCTCTCAAAAACAGGTACTACTTTGGAATCAGTCATTAAACCCTTAGAGGAAGATAGTAATTCCCTAATCTCATGGTTCTCTTTCAACATAATGCAGGCAAACCCAGAAAAATTCCAGGCAATTTCCATAGGTAAAAAAACACACACTCAAAATATTACTTTCAACCTAAATGGGTTCAACATAAAATGTGACGACGAAGTGAAACTTCTCGGTGTAACAATAGACTTTAAACTGGATTTCAACACTCACATCTCAAATATTTTCAAAAAAGCTGCACGACAACTAAACGTTCTAAAAAGAATTGGCACTCATCTCACCAGACTTTCAAAACTTACAATATACCACTCATTTATCATGTCAAACCTCAGCTACTGTCCTCTTACATGGCACTTCTGCAGTGAACAAAACACAAAGAAAATAGAAAAAATACAAGAAAGAGCACTCAGATTTATTTATGACGATTACACAAATTCTTACAATACACTTCTTGAACAATCTAAGCTACCAGCACTAAAAATCAGAAGATTGAGAACCATGGCATTAGAGACATTTAAGATAATAAATAAATCAAGTCCAGAATTCCTACATAATTTAGTAAATATTAAAGAAAATTCACATAACTTCAGGTACAAAGGCATAGCAGATATACCACGGCCAAAAACAACAAGGTATGGTAAGAAAAGATTGAGTTATGAGGCAGCAAAACTCTGGAACTCCTTGCCAAATGAGGCAAGGAGCTTATCAACTTTTGGCCAGTTCAAAAATTTTATCTCCACCTGGTGTTTTTCAGAAAAATGTACATGCAGTTCTTGTAAATAATGTACTTACTTGCTGCCCCATAACTTGATCTCGAAGCCTGCTGTTTTTTTTTTTTTTATGTTTTATCTTTATGCAGTTATTTTTATTTTTTATTTAGCATTTTATTTCTTTTGCTTATGCATTACCTTTGCTATAGCTGCATGCAGTCTTTTGTTTGTGCTTAAAGTGTTACTTTAAGTTTGCATGTGCTACTCTTATATAATTACTATGTGCTACTATATATGTGCTGATATTATACATTTATTTTGATATATCTTGCTTAGCTTTTATTCTGCATGTGCTATCTATGTATTAATATATAAATGTGATGTCTGTATGTTTGTGTTGTATGTGTATCTGATGTTATTACATGTATGTTTTGTTTATTAATATAAGTCGATTAAAGAGCTCTTAAGAGCTCATGTTCTTTGTTATTATGTATATATGCAACCCGACTTTAAATAAAGATTACTTTAATTAACTTTACTTTATTTAAACAGAGTTATGATTGTTTATATACCTTGGTTTTAGATTGTAACTGGATTTATTTTTTTTCCTTGTTTGTCCGTCTTTTTTGTATTGATGTTATATTTTCCACTTGACCTGACACATAAATCTGTTGGGTATCTACCCTTATGTTTTATCGCTTTTGATAAACAAAATCTTGAAGAATAGTTTATTAAAAGGCAATACGAGAAAATGTTTCACTCCTAAAAACTTGCACACCTAAACTGCCTATTCTAGAGGTGGCGTGAATCAGATGTGGATACTTAAAAATTCCAAAGATCTTTTAGAGTACATACAATCTAACTCTCTTTCATCTTGTAACAGTATTAAAACATTTGACTTCTCTACTCTTTACACAAGTATTCCACATTCCAAACTTAAAGACAAATTAAAAGAGTTGGTATTACTTTGCTTCATAAAAAAGAATGGCCAACGTAGATACAAGTATCTTGTCTTAGGGAGGGATAAATCCTACTTTGTAAAGAATCACTCTGATTCAAACAAAAAATTCTCTGAAACCGATATTATCAAGATGCTTGATTTCTTGATTGACAACATATTTGTTACGTTCGGAGGACGTGTTTTTCAACAGACTGTCGGCATACCAATGGGAACAAACTGTGCCCCTCTACTTGCTGACTTGTTTCTTTATTATTATGAGGCTGACTTCATGCAGGAACTTCTTAGGAAGAAAGATAAGAAGTTAGCAATATCCTTTAATCTTACTTTCCGCTATATAGATGACGTTCTTTCACTAAATAATTCAATATTTGGTGACTATGTGGAACGCATCTATCCCATCGAATTGGAGATAAAGGATACTACAGATACAGTTAAGTCAGCTTCATATCTTGACTTACATCTAGAAATTGACAATGAGGGTCGGTTGAAGACAAAACTTTACGACAAAAGAGATGATTTCAGCTTTCCAATTGTGAACTTTCCATTTCTAAGTAGCAACATTCCAGCAGCACCTGCATACGGGGTATATATCTCTCAATTGATACGATATTCCCGTGCTTGCATTTCCTATCATGATTTTCTTGATAGAGGGTTACTGCTCACAAGGAAGCTATTAAATCAAGAGTTCCAAATGGTGAAGTTGAAATCATCCCTTCGTAAATTTTACGGACGCCATCACGAGTTGGTTGACCGTTATGGAATAACCATTTCACAAATGATATCGGATATGTTCCTCACGTCGTAACTACAATCCCCTTCCCTTTCATGAATTTGACCTACCGAATTAGACTATTTACCGGATTTGTAATCACATAAGCAACACGAGGGGTGCCGCATGTGGAGCAGGATCTGCTTTCCCTTCCGGAGCACCTGAGATCACCCCTAGTTTTTGGTGGGGTTCGTGTTGTTTATTCTTTAGTTTTCTATGTTGTGTCATGTGTACTATTGTTTTTCTGTTTGTCTTTTTCATTTTTAGCCATGGCGTTGTCAGTTTGTTTTAGATTTATGAGTTTGACTGTCCCTTTGGTATCTTTCGTCCCTCTTTAATTTCTTAAACCAAAGCAGAACCTAATGCTGGCAAGATGGTTTGAAATGGAAGCTGCTAATCAATGGAAACATGTCGAAACTTAGTCTCATTTTGGAAGTTTATATTTATTTTCTTTTGATTTTCTAAAACCATTTCCGAAAATATATTTTGATTTTTTATAGATTCTTTTGTAAACAATATTTTTTCTGTAATTCTTTGAATATTTTATAGTTTTGATCACAGTTATTTTAGGTCAACCTCGACAACTGACATTTTATTAGTATAGATTTACCTTAAAGTCATTTGAAGAGATTCACCTTTGATATTTTTTTAGAGACTGTTACCAGATATCTCATTTGGAACAACCTGCATTATATACAAACATATATTTTAATGGATCCATATTAAATCTGCTTTATTTTTCTGTGTTGTAGTCTGTGCTTTTTTTTCTATTTTAGTTTCAAATGCAACATAATACTATGCTATTTTAGTTCTTATATTTTTATTATAATCTTTCATATCTTAAAAATACATTATAGTGTTTATGAACATACATTTCCTGTTGTCACTAAATTTGACAAACTGCAATGATAATACATTTACAAATCCCTTTCCTATGATGCTTCATCGAAAAGTGTAAATCATATATGATCTTATAATTGGCATTTATTATCAATTATCAGAAGACATGTATGGCATTGTTTCGCACACTTAACGCTTTATATACCAAGGAGGCAGCCTAGATGTTCAAAATAATACTTTTTATTCAATCATTTCTGAGGGTTGGTTAGCATTTAGAAGATATACAATTAATTTACATGTCCTATGAGAAAAGTGGGTGTCTTCAATCAAGAAACGATCAAATAATTGGCATTTAAAACATAAGAAGACATGCAGGGCATTGCTTCGCACAATTAACGCTTTTTATTAAGAAGGTAGCCTAGAATTTTTAAATTAATACTTTTTATTTAATTAATGATGAGGGCTGGGTAGCATTTGGAATCTATTAAGTTAATTTACATGTCCTATTAGAAAAGTGGGCATTGTCAAGTTGTATATGATCTAATAATTGACATTTAAAACATCAGAAGACATGTACACAAGCAAAATTTCTCAGTGAATTTCACATGAATCTGAGATGAAATTCATGTGAAACATTTGCATTTCATTTGATTTTCAATTATAATAGAATAGAAATGGGGGAATATGTCACAGAGACAACAACCTAACCAAAGAGCAGGTAACAGACTAGGGCCACCAATGGGTCTTCAATGCAGCGATAAATCACTCACTCGGAGGTTTGCATCAGCCGTCCCCATAATAAAAATGTGTACAAGTTCAGTGAAAATTGACGTCATACTTAACTCCAAAACATATAAATGAACTAAAATTAAATAATCATAACAGACTAACAGAGGCCAGAGGCTCCTGACTTGGAACAGGCGCAAAAATCGGCGGGGTTAACCATCCCCTCCGCCATTACCTCTAGCCAATGTATTTCACTTATAAGCATACATTTAACTTTACGTGTAATTGGCGTGAGTGTTTCACAGTGTAGGAAACATCAAAGCGCTGTAAGCGGTGAAGGCAGTTAACCAAAAACCAGGCAAACGTTATTGTGTGCAGTGGCGGATCCAGAAATGTTCATAAGTGGGAGTCCACTGACTGCCTAAGAGGGGGCCAGCTTCAGTAATGCTTCAGTTATTCCCTTTATAATCATCCAAATGTTTTCTTCAAAAAGGGAGGGGGTCCTGAAAAACCCTTTAAATCCGCCTCTGATGTGACATTAAACATTCATATATTGTACATTTATGTTTATCTAATGAATTGATTATTAAGGCAAATGATTTATATGTTATCAATGTTTCAATAGCAATGCATATATCAATATATATTTTTTATGGTGAGTCTGCAGTGGTACAAGTTCGCAATGATTGCAGTTGTTCTAGTTGGTAGTTGACGGTGGTTCATCAGGAACGCTCAAAACCAAACATTTGAAATCCGATGATGAATAAGTACCGAAAATCGTTGAAGAGCTATATGTCAAAAATACCTAAAATTAAAAGCCAAATTCATATAAAGCCAACTTTGCCTGAGGGAGTTGAAACCATAGAATCTTGATAATTTCAAAATTTATAAATGGACAATTTAAGTAAAGTTTGTTAAATCGTGTCAGTACCGAAGCACTGACTACTGAACTGTAACTTGATTTCAATGAAACTGTTGATGTTAACTTTTCCTTTTATTTTGGGGGCTAAAGATATACTCATTTTATATTCAACAGAGACGCGAAGTAGGATTAAGCATGCTTTTTCATAAATAGATACTACAATAGACAAACCAATCTTATTCTTTTAAGCTGCGAAAACCAATTTTTAAAAAGTTGTCCGCATTGAGTTAAAAAAAAAAGCAGACTTTAAAGAATTTATTTTTTTATTAACGACTGATACAAACAATACATAAACACATTAAAGATCTCTGAGATATTATCAAATTGGCGGCAAATGATCGCATACATTCTGCTAACGTTGCCACCTTTTTTTTATTTAAAAAAGATGAAAAAATAACAAGGATTTCATAAGATTTTTAAGAAATGCTTCAAAGACAATATGATATAATGATTAATGAACAGAAAAGTAGTAGTTAGCTTACAAACATTTTTGATAGCACAAAATTGATAAAACTAATGGATTTAAAATATCTGACAGAAAGTTTATATCCAAAGTAGTAAACAGCATTTTATCGATTAAATTTCACAATTAAATATTATTTTAAAATTAAGACATGTTTATATATATATATATTGATATTTTTCTTAGTTAATCAAAGAGAAAAATGTGATAAGTGAGATTTTTTCAATAAAAAAGAAATTCATAATTTATATATATAAGAATAAATTTAATAAATTTTTAGCAATTCAATACCCTACTTATTAAAAGATATATATGTATATATATATATAATATGTATATCCAATTTGAAAATGTCATTTGTTAGACGTACATATTATAAAATTGTTTTCTGAAAATGTGAATAAAACGATATTTTTATTTTGGTATATATAAATTAAACTTTTTTTTTACCATAATAAGCAAGAAATTTACTAACGTATCATGAGTTTATCAACCGCCAAAACCATTATTTAACGGCAGTTACAACAACACAATGACTAAATATGTTATGTATTGATTTTTTGTTTACTTTGACTTTTTCTTGATGGAATTTGATGTTTATTGCACACTTAATTAACGTTTGTTAAATCATGAGTACTTTTGTAAACTCTGTTTTAATTTTGACATATTACAAACACTTACACTTTGACACGATAACGATTTATATTCTACTTGTGAGAGTTAGAATATCCCAATGGTAACTGATGCCTAACTTTTACCACATCCGTTAATAAGTACAAGAAGTCGTATACAAAATAACTGTATATTCAGACATTTTTCTTATATATGTAAATAATAAAACGCAAAAGAATTCGACAATTTCTTTTTTTTTTATTATTATTAAGTCTTTCCACTTTTCTGTGGAAAGACTTATTGTTTTTCTTCTGATTATTTTTTTTTCTTCCGCCAAATTTTGTTCTTGCGATAAATGTTTGTTTCGCAACATGTCGCTTAGATATTTCTCATATGGTATCGTATAGTTTATGCGCTTTTAAATTTTACCCTGCTAAAGCAAACCATTTTCTTTGTAAGAGTTATCTTCCTATTCACTGTTTATCATGTGTGTGCATCTCCTTCGTTACAAAAAAAGATAGCGACGAAATTCCTTTTACAAATTGTTCGTTACATCCTCAAGAATTTTTGGCTAATTTGGATCGAAGTGATTCGATGATATTTTATAGGAGTTATCTACCCCCCTACACAATAAATTTGTCGGTATTTGTTTTCAACTCATCAACCGTTAACCGTATAAGCCTGGGATATTTTTATTTGAGGCCCCTAGGTCCTAACTTAGAAAATGAGGTCAAGGTCAAAGGTCAAGGTCAAGTTCTCAATTTTGACTTTTGCATTTTCTCCGACACTTTGAAAGATACATAAAAAAGAACAAGTTCAAAATGTCTGCTTTATTGTAATAGAGATATGCTAAGTTTAGTCTTATACAATTTAATGGCATCTTATAGGAGTTAGTGCACCTGAAATGTCTTGATATGAGGTTATTTGATTATAAATTCAATTAATTAGTTATCAAAAGTACCAGGATTTTAACTTAGTACGCCAGACGCGCGTTTCGTCTACATAAGACTCATCAGTGACGCTCAAATCGAAAAATTGATAAAGCCAAACATGTACAAAGTTGAAGAGCATTGAGGATCCAAAATTCCAAAAAGTTGTGTCAAATACGGCTAAGGTAATCTATGCCTGGAATAAAAAAAATCCTTAGTTTTCGAAAAATTCAAAGTTTTGTAAACAGGAAATTTATAAAAATGATCACATGTATATGCCAGGCTCCTGACTTGGGACAGGCACATACATAAATAATGTGGCGGGGTTTAAAATGTTAGCGGGATACCAACCCTCCCCCTAACCTGGGACAGTGGTATAACAGTACAACATAAGAACGAAATATAAAAATCAGTTGAAAAAGGCTTAACTCATCAGATGGACAAAAATACAAGTGGACGTGACCGGATACTTAAACATCCCGACACAAAAAGACACAATGAACACATCTGAGAGTACTCGCAGTTATCTGACAGCTAGTTCAAAGCCACTAGCAACTAATAAAAAAAATCATGCATCTAAGACTAAACAATCAATCCTTACACATCCAACATCCAATGATTTAGTGTAAAGACGTCATAAACAGCCAGAGAAAAACATGACTTGGTGCAATGCCAAGTTACAGGTATCGACAGATTGTAGATCCATGAATATGTATATGTATATAATATACTAGTAATATTTAGTTGGATTTTAATTTACTGATAACAAAATCAATATTTATACCAATTAAAACAATATTCAATGATCTTATTACAGTGTTGAATAGGTAACCTTTTAGAATAAGTTTATTTAAAGGAGCGACAAGCTTACATGGATCATTTCTAAATTTCCGGGCACGGTTAACAACATTTCCGTAAAAATGAGGATGTGCTATCCCGTTTGAAATAAGTTTTCTACAGGTACAACCAAACTTCAAAACCAAATCTTTATATCTATGCAAAAATTTAGTAAAAGTTTAAAGTAATTTATGGTAACGATATCCCTGGTTTAATAATTTACCAGTAATACATAGGTTGCGTTCTTTAAAATCAAAAACGTCACAACAGACACGGGCGTAGCGAACAAGTTGTGAAATATAAACACCGTAAGATGGTGCCAAAGGAACATCACTATCTAAAAATGGAAAATAAACAATAAGGAACGAGAAATCGTCTCTTTTGTCGGAAATTTTAGTGTGGAGTTTCCCGTTTAAAACCGAAATATCTAAATCCAGGAAAGGACAGTTATTACCGAATAAATTTGATTTTTTTAAAGTAAGTTCCTTAGGGTAAATTTCAGCAGTATTTTGAGAAAATTCTTGATTATTTAACGAAAAAATGTCATCAAGATAACGGTAAGTGTTGTTCAATTTATCAATTAGATGCAATTTTGACGGGTCTTTACTGAGTTTAGTCATAAACTGTGATTCGTAACAGTACAAAAACAAGTCTGCTATTAAAGGGGCACAATTAGTGCCAATGGGGACACCTACAACCTGTCGATAAACTTTTTTGCCGAAACGTACATAAATATTATCAAGGAGAAAATTAACAGCTTCAATCCTATCATCACACCTCCAGTAAGTATATCTAGCATATGTATCTGTCTCATTAGAGAAGAAGGCTTTAAATGAGTTGAAACAAATATATCTACATTCAGCTTTACCAAACGACCATTTGATTAAATAGGAAAACTTTTGTTAAATAAGATAGTGTGGAAGTGTAGTGTAACACACAACATACGCAAAAAGGATAAAAAAATAAAAACTGTAAACAACAAAAGAGGGACGAAAGATACCAAAGGGACAGTCAAACTCATAAATCTAAAACAAACTGACAACGTCATGGCTAAAAATGAAAAAGACAAACAAACAACAGCACACACGACAAAACATAGAAAACTAAAGAATAACAACACGAACCCCCAACAACAATAGCTAAAGCCAAATGTGTAATAAACATAGGATACATGTTGTTTACATATATATGTTAATCTCTAAATGCCCTTTCTGCTAAAAATGATTGTTGTTTCTGGTTCATTGACCTTTACCATATTTGATAGTCGTGTCTATATCCTGAACACAAATCATGGAAAAAGCCAAACACATAATGAATTTGATACAAACATATTAAACCTCCAACAATTAGTAGAAACATTAAACATATTTGGAAATAATCAATGGTTAACAGCATCATTTATATTTTCTTTTACATATATTTTGTTGTCTAAACTTTTTATCAAAGTGACATGTATTAAGCGGTACAAAGAATAACTGATATTCTTTAATTTAATGTCAATTTACACAGCACTACTATTTCTTTTAAAGTGAACTTACGATACATCGCTAACAATGATACAAGACTGAGAAAATATGTATGATCAGAGCAGTCATTTATGTATGCTGGTATATGGACAGAACAGTCATTTATGTATTTTAAAAATGGCCAGAAAAGTTATTCAGGTACGCTGATTTATGTCTTGTTTTAGGCCGTGTTCACATTGACCTAAACTCGGTGTTGTGTTAGTGTAACACTTAAACTAAACATGATTACGTTCCCATTGATAAAAACCCAATGTTTACATGTAGTTTAAATCATGTTTTGTCTACATGCTGTCGATAGTCGATCTAGGCCTTTTGTAGGTTAAGTGTACACAAAACAAGGCATTCAAAACTTTGATTTCCCATGTATATTTAAAAAAAGAAACGATTTTTATATACAAATGATACTTATAACACTTATTAATTAAGTTCTTTACAGAAATATTTGTTCAAACTTGATATATTTATTTGATTTAAAAACACTTTACGTAGCCTTATTTTACCCTTATCAAGACTCATCCATCATCATTGCCGAACACATAATTCATTTGAAAAGGTCTTCCCGAATCGACTGGACGTACACACTATCAGAAATATTTGCCACTGGTCTTTACTCAAACAACGATTCACTCATAAATGCATTACTGAAAAAGGGTGAGGTTAATTGTTTGTTTGTTTAGTATCTTTGAAATACAATTAGAAATAAAATAAACATTACCCCCTCCCTTTTCCAAATACTCCTTGGAGAAAAAATATCTTTTGAAACAAACAGAAAAGATAGTAATGTAGTAATCCTTAACACTGCAATTCTTTTTCTTCGTCTGTAAGCACGCTGATGCAGCCTACGTGTTAAATGCGTAATCGAGACATCTTTAAACTACTTCAAATCATCCAAAATAACTTTCTTAAAGGAGTAACCACTTTGCTTCAAAAACAAAGGAGGGAGGGGGTCTGAGTCAGATTTCGTTCTCGCGCGAAAATTTATACATATTTTTCGATGGTACCAACTCCAAACTCAAACACTATAATGTATGGGAAAACTTCAGATTAATATTATTTGTTCATTCTAATCATCTGTATGACCCGATTTTTTTTAATCAAATCGTGGGAAAATCCATCCCCCATTTTTTTAAAGTCAAATGGTCATTCCCTATCTGCTAGAATTCAAAAATTTGAATTCGATTCTACGTAATGAACATTTAAATGACATAATAGTTTACAAGTGTGAACACATCGTATGTACAGGTAGTTAAACAAGGTGCATAGATGTGCACAAATTTAATGTGAAACTTGTGTACATTACACTAAACCAAATGTAAACATGTTTACTGCACAGGGCGTATGGTGTGAATACGGCCTTAGTTTCCTATATACCTGTCACACATGTACATGTACAAGTATATATCTAGAATCAAAAATATATATATTCAATACAAATCTAAAATCAGGAAATGGTGATTACAAATAATACTGTCATATAATAAACAAACGTAATTATCGAATTCTACTCCTTTTAATATTTTGATATCAGAAAAATAAAGTTTTGATTTTTATGCCCCACCTACGATAGCAGAGGGGCATTATGTTTTCTGGTCTGTGGCTCCGTTCGTTCGTTCGTCCGTCCGTTCGTTCGTTCGTCCGTTCGTCCGACTTCAGGTTAAAGTTTTTGGTCAAGGTAGTTTTTGATGAAGCTGAAGTCCAATCAACTTGAAACTTAGTACACTTGTTGCTTATGATATGATCTTTCTAATTTTAAAGCCAAATTAGACATTTGACCCCAATTTCACGGTCCACTGAACATAGAAAATGAAAGTGGGAGTTTCAGGTTAACGTTTTTGGTCATGGTAGTTTTTGATGAAGTTGAAGTCCAATCAACTTCAAACTTAGTACACACGTTCCTTTTGATATGATCTTTCTCATTTAATTGCAAAATTATATTTTTCATCCCAATTTCACGGTCCACTGAACAGAGAAAATGAAAATGGGAGTGGGGCATCCGTGTACTATGGACACATTCTTGTTTTAATTTACAGATAGTTTGTACACAGCTTCTTATATTTATTGATGGATGTGGTAAAAGTGTAGCGGAAGATTCCAAAGCCATATTATAACTCTCACAAGTGTTATTGTGTCAAAGTGTAAGTGTTTATAATTTGTCAAAATTAAAATGCAGTTTACAAAAGTTCATGATGTAACAAAGGAGACCAAAGTGTTCCATAAACATCACATTTCGCCATGAGAAAGTCAGAGAAACCTGAAAACAACCCCTAACATATCTTGTCATTGTGATGTTTAATTTTTTTAAAATAATGGTTTTGGACTTGTATATTCATGATTCGTTAGCACATTTCTTGCGGATTTGGTGAACAAAAGTAAAATATATATACGAAAATAGAAATGATTCATTAATTTGTGTCATTTTCAAATATCAATTTTCTTATAATGTACGTCGGACAAATATAGTATATTTATACTGATATTTCTAAATTGAATATATGTAGGTTATATATTTTTATTTATCATATATTTAGTACAAAATACAGCAGTTTTGTATATCTAATAAAGGTTCTTTTTTCCAGTCTGTATCACCTACCCCGTATCGCATACCCCGTATCGCATAGCTAAACCCGTATCGCATACCCCGTATCGCATAGCAAAATCCGTATCGCATACCTGGCGTGACGTCATAATTAAAATGACGTCAACGTTTGACCTATGACGTCCAGTTGCTGCATTTTCAGGCATAAAACGTCCTATCATTTCAACTAAAATCGATTTTTTTCCAAATAATTATTACCCAGTAACTTGACGAGCGATTTGTATTTAAAATAGTACAATAAGATGTAGAAATATCTGAAGTTTTATTGTTTATTTGGTCATAATTTTTGTGAAGTTTGTTTCTGCACAAATGCATTTTTTTACAATTTCAATTTGGTTTTAAAAAATATATGATAAACAGAAAAGGCTCTCGTGCTGATATTGATATCTCGGGATGATACGGCATATGATACAGATATTGCCATGTATTATTCTCTATATAAATTTATTAGATACAGTTATTTCCCATATATATTGACTTACATCTAGAAACTAACAATGAGTGTCGGTTGAAAACAAAACTTTACAACAAAAGAGATGATTTCAGCTTCACAATTGGGAATTTTCCATTTTTATGTAGCAACATTCCAGCAGCGCCTGCATACATTTAATGAATGTGACCTACCGAATTAGACTATTTACAGGGTTTGTAATAACATGAGCAACATGACGGTTGCCACATGTGGAGCAGGATCTGCTTACGCTTCTAGAGCAACTGTGATCACCCCAATTTTCGGTGGGGTTCGTGTTGATTAGTCTTTAGTTTTCTATGTTATGACTTGTGTACTATTATTTGTCTGTTTGTCTTTTTTTCTTTCTTAGTCATGGCGTTGTTCGATCTATGCGTTTTTTTCTCCCCTCTTTAATGAAGTTTTTTTTTTATAAAAATCTATTACTAAAATAAGTGCATTTTTTAAGAAATTAGTTATGTAATTGTTTTAATTTTCTTCTTAACTGTCGTACATATATATGTAGAAGTACAAGTATATGTCTAAAATCAAAAACAAGAATTCCACGAAAAAATCTAAAACCAGGGGAAAAAAATAAAAAATTAGGATTGGTGCTTAGAAATGATACTTGTCACAATAATGAAAAAAAACAGAAATTTTCGAATTCTTTTGCCTTTTATTATTTACATATATAAGAAAAATAACTTTATGAATTTCTGAATATACAGTTATTTTGTTCACGACTTCTAGTACTTATTAACGGATGTGGTAAAAGTTAGGCATCAGATACCATTTGGATATTCTAACTCTCACAAGTAGAATATAAATCGTTATCGTGTCAAAGTGTAAGTGTTTGTAACATGTCAAAATTAAAACAGAGTTTACAAAAGTACTCATGATTTAACAAATGTTAATTAAGTGTGCCATAAACATCAAATTCCATCAAGAAAAAGTCAAAGTAAACAAAAAATCAACACATAACATATCTAGTCATTGTGTTGTTGTAACTGACGTTAAATAATGGTTTTGGCGGTTGATAAACTCATGATACGTTAGTAAATTTCGTGCTTATTTTGGTAAAAATAAAGGTTTAATTTATATATACCAAAATAAAAATATCGTTTTATTCACATTTTTAGATAACAATTATAATATGTACGTCAAACAAATGACATTTTCAAATTGGATATATCTTTTAATAAGTAGGGTATTAAATTGCTAAATATTTATTAAATTTATTCTTATTTAAATAAATTATGAATTTCTTTGTTATTGAAAACAAATCTCAATTATCACATTTCTTTCTTTGATCAACCAAGAAAAATATCAATATATATATATACATGTCTTAATTATTAAATAATATTCAATTGCGAAATTTCACCGATAAAATGCCTTTTACTACTTTGGTTATAAATTTTCTGTCAGATATTTTAAATCCATTAGTTTTATCAATGCTGTGCTATCAAAAATGTTTGTAAGCTAACTACTACTTTTCTGTTGATTAATCATTATATCATATTGTCTTTGAAGCAATTTTTAAAAATCTTAGGAAATCCTTGTTATTTTTTCATTTTTTTTAAATGAAAAAAGGTGGCAACGCAAGCAGAATGTATGCGATCATTTGCCGCCAATTTGATAATATCTCAGAGATCTTTAATGTGTTTATGTATTGTTTGTATCAGTCGTTAATAAAAGAAATCAATTCCTTACAATCTGTTGAAAGCTTTTTTTTTTAACTCAATGCGGACAACATTTTAAAATTGGTTTTCGCAGCTTAAAAGAATAAGATTGGTTGGTCTATTGTAGTATCAATTTATGAAAAAGCATGTTTAATCCCACTTCGCTTCTATTTTGAATATAAAGCAAAGATACATATAAAATGAGTATATCTTTGGCCCCAAAAATAAAAGGAAAAGTTAACATCAACAGTTTCATTGAAATCAAGTTATAGTTCAGTAGTCAGTGCTTCGGTACTGACACGATTTAACAAAACTTTACTAAAATTGTTCGTTTATAAATTTTGAAATTATTAAGATTCTAAGGTTTCAACTCCCTCAGGCAAAGTTGGCTTTATATGAATTTGGCTATAAATCTTAGGTATTTTTGACCTATAGTCCTCAACGATTTTCGGTACTTATTCATCATCGGATTTCAAATGTTTGGTTTTGAGCGTACCTGATGAAGGTAAATCCAGAAAAGCGCTTCGGACTCAAGACATTATTAAACGTGTTATTTTCAATTTTTTTTACAGGTTAAGGGAGCGTTTGTATTTATCATGTGATATCGTTTCTGTGTAGGTTTTTATCAATTTCTACTAATCATTAAATAAAAAAGACAGTAGTTATGCGATGTTCAAATTACGTAAATCGAAAGAGAAAATACAAACCAAGTTAACTTAGAAAATCGTTTATACTTCATAAGGATTGATACCGAAAGTGCCGAAAGGTTAATCATCTCCTACTACATAAAAAGAAGATGTGGGACGAATGTCAATCAGACAACTCATTTCAACAGACCAAAGTGAAACAAAAATTTACGATTATCGGTCAATGTACGGCCTTCAAAATAAGCCCATACCGCATAGTCACCTATATAAGGGTCTAACAAGACAAATTTAAAACAAATATACAAATGATCTAACGACCTAATTTATGTACAAAACAATGAACGATACATTCCAGAGCAACAAACACAAACCACTCAGTTACATGCTCCTGACTTTGGACATTCACATACAGAATGTGGAGGAGTTAACTTTCCTGAAGGCGCAAATCCTCCCCTAACCGTAATGGTCATCTCAATAATTTATCAGATACCAACTTTTTTGAAGCCGAAAATGTTAAACGTTACTTATTTTCCCGCTTTTAAAAGTATTTATACATAAATAAAGGCTCGACAACCGTGAGCATCAATGCTTAAATCAATTAAGATGTACTAAGGCTTGATTTGTTTTTGTTTTTCGTGACCAAGGTTATCGAGCTATGATAAATCTGATGAAATGTTTGTCAAAGGTTCTTAAAACTGAAGTCTGGAAGAAAAAATAATTAGCAACGATTTATCTTTTGGGCTTTGAACGCTTTGATATCTGATAAATATTATGAAAGAACCACTTATGGGCACGAACATCATAATACGCATTTAATTAACCTCTAATGGTCGTGAGCTATCAGTCCAAGAAGAAATAATCCGCTTGCAAAGTTAGTTAACTAATGCATAGATATAAGCATGATTCCAATGTCTTTAAGGTGGGACCCAACACTTTTACTAAAATTAATTTGGCTCGTTAAAATTTAATAAAATTTTGACAAAATATATACTTTGTCCCTTTGACAAAAATATAAAAATTTCAAATACTTTGAACCAACCGTTTTTTTTAGAAAAATTACACTGCTTATATAGCAGTTTGACAAATACTTATTTTGATCGGAAGATCCCAAAGCCATATTATAACTCTAACAAGTGTTATTGTGTCAAAGTGTAAGTGTTTATAATATGTCAAAATTAAAATGCAGTTTACAAAAGTTCATGATGTAACAAAGGAGACCATAGTGTTCCATAAACATCACATTTCGCCATGAGAAAGTCAGAGAAACCTGAAAACAACCCCTAATATATCTTGTCATTGTGATGTTTAATTTTTTAAAAATAATGGTTTTGGACTTGTATATTCATGATTCGTTAGCACATTTCTTGCGGATTTGGTGAACAAAAGTAAAATATATATACGAAAATAAAAATGATTCATTAATTTGTGTCATTTTCAAATATCAATTTTCTTATAATGTAAGTCGGACAAATATAGTATATTTATTATGATATTTCTAAATTGAATATACGTAGGTTATATATTTTTATATAAATTTATAAGATACAGTTATTTGCCATATATATTGACTTACATCTAGAAACTAACAATGAGTGTCGGTTGAAAACAAAACTTTACAACAAAAGAGATGATTTCAGCTTAACAATTGGGAATTTTCCATTTTTATGTAGCAACATTCCAGCAGCGCCTGCATACGGAATATATATCTCCCAATTAAAACAATATTCCCGGGCTTGTATTTCCTATCATGGATTCCTTGATAGAGGGTTAATGTTCACATGGAAGCTGTTTAACCAAGAGTTCAAAATGGTAAGATTGAAATCATCCCTCCGTAAATTTTACTGACGCCATCACGAGTTGGTTGACCGTTATGGACTATATGTTTCACAGATGATATCGGATATGATCCTTATGTCGTAACTACAATCCCATTCCGTTTTAATGAATGTGACCTACCGAATTAGACTATTTACAGGGTTTGTAATAACATGAGCAACATGACGGTTGCCACATGTGGAGCAGGATCTGCTTACGCTTCTAGAGCAACTTTGATCACCCCAATTTTCGGTGGGTTTCGTGTTGATTAGTCTTTAGTTTTCTATGTTATGACTTGTGTACTATTATGTCTAAAATCAAAAACCAGAATTCCACGAAAAAATCTAAAACCAGGGGAAAAAATATAAAATTAGGATTGGTGCTTAGAAATGATACTTGTCACAATAATGAAAAAAACTGAAATTTTCGAATTCTTTTGCCTTTTATTATTTACATATATAAGAAAAATAACTTTATGAATTTCTGAATATACAGTTATTTTGGTCACGACTTCTAGTACTTATTAACGGATGTGGTAAAAGTTAGGCATCAGATACCATTTGGATATTCTAACTCTCACAAGTAGAACATAAATCGTTATCGTGTCAAAGTGTAAGTGTTTGTAATATGTCAAAATTAAAACAGAGTTTACAAAAGTACTCATGATTTAACAAATGTTAATTAAGTGTGCCATAAACATCAAATTCCATCAAGAAAAAGTAAAAGTAAACAAAAAATCAACACATAACATATGTAGTCATTGTGTTGTTGTAACTGCCGTTAAATAATGGTTTTGGCGGTTGATAAACTCATGATACGTTAGTAAATTTCGTGCTTATTTTGGTAAAAATAAAGGTTTAATTCATATATACCAAAATAAAAATATCGTTTTATTCACATTTTTAGATAACAATTATAATATGTATGTCAAACAAATGACATTTTCAAATTGGATATATCTTTTAATAAGTAGGGTATTGAATTTCTAAAAATTTATTAAATTTATTCTTATATAAATAAATTATGAATTTCTTTTTTATTGAAAACAAATCTCACTTATCACATTTCTTTCTTTGATTAACCAAGAAAAATATCAATATATATATAAACATGTCTTAATTATTAAATAATATTCAATTGCGAAATTTCAACGATAAAATGCTGTTTACTACTTTGGTTATAAATTTTCTGTCAGATGTTTTAAATCCATTAGTTTTATCAATGCTGTGCTATCAAAAATGTTTGTAAGCTAACTACTACTTTTCTGTTGATTAATCATTATATCATATTGTCTTTGAAGCAATTTTTAAAAATCTTAGGAAATCCTTGTTATTTTTTCATTTTTTTTAAATGAAAAAAGGTGGAAACGTAAGTAGAAAAGAGCAACGAAAGATACCAAAGGGACAGGCAAACTCATAAATCTAAAACAAACTGACAACGCCATTGCTAAAAATGAGAAGACAAACAAACAACAGCACACACGACACAACATAGAAAACCAAAGAATAAACAACACGAACCCCACCAAAAAACTAGGGGTGATCTCAGGTGGGTAAGCAGATCCTGCTCCACATGCAGCACCCGTCGTGTTGCTTATGTGATAACAAATCCGGTAAATAGTCTAATTCGGTAGGTCACATTCAGGAAAGGGAAGGGGATTGTAGTTACGACGTATGGAACATATCCGATATCATTTGTGATACGGTTATTCCATAACGGTAAATCAACTCGTGATGGCGTTCGTAAAATTTACAAAGGGATGATTTCAACTTCACCATTTGGATCTCTTGGTTTAATAGTTTCCTTGTGAGCAGCAACCCTCTATCAAGAAAATCATGATAGGAAATGCAAAAACGCGAATATCGTATCAATTGGGAGGTATATACCCCGTATGCAGGTGCTGCTGGAATGTTGCTACTTAGAAATGGAAAGTTCACAATTGGAAAGCTGAAATCATTTCTTTTGTCGTAAAGTTTTGTTTTCAACTGACCCTCATTGTCAATTTCTAGATGTAAGTCAAGATATGAGGCCGACTTAACTGTATCTGTAGTATCCTTTATCTGTAGCTCGATTGGATAGATGCGTTCCACATATTCACCAAATTTTGAATTATTTAGTGAAAGAACATCATCTATATAGCGAAAAGTAGAGTTAAAGGATAGTGCTAACTTCTTATCTTTCTTCCTAAGAAGTTCCTGCATGAAGTCAGCCTCATAATAATAAAGAAACATGTCGGCAAGTAGAGGGGCACAGTTTGTTCCCATTGGAATGCCGACAGTCTGTTGAAAAACACGTCCTCCGAACGTCACAAATCTGTTGTCAATCAAGAAATCAAGCATCTTGATAATATCAGTTTCAGAGAATTTTTTGTTCGAATCAGAGTGATCCTTTACAAAGTAGGATTTATCCCTCCATATATAAGACTAGATACTGGTATCTACGTTGGCTATTCTGTTTTACGAAGCAAAGCAATACCAACTCTTTCAATTTGTCTTTTATTTTGGAATGTGGAATCCTAGTGTACAGAGTAGAAAAGTCAAATGTTTTTATACTGTTACAAGATGAAAGAGAGTTAGATTGTATGTACTCTAAAAGATCTTTGGAATTTTTAAGTATCCACATCTGATTCACGCCCCCTCTAGAATAGGCAGTTTCACAATAACTTTGAAGCCCGTCTTTGATTGCTGATAAAATGGATGTTAATAATTTAGAAAGAGGTTTCGTGGAGCACTTGGAAGACCCAGCAATATACCGTTGTTTGTAAGGACACTTATGTAGTTTAGGTATCCAAAACAGTGATGGCAGATCCAGTTCTTCATCTTTGGTTGAAATTCCAAAGTAACACAGAACAGACCTATGCTTATCCAGGATTTCCTCTTTGGTAAGTGTCGTGAGGGTATGTGTTGAGTTTCCAAGTGAATTGTCAATACCTAGTTCGTTAATCAAGCAGTTAATGTAATGAGTTTTACATACAAAAACGATGTTGTTTGGGGCTTTTTCTGCAGTGACAACAACATATTTGTCATGGAGGTAGGATAGGTGTTTTACAACATTTGGGTCTTTAAAGATTGACGAAGCACGGGCATTCAGTTTCTTAATTCTGATTTGTATCAACGACCTCACTGCCTTAATCCATTCGGAAAGAGTGTCTACGTCTTCCTTCTCGTGCTTAGCCCATTGCCTGGCATAATCATCAACTGAATCCATCAAAATTTTAAAGTTGAATTTCCAATTGATGGATTTAGGCTCACGATATTTCGGACCTTTCGATAACACATTTCGTAGAGAAGTGTTATTAACAATGTTGAGGTCACCGGTAATAACGTGGCCAGCGGGATTATATGTGAATTGGGAACTAGCACAAGTGCAATCGGGAGGTTTAGACTTGAAGTCGTCAATATCGAGATCATGCAAAACGTGTTTGTAATTGAAAATTTTAGTTGAAATAGGTTTGGTATAGGTATAAGAAATGATTGGTACAGACTGGTCTTTGAAATAAGGAGGTATTTTCGATTGAACTAATTTATGATGAAGGATATTGCCTAAGTTGACGCCATCGATACCTTTGTTGGCAAAGGAAAGATTAAGGAAAGATCTTTTCTCTTTTTCATCTTTGCCAATGCGGACTGGCTTGAAAAGTCTCTGACTTGCAATATCCGAAATTATAGCTGTAATTTTGTATAGGTTTGAATGATTAGGGTTTGTAACAGTGGATTCCAAACATAAATTGAAAAAATAATGAAGTTTTGAAAGGGGTAATGAATAAAGTTTCGTGCAAATGTGATGAATGCCTAACGGCTGTTGTATAAATGGCAGCAAGTCATTAATAGATACATCATGCAGAGAAGGTGATGTATAATGACGATGACCATGACTGCGTCTACGTTGAGGAGTCGAGTTGAAAATATTCATCACATTCACCGAGTTACACGAAGGACTAGATAGAATACCTATACCATCAATTTTGTCATTGCAACCATAAGGTGTCGCAGTTCCCAATTGTCTAATCCAGTAGTCCTTTTTTTGTTTACGGAGAGTTAATGAAAGATTAGGATTGTTAGAGCTATGGTATATCTTTTCGATAATGCGAACTGTCTTGGAAACGATGGAATGAATGTATGCGATCATTTGCCGCCAATTTGATAATATCTCAGAGATCTTTAATGTGTTTACGTATTGTTTGTATCAGTCGTTAATAAAAAAAATCAATTCGTTACAGTCTGTCGAAAGCTTTTTTTCTTAACTCAATGCGGACAACATTTTAAAATTGGTTTTCGCAGCTTAAAGAATAAGATTGGTTGGTCTATTGTAGTATCTATTTATGAAAAAGCATGTTTAATCCTACTTCGCGTCTATTTTGAATATAAAGCAAAGATACATATAAAATGAGTATATCTTTGGCCCCAAAAATAAAAGGAAAAGTTAACATCAACAGTTTCATTGAAATCAAGTTATAGTTCAGTAGTCAGTGCTTCGGTACTGACACGATTTAACAAACTTTACTAAAATTGTTCGTTTATAAATTTCGAAATTATTAAGATTCTAAGGTTTCAACTCCCTCAGGCAAAGTTGGCTTTATATGAATTTGGCTTTAAATCTTAAGTATTTTGACATATAGCTCTTCAACGATTTTCGTTACTTATTCATTATCGGATTTCAAATGTTTGGTTTTGAGCGTTCCTGATGAAGGTAAATCCAGAAAAGCGCTTCGGACTCAAGAAATTATTTAACGTGTTATTTTCAATTTTTTACAGGTTAAGGGAGCGTTTGTTTTTATCATGTGATATCGTTTCTGTGTAGGTTTTTATCAATTTCTACTAATCATTAAATAATAAAGACAGTAGTTAAGTGATGTTCAAATCAAGTAAATCGAAAAAAAAGATAAAAACCAAGTTAACTAAGAAAATTGTTTTTACTTCATAAGGATTGATACCGAAAGTGCCGCAAGGTTAAGCATCTCCTACTACATAAAAAGAAGATGTAGGACGAGTGAAACAAACATTTACGATTATAGGTCAATGTAGGCCTTCAAAATAAGCCCATACCGCATAGTCAGCTATATAAGGGTCTAACAAGACAAATTTAAAACAAATATACAAATGATCTAACGACCTAATTTATGTACAAAACAATGAACGATACATTCCAGAACAACAAACACAAACCACTCAGTTACATGCTCCTGACTTTGGACATTCACATACAGAATGTGGAGAAGTTAACTTTCCTGAAGGCGCAAATCCTCCCCTAACCGTAATGGTCATCTCAATAATTTATCAGATACCATCTTTTTTGAAGCCGAAAATGTTAAACGTTACTTATTTTCCCGCTTTTAAAAGTATTTATACATAAATAAAGGCTCGACAACCGTGAGCATCAATGCTTAAATCAATTAAGATGTACTAAGGCTTGATTTGTTTTTGTTTTTCGTGACCAAGGTTATCGAGCTATGATAAATCTGATGAAATGTTTGTCAAAGGTTCTTAAAACTGAAGTCTGGAAGAAAAAATAATTAGCAACGATTTATCTTTTGGGCTTTGAACGCTTTGATATCTGATAAATATTATGAAAGAACCACTTATGGACACGAACATTATAATACGCATTAAATTAACCTCTAATGGTCGTGAGCTATCAGTCCAAGAAGAAATAATCCGCTTACAAAGTTAGTTAACTAATGCATAGATATACGCATGAGTCCAATGATAAAATGTCTTTAAGGTGGGACCCAACACTTTTACTAAAATTAATTTGGCTCGTTTAAATTTAATAAAATTTTGACAAAATATATACTTTGTCCCTTTGACAAAAATATAAAAATTTCAAATACTTTGAACCAACCGTTTTTTTTTAGAAAATTACACTGGTTATATAGCAGTTTGACAAATACTAATTTTGATCATTTAGAAGCTTAATATTCCCTTAACAACATAACGTAATTAAAACGTTTAGCTGATTTTACAGAGTTATCTCCCTGTAGTGTTAGGTACCACCTTAAATTCAAGGTTCATAAATTTATATAATTGAAATGAACTAAGATCGTAACTCCCTCTGACAAATGTCAAATATTTTGTTTAGGTCCTTTTAGTTATAATGCTCTCTATCTTTTCATTCTTTTGTCTTTTTTGACCTCATGTTCTCCGGCCTACACAATTAATGGGACACTAGCTACGAGATATATAAAAATCTAAAGTTTGATTTTTTTGTTTGTTTAATCAATAATGAAAGTGAAATAGTGAAATAACAATTCGCTTTTTGCAGCCAAAAAGGTTCAATTTTGTCAAATTACACTAAGAAACATTGATAAATAGTTACTCACTTGCAAATGAATGAGTCGACCTCTTTAAATCCATATTCATGTGAACTTCAATTTAACCCCTAGCTAGAGATTGACAACGCATGCATTGTACGTGTACTAGTTATTTAAAGAAAAAGAATGTTAACAATGAAAGTGAAACTACGGTAAATCATTTGATTACTAATTCGGTGCACATAAAATCATTCTTATACGGTTAAAAACAATGAGAAACATCTATTTTTAATCTATAAAATAAAATCAAACAGACCTATAAAAATTCAATTGCACGTGTTGGTTTAATCTATTCATATCTTTATTTATGTTTACATCGCTTATATGGTCATCTGAGTTCAAATCGATAGTTAATTAGATGGCGTCTGGACTAAAATACACACGAAACAAACCTATATATTATCTACCCAATGCTCTGTAAACTGTTTGTTTTAGACTTTTGATAGTTTGGATAAATGTTTTACATTGTTATAAATCGACTTTGAGAATTTGAGTGAAATTGGTGACCATGAATTTGACAGCTAGTGCCCCTTTAATGTATTTTGTCACGTCTATAGTCTAACAGTATCAATATATCATAATGATAACGCTCATGTATCACTAGTATAGAGTAAATTAAAACACAGCTGTGTGTTGTCTGTTGTAAAATATACTTTCTAACTTCGCATCTGTGTTTGGTCCATTATGGTAGGATTGTTCTGTTCAGGTTTGATATGGGATATCGGCACTCTCAAAATTATAATCGAATGATTCTCATTTTCACTCTGACACAGTTCCAGCACAGAGTTAATTTTTATTCATTCAGGCATTTGCATTTAATATAGAAAAAGATTTGGACATGAAAAAGGTGAAATGATAAAAACGAGAAAAACTTACGATTAACTTATAACAATACAATTGCTTATTCTTTAGTTTTCTATGTTGTGTGTGCTATTGTTGTCTGTTTGTCTTTTTCATTTTTGGCCATGGCGTTGTCAGTGTATTTTCGATTTATAAGTTTGCCTGTCTCTTTGGTATTTTTCGTCCTTCTTTTATAACAATACAATATATGAACAAAAATATGACAGACACAAACCATTGACAACCATTGAAATACAGTCTCCATATGTCGCCGGGTTAGATATATTTGTGAGCGTTCAAGGTTCACCTACCCTGGACAGATATGTCAAACAAATATAATCAGCGGTACTAGAAATGTACTTTTGTATTACAGCGAATTTTTACTTAAAAAGACTGATATTTGACAATCGA